>OY740809.1:627500-1210000 GCA_963514005.1 Raja brachyura
GTGGAGTGGGTTTGGGTCTGGCGGAATAGGTTCGGGGCTGGCGGAGTGGGTTCGGATCTGGCGGAGTGGGTTGGGGTCTGGCGGAGTGGGTTCGGGTCTGGCGGAGTGGGTTTTGTTCTGGCGGAGTGAGTTGGGGTCTGGCGGAGTGGGTTTGGGTCTGGCGGAGTGGGTTTGGGTGTGGCGGAGTGGGTTTGGGTCTGGCGGAGAGGGTTTGGGTCTGGCGGAGTGGGTTTGGGTCTGGCGGAGTGGGTTTGGGTCTGGCGGAGTTGGTTTGTGTCTGGCGGAGTGGGTTTGGGTCTGGCGGAGTGGGTTGGGGTCTGGCGGAGTGGGTTTGGGTCTGGCGGAGTGGGTTTGGGTCTGGCGGAGTGGGTTGGGGTCTGGCGTAGTGGGTTTGGGTCTGGCGGAGTGGGTTTGGGTCTGGCGGAGCGGGTTTGGGTCTGGCGGAGGGTGTTTGGGTCTGGCGGTGTGGGTTTGGATCTGGCGGAGTGGGTTTGGGGTCTGGCGGAGTGGGTTTGGGTCTGGCGGAGTGGGTTGGGGTCTGGCGGAGTGGGTTTGTGTCTGGTGGAGTGGGTTTGGGTCTGGCGGAATAGGTTCGGGGCTGGCGGAGTGGGTTTGGGTCTGGCGGAATAGGTTCGGGGCTGGCGGAGTGGGTTCGGATCTGGCGGAGTGGGTTGGGGTCTGGCGGAGTGGGTTCGGGTCTGGCGGAGTGGGTTTTGTTCTGGCGGAGTGAGTTGGGGTCTGGCGGAGTGGGTTTGGGTCTGGCGGAGTGGGTTTGGGTGTGGCGGAGTGGGTTTGGGTCTGGCGGAGAGGGTTTGGGTCTGGCGGAGTGGGTTTGGGTCTGGCGGAGTGGGTTTGGGTCTGGCGGAGTTGGTTTGTGTCTGGCGGAGTGGGTTTGGGTCTGGCGGAGTGGGTTGGGGTCTGGCGGAGTGGGTTTGGGTCTGGCGGAGTGGGTTTGGGTCTGGCGGAGTGGGTTGGGGTCTGGCGTAGTGGGTTTGGGTCTGGCGGAGTGGGTTTGGGTCTGGCGGAGCAGGTTTGGGTCTGGCGGAGGGTGTTTGGGTCTGGCGGTGTGGGTTTGGATCTGGCGGAGTGGGTTTGGGGTCTGGCGGAGTGGGTTTGGGTCTGGCGGAGTGGGTTTGGGTCTGGCGGAGTGGGTTTGGGTCTGGCGGAGAGGGTTTGGGTCTGGCGGAGTGGGTTTGGGTCTGGCGGAGTGGGTTTGTGTCTGGCGAAGTGGGTTTGGGTCTGGATGAGTGGGTTTGGGTCTTGCGGAGTGGGTTTGGGGCTGGCGGAGTGGGTTTGGGTCTGGCGGAGTGTGTTTAGGACTGGCGGAGTGGGTTAAGGTCTGGCGGAGTGGGTTTGGGTCTGGCGGAGTGGGTTTGTGTGTGGCGGAGTGGGTTTGGGTCTGGCGGAGTGTGTTTAGGACTGGCGGAGTGGGTTTGGGTCTGGCGGAGTGGGTTTCGTTCTGGCGGAGTGAGTTGGGGTCTGGCGGAGTGGGTTTGGGTCTGGCGGAGTGGGTTTGGGTCTGGCGGAGTGGGTTTGGGTCTGGCGGAGTGGGTTTGGGTCTGGCGGAGTGGGTTTGTTTCTGGCGAAGAGGGTTTGGGGTCTGGCGGAGTGGGTTAGGGTCTGGCGGAGTGGGTTTGGGCTGGCGGAGTGGGTTTGGGTCTGGCGGAGTGTGTTTAGGTCTGGCGGAGTGGGTTTGGGTGTGGCGGAGTGGGTTTGGGACTGGCGGAGTGGGTTTGGGTCTGGCGGAGTGGGTTTGGGTCTGGCGGAGTGGGTTTGGGTCTGGCGGAGTGGGTTTGTGTGTGGCGGAGTGGGTTTGGGTCTGGCGGAGTGGGTTTGGGATCTGGCGGAGTGGGTTTGGGTCTGGGGGAGTGGGTTTGGGTCTGGCGGAGTGGGTTCGGGTCTGGCGGAGTGGGTTTGGGTCTGGATGTGTGGGTTTCGGTCTGGCGGAGTGGGGTCGGGTGTGGCGGAGTGGGTTCGGGTGTGGCGGGGTTGGTTTGGTTCTGGCGGAGTGAGTTTGGGTCTGGCGGAGTTGGTTTGGGTCTGGCGGAGTGGGTTTCGGTCTGGCGGAGTTGGTTTGTGTCTGGTGGAGTGGGTTTGGGACTGGCGGAATAGGTTCGGGGCTGGCGGAGTGGGTTTGGGTCTGGCGGAGTGGGTTTGGGTCTGGCGGAGTGGGTTTGGGTCTGGCGGAGAGGGTTTGGGTCTGGCGGAGTGGGTTTGGGTCTGGCGGAGTGGGTTTGTGTCTGGCGAAGTGGGTTTTGGTCTGGATGAGTGGGTTTGGGTCTTGCGGAGTGGGTTTGGGGCTGGCGGAGTGGGTTTGGGTCTGGCGGAGTGTGTTTAGGACTGGCGTAGTGGGTTTGGGTCTGGCGGAGTGGGTTTGGGTCTGGCGGAGTGGGTTTGTGTGTGGCGGAGTGGGTTTGGGTCTGGCGGAGTGTGTTTAGGACTGGCGGAGTGGGTTTGGGTCTGGCGGAGTGGGTTTCGTTCTGGCGGAGTGAGTTGGGGTCTGGCGGAGTGGGTTTGGGTCTGGCGGAGTGGGTTTGGGTCTGGCGGAGTGGGTTTGGGTCTGGCGGAGTGGGTTTGGGTCTGGCGGAGTGGGTTTGGGGTCTGGCGGAGTGGGTTTGGGTCTGGGGGAGTGGGTTTGGGTCTGGCGGAGTGGGTTCGGGTCTGGCGGAGTGGGTTTGGGTCTGGATGAGTGGGTTTGGGTCTGGCGGAGTGGGTTTGGGTCTGGATGAGTGGGTTTGGGTCTGGCGGAGTTGGTTTGGGTCTGGCGGAGTGGGTTTGGGTCTGGCGGAGTTGGTTTGTGTCTGGCGGAGTGGGTTTGGGTCTGGCGGAGTGGGTTGGGGTCTGGCGGAGTGGGTTTGGGTCTGGCGGAGTGGGTTTGGGTGTGGCGGAGTGGGTTTGGGTCTGGCGGAGAGGGTTTGGGTCTGGCGGAGCGGGTTTGGGTCTGGCGGAGTGGGTTTGGGTCTGGCGGAGTTGGTTTGTGTCTGGCGGAGTGGGTTTGGGTCTGGCGGAGTGGGTTGGGGTCTGGCGGAGTGGGTTTGGGTCTGGCGGAGTGGGTTTGGGTCTGGCGGAGTGGGTTGGGGTCTGGCGTAGTGGGTTTGGGTCTGGCGGAGTGGGTTTGGGTCTGGCGGAGCAGGTTTGGGTCTGGCGGAGGGTGTTTGGGTCTGGCGGTGTGGGTTTGGATCTGGCGGAGTGGGTTTGGGGTCTGGCGGAGTGGGTTTGGGTCTGGCGGAGTGGGTTGGGGTCTGGCGGAGTGGGTTTGTGTCTGGTGGAGTGGGTTTGGGTCTGGCGGAATAGGTTCGGGGCTGGCGGAGTGGGTTTGGGTCTGGCGGAATAGGTTCGGGGCTGGCGGAGTGGGTTCGGATCTGGCGGAGTGGGTTGGGGTCCGGCGGAGTGGGTTCGGGTCTGGCGGAGTGGGTTTTGTTCTGGCGGAGTGAGTTGGGGTCTGGCGGAGTGGGTTTGGGTCTGGCGGAGTGGGTTTGGGTGTGGCGGAGTGGGTTTGTTTCTGGCGAAGAGGGTTTGGGGTCTGGCGGAGTGGGTTAGGGTCTGGCGGAGTGGGTTTGGGCTGGCGGAGTGGGTTTGGGTCTGGCGGAGTGTGTTTAGGTCTGGCGGAGTGGGTTTGGGTGTGGCGGAGTGGGTTTGGGACTGGCGGAGTGGGTTTGGGTCTGGCGGAGTGGGTTTGGGTCTGGCGGAGTGGGTTTGGGTCTGGCGGAGTGGGTTTGTGTGTGGCGGAGTGGGTTTGGGTCTGGGGGAGTGGGTTTGGGTCTGGCGGAGTGGGTTCGGGTCTGGCGGAGTGGGTTTGGGTCTGGATGTGTGGGTTTCGGTCTGGCGGAGTGGGGTCGGGTGTGGCGGAGTGGGTTCGGGTGTGGCGGGGTTGGTTTGGTTCTGGCGGAGTGAGTTTGGGTCTGGCGGAGTTGGTTTGGGTCTGGCGGAGTGGGTTTCGGTCTGGCGGAGTTGGTTTGTGTCTGGTGGAGTGGGTTTGGGACTGGCGGAATAGGTTCGGGGCTGGCGGAGTGGGTTTGGGTCTGGCGGAGTGGGTTTGGGTCTGGCGGAGTGGGTTTGGGTCTGGCGGAGAGGGTTTGGGTCTGGCGGAGTGGGTTTGGGTCTGGCGGAGTGGGTTTGTGTCTGGCGAAGTGGGTTTGGGTCTGGATGAGTGGGTTTGGGTCTTGCGGAGTGGGTTTGGGGCTGGCGGAGTGGGTTTGGGTCTGGCGGAGTGTGTTTAGGACTGGCGGAGTGGGTTTGGGTCTGGCGGAGTGGGTTTGGGTCTGGCGGAGTGGGTTTGTGTGTGGCGGAGTGGGTTTGGGTCTGGCGGAGTGTGTTTAGGACTGGCGGAGTGGGTTTGGGTCTGGCGGAGTGGGTTTCGTTCTGGCGGAGTGAGTTGGGGTCTGGCGGAGTGGGTTTGGGTCTGGCGGAGTGGGTTTGGGTCTGGCGGAGTGGGTTTGGGTCTGGCGGAGTGGGTTTGGGTCTGGCGGAGTGGGTTTGGGTCTGGCGGAGTGGGTTTGTTTCTGGCGAAGAGGGTTTGGGGTCTGGCGGAGTGGGTTAGGGTCTGGCGGAGTGGGTTTGGGCTGGCGGAGTGGGTTTGGGTCTGGCGGAGTGTGTTTAGGTCTGGCGGAGTGGGTTTGGGTGTGGCGGAGTGGGTTTGGGACTGGCGGAGTGGGTTTGGGTCTGGCGGAGTGGGTTTGGGTCTGGCGGAGTGGGTTTGGGTCTGGCGGAGTGGGTTTGTGTGTGGCGGAGTGGGTTTGGGTCTGGCGGAGTGGGTTTGGGGTCTGGCGGAGTGGGTTTGGGTCTGGGGGAGTGGGTTTGGGTCTGGCGGAGTGGGTTCGGGTCTGGCGGAGTGGGTTTGGGTCTGGATGTGTGGGTTTGGGTCCGGCGGAGTGGGGTCGGGTGTGGCGGAGTGGGTTCGGGTGTGGCGGGGTTGGTTTGGTTCTGGCGGAGTGAGTTTGGGTCTGGCGGAGTTGGTTTGGGTCTGGCGGAGTGGGTTTGGGTCTGGCGGAGTTGGTTTGTGTCTGCTGGAGTGGGTTTGGGTCTGGCGGAATAGGTTCGGGGCTGGCGGAGTGGGTTCGGATCTGGCGGAGTGGGTTGGGGTCTGGCGGAGTGGGTTCGGGTCTCGCGGAGTGGGTTTTGTTCTGGCGGAGTGAGTTGGGGTCTGGCGGAGTGGGTTTGGGTCTGGCGGAGTGGGTTTGGGTCTGGCGGAGTGGGTTTGGGTCTGGCGGAGAGGGTTTGGGTCTGGCGGAGTGGGTTTGGGTCTGGCGGAGTGGGTTTGTGTCTGGCGAAGTGGGTTTGGGTCTGGATGAGTGGGTTTGGGTCTTGCGGAGTGGGTTTGGGTCTGGCGGAGTGGGTTTGTGTGTGGCGGAGTAGGTTTGGGTCTGGCGGAGTGGGTTTGGGTCTGGCGGAGTGGGTTTAGTTCTGGCGGAGTGAGTTGGGGTCTGGCGGAGTGGGTTTGGGTCTTGCGGAGTGGGTTTGGGGCTGGCGGAGTGGGTTTGGATCTGGCGGAGTGTGTTTAGGACTGGCGGAGTGGGTTTGGGTCTGGCGGAGTGGGTTTGGGGTCTGGCGGAGTGGGTTTGGGTCTGGGGGAGTGGGTTTGGGTCTGGCGGAGTGGGTTCGGGTCTGGCGGAGTGGGTTTGGGTCTGGATGAGTGGGTTTGGGTCTGGCGGAGTGGGTTTGGGTCTGGATGAGTGGGTTTGGGTCTGGCGGAGTTGGTTTGGGTCTGGCGGAGTGGGTTTGGGTCTGGCGGAGTTGGATTGTGTCTGGCGGAGTGGGTTTGGGTCTGGCGGAGTGGGTTGGGGTCTGGCGGAGTGGGTTTGGGTCTGGCGGAGTGGGTTTGGGTCTGGCGGAATGGGTTGGGGTCTGGCGGAGTGGGTTTGGGTCTGGCGGAGTGGGTTTGGGTCTGGCGGAGCAGGTTTGGGTCTGACGGAGTGTGTTTGGGTCTGGCGGTGTGGGTTTGGATCTGGCGGAGTGGGTTTGGGGTCTGGCGGAGTGGGTTTGGGTCTGGCGGAGTGGGTTTGTGTCTGGCGAAGTGGGTTTGGGTCTGGATGAGTGGGTTTGGGTCTTGCGGAGTGGGTTTGGGGCTGGCGGAGTGGGTTTGGGTCTGGCGGAGTGTGTTTAGGACTGGCGGAGTGGGTTTGGGTCTGGCGGAGTGGGTTTGGGTCTGGCGGAGTGGGTTTGTGTGTGGCGGAGTGGGTTTGGGTCTGGCGGAGTGTGTTTAGGACTGGCGGAGTGGGTTTGGGTCTGGCGGAGTGGGTTTCGTTCTGGCGGAGTGAGTTGGGGTCTGGCGGAGTGGGTTTGTGTCTGGCGGAGTGGGTTTGGGTCTGGCGGAGTGGGTTTGGGTCTGGCGGAGTGTGTTTGGGTCTGGCGGAGTGGGTTTGTTTCTGGCGAAGAGGGTTTGGGGTCTGGCGGAGTGGGTTAGGGTCTGGCGGAGTGGGTTTGGGCTGGCGGAGTGGGTTTGGGTCTGGCGGAGTGTGTTTACGTCTGGCGGAGTGGGTTTGGGTGTGGCGGAGTGGGTTTGGGACTGGCGGAGTGGGTTTGGGTCTGGCGGAGTGGGTTTGGGTCTGGCGGAGTGGGTTTGGGTCTGGCGGAGTGGGTTTGTGTGTGGCGGAGTGGGTTTGGGTCTGGCGGAGTGGGTTTGGGGTCTGGCGGAGTGGGTTTGGGTCTGGGGGAGTGGGTTTGGGTCTGGCGGAGTGGGTTCGGGTCTGGCGGAGTGGGTTTGGGTCTGGATGTGTGGGTTTGGGTCTGGCGGAGTGGGGTCGGGTGTGGCGGAGTGGGTTCGGGTGTGGCGGGGTTGGTTTGGCTCTGGCGGAGTGAGTTTGGGTCTGGCGGAGTTGGTTTGGGTCTGGCGGAGTGGGTTTGGGTCTGGCGGAATAGGTTCGGGGCTGGCGGAGTGGGTTCGGATCTGGCGGAGTGGGTTGGGGTCTGGCGGAGTGGGTTCGGGTCTCGCGGAGTGGGTTTTGTTCTGGCGGAGTGAGTTGGGGTCTGGCGGAGTGGGTTTGGGTCTGGCGGAGTGGGTTTGGGTCTGGCGGAGTGGGTTTGGGTCTGGCGGAGTGGGTTTGGGTCTGGCGGATTGGGTTTGGGTCTGGCGGAGTGGGTTTCTGTCTGGCGGAGTGGGTTTGGGGCTGGCGGAGTGGGTTTCTGTCTGGCGGAGTGGGTTTGGGTCTGGCGGAGTGGGTTTGGGTCTGGCGGAGTGGGTTTGTTTCTGGCGAAGAGGGTTTGGGGTCTGGCGGAGTGGGTTAGGGTCTGGCGGAGTGGGTTTGGGCTGGCGGAGTGGGTTTGGGTCTGGCGGAGTGGGTTTCGGTCTGGCGGAGTGGGTTTGGGTCTGGCGGAGTGGGTTTGGGACTGGCAGAGTGGGTTTGGGTCTGGCGGAGTGGGTTTGGGTCTGGCGGAGTGGGTTTGGGTCTGGCGGAGTGGGTTTGTGTGTGGCGGAGTGGGTTTGGGTCTGGCGGAGTGGGTTTGGGTCTGGCGGAGTGGGTTTGGGGTCTGGCGGAGTGGGTTTGGGTCTGGGGGAGTGGGTTTGGGTCTGGCGGAGTGGGTTCGGGTCTGGCGGAGTGGGTTTGGGTCTGGATGAGTGGGTTTGGGTCTGGCGGAGTGGGTTTGGGTCTGGCGGAGTGGGTTTGGGTCTGGCGGAGTTGGTTTGTGTCTGGCGGAGTGGGTTTGGGTCTGGCGGAGTGGGTTGGGGTCTGGCGGAGTGGGTTTGGGTCTGGCGGAGTGGGTTTGGGTCTGGCGGAGTGGGTTGGGGTCTGGCGGAGTGGGTTTGGGTCTGGCGGAGTGGGTTTGGGTCTGGCGGAGCTGGTTTGGGTCTGGCGGAGTGTGTTTGGGTCTGGCGGTGTGGGTTTGGATCTGGCGGAGTGGGTTTGGGGTCTGGCGGAGTGGGTTTGGGTCTGGCGGTGTGGGTTGGGGTCTGGCGGAGTGGGTTCGGGACTGGCGGAGTGGGTTGGGGTCTGCCGGAGTGGGTTGGGGTCTGGCAGAGTGGGTTCGGATCAGGCGGAGTGGGTTATGGTCTGGCGGAGTGGGTTCGGGTCTGGCGGAGTGGGTTAGGGTCGGGCGGAGTGGGTTTCGGGCTGACGGAGTGGGTTTGGGTCTGGCGGAGTGTGTTTTGGTCTGGCGGAGTGGGTTTGTGTCTGGTGGAGTGGGTTTGGGTCTGGCGGAATAGGTTCGGGGCTGGCGGAGTGGGTTCGGATCTGGAGGAGTGGGTTGGGGTCTGGCGGAGTGGGTTCGGGTCTGGCGGAGTGGGTTTTGTTCTGGCGGAGTGAGTTGGGGTCTGGCGGAGTGGGTTTGGGTCTGGCGGAGTGGGTGTGGGTCTGGCGGAGTGGGTTTGGGTCTGGCGGAGAGGGTTTGGGTCTGGCGGAGTCGGTTTGGGTCTGGCGGAGTGGGTTTGTGTCTGGCGAAGTGGGTTTGGGTCTGGATGAGTGGGTTTGGGTCTTGCGGAGTGGGTTTGGGGCTGGCGGAGTGGGTTTGGGTCTGGCGGAGTGTGTTTAGGACTGGCGGAGTGGGTTTGGGTCTGGCGGAGTGTGTTTAGGACTGGCGGAGTGGGTTTGGGTCTGGCGGAGTGGGTTTCGTTCTGGCGGAGTGAGTTGGGGTCTTGCGGAGTGGGTTTGGGTCTGGCGGAGTGGGTTTGGGTCTGGCGGAGTGGGTTTGGGTCTGGCGGAGTGGGTTTGGGTCTGGCGGAGTGGGTTTGGGTCTGGCGGAGTGGGTTTGGGTCTGGCGGAGTGGGTTTCGTTCTGGCGGAGTGAGTTGGGGTCTTGCGGAGTGGGTTTGGGTCTGGCGGAGTGGGTTTGGGTCTGGCGGAGTGGGTTTGGGTCTGGCGGAGTGGGTTTGGGTCTGGCGGAGTGGGTTTGTTTCTGGCGAAGAGTGTTTGGGGTCTGGCGGAGTGGGTTAGGGTCTGGCGGAGTGGGTTTGGGCTGGCGGAGTGGGTTTGGGTCTGGCGGAGTGTGTTTAGGTCTGGCGGAGTGGGTTTGGGTGTGGCGGAGTGGGTTTGGGACTGGCGGAGTGGGTTTGGGTCTGGCGGAGTTGGTTTGGTTCTGGCGGAGTGGGTTTGGGTCTGGCGGAGTGGGTTTGTGTGTGGCGGAGTGGGTTTGGGTCTGGCGGAGTGGGTTTGGGGTCTGGCGGAGTGGGTTTGGGTCTGGGGGAGTGGGTTTGGGTCTGGCGGAGTGGGTTCGGGTCTGGCGGAGTGGGTTTGGGTCTGGATGTGTGGGTTTGGGTCTGGCGGAGTGGGGTCGGGTGTGGCGGAGTGGGTTCGGGTGTGGCGGGGTTGGTTTGGTTCTGGCGGAGTGAGTTTGGGTCTGGCGGAGTTGGTTTGGGTCTGGTGGAGTGGGTTTGGGTCTGGCGGAATAGGTTCGGGGCTGGCGGAGTGGGTTCGGATCTGGCGGAGTGGGTTGGGGTCTGGCGGAGTGGGTTCGGGTCTCGCGGAGTGGGTTTTGTTCTGGCGGAGTGAGTTGGGGTCTGGCGGAGTGGGTTTGGGTCTGGCGGAGTGGGTTTGGGTCTGGCGGAGTGGGTTTGGGTCTGGCGGAGAGGGTTTGGGTCTGGCGGAGTGGGTTTGGGTCTGGCGGAGTGGGTTTGTGTCTGGCGAAGTGGGTTTGGGTCTGGATGAGTGGGTTTGGGTCTTGCGGAGTGGGTTTGGGGCTGGCGGAGTGGGTTTGGGTCTGGCGGAGTGTGTTTAGGACTGGCGGAGTGGGTTTGGGTCTGGCGGAGTGGGTTTGGGTCTGGCGGAGTGGGTTTGTGTGTGGCGGAGTAGGTTTGGGTCTGGCGGAGTGGGTTTGGGTCTGGCGGAGTGGGTTTAGTTCTGCCGGAGTGAGTTGGGGTCTGGCGGAGTGGGTTTGGGTCTTGCGGAGTGGGTTTGGGGCTGGCGGAGCGGGTTTGGATCTGGCGGAGTGTGTTTAGGACTGGTGGAGTGGGTTTGGGTCTGGCGGAGTGGGTTTGTGTGTGGCGGAGTGGGTTTGGGTCTGGCGGAGTGGGTTTGGGTCTGGCGGAGTGGGTTTGGGGTCTGGCGGAGTGGGTTCGGGTCTGGCGGAGTGGGTTTGGGTCTGGCGGAGTGGGTTCGGGTCTGGTGGAGTGGGTTGGGGTCTGGCGGAGTGGGTTTGGGTCTGGCGGAGTGGGTTTGGGTCTGGCGGAGTGGGTTTGGGTCTGGCAGAGTGTGTTGGGGTCTGGCGGAGTGGGTTTGGGTCTGGCGGAGTGGCTTCGGGTCTGGCGGAGTGGGTTGGGGTCTGGCGGAGTGGGTTGGGGTCTGGCGGAATGTGTTTGGGTCTGGCGGTGTGGGTTTGGATCTGGCGGAGTGGGTTTGGGGTCTGGCGGAGTGGGTTTGGGTCTGGCGGAGTGGGTTGGGGTCTGGCGGAGTGGGTTCGGGACTGGCGGAGTGGGTTGGGGTCTGCCGGAGTGGGTTGGGGTCTGGCAGAGTGGGTTCGGATCAGGCGGAGTGGGTTATGGTCTGGCGGAGTGGGTTCGGGTCTGGCGGAGTGGGTTAGGGTCTGGCGGAGTGGGTTTCGGGCTGACGGAGTGGGTTTGGGTCTGGCGGAGTGTGTTTTGGTCTGGCGGAGTGGGTTTGTGTCTGGTGGAGTGGGTTTGGGTCTGGCGGAATAGGTTCGGGGCTGGCGGAGTGGGTTCGGATCTGGCGGAGTGGGTTGGGGTCTGGCGGAGTGGGTACGGGTCTGGCGGAGTGGGTTTTGTTCTGGCGGAGTGAGTTGGGGTCTGGCGGAGTGGGTTTGGGTCTGGCGGAGTGGGTGTGGGTCTGGCGGAGTGGGTTTGGGTCTGGCGGAGAGGGTTTGGGTCTGGCGGAGTGGGTTTGGGTCTGGCGGAGTGGGTTTGTGTCTGGCGAAGTGGGTTTGGGTCTGGATGAGTGGGTTTGGGTCTTGCGGAGTGGGTTTGGGGCTGGCGGAGTGGGTTTGGGTCTGGCGGAGTGTGTTTAGGACTGGCGGAGTGGGTTTGGGTCTGGCGGAGTGGGTTTGGGTCTGGCGGAGTGGGTTTGTGTGTGGCGGAGTGGGTTTGGGTTTGGCGGAGTGTGTTTAGGACTGGCGGAGTGGGTTTGGGTCTGGCGGAGTGGGTTTCGTTCTGGCGGAGTGAGTTGGGGTCTGGCGGAGTGGGTTTGGGTCTGGCGGAGTGGGTTTGGGTCTGGCGGAGTGGGTTTGGGTCTGGCGGAGTGGGTTTGGGTCTGGCGGAGTGGGTTTGTTTCTGGCGAAGAGTGTTTGGGGTCTGGCGGAGTGGGTTAGGGTCTGGCGGAGTGGGTTTGGGCTGGCGGAGTGGGTTTGGGTCTGGCGGAGTGTGTTTAGGTCTGGCGGAGTGGGTTTGGGTGTGGCGGAGTGGGTTTGGGACTGGCGGAGTGGGTTTGGGTCTGGCGGAGTGGGTTTGGTTCTGGCGGAGTGGGTTTGGGTCTGGCGGAGTGGGTTTGTGTGTGGCGGAGTGGGTTTGGGTCTGGCGGAGTGGGTTTGGGGTCTGGCGGAGTGGGTTTGGGTCTGGGGGAGTGGGTTTGGGTCTGGCGGAGTGGGTTCGGGTCTGGCGGAGTGGGTTTGGGTCTGGATGTGTGGGTTTGGGTCTGGCGGAGTGGGGTCGGGTGTGGCGGAGTGGGTTCGGGTGTGGCGGGGTTGGTTTGGTTCTGGCGGAGTGAGTTTGGGTCTGGCGGAGTTGGTTTGGGTCTGGTGGAGTGGGTTTGGGCCTGGCGGAATAGGTTCGGGGCTGGCGGAGTGGGTTCGGATCTGGCGGAGTGGGTTGGGGTCTGGCGGAGTGGGTTCGGGTCTCGCGGAGTGGGTTTGGGTCTGGCGGAGTGGGTTTGGGTCTGGCGGAGTGGGTTTGGGGTCTGGCGGAGTGGGTTCGGGTCTGGCGGAGTGGGTTTGGGTCTGGCGGAGTGGGTTCGGGTCTGGTGGAGTGGGTTGGGGTCTGGCGGAGTGGGTTTGGGTCTGGCGGAGTGGGTTTGGGTCTCGCGGAGTGGGTTTGGGTCTGGCAGAGTGTGTTGGGGTCTGGCGGAGTGGGTTTGGGTCTGGCGGAGTTGCTTCGGGTCTGGCGGAGTGGGTTGGGGTCTGGCGGAGTGGGTTGGGGTCTGGCGGAGTGGGTTCAGGTCTGGCGGAGTGGGTTCGGGTCTGGTGGAGTGGGTTGGGGTCTGGCGGAGTGGGGTTGGGTCTGGCGGAGTGGGCTTGGGTCTGGCGGAGTGGGTTTGGGTCTGGCGGAGTGGGTTTGGGTCTGGCGGATTGGGTTTGGGTCTGGCGGAGTGGGTTTCTGTCTGGCGGAGTGGGTTTGGGGCTGGCGGAGTGGGTTTCTGTCTGGCGGAGTGGGTTTGGGTCTGGCGGAGCGGGTTTGGGTCTGGCGGAGTGGGTTTGCGTCTGGCGGAGTGGGTTTGTTTCTGGCGAAGAGGGTTTGGGGTCTGGCGGAGTGGGTTAGGGTCTGGCGGAGTGGGTTTGGGCTGGCGGAGTGGGTTTGGGTCTGGCGGAGTGTGTTTCGGTCTGGCGGAGTGGGTTTGGGTCTGGCGGAGTGGGTTTGGGTCTGGCGGAGTGGGTTTGGGTCTGGCGGAGTGGGTTTGGGTCTGGTGGAGTGGGTTTGGGTCTGGCGGAGTGGGTTTGTGTGTGGCGGAGTGGGTTTGGGTCTGGCGGAGTGGGTTTGGGTCTGGCGGAGTGGGTTTTGGGGTCTGGCGGAGTGGGTTTGGGTCAGTGGGAGTGGGTTTGGGTCTGGCGGAGTGGGTTCTGGTCTGGCGGAGTGGGTTTGGGTCTGGATGAGTGGGTTTGGGTCTGGCGGAGTGGGTTTGGGTCTGGATGAGTGGGTTTGGGTCTGGCGGAGTTGGTTTGGGTCTGGCGGAGTGGGTTTGGGTCTGGCGGAGTTGGTTTGTGTCTGGCGGAGTGGGTTTGGGTCTGGCGGAGTGGGTTGGGGTCTGGCGGAGTGGGTTTGGGTCTGGCGGAGTGGGTTTGGGTCTGGCGGAGTGGGTTGGGGTCTGGCGGAGTGGGTTTGGGTCTGGCGGAGTGGGTTTGGGTCTGGCGGAGCGGGTTTGGGTCTGGCGGAGTGTGTTTGGGTCTGGCGGCGTGGGTTTGGATCTGGCGGAGTGGGTTTGGGGTCTGGCGGAGTGGGTTTGGGTCTGGCGGAGTGGGTTGGGGTCTGGCGGAGTGGGTTCGGGAATGGCGGAGTGGGTTGGGGTCTGCCGGTGTGGGTTGGGGTCTGGCAGAGTGGGTTCGGATCTGGCGGAGTGGGTTATGGTCTGGCGGAGTGGGTTCGGGTCTGGCGGAGTGGGTTAGGGTCTGGCGGAGTGGGTTTCGGGCTGACGGAGTGGGTTTGGGTCTCGCGGAGTGGGTTTGGGTCAGGCGGAGTGGGTTTGGGGTCTAGCGGAGTGGGTTGGGGTCTGGCGGAGTGTGTTCGGGTGTGGCGGAGTATGTTCGGGTCTGGAGGAGTGGGTTCGGGTCTGGCGGAGTGGGTTCGGGTCTAGCGGAGTGGGTTGGGGTCTGGCGGAGTGGGTTCGGATCTGGCGGAGTGGGTTGGGGTCTGGCGGAGTGGGTTGTGGTCTGGCGGAGTGGGTTATGGTCTGGCGGAGTGGGTTTGGGTCTGGCGGAGTGTGTTTGGGTCTGGCGGAGTGGGTTTGGGTCTGACGGAGTGGGTTTGTTTGTGGCGGAGTGGGTATGGGTCTGGCGGAGTGGGTTTGGGTCAGGCGGAGTGGGTTTGGGGTCTAGCGGAGTGGGTTGGGGTCTGGCGGAGTGTGTTCGGGTGTGGCGGAGTATGTTCGGGTCTGGAGGAGTGGGTTCGGGTCTGGCGGAGTGGGTTCGGGTCTAGCGGAGTGGGTTGGGGTCTGGCGGAGTGGGTTCGGATCTGGCGGAGTGGGTTGGGGTCTGGCGGAGTGGGTTGTGGTCTGGCGGAGTGGGTTCGGGTCTGGCGGAGTGGGTTATGGTCTGGCGGAGTGGGTTCGGGTCTGGCGGAGTGGGTTAGGGTCTGGCGGAGTGGGTTTCGGGCTGACGGAGTGGGTTTGGGTCTGGCGGAGTGTGTTTTGGTCGGGTGGAGTGGGTTTGTGTCTGGCGGAGTGGGTTTGGGACTGGCGGAGTGGGTTTGGGTCTGGCGGAGTGTGTTTGGGTCTGGCGGAGTGGGTTTGGGTCTGGCGGAGTGGGTTTGTGTGTTGCGGAGTGGGTATGGGTCTGGCGGAGTGGGTTTGGGTCAGGCGGAGTGGGTTTGGGGTCTAGCGGAGTGGGTTGGGGTCTGGCGGAGTGTGTTCGGGTGTGGCGGAGTATGTTCGGGTCTAGAGGAGTGGGTTCGGGTCTGGCGGAGTGGGTTCGGGTCTAGCGGAGTGGGTTGGGGTCTGGCGGAGTGGGTTCGGATCTGGCGGAGTGGGTTGGGGTCTGGCGGAGTGGGTTGTGGTCTGGCAGAGTGGGGTCGGGTGTGGCGGAGTAGGTTCGGGTGTGGCGGAGTTGGTTTGGTTCTGGCGGAGTGAGTTTGCGTCTGGCGGAGTGGGTTTGGGTCTGGCAGAGTTGGTTCAGGTCTGGCGGAGTGGGTTTCTGTCTGGCGGAGTGGGTTTGGGTCTGGCGGAATTGGTTCGGGGCTGGCGGAGTGGGTTCGGATCTGGCGGAGTGGGTTGGGGTCTGGCGGAGTGGGTTCGGGTCTGGCGGAGTGGGTTTCGTTCTGGCGGAGTGAGTTGGGGTCTGGCGGAGTGGGTTTGTGTCTGGCGGAGTGGGTTTGGGTCTGGCGGAGTGGGTTTGGGTCTGGCGGAGAGGGTTTGTGTCTGGCGGAGTGGGTTTGGGTCTGGCGGAGTGGGTTTGGGTCTGGCGGAATAGGTTCGGGGCTGGCGGAGTGGGTTCGGATCTGGCGGAGTGGGTTGGGGTCTGGCGGAGTGGGTTTGGGTCTGGCGGAGTGGGTTTGGGTCTGGCGGAGTGGGTTTGGGTCTGGCGGAGAGGGTTTGGGTCTGGCGGAGTGCGTTTGGGTATGGCGGAGTGGGTTTGGGTCTGGCGGAATAGGTTCGGGGCTGGCGGAGTGGGTTCGGATCTGGCGGAGTGGGTTGGGGTCTGGCGGAGTGGGTTCAGGTCTGGTGGAGTGGGTTCGGGTCTGGTGGAGTGGGTTGGGGTCTGGCGGAGTGGGGTTGGGTCTGGTGGAGTGGGCTTGGGTCTGGCGAAGTGGGTTTGGGTCTGGCGGAGTGGGTTTGGGTCTGGCGGATTGGGTTTGGGTCTGGCGGAGTGGGTTTCTGTCTGGCGGAGTGGGTTTGGGGCTGGCGGAGTGGGTTTCTGTCTGGCGGAGTGGGTTTGGGTCTGGCGGAGTGGGTTTGGGTCTGGCGGAGTGGGTTTGGGTCTGGCGGAGTGGGTTTGTTTCTGGCGAAGAGGGTTTGGGGTCTGGCGGAGTGGGTTAGGGTCTGGCGGAGTGGGTTTGGGCTGGCGGAGTGGGTTTGGGTCTGGCGGAGTGTGTTTCGGTCTGGCGGAGTGGGTTTGGGTCTGGCGGAGTGGGTTTGGGTCTGGCGGAGTGGGTTTGGGTCTGGCGGAGTGGGTTTGGGTCTGGTGGAGTGGGTTTGGGTCAGGCGGAGTGGGTTTGTGTGTGGCGGAGTGGGTTTGCGTCTGGCGGAGTGGGTTTGGGTCTGGCGGAGTGGGTTTGGGGTCTGGCGGAGTGGGTTTGGGTCTGGGGGAGTGGGTTTGGGTCTGGCGGAGTGGGTTCGGGTCTGGCGGAGTGGGTTTGGGTCTGGATGAGTGGGTTTGGGTCTGGCGGAGTGGGTTTGGGTCTGGATGAGTGGGTTTGGGTCTGGCGGAGTTGGTTTGGGTCTGGCTGAGTGGGTTTGGGTCTGGCGGAGTTGGTTTGTGTCTGGCGGAGTGGGTTTGGGTCTGGCGGAGTGGGTTGGGGTCTGGCGGAGTGGGTTTGGGTCTGGCGGAGTGGGTTTGGATCTGGCGGAGTGGGTTGGGGTCTGGCGGAGTGGGTTTGGGTCTGGCGGAGTGGGTTTGGGTCTGGCGGAGCAGGTTTGGGTCTGGCGGAGTGTGTTTGGGTCTGGCGGCGTGGGTTTGGATCTGGCGGAGTGGGTTTGGGGTCTGGCGGAGTGGGTTTGGGTCTGGCGGAGTGGGTTGGGGTCTGGCGGAGTGGGCTTGGGTCTGGCGAAGTGGGTTTGGGTCTGGCGGAGTGGGTTTGGGTCTGGCGGATTGGGTTTGGGTCTGGCGGAGTGGGTTTCTGTCTGGCGGAGTGGGTTTGGGGCTGGCGGAGTGGGTTTCTGTCTGGCGGAGTGGGTTTGGGTCTGGCGGAGTGGGTTTGGGTCTGGCGGAGTGGGTTTGGGTCTGGCGGAGTGGGTTTGTTTCTGGCGAAGAGGGTTTGGGGTCTGGCGGAGTGGGTTAGGGTCTGGCGGAGTGGGTTTGGGCTGGCGGAGTGGGTTTGGGTCTGGCGGAGTGTGTTTCGGTCTGGCGGAGTGGGTTTGGGTCTGGCGGAGTGGGTTTGGGTCTGGCGGAGTGGGTTTGGGTCTGGCGGAGTGGGTTTGGGTCTGGTGGAGTGGGTTTGGGTCTGGCGGAGTGGGTTTGTGTGTGGCGGAGTGGGTTTGCGTCTGGCGGAGTGGGTTTGGGTCTGGCGGAGTGGGTTTGGGGTCTGGCGGAGTGGGTTTGGGTCTGGGGGAGTGGGTTTGGGTCTGGCGGAGTGGGTTCGGGTCTGGCGGAGTGGGTTTGGGTCTGGATGAGTGGGTTTGGGTCTGGCGGAGTGGGTTTGGGTCTGGATGAGTGGGTTTGGGTCTGGCGGAGTTGGTTTGGGTCTGGCTGAGTGGGTTTGGGTCTGGCGGAGTTGGTTTGTGTCTGGCGGAGTGGGTTTGGGTCTGGCGGAGTGGGTTGGGGTCTGGCGGAGTGGGTTTGGGTCTGGCGGAGTGGGTTTGGATCTGGCGGAGTGGGTTGGGGTCTGGCGGAGTGGGTTTGGGTCTGGCGGAGTGGGTTTGGGTCTGGCGGAGCAGGTTTGGGTCTGGCGGAGTGGGTTGGGGTCTGGCGGAGTGGGTTCGGGACTGGCGGAGTGGGTTGGGGTCTGCCGGTGTGGGTTGGGGTCTGGCAGAGTGGGTTCGGATCTGGCGGAGTGGGTTATGGTATGGCGGAGTGGGTTCGGGTCTGGCGGAGTGGGTTAGGGTCTGGCGGAGTGGGTTTCGGGCTGACGGAGTGGGTTTGGGTCTGGCGGAGTGTGTTTTGGTCTGGCGGAGTGGGTTTGTGTCTGGCGGAGTGGGTTTGGGACTGGCGGAGTGGGTTTGGGTCTGGCGGAGTGTGTTTGGGTCTGGCGGAGTGGGTTTGGGTCTGGCGGAGTGGGTTTGTGTGTGGCGGAGTGGGTTTGGGTCTGGCGGAGTGGGTTTGGGTCAGGCGGAGTGGGTTTGGGGTCTAGCGGAGTGGGTTGGGGTCTGGCGGAGTGTGTTCGGGTGTGGCGGAGTATGTTCGGGTCTGGAGGAGTGGGTTCGGGTCTGGCGGAGTGGGTTCGGGTCTAGCGGAGTGGGTTGGGGTCTGGCGGAGTGGGTTCGGATCTGGCGGAGTGGGTTGGGGTCTGGCGGAGTGGGTTGTGGTCTGGCGGAGTGGGTTCGGGTCTGGCGGAGTGGGTTATGGTCTGGCGGAGTGTGTTCGGGTCTGGCGGAGTGGGTTAGGGTCTGGCGGAGTGGGTTTCGGGCTGACGGAGTGGGTTTGGGTCTGGCGGAGTGTGTTTTGGTCTGGTGGAGTGGGTTTGTGTCTGGCGGAGTGGGTTTGGGACTGGCGGAGTGGGTTTGGGTCTGGCGGAGTGTGTTTGGGTCTGGCGGAGTGGGTTTGGGTCTGGCGGAGTGGGTTAGGGTCTGGCGGAGTGGGTTTCGGGCTGACGGAGTGGGTTTGGGTCTGGCGGAGTGTGTTTTGGTCTGGTGGAGTGGGTTTGTGTCTGGCGGAGTGGGTTTGGGACTGGCGGAGTGGGTTTGGGTCTGGCGGAGTGTGTTTGGGTCTGGCGGAGTGGGTTTGGGTCTGACGGAGTGGGTTTGTGTGTGGCGGAGTGGGTATGGGTCTGGCGGAGTGGGTTTGCGTCAGGCGGAGTGGGTTTGGCGTCTAGCGGAGTGGGTTGGGGTCTGGCGGGGTGTGTTCGGGTGTGGCGGAGTATGTTCGGGTCTGGAGGAGTGGGTTCGGGTCTGGCGGAGTGGGTTCTGGTCTAGCGGAGTGGGTTGGGGTCTGGCGGAGTGGGTTCGGATCTGGCGGAGTGGGTTGGGGTCTGGCGGAGTGGGTTGTGGTCTCGCGGAGTGGGTTCGGGTCTGGCGGAGTGGGTTATGGTCTGGCGGAGTGGGTTCGGGTCTGGCGGAGTGGGTTAGGGACTGGCGGAGTGGGTTTCGGGCTGACGGAGTGGGTTTGGGTCTGGCGGAGTGTGTTTTGGTCAGGTGGAGTGGGTTTGTGTCTGGCGCAGTGGGTTTGGGACTGGCGGAGTGGGTTTGGGTCTGGCGGAGTGTGTTTGGGTGTGGCGGAGTGGGTTTGGGTCTGGCGGAGTGGGTTTGTGTGTGGCGGAGTGGGTATGGGTCTGGCGGAGTGGGTTTGGGTCAGGCGGAGTGGGTTTGGGGTCTAGCGGAGTGGGTTGGGGTCTGGCGGAGTGTGTTCGGGTGTGGCGGAGTATGTTCGGGTCTGGAGGAGTGGGTTCGGATCTGGCGGAGTGGGTTTGGGTCTGGCGGAGTGGGTTTGGGTCTGGCGGAGTGGGTTTGGGGTCTGGCGGAGTGGGTTCGGGTCTGGCGGAGTGGGTTTGGGTCTGGCGGAGTGGGTTCGGGTCTGGTGGAGTGGGTTGGGGTCTGGCGGAGTGGGTTTGGGTCTGGCGGAGTGGGTTTGGGTCTGGCGGAGTGGGTTTGGGTCTGGCAGAGTGTGTTGGGGTCTGGCGGAGTGGGTTTGGGTCTGGCGGAGTGGCTTCGGGTCTGGCGGAGTGGGTTGGGGTCTGGCGGAGTGGGTTGGGGTCTGGCGGAGTGGGTTCAGGTCTGGCGGAGTGGGTTCGGGTCTGGTGGAGTGGGTTGGGGTCTGGCGGAGTGGGGTTGGGTCTGGCGGAGTGGGCTTGGGTCTGGCGGAGTGGGTTTGGGTCTGGCGGAGTGGGTTTGGGTCTGGCGGATTGGGTTTGGGTCTGGCGGAGTGGGTTTCTGTCTGGCAGAGTGGGTTTGGGGCTGGCGGAGTGGGTTTCTGTCTGGCGGAGTGGGTTTGGGTCTGGCGGAGTGGGTTTGGGTCTGGCGGAGTGGGTTTGCGTCTGGCGGAGTGGGTTTGTTTCTGGCGAAGAGGGTTTGGGGTCTGGCGGAGTGGGTTAGGGTCTGGCGGAGTGGGTTTGGGCTGGCGGAGTGGGTTTGGGTCTGGCGGAGTGTGTTTCGGTCTGGCGGAGTGGGTTTGGGTCTGGCGGAGTGGGTTTGGGTCTGGCGGAGTGGGTTTGGGTCTGGCGGAGTGGGTTTGGGTCTGGCGGAGTGGGTTTGGGTCTGGCGGAGTGGGTTTGGGGTCTGGCGGAGTGGGTTTGGGTCAGGGGGAGTGGGTTTGGGTCTGGCGGAGTGGGTTCTGGTCTGGCGGAGTGGGTTTGGGTCTGGATGAGTGGGTTTGGGTCTGGCGGAGTGGGTTTGGGTCTGGATGAGTGGGTTTGGGTCTGGCGGAGTTGGTTTGGGTCTGGCGGAGTGGGTTTGGGTCTGGCGGAGTTGGTTTGTGTCTGGCGGAGTGGGTTTGGGTCTGGCGGAGTGGGTTGGGGTCTGGCGGAGTGGGTTTGGGTCTGGCGGAGTGGGTTTGGGTCTGGCGGATTGGGTTGGGGTCTGGCGGAGTGGGTTTGGGTCTGGCGGAGTGGGTTTGGGTCTGGCGGAGCGGGTTTGGGTCTGGCGGAGTGTGTTTGGGTCTGGCGGCGTGGGTTTGGATCTGGCGGAGTGGGTTTGGGTCTGGCGGAGTGGGTTGGGGTCTGGCGGAGTGGGTTCGGGACTGGCGGAGTGGGTTGGGGTCTGCCGGTGTGGGTTGGGGTCTGGCAGAGTGGGTTCGGATCTGGCGGAGTGGGTTATGGTCTGGCGGAGTGGGTTCGGGTCTGGCGGAGTGGGTTAGGGTCTGGCGGAGTGGGTTTCGGGCTGACGGAGTGGGTTTGGGTCTGGCGGAGTGGGTTTGGGTCAGGCGGAGTGGGTTTGGGGTCTAGGGGAGTGGGTTGGGGTCTGGCGGAGTGTGTTCGGGTGTGGCGGAGTATGTTCGGGTCTGGAGGAGTGGGTTCGGGTCTGGCGGAGTGGGTTCGGGTCTAGCGGAGTGGGTTGGGGTCTGGCGGAGTGGGTTCGGATCTGGCGGAGTGGGTTGGGGTCTGGCGGAGTGGGTTGTGGTCTGGCGGAGTGGGTTATGGTCTGGCGGAGTGGGTTTGGGTCTGGCGGAGTGTGTTTGGGTCTGGCGGAGTGGGTTTGGGTCTGACGGAGTGGGTTTGTGTGTGGCGGAGTGGGTATGGGTCTGGCGGAGTGGGTTTGGGTCAGGCGGAGTGGGTTTGGGGTCTAGCGGAGTGGGTTGGGGTCTGGCGGAGTGTGTTCGGGTGTGGCGGAGTATGTTCGGGTCTGGAGGAGTGGGTTCGGGTCTGGCGGAGTGGGTTCGGGTCTAGCGGAGTGCGTTGGGGTCTGGCGGAGTGGGTTCGGATCTGGCGGAGTGGGTTGGGGTCTGGCGGAGTGGGTTGTGGTCTGGCGGAGTGGGTTCGGGTCTGGCGGAGTGGGTTATGGTCTGGCGGAGTGGGTTCGGGTCTGGCGGAGTGGGTTAGGGTCTGGCGGAGTGGGTTTCGGGCTGACGGAGTGGGTTTGGGTCTGGCGGAGTGTGTTTTGGTCGGGTGGAGTGGGTTTGTGTCTGGCGGAGTGGGTTTGGGACTGGTGGAGTGGGTTTGGGTCTGGCGGAGTGTGTTTGGGTCTGGCGGAGTGGGTTTGGGTCTGGCGGAGTGGGTTTGTGTGTGGCGGAGTGGGTATGGGTCTGGCGGAGTGGGTTTGGGTCAGGCGGAGTGGGTTTGGGGTCTAGCGGAGTGGGTTGGGGTCTGGCGGAGTGTGTTCGGGTGTGGCGGAGTATGTTCGGGTTTAGAGGAGTGGGTTCGGGTCTGGCGGAGTGGGTTCGGGTCTAGCGGAGTGGGTTGGGGTCTGGCGGAGTGGGTTCGTATCTGGCGGAGTGGGTTGGGGTCTGGCGGAGTGGGTTGTGGTCTGGCAGAGTGGGGTCGGGTGTGGCGGAGTAGGTTCGGGTGTGGCGGAGTTGGTTTGGTTCTGGCGGAGTGAGTTTGCGTCTGGCGGAGTGGGTTTGGGTCTGGCAGAGTTGGTTTAGGTCTGGCGGAGTGGGTTTCTGTCTGGCGGAGTGGGTTTGGGTCTGGCGGAATAGGTTCGGGGCTGGCGGAGTGGGTTCGGATCTGGCGGAGTGGGTTGGGGTCTGGCGGAGTGGGTTCGGGTCTGGCGGAGTGGGTTTCGTTCTGGCGGAGTGAGTTGGGGTCTGGCGGAGTGGGTTTGTGTCTGGCGGAGTGGGTTTGGGTCTGGCGGAGTGGGTTTGGGTCTGGCGGAGAGGGTTTGTGTCTGGCGGAGTGGGTTTGGGTCTGGCGGAGTGGGTTTGGGTCTGGCGGAATAGGTTCGGGGCTGGCGGAGTGGGTTCGGATCTGGCGGAGTGGGTTGGGGTCTGGCGGAGTGGGTTCAGGTCTGGTGGAGTGGGTTCGGGTCTGGTGGAGTGGGTTGGGGTCTGGCGGAGTGGGGTTGGGTCTGGTGGAGTGGGCTTGGGTCTGGCGAAGTGGGTTTGGGTCTGGCGGAGTGGGTTTGGGTCTGGCGGATTGGGTTTGGGTCTGGCGGAGTGGGTTTCTGTCTGGCGGAGTGGGTTTGGGGCTGGCGGAGTGGGTTTCTGTCTGGCGGAGTGGGTTTGGGTCTGGCGGAGTGGGTTTGGGTCTGGCGGAGTGGGTTTGGGTCTGGCGGAGTGGGTTTGTTTCTGGCGAAGAGGGTTTGGGGTCTGGCGGAGTGGGTTAGGGTCTGGCGGAGTGGGTTTGGGCTGGCGGAGTGGGTTTGGGTCTGGCGGAGTGTGTTTCGGTCTGGCGGAGTGGGTTTGGGTCTGGCGGAGTGGGTTTGGGTCTGGCGGAGTGGGTTTGGGTCTGGCGGAGTGGGTTTGGGTCTGGTGGAGTGGGTTTGGGTCTGGCGGAGTGGGTTTGTGTGTGGCGGAGTGGGTTTGCGTCTGGCGGAGTGGGTTTGGGTCTGGCGGAGTGGGTTTGGGGTCTGGCGGAGTGGGTTTGGGTCTGGGGGAGTGGGTTTGGGTCTGGCGGAGTGGGTTCGGGTCTGGCGGAGTGGGTTTGGGTCTGGATGAGTGGGTTTGGGTCTGGCGGAGTGGGTTTGGGTCTGGATGAGTGGGTTTGGGTCTGGCGGAGTTGGTTTGGGTCTGGCTGAGTGGGTTTGGGTCTGGCGGAGTTGGTTTGTGTCTGGCGGAGTGGGTTTGGGTCTGGCGGAGTGGGTTGGGGTCTGGCGGAGTGGGTTTGGGTCTGGCGGAGTGGGTTTGGATCTGGCGGAGTGGGTTGGGGTCTGGCGGAGTGGGTTTGGGTCTGGCGGAGTGGGTTTGGGTCTGGCGGAGCAGGTTTGGGTCTGGCGGAGTGTGTTTGGGTCTGGCGGCGTGGGTTTGGATCTGGCGGAGTGGGTTTGGGGTCTGGCGGAGTGGGTTTGGGTCTGGCGGAGTGGGTTGGGGTCTGGCGGAGTGGGCTTGGGTCTGGCGAAGTGGGTTTGGGTCTGGCGGAGTGGGTTTGGGTCTGGCGGATTGGGTTTGGGTCTGGCGGAGTGGGTTTCTGTCTGGCGGAGTGGGTTTGGGGCTGGCGGAGTGGGTTTCTGTCTGGCGGAGTGGGTTTGGGTCTGGCGGAGTGGGTTTGGGTCTGGCGGAGTGGGTTTGGGTCTGGCGGAGTGGGTTTGTTTCTGGCGAAGAGGGTTTGGGGTCTGGCGGAGTGGGTTAGGGTCTGGCGGAGTGGGTTTGGGCTGGCGGAGTGGGTTTGGGTCTGGCGGAGTGTGTTTCGGTCTGGCGGAGTGGGTTTGGGTCTGGCGGAGTGGGTTTGGGTCTGGCGGAGTGGGTTTGGGTCTGGCGGAGTGGGTTTGGGTCTGGTGGAGTGGGTTTGGGTCTGGCGGAGTGGGTTTGTGTGTGGCGGAGTGGGTTTGCGTCTGGCGGAGTGGGTTTGGGTCTGGCGGAGTGGGTTTGGGGTCTGGCGGAGTGGGTTTGGGTCTGGGGGAGTGGGTTTGGGTCTGGCGGAGTGGGTTCGGGTCTGGCGGAGTGGGTTTGGGTCTGGATGAGTGGGTTTGGGTCTGGCGGAGTGGGTTTGGGTCTGGATGAGTGGGTTTGGGTCTGGCGGAGTTGGTTTGGGTCTGGCTGAGTGGGTTTGGGTCTGGCGGAGTTGGTTTGTGTCTGGCGGAGTGGGTTTGGGTCTGGCGGAGTGGGTTGGGGTCTGGCGGAGTGGGTTTGGGTCTGGCGGAGTGGGTTTGGATCTGGCGGAGTGGGTTGGGGTCTGGCGGAGTGGGTTTGGGTCTGGCGGAGTGGGTTTGGGTCTGGCGGAGCAGGTTTGGGTCTGGCGGAGTGTGTTTGGGTCTGGCGGCGTGGGTTTGGATCTGGCGGAGTGGGTTTGGGGTCTGGCGGAGTGGGTTTGGGTCTGGCGGAGTGGGTTGGGGTCTGGCGGAGTGGGTTCGGGACTGGCGGAGTGGGTTGGGGTCTGCCGGTGTGGGTTGGGGTCTGGCAGAGTGGGTTCGGATCTGGCGGAGTGGGTTATGGTATGGCGGAGTGGGTTCGGGTCTGGCGGAGTGGGTTAGGGTCTGGCGGAGTGGGTTTCGGGCTGACGGAGTGGGTTTGGGTCTGGCGGAGTGTGTTTTGGTCTGGCGGAGTGGGTTTGTGTCTGGCGGAGTGGGTTTGGGACTGGCGGAGTGGGTTTGGGTCTGGCGGAGTGTGTTTGGGTCTGGCGGAGTGGGTTTGGGTCTGGCGGAGTGGGTTTGTGTGTGGCGGAGTGGGTTTGGGTCTGGCGGAGTGGGTTTGGGTCAGGCGGAGTGGGTTTGGGGTCTAGCGGAGTGGGTTGGGGTCTGGCGGAGTGTGTTCGGGTGTGGCGGAGTATGTTCGGGTCTGGAGGAGTGGGTTCGGGTCTGGCGGAGTGGGTTCGGGTCTAGCGGAGTGGGTTGGGGTCTGGCGGAGTGGGTTCGGATCTGGCGGAGTGGGTTGGGGTCTGGCGGAGTGGGTTGTGGTCTGGCGGAGTGGGTTCGGGTCTGGCGGAGTGGGTTATGGTCTGGCGGAGTGGGTTCGGGTCTGGCGGAGTGGGTTAGGGTCTGGCGGAGTGGGTTTCGGGCTGACGGAGTGGGTTTGGGTCTGGCGGAGTGTGTTTTGGTCTGGTGGAGTGGGTTTGTGTCTGGCGGAGTGGGTTTGGGACTGGCGGAGTGGGTTTGGGTCTGGCGGAGTGTGTTTGGGTCTGGCGGAGTGGGTTTGGGTCTGGCGGAGTGGGTTAGGGTCTGGCGGAGTGGGTTTCGGGCTGACGGAGTGGGTTTGGGTCTGGCGGAGTGTGTTTTGGTCTGGTGGAGTGGGTTTGTGTCTGGCGGAGTGGGTTTGGGACTGGCGGAGTGGGTTTGGGTCTGGCGGAGTGTGTTTGGGTCTGGCGGAGTGGGTTTGGGTCTGACGGAGTGGGTTTGTGTGTGGCGGTGTGGGTATGGGTCTGGCGGAGTGGGTTTGCGTCAGGCGGAGTGGGTTTGGCGTCTAGCGGAGTGGGTTGGGGTCTGGCGGAGTGTGTTCGGGTGTGGCGGAGTATGTTCGGGTCTGGAGGAGTGGGTTCAGGTCTGGCGGAGTGGGTTCCGGTCTAGCGGAGTGGGTTGGGGTCTGGCGGAGTGGGTTCGGATCTGGCGGAGTGGGTTGGGGTCTGGCGGAGTGGGTTGTGGTCTCGCGGAGTGGGTTCGGGTCTGGCGGAGTGGGTTATGGTCTGGCGGAGTGGGTTCGGGTCTGGCGGAGTGGGTTAGGGTCTGGCGGAGTGGGTTTCGGGCTGACGGAGTGGGTTTGGGTCTGGCGGAGTGTGTTTTGGTCAGGTGGAGTGGGTTTGTGTCTGGCGGAGTGGGTTTGGGACTGACGGAGTGGGTTTGGGTCTGGCGGAGTGTGTTTGGGTGTGGCGGAGTGGGTTTGGGTCTGGCGGAGTGGGTTTGTGTGTGGCGGAGTGGGTATGGGTCTGGCGGAGTGGGTTTGGGTCAGGCGGAGTGGGTTTGGGGTCTAGCGGAGTGGGTTGGGGTCTGGCGGAGTGTGTTCGGGTGTGGCGGAGTATGTTCGGGTCTGGAGGAGTGGGTTCGGATCTGGCGGAGTGGGTTTGGGTCTGGCGGAGTGGGTTTGGGTCTGGCGGAGTGGGTTTGGGGTCTGGCGGAGTGGGTTCGGGTCTGGCGGAGTGGGTTTGGGTCTGGCGGAGTGGGTTCGGGTCTGGTGGAGTGGGTTGGGGTCTGGCGGAGTGGGTTTGGGTCTGGCGGAGTGGGTTTGGGTCTGGCGGAGTGGGTTTGGGTCTGGCAGAGTGTGTTGGGGTCTGGCGGAGTGGGTTTGGGTCTGGCGGAGTGGCTTCGGGTCTGGCGGAGTGGGTTGGGGTCTGGCGGAGTGGGTTGGGGTCTGGCGGAGTGGGTTCAGGTCTGGCGGAGTGGGTTCGGGTCTGGTGGAGTGGGTTGGGGTCTGGCGGAGTGGGGTTGGGTCTGGCGGAGTGGGCTTGGGTCTGGCGGAGTGGGTTTGGGTCTGGCGGAGTGGGTTTGGGTCTGGCGGATTGGGTTTGGGTCTGGCGGAGTGGGTTTCTGTCTGGCGGAGTGGGTTTGGGGCTGGCGGAGTGGGTTTCTGTCTGGCGGAGTGGGTTTGGGTCTGGCGGAGTGGGTTTGGGTCTGGCGGAGTGGGTTTGCGTCTGGCGGAGTGGGTTTGTTTCTGGCGAAGAGGGTTTGGGGTCTGGCGGAGTGGGTTAGGGTCTGGCGGAGTGGGTTTGGGCTGGTGGAGTGGGTTTGGGTCTGGCGGAGTGTGTTTCGGTCTGGCGGAGTGGGTTTGGGTCTGGCGGAGTGGGTTTGGGTCTGGCGGAGTGGGTTTGGGTCTGGCGGAGTGGGTTTGGGTCTGGCGGAGTGGGTTTGGGTCTGGCGGAGTGGGTTTGGGGTCTGGCGGAGTGGGTTTGGGTCAGGGGGAGTGGGTTTGGGTCTGGCGGAGTGGGTTCTGGTCTGGCGGAGTGGGTTTGGGTCTGGATGAGTGGGTTTGGGTCTGGCGGAGTGGGTTTGGGTCTGGATGAGTGGGTTTGGGTCTGGCGGAGTTGGTTTGGGTCTGGCGGAGTGGGTTTGGGTCTGGCGGAGTTGGTTTGTGTCTGGCGGAGTGGGTTTGGGTCTGGCGGAGTGGGTTGGGGTCTGGCGGAGTGGGTTTGGGTCTGGCGGAGTGGGTTTGGGTCTGGCGGAGTGGGTTGGGGTCTGGCGGAGTGGGTTTGGGTCTGGCGGAGTGGGTTTGGGTCTGGCGGAGCGGGTTTGGGTCTGGCGGAGTGTGTTTGGGTCTGGCGGCGTGGGTTTGGATCTGGCGGAGTGGGTTTGGGTCTGGCGGAGTGGGTTGGGGTCTGGCGGAGTGGGTTCGGGACTGGCGGAGTGGGTTGGGGTCTGCCGGTGTGGGTTGGGGTCTGGCAGAGTGGGTTCGGATCTGGCGGAGTGGGTTATGGTCTGGCGGAGTGGGTTCGGGTCTGGCGGAGTGGGTTAGGGTCTGGCGGAGTGGGTTTCGGGCTGACGGAGTGGGTTTGGGTCTGGCGGAGTGGGTTTGGGTCAGGCGGAGTGGGTTTGGGGTCTAGGGGAGTGGGTTGGGGTCTGGCGGAGTGTGTTCGGGTGTGGCGGAGTATGTTCGGGTCTGGAGGAGTGGGTTCGGGTCTGGCGGAGTGGGTTCGGGTCTAGCGGAGTGGGTTGGGGTCTGGCGGAGTGGGTTCGGATCTGGCGGAGTGGGTTGGGGTCTGGCGGAGTGGGTTGTGGTCTGGCGGAGTGGGTTATGGTCTGGCGGAGTGGGTTTGGGTCTGGCGGAGTGTGTTTGGGTCTGGCGGAGTGGGTTTGGGTCTGACGGAGTGGGTTTGTGTGTGGCGGAGTGGGTATGGGTCTGGCGGAGTGGGTTTGGGTCAGGCGGAGTGGGTTTGGGGTCTAGCGGAGTGGGTTGGGGTCTGGCGGAGTGTGTTCGGGTGTGGCGGAGTATGTTCGGGTCTGGAGGAGTGGGTTCGGGTCTGGCGGAGTGGGTTCGGGTCTAGCGGAGTGGGTTGGGGTCTGGCGGAGTGGGTTCGGATCTGGCGGAGTGGGTTGGGGTCTGGCGGAGTGGGTTGTGGTCTGGCGGAGTGGGTTCGGGTCTGGCGGAGTGGGTTATGGTCTGGCGGAGTGGGTTCGGGTCTGGCGGAGTGGGTTAGGGTCTGGCGGAGTGGGTTTCGGGCTGACGGAGTGGGTTTGGGTCTGGCGGAGTGTGTTTTGGTCGGGTGGAGTGGGTTTGTGTCTGGCGGAGTGGGTTTGGGACTGGCGGAGTGGGTTTGGGTCTGGCGGAGTGTGTTTGGGTCTGGCGGAGTGGGTTTGGGTCTGGCGGAGTGGGTTTGTGTGTGGCGGAGTGGGTATGGGTCTGGCGGAGTGGGTTTGGGTCAGGCGGAGTGGGTTTGGGGTCTAGCGGAGTGGGTTGGGGTCTGGCGGAGTGTGTTCGGGTGTGGCGGAGTATGTTCGGGTTTAGAGGAGTGGGTTCGGGTCTGGCGGAGTGGGTTCGGGTCTAGCGGAGTGGGTTGGGGTCTGGCGGAGTGGGTTCGTATCTGGCGGAGTGGGTTGGGGTCTGGCGGAGTGGGTTGTGGTCTGGCAGAGTGGGGTCGGGTGTGGCGGAGTAGGTTCGGGTGTGGCGGAGTTGGTTTGGTTCTGGCGGAGTGAGTTTGCGTCTGGCGGAGTGGGTTTGGGTCTGGCAGAGTTGGTTTAGGTCTGGCGGAGTGGGTTTCTGTCTGGCGGAGTGGGTTTGGGTCTGGCGGAATAGGTTCGGGGCTGGCGGAGTGGGTTCGGATCTGGCGGAGTGGGTTGGGGTCTGGCGGAGTGGGTTCGGGTCTGGCGGAGTGGGTTTCGTTCTGGCGGAGTGAGTTGGGGTCTGGCGGAGTGGGTTTGTGTCTGGCGGAGTGGGTTTGGGTCTGGCGGAGTGGGTTTGGGTCTGGCGGAGAGGGTTTGTGTCTGGCGGAGTGGGTTTGGGTCTGGCGGAGTGGGTTTGGGTCTGGCGGAATAGGTTCGGGGCTGGCGGAGTGGGTTCGGATCTGGCGGAGTGGGTTGGGGTCTGGCGGAGTGGGTTTGGGTCTGGCGGAGTGGGTTTGGGTCTGGCGGAGTGGGTTTGGGTCTGGCGGAGAGGGTTTGGGTCTGGCGGAGTGCGTTTGGGTATGGCGGAGTGGGTTTGGGTCTGGCGGAATAGGTTCAGGGCTGGCGGAGTGGGTTCGGATCTGGCGGAGTGGGTTGGGGTCTGGCGGAGTGGGTTCAGGTCTGGCGGAGTGGGTTCGGGTCTGGTGGAGTGGGTTGGGGTCTGGCGGAGTGGGGTTGGGTCTGGTGGAGTGGGCTTGGGTCTGGCGGAGTGGGTTTGGGTCTGGCGGAGTGGGTTTGGGTCTGGCGGATTGGGTTTGGGTCTGGCGGAGTGGGTTTCTGTCTGGCGGAGTGGGTTTGGGGCTGGCGGAGTGGGTTTCTGTCTGGCGGAGTGGGTTTGGGTCTGGCGGAGTGGGTTTGGGTCTGGCGGAGTGGGTTTGGGTCTGGCGGAGTGGGTTTGTTTCTGGCGAAGAGGGTTTGGGGTCTGGCGGAGTGGGTTAGGGTCTGGCGGAGTGGGTTTGGGCTGGCGGAGTGGGTTTGGGTCTGGCGGAGTGTGTTTCGGTCTGGCGGAGTGGGTTTGGGTCTGGCGGAGTGGGTTTGGGTCTGGCGGAGTGGGTTTGGGTCTGGCGGAGTGGGTTTGGGTCTGGTGGAGTGGGTTTGGGTCTGGCGGAGTGGGTTTGTGTGTGGCGGAGTGGGTTTGCGTCTGGCGGAGTGGGTTTGGGTCTGGCGGAGTGGGTTTGGGGTCTGGCGGAGTGGGTTTGGGTCTGGGGGAGTGGGTTTGGGTCTGGCGGAGTGGGTTCGGGTCTGGCGGAGTGGGTTTGGGTCTGGATGAGTGGGTTTGGGTCTGGCGGAGTGGGTTTGGGTCTGGATGAGTGGGTTTGGGTCTGGCGGAGTTGGTTTGGGTCTGGCGGAGTGGGTTTGGGTCTGGCGGAGTTGGTTTGTGTCTGGCGGAGTGGGTTTGGGTCTGGCGGAGTGGGTTGGGGTCTGGCGGAGTGGGTTTGGGTCTGGCGGAGTGGGTTTGGATCTGGCGGAGTGGGTTGGGGTCTGGCGGAGTGGGTTTGGGTCTGGCGGAGTGGGTTTGGGTCTGGCGGAGCAGGTTTGGGTCTGGCGGAGTGTGTTTGGGTCTGGCGGCGTGGGTTTGGATCTGGCGGAGTGGGTTTGGGGTCTGGCGGAGTGGGTTTGGGTCTGGCGGAGTGGGTTGGGGTCTGGCGGAGAGGGTTCGGGACTGGCGGAGTGGGTTGGGGTCTGCCGGTGTGGGTTGGGGTCTGGCAGAGTGGGTTCGGATCTGGCGGAGTGGGTTATGGTATGGCGGAGTGGGTTCGGGTCTGGCGGAGTGGGTTAGGGTCTGGCGGAGTGGGTTTCGGGCTGACGGAGTGGGTTTGGGTCTGGCCGAGTGTGTTTTGGTCTGGCGGAGTGGGTTTGTGTCTGGCGGAGTGGGTTTGGGACTGGCGGAGTGGGTTTGGGTCTGGCGGAGTGTGTTTGGGTCTGGCGGAGTGGGTTTGGGTCTGGCGGAGTGGGTTTGTGTGTGGCGGAGTGGGTTTGGGTCTGGCGGAGTGGGTTTGGGTCAGGCGGAGTGGGTTTGGGGTCTAGCGGAGTGGGTTGGGGTCTGGCGGAGTGTGTTCGGGTGTGGCGGAGTATGTTCGGGTCTGGAGGAGTGGGTTCGGGTCTGGCGGAGTGGGTTCGGGTCTGGCGGAGTGGGTTGGGGTCTGGCGGAGTGGGTTCGGATCTGGCGGAGTGGGTTGGGGTCTGGCGGAGTGGGTTGTGGTCTGGCGGAGTGGGTTCGGGTCTGGCGGAGTGGGTTATGGTCTGGCGGAGTGGGTTCGGGTCTGGCGGAGTGGGTTAGGGTCTGGCGGAGTGGGTTTCGGGCTGACGGAGTGGGTTTGGGTCTGGCGGAGTGTGTTTTGGTCTGGTGGAGTGGGTTTGTGTCTGGCGGAGTGGGTTTTGGACTGGCGGAGTGGGTTTGGGTCTGGCGGAGTGTGTTTGGGTCTGGCGGAGTGGGTTTGGGTCTGGCGGAGTGGGTTAGGGTCTGGCGGAGTGGGTTTCGGGCTGACGGAGTGGGTTTGGGTCTGGCGGAGTGTGTTTTGGTCTGGTGGAGTGGGTTTGTGTCTGGCGGAGTGGGTTTGGGACTGGCGGAGTGGGTTTGGGTCTGGCGGAGTGTGTTTGGGTCTGGCGGAGTGGGTTTGGGTCTGACGGAGTGGGTTTGTGTGTGGCGGAGTGGGTATGGGTCTGGCGGAGTGGGTTTGGGTCAGGCGGAGTGGGTTTGGCGTCTAGCGGAGTGGGTTGGGGTCTGGCGGAGTGTGTTCGGGTGTGGCGGAGTATGTTCGGGTCTGGAGGAGTGGGTTCGGGTCTGGCGGAGTGGGTTCGGGTCTAGCGGAGTGGGTTGGGGTCTGGCAGAGTGGGTTCGGATCTGGCGGAGTGGGTTGGGGTCTGGCGGAGTGGGTTGTGGTCTGGCGGAGTGGGTTCGGGTCTGGCGGAGTGGGTTATGGTCTGGCGGAGTGGGTTCGGGTCTGGCGGAGTGGGTTAGGGTCTGGCGGAGTGGGTTTCGGGCTGACGGAGTGGGTTTGGGTCTGGCGGAGTTTGTTTTGGTCAGGTGGAGTGGGTTTGTGTCTGGCGGAGTGGGTTTGGGACTGGCGGAGTGGGTTGTGGTCTGGCAGAGTGGGGTCGGGTGTGGCGGAGTAGGTTCGGGTGTGGCGGAGTTGGTTTGGTTCTGGCGGAGTGAGTTTGCGTCTGGCGGAGTGGGTTTGGGTCTGGCAGAGTTGGGTTAGGTCTGGCGGAGTGGGTTTCTGTCTGGCGGAGTGGGTTTGGGTCTGGCGGAATAGGTTCGGGGCTGGCGGAGTGGGTTCGGATCTGGCGGAGTGGGTTGGGGTCTGGCGGAGTGGGTTCGGGTCTGGCGGAGTGGGTTTCGTTCTGGCGGAGTGAGTTGGGGTCTGGCGGAGTGGGTTTGTGTCTGGCGGAGTGGGTTTGGGTCTGGCGGAGTGGGTTTGGGTCTGGCGGAGAGGGTTTGGGTCTGGCGGAGTGGGTTTGGGTCTGGCGGAGTGGGTTTGAGTCTGGCGGAATAGGTTCGGGGCTGGCGGAGTGGGTTCGGATCTGGCGGAGTGGGTTGGGGTCTGGCGGAGTGGGTTTGGGTCTGGCGGAGTGGGTTTGGGTCTGGCGGAGTGGGTTTGGGTCTGGCGGAGAGGGTTTGGGTCTGGCGGAGTGCGTTTGGGTGTGGCGGAGTGGGTTTGGGTCTGGCGGAATAGGTTCGGGGCTGGCGGAGTGGGTTCGGATCTGGCGGAGTGGGTTGGGGTCTGGCGGAGTGGGTTTGGGTCTGGCGGAGTGGGTTTGGGTCTGGCGGAGTGGGTTTGGGTCTGGCGGAGAGGGTTTGGGTCTGGCGGAGTGGTTTGGGTCTGGCGGAGTGGGTTTGTGTCTGGCGAAGTGGGTTTGGGTCTGGATGAGTGGGTTTGGTCTTGCGGAGTGGGTTTGGGGCTGGCGGAGTGGGTTTGGGTCTGGCGGAGCGTGTTTAGGACTGGCGGAGTGGGTTTGGGTCTGGCGGAGTGGGTTTGGGTCTGGCGGAGTGCGTTTGTGTGTGGCGGAGTGGGTTTGGGTCTGGCGGAGTGGGTTTGGGTCTGGCGGAGTGGGTTTCGTTCTGGCGGAGTGAGTTGGGGTCTGGCGGAGTGGGTTTGGGTCTTGCGGAGTGGGTTTGGGGCTGGCGGAGTGGGTTTGGATCTGTCGGAGTGTGTTTAGGACTGGCGGAGTGGGTTTGGGTCTGGCGGAGTGGGTTTGTGTGTGGCGGAGTGGGTTTGGGTCTGGCGGAGTGGGTTTGGGTCTGGCAGAGTGGGTTTGGGGTCTGGCGAAGTGGGTTTGGGTCTGGCGGAGTGGGTTTGGGTCTGGCGGAGTGGGTTCGGGTCTGGCGGAGTGGGTTTGGGTCTGGCGGAGTGGGTTTGGGTCTGGCGGAGCGGGTTTGGGTCTGGATGAGTGGGTTTGGGTCTGGCGGAGTGGGTTTGGGTCTGGCGGAGTGGGTTTGGGTCTGGCGGAAATGGTTTGGGTCTGGCGGAGTGGGTTTGGCTCTGGCGGAGTTGGTTTGGGTCTGGGGAGTGGGTTTGGGTCTGGCGGAGTGGGTTTGGGTCTGGCGGAGTGGGTTTGGGTCTGGCAGAGTGTGTTAGGGTCTGGCGGAGTGGGTTTGGGTCTGGCGGAGTGGCTTTGGGTCTGGCGGAGTCGGTTGGGGTCTGGCGGAGTGGGTTGGGGTCTGGCGGAGTGGGTTCATGTCTGGCGGAGTGGGTTCGGGTCTGGCGGAGTGGGTTTGGGTCTGGCGGAGTGTGTTTTGGTCGGGTGGAGTGGGTTTGTGTCTGGCGGAGTGGGTTTGGGACTGGCGGAGTGGGTTTGGGTCTGGCGGAGTGTGTTTGGGTCTGGCGGAGTGGGTTTGGGTCTGGCGGAGTGGGTTTGTGTGTGGCGGAGTGGGTATGGGTCTGGCGGAGTGGGTTTGGGTCAGGCGGAGTGGGTTTGGGGTCTAGCGGAGTGGGTTGGGGTCTGGCGGAGTGTGTTCGGGTGTGGCGGAGTATGTTCGGGTTTAGAGGAGTGGGTTCGGGTCTGGCGGAGTGGGTTCGGGTCTAGCGGAGTGGGTTGGGGTCTGGCGGAGTGGGTTCGTATCTGGCGGAGTGGGTTGGGGTCTGGCGGAGTGGGTTGTGGTCTGGCAGAGTGGGGTCGGGTGTGGCGGAGTAGGTTCGGGTGTGGCGGAGTTGGTTTGGTTCTGGCGGAGTGAGTTTGCGTCTGGCGGAGTGGGTTTGGGTCTGGCAGAGTTGGTTTAGGTCTGGCGGAGTGGGTTTCTGTCTGGCGGAGTGGGTTTGGGTCTGGCGGAATAGGTTCGGGGCTGGCGGAGTGGGTTCGGATCTGGCGGAGTGGGTTGGGGTCTGGCGGAGTGGGTTCGGGTCTGGCGGAGTGGGTTTCGTTCTGGCGGAGTGAGTTGGGGTCTGGCGGAGTGGGTTTGTGTCTGGCGGAGTGGGTTTGGGTCTGGCGGAGTGGGTTTGGGTCTGGCGGAGAGGGTTTGTGTCTGGCGGAGTGGGTTTGGGTCTGGCGGAGTGGGTTTGGGTCTGGCGGAATAGGTTCGGGGCTGGCGGAGTGGGTTCGGATCTGGCGGAGTGGGTTGGGGTCTGGCGGAGTGGGTTTGGGTCTGGCGGAGTGGGTTTGGGTCTGGCGGAGTGGGTTTGGGTCTGGCGGAGAGGGTTTGGGTCTGGCGGAGTGCGTTTGGGTATGGCGGAGTGGGTTTGGGTCTGGCGGAATAGGTTCGGGGCTGGCGGAGTGGGTTCGGATCTGGCGGAGTGGGTTGGGGTCTGGCGGAGTGGGTTCAGGTCTGGCGGAGTGGGTTCGGGTCTGGTGGAGTGGGTTGGGGTCTGGCGGAGTGGGGTTGGGTCTGGTGGAGTGGGCTTGGGTCTGGCGGAGTGGGTTTGGGTCTGGCGGAGTGGGTTTGGGTCTGGCGGATTGGGTTTGGGTCTGGCGGAGTGGGTTTCTGTCTGGCGGAGTGGGTTTGGGGCTGGCGGAGTGGGTTTCTGTCTGGCGGAGTGGGTTTGGGTCTGGCGGAGTGGGTTTGGGTCTGGCGGAGTGGGTTTGGGTCTGGCGGAGTGGGTTTGTTTCTGGCGAAGAGGGTTTGGGGTCTGGCGGAGTGGGTTAGGGTCTGGCGGAGTGGGTTTGGGCTGGCGGAGTGGGTTTGGGTCTGGCGGAGTGTGTTTCGGTCTGGCGGAGTGGGTTTGGGTCTGGCGGAGTGGGTTTGGGTCTGGCGGAGTGGGTTTGGGTCTGGCGGAGTGGGTTTGGGTCTGGTGGAGTGGGTTTGGGTCTGGCGGAGTGGGTTTGTGTGTGGCGGAGTGGGTTTGCGTCTGGCGGAGTGGGTTTGGGTCTGGCGGAGTGGGTTTGGGGTCTGGCGGAGTGGGTTTGGGTCTGGGGGAGTGGGTTTGGGTCTGGCGGAGTGGGTTCGGGTCTGGCGGAGTGGGTTTGGGTCTGGATGAGTGGGTTTGGGTCTGGCGGAGTGGGTTTGGGTCTGGATGAGTGGGTTTGGGTCTGGCGGAGTTGGTTTGGGTCTGGCGGAGTGGGTTTGGGTCTGGCGGAGTTGGTTTGTGTCTGGCGGAGTGGGTTTGGGTCTGGCGGAGTGGGTTGGGGTCTGGCGGAGTGGGTTTGGGTCTGGCGGAGTGGGTTTGGATCTGGCGGAGTGGGTTGGGGTCTGGCGGAGTGGGTTTGGGTCTGGCGGAGTGGGTTTGGGTCTGGCGGAGCAGGTTTGGGTCTGGCGGAGTGTGTTTGGGTCTGGCGGCGTGGGTTTGGATCTGGCGGAGTGGGTTTGGGGTCTGGCGGAGTGGGTTTGGGTCTGGCGGAGTGGGTTGGGGTCTGGCGGAGAGGGTTCGGGACTGGCGGAGTGGGTTGGGGTCTGCCGGTGTGGGTTGGGGTCTGGCAGAGTGGGTTCGGATCTGGCGGAGTGGGTTATGGTATGGCGGAGTGGGTTCGGGTCTGGCGGAGTGGGTTAGGGTCTGGCGGAGTGGGTTTCGGGCTGACGGAGTGGGTTTGGGTCTGGCCGAGTGTGTTTTGGTCTGGCGGAGTGGGTTTGTGTCTGGCGGAGTGGGTTTGGGACTGGCGGAGTGGGTTTGGGTCTGGCGGAGTGTGTTTGGGTCTGGCGGAGTGGGTTTGGGTCTGGCGGAGTGGGTTTGTGTGTGGCGGAGTGGGTTTGGGTCTGGCGGAGTGGGTTTGGGTCAGGCGGAGTGGGTTTGGGGTCTAGCGGAGTGGGTTGGGGTCTGGCGGAGTGTGTTCGGGTGTGGCGGAGTATGTTCGGGTCTGGAGGAGTGGGTTCGGGTCTGGCGGAGTGGGTTCGGGTCTGGCGGAGTGGGTTGGGGTCTGGCGGAGTGGGTTCGGATCTGGCGGAGTGGGTTGGGGTCTGGTGGAGTGGGTTGTGGTCTGGCGGAGTGGGTTCGGGTCTGGCGGAGTGGGTTATGGTCTGGCGGAGTGGGTTCGGGTCTGGCGGAGTGGGTTAGGGTCTGGCGGAGTGGGTTTCGGGCTGACGGAGTGGGTTTGGGTCTGGCGGAGTGTGTTTTGGTCTGGTGGAGTGGGTTTGTGTCTGGCGGAGTGGGTTTTGGACTGGCGGAGTGGGTTTGGGTCTGGCGGAGTGTGTTTGGGTCTGGCGGAGTGGGTTTGGGTCTGGCGGAGTGGGTTAGGGTCTGGCGGAGTGGGTTTCGGGCTGACGGAGTGGGTTTGGGTCTGGCGGAGTGTGTTTTGGTCTGGTGGAGTGGGTTTGTGTCTGGCGGAGTGGGTTTGGGACTGGCGGAGTGGGTTTGGGTCTGGCGGAGTGTGTTTGGGTCTGGCGGAGTGGGTTTGGGTCTGACGGAGTGGGTTTGTGTGTGGCGGAGTGGGTATGGGTCTGGCGGAGTGGGTTTGGGTCAGGCGGAGTGGGTTTGGCGTCTAGCGGAGTGGGTTGGGGTCTGGCGGAGTGTGTTCGGGTGTGGCGGAGTATGTTCGGGTCTGGAGGAGTGGGTTCGGGTCTGGCGGAGTGGGTTCGGGTCTAGCGGAGTGGGTTGGGGTCTGGCAGAGTGGGTTCGGATCTGGCGGAGTGGGTTGGGGTCTGGCGGAGTGGGTTGTGGTCTGGCGGAGTGGGTTCGGGTCTGGCGGAGTGGGTTATGGTCTGGCGGAGTGGGTTCGGGTCTGGCGGAGTGGGTTAGGGTCTGGCGGAGTGGGTTTCGGGCTGACGGAGTGGGTTTGGGTCTGGCGGAGTTTGTTTTGGTCAGGTGGAGTGGGTTTGTGTCTGGCGGAGTGGGTTTGGGACTGGCGGAGTGGGTTTGGGTCTGGCGGAGTGTGTTTGGGTGTGGCGGAGTGGGTTTGGGTCTGGCGGAGTGGGTTTGTGTGTGGCGGAGTGGGTATGGGTCTGGCGGAGTGGGTTTGGGTCAGGCGGAGTGGGTTTGGGGTCTAGCGGAGTGGGTTGGGGTCTGGCGGAGTGTGTTCGGGTGTGGCGGAGTATGTTCGGGTCTGGAGGAGTGGGTTCGGATCTGGCGGAGTGGGTTCGGGTCTAGCGGAGTGGGTTGGGGTCTGGCGGAGTGGGTTCGGATCTGGCGGAGTGGGTTGGGGTCTGGCGGAGTGGGTTGTGGTCTGGCAGAGTGGGGTCGGGTGTGGCGGAGTAGGTTCGGGTGTGGCGGAGTTGGTTTGGTTCTGGCGGAGTGAGTTTGCGTCTGGCGGAGTGGGTTTGGGTCTGGCAGAGTTGGGTTAGGTCTGGCGGAGTGGGTTTCTGTCTGGCGGAGTGGGTTTGGGTCTGGCGGAATAGGTTCGGGGCTGGCGGAGTGGGTTCGGATCTGGCGGAGTGGGTTGGGGTCTGGCGGAGTGGGTTCGGGTCTGGCGGAGTGGGTTTCGTTCTGGCGGAGTGAGTTGGGGTCTGGCGGAGTGGGTTTGTGTCTGGCGGAGTGGGTTTGGGTCTGGCGGAGTGGGTTTGGGTCTGGCGGAGAGGGTTTGGGTCTGGCGGAGTGGGTTTGGGTCTGGCGGAGTGGGTTTGAGTCTGGCGGAATAGGTTCGGGGCTGGCGGAGTGGGTTCGGATCTGGCGGAGTGGGTTGGGGTCTGGCGGAGTGGGTTTGGGTCTGGCGGAGTGGGTTTGGGTCTGGCGGAGTGGGTTTGGGTCTGGCGGAGAGGGTTTGGGTCTGGCGGAGTGCGTTTGGGTGTGGCGGAGTGGGTTTGGGTCTGGCGGAATAGGTTCGGGGCTGGCGGAGTGGGTTCGGATCTGGCGGAGTGGGTTGGGGTCTGGCGGAGTGGGTTTGGGTCTGGCGGAGTGGGTTTGGGTCTGGCGGAGTGGGTTTGGGTCTGGCGGAGAGGGTTTGGGTCTGGCGGAGTGGTTTGGGTCTGGCGGAGTGGGTTTGTGTCTGGCGAAGTGGGTTTGGGTCTGGATGAGTGGGTTTGGTCTTGCGGAGTGGGTTTGGGGCTGGCGGAGTGGGTTTGGGTCTGGCGGAGCGTGTTTAGGACTGGCGGAGTGGGTTTGGGTCTGGCGGAGTGGGTTTGGGTCTGGCGGAGTGCGTTTGTGTGTGGCGGAGTGGGTTTGGGTCTGGCGGAGTGGGTTTGGGTCTGGCGGAGTGGGTTTCGTTCTGGCGGAGTGAGTTGGGGTCTGGCGGAGTGGGTTTGGGTCTTGCGGAGTGGGTTTGGGGCTGGCGGAGTGGGTTTGGATCTGTCGGAGTGTGTTTAGGACTGGCGGAGTGGGTTTGGGTCTGGCGGAGTGGGTTTGTGTGTGGCGGAGTGGGTTTGGGTCTGGCGGAGTGGGTTTGGGTCTGGCAGAGTGGGTTTGGGGTCTGGCGAAGTGGGTTTGGGTCTGGCGGAGTGGGTTTGGGTCTGGCGGAGTGGGTTCGGGTCTGGCGGAGTGGGTTTGGGTCTGGCGGAGTGGGTTTGGGTCTGGCGGAGCGGGTTTGGGTCTGGATGAGTGGGTTTGGGTCTGGCGGAGTGGGTTTGGGTCTGGCGGAGTGGGTTTGGGTCTGGCGGAAATGGTTTGGGTCTGGCGGAGTGGGTTTGGCTCTGGCGGAGTTGGTTTGGGTCTGGGGAGTGGGTTTGGGTCTGGCGGAGTGGGTTTGGGTCTGGCGGAGTGGGTTTGGGTCTGGCAGAGTGTGTTAGGGTCTGGCGGAGTGGGTTTGGGTCTGGCGGAGTGGCTTTGGGTCTGGCGGAGTCGGTTGGGGTCTGGCGGAGTGGGTTGGGGTCTGGCGGAGTGGGTTCATGTCTGGCGGAGTGGGTTCGGGTCTGGCGGAGTGGGTTCGGGTCTGGCGGAGTGGGGTTGGGTCTGGCGGAGTGGGCTTGGGTCTGGCGGAGTGGGTTTCTGTCTGGCGGAGTGGGTTTGGGTCTGGATGAGTGGGTTTGGGTCTTGCGGAGTGGGTTTGGGGCTGGCGGAGTGGGTTTGGGTCTGGCGGAGCGTGTTTAGGACTGGCGGAGTGGGTTTGGGTCTGGCGGAGTGGGTTTGGGTCTGGCGGTGTGGGTTTGGGTCTGGCGGAGTGGGTTTGTGTGTGGCAGAGTGGGTTTGGGTCTGGCGGAGTGGGTTTGGGTCTGGCGGAGTGTGTTCGGGTGTGGCGGAGTATGTTCGGGTCTGGAGGAGTGGGTTCGGATCTGGCGGAGTGGGTTCGGGTCTAGCGGAGTGGGTTGGGGTCTGGCGGAGTGGGTTCGGATCTGGCGGAGTGGGTTGGGGTCTGGCGGAGTGGGTTGTGGTCTGGCAGAGTGGGGTCGGGTGTGGCGGAGTAGGTTCGGGTGTGGCGGAGTTGGTTTGGTTCTGGCGGAGTGGGTTCGGGTCTAGCGGAGTGGGTTGGGGTCTGGCGGAGTGGGTTCGGATCTGGCGGAGTGGGTTGGGGTCTGGCGGAGTGGGTTGTGGTCTGGCAGAGTGGGGTCGGGTGTGGCGGAGTAGGTTCGGGTGTGGCGGAGTTGGTTTGGTTCTGGCGGAGTGAGTTTGCGTCTGGCGGAGTGGGTTTGGGTCTGGCAGAGTTGGTTTAGGTCTGGCGGAGTGGGTTTCTGTCTGGCGGAGTGGGTTTGGGTCTGGCGGAATAGGTTCGGGGCTGGCGGAGTGGGTTCGGATCTGGCGGAGTGGGTTGGGGTCTGGCGGAGTGGGTTCGGGTCTGGCGGAGTGGGTTTCGTTCTGGCGGAGTGAGTTGGGGTCTGGCGGAGTGGGTTTGTGTCTGGCGGAGTGGGTTTGGGTCTGGCGGAGTGGGTTTGGGTCTGGCGGAGAGGGTTTGTGTCTGGCGGAGTGGGTTTGGGTCTGGCGGAGTGGGTTTGGGTCTGGCGGAATAGGTTCGGGGCTGGCGGAGTGGGTTCGGATCTGGCGGAGTGGGTTGGGGTCTGGCGGAGTGGGTTTGGGTCTGGCGGAGTGGGTTTGGGTCTGGCGGAGTGGGTTTGGGTCTGGCGGAGAGGGTTTGGGTCTGGCGGAGTGCGTTTGGGTATGGCGGAGTGGGTTTGGGTCTGGCGGAATAGGTTCGGGGCTGGCGGAGTGGGTTCGGATCTGGCGGAGTGGGTTGGGGTCTGGCGGAGTGGGTTCAGGTCTGGCGGAGTGGGTTCGGGTCTGGTGGAGTGGGTTGGGGTCTGGCGGAGTGGGGTTGGGTCTGGTGGAGTGGGCTTGGGTCTGGCGGAGTGGGTTTGGGTCTGGCGGAGTGGGTTTGGGTCTGGCGGATTGGGTTTGGGTCTGGCGGAGTGGGTTTCTGTCTGGCGGAGTGGGTTTGGGGCTGGCGGAGTGGGTTTCTGTCTGGCGGAGTGGGTTTGGGTCTGGCGGAGTGGGTTTGGGTCTGGCGGAGTGGGTTTGGGTCTGGCGGAGTGGGTTTGTTTCTGGCGAAGAGGGTTTGGGGTCTGGCGGAGTGGGTTAGGGTCTGGCGGAGTGGGTTTGGGCTGGCGGAGTGGGTTTGGGTCTGGCGGAGTGTGTTTCGGTCTGGCGGAGTGGGTTTGGGTCTGGCGGAGTGGGTTTGGGTCTGGCGGAGTGGGTTTGGGTCTGGCGGAGTGGGTTTGGGTCTGGTGGAGTGGGTTTGGGTCTGGCGGAGTGGGTTTGTGTGTGGCGGAGTGGGTTTGCGTCTGGCGGAGTGGGTTTGGGTCTGGCGGAGTGGGTTTGGGGTCTGGCGGAGTGGGTTTGGGTCTGGGGGAGTGGGTTTGGGTCTGGCGGAGTGGGTTCGGGTCTGGCGGAGTGGGTTTGGGTCTGGATGAGTGGGTTTGGGTCTGGCGGAGTGGGTTTGGGTCTGGATGAGTGGGTTTGGGTCTGGCGGAGTTGGTTTGGGTCTGGCGGAGTGGGTTTGGGTCTGGCGGAGTTGGTTTGTGTCTGGCGGAGTGGGTTTGGGTCTGGCGGAGTGGGTTGGGGTCTGGCGGAGTGGGTTTGGGTCTGGCGGAGTGGGTTTGGATCTGGCGGAGTGGGTTGGGGTCTGGCGGAGTGGGTTTGGGTCTGGCGGAGTGGGTTTGGGTCTGGCGGAGCAGGTTTGGGTCTGGCGGAGTGTGTTTGGGTCTGGCGGCGTGGGTTTGGATCTGGCGGAGTGGGTTTGGGGTCTGGCGGAGTGGGTTTGGGTCTGGCGGAGTGGGTTGGGGTCTGGCGGAGAGGGTTCGGGACTGGCGGAGTGGGTTGGGGTCTGCCGGTGTGGGTTGGGGTCTGGCAGAGTGGGTTCGGATCTGGCGGAGTGGGTTATGGTATGGCGGAGTGGGTTCGGGTCTGGCGGAGTGGGTTAGGGTCTGGCGGAGTGGGTTTCGGGCTGACGGAGTGGGTTTGGGTCTGGCCGAGTGTGTTTTGGTCTGGCGGAGTGGGTTTGTGTCTGGCGGAGTGGGTTTGGGACTGGCGGAGTGGGTTTGGGTCTGGCGGAGTGTGTTTGGGTCTGGCGGAGTGGGTTTGGGTCTGGCGGAGTGGGTTTGTGTGTGGCGGAGTGGGTTTGGGTCTGGCGGAGTGGGTTTGGGTCAGGCGGAGTGGGTTTGGGGTCTAGCGGAGTGGGTTGGGGTCTGGCGGAGTGTGTTCGGGTGTGGCGGAGTATGTTCGGGTCTGGAGGAGTGGGTTCGGGTCTGGCGGAGTGGGTTCGGGTCTGGCGGAGTGGGTTGGGGTCTGGCGGAGTGGGTTCGGATCTGGCGGAGTGGGTTGGGGTCTGGCGGAGTGGGTTGTGGTCTGGCGGAGTGGGTTCGGGTCTGGCGGAGTGGGTTATGGTCTGGCGGAGTGGGTTCGGGTCTGGCGGAGTGGGTTAGGGTCTGGCGGAGTGGGTTTCGGGCTGACGGAGTGGGTTTGGGTCTGGCGGAGTGTGTTTTGGTCTGGTGGAGTGGGTTTGTGTCTGGCGGAGTGGGTTTTGGACTGGCGGAGTGGGTTTGGGTCTGGCGGAGTGTGTTTGGGTCTGGCGGAGTGGGTTTGGGTCTGGCGGAGTGGGTTAGGGTCTGGCGGAGTGGGTTTCGGGCTGACGGAGTGGGTTTGGGTCTGGCGGAGTGTGTTTTGGTCTGGTGGAGTGGGTTTGTGTCTGGCGGAGTGGGTTTGGGACTGGCGGAGTGGGTTTGGGTCTGGCGGAGTGTGTTTGGGTCTGGCGGAGTGGGTTTGGGTCTGACGGAGTGGGTTTGTGTGTGGCGGAGTGGGTATGGGTCTGGCGGAGTGGGTTTGGGTCAGGCGGAGTGGGTTTGGCGTCTAGCGGAGTGGGTTGGGGTCTGGCGGAGTGTGTTCGGGTGTGGCGGAGTATGTTCGGGTCTGGAGGAGTGGGTTCGGGTCTGGCGGAGTGGGTTCGGGTCTAGCGGAGTGGGTTGGGGTCTGGCAGAGTGGGTTCGGATCTGGCGGAGTGGGTTGGGGTCTGGCGGAGTGGGTTGTGGTCTGGCGGAGTGGGTTCGGGTCTGGCGGAGTGGGTTATGGTCTGGCGGAGTGGGTTCGGGTCTGGCGGAGTGGGTTAGGGTCTGGCGGAGTGGGTTTCGGGCTGACGGAGTGGGTTTGGGTCTGGCGGAGTTTGTTTTGGTCAGGTGGAGTGGGTTTGTGTCTGGCGGAGTGGGTTTGGGACTGGCGGAGTGGGTTTGGGTCTGGCGGAGTGTGTTTGGGTGTGGCGGAGTGGGTTTGGGTCTGGCGGAGTGGGTTTGTGTGTGGCGGAGTGGGTATGGGTCTGGCGGAGTGGGTTTGGGTCAGGCGGAGTGGGTTTGGGGTCTAGCGGAGTGGGTTGGGGTCTGGCGGAGTGTGTTCGGGTGTGGCGGAGTATGTTCGGGTCTGGAGGAGTGGGTTCGGATCTGGCGGAGTGGGTTCGGGTCTAGCGGAGTGGGTTGGGGTCTGGCGGAGTGGGTTCGGATCTGGCGGAGTGGGTTGGGGTCTGGCGGAGTGGGTTGTGGTCTGGCAGAGTGGGGTCGGGTGTGGCGGAGTAGGTTCGGGTGTGGCGGAGTTGGTTTGGTTCTGGCGGAGTGAGTTTGCGTCTGGCGGAGTGGGTTTGGGTCTGGCAGAGTTGGGTTAGGTCTGGCGGAGTGGGTTTCTGTCTGGCGGAGTGGGTTTGGGTCTGGCGGAATAGGTTCGGGGCTGGCGGAGTGGGTTCGGATCTGGCGGAGTGGGTTGGGGTCTGGCGGAGTGGGTTCGGGTCTGGCGGAGTGGGTTTCGTTCTGGCGGAGTGAGTTGGGGTCTGGCGGAGTGGGTTTGTGTCTGGCGGAGTGGGTTTGGGTCTGGCGGAGTGGGTTTGGGTCTGGCGGAGAGGGTTTGGGTCTGGCGGAGTGGGTTTGGGTCTGGCGGAGTGGGTTTGAGTCTGGCGGAATAGGTTCGGGGCTGGCGGAGTGGGTTCGGATCTGGCGGAGTGGGTTGGGGTCTGGCGGAGTGGGTTTGGGTCTGGCGGAGTGGGTTTGGGTCTGGCGGAGTGGGTTTGGGTCTGGCGGAGAGGGTTTGGGTCTGGCGGAGTGCGTTTGGGTGTGGCGGAGTGGGTTTGGGTCTGGCGGAATAGGTTCGGGGCTGGCGGAGTGGGTTCGGATCTGGCGGAGTGGGTTGGGGTCTGGCGGAGTGGGTTTGGGTCTGGCGGAGTGGGTTTGGGTCTGGCGGAGTGGGTTTGGGTCTGGCGGAGAGGGTTTGGGTCTGGCGGAGTGGTTTGGGTCTGGCGGAGTGGGTTTGTGTCTGGCGAAGTGGGTTTGGGTCTGGATGAGTGGGTTTGGTCTTGCGGAGTGGGTTTGGGGCTGGCGGAGTGGGTTTGGGTCTGGCGGAGCGTGTTTAGGACTGGCGGAGTGGGTTTGGGTCTGGCGGAGTGGGTTTGGGTCTGGCGGAGTGCGTTTGTGTGTGGCGGAGTGGGTTTGGGTCTGGCGGAGTGGGTTTGGGTCTGGCGGAGTGGGTTTCGTTCTGGCGGAGTGAGTTGGGGTCTGGCGGAGTGGGTTTGGGTCTTGCGGAGTGGGTTTGGGGCTGGCGGAGTGGGTTTGGATCTGTCGGAGTGTGTTTAGGACTGGCGGAGTGGGTTTGGGTCTGGCGGAGTGGGTTTGTGTGTGGCGGAGTGGGTTTGGGTCTGGCGGAGTGGGTTTGGGTCTGGCAGAGTGGGTTTGGGGTCTGGCGAAGTGGGTTTGGGTCTGGCGGAGTGGGTTTGGGTCTGGCGGAGTGGGTTCGGGTCTGGCGGAGTGGGTTTGGGTCTGGCGGAGTGGGTTTGGGTCTGGCGGAGCGGGTTTGGGTCTGGATGAGTGGGTTTGGGTCTGGCGGAGTGGGTTTGGGTCTGGCGGAGTGGGTTTGGGTCTGGCGGAAATGGTTTGGGTCTGGCGGAGTGGGTTTGGCTCTGGCGGAGTTGGTTTGGGTCTGGGGAGTGGGTTTGGGTCTGGCGGAGTGGGTTTGGGTCTGGCGGAGTGGGTTTGGGTCTGGCAGAGTGTGTTAGGGTCTGGCGGAGTGGGTTTGGGTCTGGCGGAGTGGCTTTGGGTCTGGCGGAGTCGGTTGGGGTCTGGCGGAGTGGGTTGGGGTCTGGCGGAGTGGGTTCATGTCTGGCGGAGTGGGTTCGGGTCTGGCGGAGTGGGTTCGGGTCTGGCGGAGTGGGGTTGGGTCTGGCGGAGTGGGCTTGGGTCTGGCGGAGTGGGTTTCTGTCTGGCGGAGTGGGTTTGGGTCTGGATGAGTGGGTTTGGGTCTTGCGGAGTGGGTTTGGGGCTGGCGGAGTGGGTTTGGGTCTGGCGGAGCGTGTTTAGGACTGGCGGAGTGGGTTTGGGTCTGGCGGAGTGGGTTTGGGTCTGGCGGTGTGGGTTTGGGTCTGGCGGAGTGGGTTTGTGTGTGGCAGAGTGGGTTTGGGTCTGGCGGAGTGGGTTTGGGTCTGGCGGAGTGTGTTCGGGTGTGGCGGGGTATGTTCGGGTCTGGAGGAGTGGGTTCGGATCTGGCGGAGTGGGTTCGGGTCTAGCGGAGTGGGTTGGGGTCTGGCGGAGTGGGTTCGGATCTGGCGGAGTGGGTTGGGGTCTGGCGGAGTGGGTTGTGGTCTGGCAGAGTGGGGTCGGGTGTGGCGGAGTAGGTTCGGGTGTGGCGGAGTTGGTTTGGTTCTGGCGGAGTGAGTTTGCGTCTGGCGGAGTGGGTTTGGGTCTGGCAGAGTTGGGTTAGGTCTGGCGGAGTGGGTTTCTGTCTGGCGGAGTGGGTTTGGGTCTGGCGGAATAGGTTCGGGGCTGGCGGAGTGGGTTCGGATCTGGCGGAGTGGGTTGGGGTCTGGCGGAGTGGGTTCGGGTCTGGCGGAGTGGGTTTCGTTCTGGCGGAGTGAGTTGGGGTCTGGCGGAGTGGGTTTGTGTCTGGCGGAGTGGGTTTGGGTCTGGCGGAGTGGGTTCGGGTCTGGCGGAGTGGGTTATGGTCTGGCGGAGTGGGTTCGGGTCTGGCGGAGTGGGTTAGGGTCTGGCGGAGTGGGTTTCGGGCTGACGGAGTGGGTTTGGGTCTGGCGGAGTGTGTTTTGGTCTGGTGGAGTGGGTTTGTGTCTGGCGGAGTGGGTTTTGGACTGGCGGAGTGGGTTTGGGTCTGGCGGAGTGTGTTTGGGTCTGGCGGAGTGGGTTTGGGTCTGGCGGAGTGGGTTAGGGTCTGGCGGAGTGGGTTTCGGGCTGACGGAGTGGGTTTGGGTCTGGCGGAGTGTGTTTTGGTCTGGTGGAGTGGGTTTGTGTCTGGCGGAGTGGGTTTGGGACTGGCGGAGTGGGTTTGGGTCTGGCGGAGTGTGTTTGGGTCTGGCGGAGTGGGTTTGGGTCTGACGGAGTGGGTTTGTGTGTGGCGGAGTGGGTATGGGTCTGGCGGAGTGGGTTTGGGTCAGGCGGAGTGGGTTTGGCGTCTAGCGGAGTGGGTTGGGGTCTGGCGGAGTGTGTTCGGGTGTGGCGGAGTATGTTCGGGTCTGGAGGAGTGGGTTCGGGTCTGGCGGAGTGGGTTCGGGTCTAGCGGAGTGGGTTGGGGTCTGGCAGAGTGGGTTCGGATCTGGCGGAGTGGGTTGGGGTCTGGCGGAGTGGGTTGTGGTCTGGCGGAGTGGGTTCGGGTCTGGCGGAGTGGGTTATGGTCTGGCGGAGTGGGTTCGGGTCTGGCGGAGTGGGTTAGGGTCTGGCGGAGTGGGTTTCGGGCTGACGGAGTGGGTTTGGGTCTGGCGGAGTTTGTTTTGGTCAGGTGGAGTGGGTTTGTGTCTGGCGGAGTGGGTTTGGGACTGGCGGAGTGGGTTTGGGTCTGGCGGAGTGTGTTTGGGTGTGGCGGAGTGGGTTTGGGTCTGGCGGAGTGGGTTTGTGTGTGGCGGAGTGGGTATGGGTCTGGCGGAGTGGGTTTGGGTCAGGCGGAGTGGGTTTGGGGTCTAGCGGAGTGGGTTGGGGTCTGGCGGAGTGTGTTCGGGTGTGGCGGAGTATGTTCGGGTCTGGAGGAGTGGGTTCGGATCTGGCGGAGTGGGTTCGGGTCTAGCGGAGTGGGTTGGGGTCTGGCGGAGTGGGTTCGGATCTGGCGGAGTGGGTTGGGGTCTGGCGGAGTGGGTTGTGGTCTGGCAGAGTGGGGTCGGGTGTGGCGGAGTAGGTTCGGGTGTGGCGGAGTTGGTTTGGTTCTGGCGGAGTGAGTTTGCGTCTGGCGGAGTGGGTTTGGGTCTGGCAGAGTTGGGTTAGGTCTGGCGGAGTGGGTTTCTGTCTGGCGGAGTGGGTTTGGGTCTGGCGGAATAGGTTCGGGGCTGGCGGAGTGGGTTCGGATCTGGCGGAGTGGGTTGGGGTCTGGCGGAGTGGGTTCGGGTCTGGCGGAGTGGGTTTCGTTCTGGCGGAGTGAGTTGGGGTCTGGCGGAGTGGGTTTGTGTCTGGCGGAGTGGGTTTGGGTCTGGCGGAGTGGGTTTGGGTCTGGCGGAGAGGGTTTGGGTCTGGCGGAGTGGGTTTGGGTCTGGCGGAGTGGGTTTGAGTCTGGCGGAATAGGTTCGGGGCTGGCGGAGTGGGTTCGGATCTGGCGGAGTGGGTTGGGGTCTGGCGGAGTGGGTTTGGGTCTGGCGGAGTGGGTTTGGGTCTGGCGGAGTGGGTTTGGGTCTGGCGGAGAGGGTTTGGGTCTGGCGGAGTGCGTTTGGGTGTGGCGGAGTGGGTTTGGGTCTGGCGGAATAGGTTCGGGGCTGGCGGAGTGGGTTCGGATCTGGCGGAGTGGGTTGGGGTCTGGCGGAGTGGGTTTGGGTCTGGCGGAGTGGGTTTGGGTCTGGCGGAGTGGGTTTGGGTCTGGCGGAGAGGGTTTGGGTCTGGCGGAGTGGTTTGGGTCTGGCGGAGTGGGTTTGTGTCTGGCGAAGTGGGTTTGGGTCTGGATGAGTGGGTTTGGTCTTGCGGAGTGGGTTTGGGGCTGGCGGAGTGGGTTTGGGTCTGGCGGAGCGTGTTTAGGACTGGCGGAGTGGGTTTGGGTCTGGCGGAGTGGGTTTGGGTCTGGCGGAGTGCGTTTGTGTGTGGCGGAGTGGGTTTGGGTCTGGCGGAGTGGGTTTGGGTCTGGCGGAGTGGGTTTCGTTCTGGCGGAGTGAGTTGGGGTCTGGCGGAGTGGGTTTGGGTCTTGCGGAGTGGGTTTGGGGCTGGCGGAGTGGGTTTGGATCTGTCGGAGTGTGTTTAGGACTGGCGGAGTGGGTTTGGGTCTGGCGGAGTGGGTTTGTGTGTGGCGGAGTGGGTTTGGGTCTGGCGGAGTGGGTTTGGGTCTGGCAGAGTGGGTTTGGGGTCTGGCGAAGTGGGTTTGGGTCTGGCGGAGTGGGTTTGGGTCTGGCGGAGTGGGTTCGGGTCTGGCGGAGTGGGTTTGGGTCTGGCGGAGTGGGTTTGGGTCTGGCGGAGCGGGTTTGGGTCTGGATGAGTGGGTTTGGGTCTGGCGGAGTGGGTTTGGGTCTGGCGGAGTGGGTTTGGGTCTGGCGGAAATGGTTTGGGTCTGGCGGAGTGGGTTTGGCTCTGGCGGAGTTGGTTTGGGTCTGGGGAGTGGGTTTGGGTCTGGCGGAGTGGGTTTGGGTCTGGCGGAGTGGGTTTGGGTCTGGCAGAGTGTGTTAGGGTCTGGCGGAGTGGGTTTGGGTCTGGCGGAGTGGCTTTGGGTCTGGCGGAGTCGGTTGGGGTCTGGCGGAGTGGGTTGGGGTCTGGCGGAGTGGGTTCATGTCTGGCGGAGTGGGTTCGGGTCTGGCGGAGTGGGTTCGGGTCTGGCGGAGTGGGGTTGGGTCTGGCGGAGTGGGCTTGGGTCTGGCGGAGTGGGTTTCTGTCTGGCGGAGTGGGTTTGGGTCTGGATGAGTGGGTTTGGGTCTTGCGGAGTGGGTTTGGGGCTGGCGGAGTGGGTTTGGGTCTGGCGGAGCGTGTTTAGGACTGGCGGAGTGGGTTTGGGTCTGGCGGAGTGGGTTTGGGTCTGGCGGTGTGGGTTTGGGTCTGGCGGAGTGGGTTTGTGTGTGGCAGAGTGGGTTTGGGTCTGGCGGAGTGGGTTTGGGTCTGGCGGAGTGTGTTCGGGTGTGGCGGAGTATGTTCGGGTCTGGAGGAGTGGGTTCGGATCTGGCGGAGTGGGTTCGGGTCTAGCGGAGTGGGTTGGGGTCTGGCGGAGTGGGTTCGGATCTGGCGGAGTGGGTTGGGGTCTGGCGGAGTGGGTTGTGGTCTGGCAGAGTGGGGTCGGGTGTGGCGGAGTAGGTTCGGGTGTGGCGGAGTTGGTTTGGTTCTGGCGGAGTGAGTTTGCGTCTGGCGGAGTGGGTTTGGGTCTGGCAGAGTTGGGTTAGGTCTGGCGGAGTGGGTTTCTGTCTGGCGGAGTGGGTTTGGGTCTGGCGGAATAGGTTCGGGGCTGGCGGAGTGGGTTCGGATCTGGCGGAGTGGGTTGGGGTCTGGCGGAGTGGGTTCGGGTCTGGCGGAGTGGGTTTCGTTCTGGCGGAGTGAGTTGGGGTCTGGCGGAGTGGGTTTGTGTCTGGCGGAGTGGGTTTGGGTCTGGCGGAGTGGGTTTGGGTCTGGCGGAGAGGGTTTGGGTCTGGCGGAGTGGGTTTGGGTCTGGCGGAGTGGGTTTGGGTCTGGCGGAATAGGTTCGGGGCTGGCGGACTGGGTTCGGATCTGGCGGAGTGGGTTGGGGTCTGGCGGAGTGGGTTTGGGTCTGGCGGAGTGGGTTTGGGTCTGGCGGAGTGGGTTTGGGTCTGGCGGAGAGGGTTTGGGTCTGGCGGAGTGCGTTTGGGTGTGGCGGAGTGGGTTTGGGTCTGGCGGAATAGGTTCGGGGCTGGCGGAGTGGGTTCGGATCTGGCGGAGTGGGTTGGGGTCTGGCGGAGTGGGTTTGGGTCTGGCGGAGTGGGTTTGGGTCTGGCGGAGTGGGTTTGGGTCTGGCGGAGAGGGTTTGGGTCTGGCGGAGTGGTTTGGGTCTGGCGGAGTGGGTTTGTGTCTGGCGAAGTGGGTTTGGGTCTGGATGAGTGGGTTTGGTCTTGCGGAGTGGGTTTGGGGCTGGCGGAGTGGGTTTGGGTCTGGCGGAGCGTGTTTAGGACTGGCGGAGTGGGTTTGGGTCTGGCGGAGTGGGTTTGGGTCTGGCGGAGTGCGTTTGTGTGTGGCGGAGTGGGTTTGGGTCTGGCGGAGTGGGTTTGGGTCTGGCGGAGTGGGTTTCGTTCTGGCGGAGTGAGTTGGGGTCTGGCGGAGTGGGTTTGGGTCTTGCGGAGTGGGTTTGGGGCTGGCGGAGTGGGTTTGGATCTGTCGGAGTGTGTTTAGGACTGGCGGAGTGGGTTTGGGTCTGGCGGAGTGGGTTTGTGTGTGGCGGAGTGGGTTTGGGTCTGGCGGAGTGGGTTTGGGTCTGGCAGAGTGGGTTTGGGGTCTGGCGAAGTGGGTTTGGGTCTGGCGGAGTGGGTTTGGGTCTGGCGGAGTGGGTTCGGGTCTGGCGGAGTGGGTTTGGGTCTGGCGGAGTGGGTTTGGGTCTGGCGGAGCGGGTTTGGGTCTGGATGAGTGGGTTTGGGTCTGGCGGAGTGGGTTTGGGTCTGGCGGAGTGGGTTTGGGTCTGGCGGAAATGGTTTGGGTCTGGCGGAGTGGGTTTGGCTCTGGCGGAGTTGGTTTGGGTCTGGGGAGTGGGTTTGGGTCTGGCGGAGTGGGTTTGGGTCTGGCGGAGTGGGTTTGGGTCTGGCAGAGTGTGTTAGGGTCTGGCGGAGTGGGTTTGGGTCTGGCGGAGTGGCTTTGGGTCTGGCGGAGTCGGTTGGGGTCTGGCGGAGTGGGTTGGGGTCTGGCGGAGTGGGTTCATGTCTGGCGGAGTGGGTTCGGGTCTGGCGGAGTGGGTTCGGGTCTGGCGGAGTGGGGTTGGGTCTGGCGGAGTGGGCTTGGGTCTGGCGGAGTGGGTTTCTGTCTGGCGGAGTGGGTTTGGGTCTGGATGAGTGGGTTTGGGTCTTGCGGAGTGGGTTTGGGGCTGGCGGAGTGGGTTTGGGTCTGGCGGAGCGTGTTTAGGACTGGCGGAGTGGGTTTGGGTCTGGCGGAGTGGGTTTGGGTCTGGCGGTGTGGGTTTGGGTCTGGCGGAGTGGGTTTGTGTGTGGCAGAGTGGGTTTGGGTCTGGCGGAGTGGGTTTGGGTCTGGCGGAGTGGGTTTGGGGTCTGGCGAAGTGGGTTTGGGTCTGGCGGAGTGGGTTCGGGTCTGGCGGAGTGGGTTTGGGTCTGGCGGAGTGGGATCGGGTCTGGCGGAGTGGGTTTGGGTCTGGATGAGTGGGTTTGGGTCTGGCGGAGTGGGTTTGGGTCTGGCGGAGTGGGTTCGGGTCTGGCGGAGTGGGTTTGGGTCTGCCGGAGTGGGATTGGGTCTGGCGGAGTGGGTTCGGGTCTGACGGTGTGGGTTTGGATCTGGCGGAGTGGGTTTGGGGTCTGGCGGAGTGGCTTTGGGTCTGGCGGAGTGGGTTGGGGTCTGGCGGAGTGGGTTCGGGACTGGCGGAGTGGGTTGGGGTCTGCCGGAGTGGGTTGGGGTCTGGCAGAGTGGGTTCGGGTCTGGCGGAGTGGGTTATGGTCTGGCGGAGTGGGTTCGGGTCTGACGGAGTGGGTTCGGGTCTGGCACAGTGGGTTGGGGTCTGGCGGAGTGGGCTCGGGTCTGGCGGAGCGGGTTCGGGTCTGTACGAGTTGGTTCACGTCTGGCGGAGTAGGTTGAGGTCTGGCGGAGTGGGTTCGGGTGTGGCGGAGTGGGTTCGGGTCTGGCGGAGTTGGTTTGGTTCTGGCGGAGTGAGTTTGGGTCTGGCGGAGTGGGTTTGGGTCTGGCGGAGTTGGTTTAGGTCTCGCGGAGTGGGTTTGGGTCTGGCGGAGTGGGGTTGGGTCTGGCGGAGTGGGCTTGGGTCTGGCGGAGTGGGTTTGGGTCTGGCGGAGTGGGTTTGGGTCTGGCGGATTGGGTTTGGGTCTGGCGGAGTGGGTTTCTGTCTGGCGGAGTGGGTTTGGGGCTGGCGGAGTGGGTTTCTGTCTGGCGGAGTGGGTTTGGGTCTGGCGGAGTGGGTTTGGGTCTGGCGGAGTGGGTTTGTTTCTGGCGAAGAGGGTTTGGGGTCTGGCGGAGTGGGTTAGGGTCTGGCGGAGTGGGTTTGGGCTGGCGGAGTGGGTTTGAGTCTGGCGGAGTGTGTTTAGGTCTGGCGGAGTGGGTTTAGGTTTGGCGGAGTGGGTTTGGGACTGGCGGAGTGGGTTTGGGTCTGCCGGAGTGGGTTTGGGTCTGGCGGAGTGGGTTTGTGTGTGGCGGAGTGGATTTGGGTCTGGCGGAGTGGGTTTGGGTCTGGCGGAGTGGGTTTGGGGTCTGGCGGAGTGGGTTTGCGTCTGGGGGAGTGGGTTTGGGTCTGGCGGAGTGGGTTCGGGTCTGGCGGAGTGGGTTTGGGTCTGGATGAGTGGGTTTGGGTCTGGCGGAGTGGGTTTGGGTCTGGATGAGTGGGTTTGGGTCTGGCGGAGTGGGTTTGGGTCTGGCGGAGTGGGTTTGGGTCTGGCGGAGTTGGTTTGGGTCTGGCGGAGTGGGTTTGGGTCTGGCGGAGTTGGTTTGTGTCTGGTGGAGTGGGTTTGGGTCTGGCGGAGTGGGTTGGGGTCTGGCGGAGTGGGTTCGGATCTGGCGGAGTGGGTTGGGGTCTGGCGGAGTGGGTTGTGGTCTGGCGGAGTGGGTTCGGGTCTGGCGGAGTGGGTTATGGTCTGGCGGAGTGGGTTCGGGTCTGGCGGAGTGGGTTAGGGTCTGGCGGAGTGGGTTTCGGGCTGACGGAGTGGGTTTGGGTCTGGCGGAGTGTGTTTTGGTCAGGTGGAGTGGGTTTGTGTCTGGCGGAGTGGGTTTGGGACTGGCGGAGTGGGTTTGGGTCTGGCGGAGTGTGTTTGGGTGTGGCGGAGTGGGTTTGGGTCTGGCGGAGTGGGTTTGTGTGTGGCGGAGTGGGTATGGGTCTGGCGGAGTGGGTTTGGGTCAGGCGGAGTGGGTTTGGGGTCTAGCGGAGTGGGTTGGGGTCTGGCGGAGTGTGTTCGGGTGTGGCGGAGTATGTTCGGGTCTGGAGGAGTGGGTTCGGATCTGGCGGAGTGGGTTCGGGTCTAGCGGAGTGGGTTGGGGTCTGGCGGAGTGGGTTCGGATCTGGCGGAGTGGGTTGGGGTCTGGCGGAGTGGGTTGTGGTCTGGCAGAGTGGGGTCGGGTGTGGCGGAGTAGGTTCGGGTGTGGCGGAGTTGGTTTGGTTCTGGCGGAGTGAGTATGCGTCTGGCGGAGTGGGTTTGGGTCTGGCAGAGTTGGGTTAGGTCTGGCGGAGTGGGTTTCTGTCTGGCGGAGTGGGTTTGGGTCTGGCGGAATAGGTTCGGGGCTGGCGGAGTGGGTTCGGATCTGGCGGAGTGGGTTGGGGTCTGGCGGAGTGGGTTCGGGTCTGGCGGAGTGGGTTTCGTTCTGGCGGAGTGAGTTGGGGTCTGGCGGAGTGGGTTTGTGTCTGGCGGAGTGGGTTTGGGTCTGGCGGAGTGGGTTTGGGTCTGGCGGAGAGGGTTTGGGTCTGGCGGAGTGGGTTTGGGTCTGGCGGAGTGGGTTTGGGTCTGGCGGAATAGGTTCGGGGCTGGCGGAGTGGGTTCGGATCTGGCGGAGTGGGTTGGGGTCTGGCGGAGTGGGTTTGGGTCTGGCGGAGTGGGTTTGGGTCTGGCGGAGTGGGTTTGGGTCTGGCGGAGAGGGTTTGGGTCTGGCGGAGTGCGTTTGGGTATGGCGGAGTGGGTTTGGGTCTGGCGGAATAGGTTCGGGGCTGGCGGAGTGGGTTCGGATCTGGCGGAGTGGGTTGGGGTCTGGCGGAGTGGGTTTGGGTCTGGCGGAGTGGGTTTGGGTCTGGCGGAGTGGGTTTGGCTCTGGCGGAGAGGGTTTGGGTCTGGCGGAGTGGTTTGGGTCTGGCGGAGTGGGTTTGTGTCTGGCGAAGTGGGTTTGGGTCTGGATGAGTGGGTTTGGTCTTGCGGAGTGGGTTTGGGGCTGGCGGAGTGGGTTTGGGTCTGGCGGAGCGTGTTTAGGACTGGCGGAGTGGGTTTGGGTCTGGCGGAGTGGGTTTGGGTCTGGCGGAGTGCGTTTGTGTGTGGCGGAGTGGGTTTGGGTCTGGCGGAGTGGGTTTGGTTCTGGCGGAGTGGGTTTCGTTCTGGCGGAGTGAGTTGGGGTCTGGCGGAGTGGGTTTGGGTCTTGCGGAGTGGGTTTGGGGCTGGCGGAGTGGGTTTGGATCTGTCGGAGTGTGTTTAGGACTGGCGGAGTGGGTTTGGGTCTGGCGGAGTGGGTTTGTGTGTGGCGGAGTGGGTTTGGGTCTGGCGGAGTGGGTTTGGGTCTGGCAGAGTGGGTTTGGGGTCTGGCGAAGTGGGTTTGGGTCTGGCGGAGTGGGTTTGGGTCTGGCGGAGTGGGTTCGGGTCTGGCGGAGTGGGTTTGGGTCTGGCGGAGTGGGTTTGGGTCTGGCGGAGCGGGTTTGGGTCTGGATGAGTGGGTTTGGGTCTGGCGGAGTGGGTTTGGGTCTGGCGGAGTGGGTTTGGGTCTGGCGGAGATGGTTTGGGTCTGGCGGAGTGGGTTTGGCTCTGGCGGAGTTGGTTTGGGTCTGGGGAGTGGGTTTGGGTCTGGCGGAGTGGGTTTGGGTCTGGCGGAGTGGGTTTGGGTCTGGCAGAGTGTGTTAGGGTCTGGCGGAGTGGGTTTGGGTCTGGCGGAGTGGCTTTGGGTCTGGCGGAGTCGGTTGGGGTCTGGCGGAGTGGGTTGGGGTCTGGCGGAGTGGGTTCATGTCTGGCGGAGTGGGTTCGGGTCTGGCGGAGTGGGTTCGGGTCTGGCGGAGTGGGGTTGGGTCTGGCGGAGTGGGCTTGGGTCTGGCGGAGTGGGTTTCTGTCTGGCGGAGTGGGTTTGGGTCTGGATGAGTGGGTTTGGGTCTTGCGGAGTGGGTTTGGGGCTGGCGGAGTGGGTTTGGGTCTGGCGGAGCGTGTTTAGGACTGGCGGAGTGGGTTTGGATCTGGCGGAGTGGGTTTGGGTCTGGCGGTGTGGGTTTGGGTCTGGCGGAGTGGGTTTGTGTGTGGCAGAGTGGGTTTGGGTCTGGCGGAGTGGGTTTGGGTCTGGCGGAGTGGGTTTGGGGTCTGGCGAAGTGGGTTTGGGTCTGGCGGAGTGGGTTTGGGTCTGGCGGAGTGGGTTTGGGTCTGGCGGAGTGGGTTTGGGTCTGGCGGAGTGGGATCGGGTCTGGCGGAGTGGGTTTGGGTCTGGATGAGTGGGTTTGGGTCTGGCGGAGTGGGTTTGGGTCTGGCGGAGTGGGTTTGGGTCTGGCGGAGTTGGTTTGGGTCTGGTGGAGTGGGTTTGGGTCTGGCGGAGTTGGTTTGGGTCTGGGGAGTGGGTTTGGGTCTGGCGGAGTGGGTTTGGGTCTGGCGGAGTGGGTTTGGGTCTGGCTGAGTGTGTTAGGGTCTGGCGGAGTGGGTTTGGGTCTGGCGGAGTGGCTTCGGGTCTGGCGGAGTGGGTTGGGGTCTGGCGGAGTGGGTTGGGGTCTGGCGGAGTGGGTTCAGGTCTGGCGGAGTGGGTTCGGGTCTGGCGGAGTGGGTTGGGGTCTGGCGGAGTGGGGTTGGGTCTGGCGGAGTGGGCTTGGGTCTGGCGGAGTGGGTTTGGGTCTGGCGGAGTGGGTTTGGGTCTGGCGGATTGGGTTTGGGTCTGGCGGAGTGGGTTTCTGTCTGGCGGAGTGGATTTGGGGCTGGCGGAGTGGGTATCTGTCTGGCGGAGTGGGTTTGGGTCTGGCGGAGTGGGTTTGGGTCTAGCGGAGTGGGTTTGTTTCTGGCGAAGAGGGTTTGGGGTCTGGCGGAGTGGGTTAGGGTCTGGCGGAGTGGGTTTGGGCTGGCGGAGTGGGTTTGAGTCTGGCGGAGTGTGTTTAGGTCTGGCGGAGTGGGTTTGGGTCTGGCGGAGTGGGTTTGGGACTGGCGGAGTGGGTTTGGGTCTGCCGGAGTGGGTTTGGGTCTGGCGGAGTGGGTTTGAGTGTGGCGGAGTGGATTTGGGTCTGGCGGAGTGGGTTTGGGTCTGGCGGAGTGGGTTTGGGGTCTGGCGGAGTGGGTTTGCGTCTGGGGGAGTGGGTTTGGGTCTGGCGGAGTGGGTTCGGGTCTGGCGGAGTGGGTTTGGGTCTGGATGAGTGGGTTTGGGTCTGGCGGAGTATGTTCGGGTCTGGAGGAGTGGGTTCGGATCTGGCGGAGTGGGTTCGGGTCTAGCGGAGTGGGTTGGGGTCTGGCGGAGTGGGTTCGGATCTGGCGGAGTGGGTTGGGGTCTGGCGGAGTGGGTTGTGGTCTGGCAGAGTGGGGTCGGGTGTGGCGGAGTAGGTTCGGGTGTGGCGGAGTTGGTTTGGTTCTGGCGGAGTGAGTTTGCGTCTGGCGGAGTGGGTTTGGGTCTGGCAGAGTTGGGTTAGGTCTGGCGGAATGGGTTTCTGTCTGGCGGAGTGGGTTTGGGTCTGGCGGAATAGGTTCGGGGCTGGCGGAGTGGGTTCGGATCTGGCGGAGTGGGTTGGGGTCTGGCGGAGTGGGTTCGGGTCTGGCGGAGTGGGTTTCGTTCTGGCGGAGTGAGTTGGGGTCTGGCGGAGTGGGTTTGTGTCTGGCGGAGTGGGTTTGGGTCTGGCGGAGTGGGTTTGGGTCTGGCGGAGAGGGTTTGGGTCTGGCGGAGTGGGTTTGGGTCTGGCGGAGTGGGTTTGGGTCTGGCGGAATAGGTTCGGGGCTGGCGGAGTGGGTTCGGATCTGGCGGAGTGGGTTGGGGTCTGGCGGAGTGGGTTTGGGTCTGGCGGAGTGGGTTTGGGTCTGGCGGAGTGGGTTTGGGTCTGGCGGAGAGGGTTTGGGTCTGGCGGAGTGCGTTTGGGTATGGCGGAGTGGGTTTGGGTCTGGCGGAATAGGTTCGGGGCTGGCGGAGTGGGTTCGGATCTGGCGGAGTGGGTTGGGGTCTGGCGGAGTGGGTTTGGGTCTGGCGGAGTGGGTTTGGGTCTGGCGGAGTGGGTTTGGGTCTGGCGGAGAGGGTTTGGGTCTGGCGGAGTGGTTTGGGTCTGGCGGAGTGGGTTTGTGTCTGGCGAAGTGGGTTTGGGTCTGGATGAGTGGGTTTGGTCTTGCGGAGTGGGTTTGGGGCTGGCGGAGTGGGTTTGGGTCTGGCGGAGCGTGTTTAGGACTGGCGGAGTGGGTTTGGGTCTGGCGGAGTGGGTTTGGGTCTGGCGGAGTGCGTTTGTGTGTGGCGGAGTGGGTTTGGGTCTGGCGGAGTGGGTTTGGGTCTGGCGGAGTGGGTTTCGTTCTGGCGGAGTGAGTTGGGGTCTGGCGGAGTGGGTTTGGGTCTTGCGGAGTGGGTTTGGGGCTGGCGGAGTGGGTTTGGATCTGTCGGAGTGTGTTTAGGACTGGCGGAGTGGGTTTGGGTCTGGCGGAGTGGGTTTGTGTGTGGCGGAGTGGGTTTGGGTCTGGCGGAGTGGGTTTGGGTCTGGCAGAGTGGGTTTGGGGTCTGGCGAAGTGGGTTTGGGTCTGGCGGAGTGGGTTTGGGTCTGGCGGAGTGGGTTCGGGTCTGGCGGAGTGGGTTTGGGTCTGGCGGAGTGGGTTTGGGTCTGGCGGAGCGGGTTTGGGTCTGGATGAGTGGGTTTGGGTCTGGCGGAGTGGGTTTGGGTCTGGCGGAGTGGGTTTGGGTCTGGCGGAGATGGTTTGGGTCTGGCGGAGTGGGTTTGGCTCTGGCGGAGTTGGTTTGGGTCTGGGGAGTGGGTTTGGGTCTGGCGGAGTGGGTTTGGGTCTGGCGGAGTGGGTTTGGGTCTGGCAGAGTGTGTTAGGGTCTGGCGGAGTGGGTTTGGGTCTGGCGGAGTGGCTTTGGGTCTGGCGGAGTCGGTTGGGGTCTGGCGGAGTGGGTTGGGGTCTGGCGGAGTGGGTTCATGTCTGGCGGAGTGGGTTCGGGTCTGGCGGAGTGGGTTCGGGTCTGGCGGAGTGGGGTTGGGTCTGGCGGAGTGGGCTTGGGTCTGGCGGAGTGGGTTTCTGTCTGGCGGAGTGGGTTTGGGTCTGGATGAGTGGGTTTGGGTCTTGCGGAGTGGGTTTGGGGCTGGCGGAGTGGGTTTGGGTCTGGCGGAGCGTGTTTAGGACTGGCGGAGTGGGTTTGGGTCTGGCGGAGTGGGTTTGGGTCTGGCGGTGTGGGTTTGGGTCTGGCGGAGTGGGTTTGTGTGTGGCAGAGTGGGTTTGGGTCTGGCGGAGTGGGTTTGGGTCTGGCGGAGTGGGTTTGGGGTCTGGCGAAGTGGGTTTGGGTCTGGCGGAGTGGGTTTGGGTCTGGCGGAGTGGGTTCGGGTCTGGCGGAGTGGGTTTGGGTCTGGCGGAGTGGGATCGGGTCTGGCGGAGTGGGTTTGGGTCTGGATGAGTGGGTTTGGGTCTGGCGGAGTGGGTTTGGGTCTGGCGGAGTGGGTTCGGGTCTGGCGGAGTGGGTTTGGGTCTGCCGGAGTGGGATTGGGTCTGGCGGAGTGGGTTCGGGTCTGACGGTGTGGGTTTGGATCTGGCGGAGTGGGTTTGGGGTCTGGCGGAGTGGCTTTGGGTCTGGCGGAGTGGGTTGGGGTCTGGCGGAGTGGGTTCGGGACTGGCGGAGTGGGTTGGGGTCTGCCGGAGTGGGTTGGGGTCTGGCAGAGTGGGTTCGGGTCTGGCGGAGTGGGTTATGGTCTGGCGGAGTGGGTTCGGGTCTGACGGAGTGGGTTCGGGTCTGGCACAGTGGGTTGGGGTCTGGCGGAGTGGGCTCGGGTCTGGCGGAGCGGGTTCGGGTCTGTACGAGTTGGTTCACGTCTGGCGGAGTAGGTTGGGGTCTGGCGGAGTGGGTTCGGGTGTGGCGGAGTGGGTTCGGGTCTGGCGGAGTTGGTTTGGTTCTGGCGGAGTGAGTTTGGGTCTGGCGGAGTGGGTTTGGGTCTGGCGGAGTTGGTTTAGGTCTCGCGGAGTGGGTTTGGGTCTGGCGGAGTGGGGTTGGGTCTGGCGGAGTGGGCTTGGGTCTGGCGGAGTGGGTTTGGGTCTGGCGGAGTGGGTTTGGGTCTGGCGGATTGGGTTTGGGTCTGGCGGAGTGGGTTTCTGTCTGGCGGAGTGGGTTTGGGGCTGGCGGAGTGGGTTTCTGTCTGGCGGAGTGGGTTTGGGTCTGGCGGAGTGGGTTTGGGTCTGGCGGAGTGGGTTTGGGTCTGGCGGAGTGGGTTTGGGTCTGGCGGTGTGGGTTTGGGTCTGGCGGAGTGGGTTTGTGTGTGGCAGAGTGGGTTTGGGTCTGGCGGAGTGGGTTTGGGTCTGGCGGAGTGGGTTTGGGGTCTGGCGAAGTGGGTTTGGGTCTGGCGGAGTGGGTTTGGGTCTGGCGGAGTGGGTTCGGGTCTGGCGGAGTGGGTTTGGGTCTGGCGGAGTGGGATCGGGTCTGGCGGAGTGGGTTTGGGTCTGGATGAGTGGGTTCGGGTCTGGCGGAGTGGGTTTGGGTCTGCCGGAGTGGGTTCGGGTCTGGCGGAGTGGGTTTGGGTCTGCCGGAGTGGGATTGGGTCTGGCGGAGTGGGTTCGGGTCTGACGGTGTGGGTTTGGATCTGGCGGAGTGGGTTTGGGGTCTGGCGGAGTGGCTTTGGGTCTGGCGGAGTGGGTTGGGGTCTGGCGGAGTGGGTTCGGGACTGGCGGAGTGGGTTGGGGTCTGCCGGAGTGGGTTGGGGTCTGGCAGAGTGGGTTCGGGTCTGGCGGAGTGGGTTATGGTCTGGCGGAGTGGGTTCGGGTCTGACGGAGTGGGTTCGGGTCTGGCACAGTGGGTTGGGGTCTGGCGGAGTGGGCTCGGGTCTGGCGGAGCGGGTTCGGGTCTGTACGAGTTGGTTCACGTCTGGCGGAGTAGGTTGGGGTCTGGCGGAGTGGGTTCGGGTGTGGCGGAGTGGGTTCGGGTCTGGCGGAGTGGGTTTGGGTCTGGCGGAGTGTGTTTTGGTCTGGCGGAGCGTGTTTAGGACTGGCGGAGTGGGTTTGGGTCTGGCGGAGTGGGTTTGGGTCTGGCGGAGTGCGTTTGTGTGTGGCGGAGTGGGTTTGGGTCTGGCGGAGTGGGTTTGGTTCTGGCGGAGTGGGTTTCGTTCTGGCGGAGTGAGTTGGGGTCTGGCGGAGTGGGTTTGGGTCTTGCGGAGTGGGTTTGGGGCTGGCGGAGTGGGTTTGGATCTGTCGGAGTGTGTTTAGGACTGGCGGAGTGGGTTTGGGTCTGGCGGAGTGGGTTTGTGTGTGGCGGAGTGGGTTTGGGTCTGGCGGAGTGGGTTTGGGTCTGGCAGAGTGGGTTTGGGGTCTGGCGAAGTGGGTTTGGGTCTGGCGGAGTGGGTTTGGGTCTGGCGGAGTGGGTTTGGGTCTGGCGGAGCGGGTTTGGGTCTGGATGAGTGGGTTTGGGTCTGGCGGAGTGGGTTTGGGTCTGGCGGAGTGGGTTTGGGTCTGGCGGAGATGGTTTGGGTCTGGCGGAGTGGGTTTGGCTCTGGCGGAGTTGGTTTGGGTCTGGGGAGTGGGTTTGGGTCTGGCGGAGTGGGTTTGGGTCTGGCGGAGTGGGTTTGGGTCTGGCAGAGTGTGTTAGGGTCTGGCGGAGTGGGTTTGGGTCTGGCGGAGTGGCTTTGGGTCTGGCGGAGTCGGTTGGGGTCTGGCGGAGTGGGTTGGGGTCTGGCGGAGTGGGTTCATGTCTGGCGGAGTGGGTTTGGGTCTGGCGGAGTGGGTTTGGGTCTGGCGGAGTGGGTTTGGGGTCTGGCGAAGTGGGTTTGGGTCTGGCGGAGTGGGTTTGGGTCTGGCGGAGTGGGTTCGGGTCTGGCGGAGTGGGTTTGGGTCTGGCGGAGTGGGATCGGGTCTGGCGGAGTGGGTTTGGGTCTGGATGAGTGGGTTTGGGTCTGGCGGAGTGGGTTTGGGTCTGGCGGAGTGGGTTCGGGTCTGGCGGAGTGGGTTTGGGTCTGCCGGAGTGGGATTGGGTCTGGCGGAGTGGGTTCGGGTCTGACGGTGTGGATTTGGATCTGGCGGAGTGGGTTTGGGGTCTGGCGGAGTGGCTTTGGGTCTGGCGGAGTGGGTTGGGGTCTGGCGGAGTGGGTTCGGGACTGGCGGAGTGGGTTGGGGTCTGCCGGAGTGGGTTGGGGTCTGGCAGAGTGGGTTCGGGTCTGGCGGAGTGGGTTATGGTCTGGCGGAGTGGGTTCGGGTCTGACGGAGTGGGTTCGGGTCTGGCACAGTGGGTTGGGGTCTGGCGGAGTGGGCTCGGGTCTGGCGGAGCGGGTTCGGGTCTGTACGAGTTGGTTCACGTCTGGCGGAGTAGGTTGGGGTCTGGCGGAGTGGGTTCGGGTGTGGCGGAGTGGGTTCGGGTCTGGCGGAGTTGGTTTGGTTCTGGCGGAGTGAGTTTGGGTCTGGCGGAGTGGGTTTGGGTCTGGCGGAGTTGGTTTAGGTCTCGCGGAGTGGGTTTGGGTCTGGCGGAGTGGGGTTGGGTCTGGCGGAGTGGGCTTGGGTCTGGCGGAGTGGGTTTGGGTCTGGCGGAGTGGGTTTGGGTCTGGCGGATTGGGTTTGGGTCTGGCGGAGTGGGTTTCTGTCTGGCGGAGTGGGTTTGGGGCTGGCGGAGTGGGTTTCTGTCTGGCGGAGTGGGTTTGGGTCTGGCGGAGTGGGTTTGGGTCTGGCGGAGTGGGTTTGGGTCTGGCGGAGTGGGTTTGGGTCTGGCGGTGTGGGTTTGGGTCTGGCGGAGTGGGTTTGTGTGTGGCAGAGTGGGTTTGGGTCTGGCGGAGTGGGTTTGGGTCTGGCGGAGTGGGTTTGGGGTCTGGCGAAGTGGGTTTGGGTCTGGCGGAGTGGGTTTGGGTCTGGCGGAGTGGGTTCGGGTCTGGCGGAGTGGGTTTGGGTCTGGCGGAGTGGGATCGGGTCTGGCGGAGTGGGTTTGGGTCTGGATGAGTGGGTTTGGGTCTGGCGGAGTGGGTTTGGGTCTGGCGGAGTGGGTTCGGGTCTGGCGGAGTGGGTTTGGGTCTGCCGGAGTGGGATTGGGTCTGGCGGAGTGGGTTCGGGTCTGACGGTGTGGGTTTGGATCTGGCGGAGTGGGTTTGGGGTCTGGCGGAGTGGCTTTGGGTCTGGCGGAGTGGGTTGGGGTCTGGCGGAGTGGGTTCGGGACTGGCGGAGTGGGTTGGGGTCTGCCGGAGTGGGTTGGGGTCTGGCAGAGTGGGTTCGGGTCTGGCGGAGTGGGTTATGGTCTGGCGGAGTGGGTTCGGGTCTGACGGAGTGGGTTCGGGTCTGGCACAGTGGGTTGGGGTCTGGCGGAGTGGGCTCGGGTCTGGCGGAGCGGGTTCGGGTCTGTACGAGTTGGTTCACGTCTGGCGGAGTAGGTTGGGGTCTGGCGGAGTGGGTTCGGGTGTGGCGGAGTGGGTTCGGGTCTGGCGGAGTTGGTTTGGTTCTGGCGGAGTGAGTTTGGGTCTGGCGGAGTGGGTTTGGGTCTGGCGGAGTTGGTTTAGGTCTCGCGGAGTGGGTTTGGGTCTGGCGGAGTGGGGTTGGGTCTGGCGGAGTGGGCTTGGGTCTGGCGGAGTGGGTTTGGGTCTGGCGGAGTGGGTTTGGGTCTGGCGGATTGGGTTTGGGTCTGGCGGAGTGGGTTTCTGTCTGGCGGAGTGGGTTTGGGGCTGGCGGAGTGGGTTTCTGTCTGGCGGAGTGGGTTTGGGTCTGGCGGAGTGGGTTTGGGTCTGGCGGAGTGGGTTTGGGTCTGGCGGAGTGGGTTTGGGTCTGGCGGAGTTGGTTTGGGTCTGGCGGAGTGGGTTTGGGTCTGGCGGAGTTGGTTTGTGTCTGGTGGAGTGGGTTTGGGTCTGGCGGAGTGGGTTGGGGTCTGGCGGAGTGGGTTCGGATCTGGCGGAGTGGGTTGGGGTCTGGCGGAGTGGGTTGTGGTCTGGCGGAGTGGGTTCGGGTCTGGCGGAGTGGGTTATGGTCTGGCGGAGTGGGTTCGGGTCTGGCGGAGTGGGTTAGGGTCTGGCGGAGTGGGTTTCGGGCTGACGGAGTGGGTTTGGGTCTGGCGGAGTGTGTTTTGGTCAGGTGGAGTGGGTTTGTGTCTGGCGGAGTGGGTTTGGGACTGGCGGAGTGGGTTTGGGTCTGGCGGAGTGTGTTTGGGTGTGGCGGAGTGGGTTTGGGTCTGGCGGAGTGGGTTTGTGTGTGGCGGAGTGGGTATGGGTCTGGCGGAGTGGGTTTGGGTCAGGCGGAGTGGGTTTGGGGTCTAGCGGAGTGGGTTGGGGTCTGGCGGAGTGTGTTCGGGTGTGGCGGAGTATGTTCGGGTCTGGAGGAGTGGGTTCGGATCTGGCGGAGTGGGTTCGGGTCTAGCGGAGTGGGTTGGGGTCTGGCGGAGTGGGTTCGGATCTGGCGGAGTGGGTTGGGGTCTGGCGGAGTGGGTTGTGGTCTGGCAGAGTGGGGTCGGGTGTGGCGGAGTAGGTTCGGGTGTGGCGGAGTTGGTTTGGTTCTGGCGGAGTGAGTTTGCGTCTGGCGGAGTGGGTTTGGGTCTGGCAGAGTTGGGTTAGGTCTGGCGGAGTGGGTTTCTGTCTGGCGGAGTGGGTTTGGGTCTGGCGGAATAGGTTCGGGGCTGGCGGAGTGGGTTCGGATCTGGCGGAGTGGGTTGGGGTCTGGCGGAGTGGGTTCGGGTCTGGCGGAGTGGGTTTCGTTCTGGCGGAGTGAGTTGGGGTCTGGCGGAGTGGGTTTGTGTCTGGCGGAGTGGGTTTGGGTCTGGCGGAGTGGGTTTGGGTCTGGCGGAGAGGGTTTGGGTCTGGCGGAGTGGGTTTGGGTCTGGCGGAGTGGGTTTGGGTCTGGCGGAGTGGGTTTGGGTCTGGCGGAGAGGGTTTGGGTCTGGCGGAGTGCGTTTGGGTATGGCGGAGTGGGTTTGGGTCTGGCGGAATAGGTTCGGGGCTGGCGGAGTGGGTTCGGATCTGGCGGAGTGGGTTGGGGTCTGGCGGAGTGGGTTTGGGTCTGGCGGAGTGGGTTTGGGTCTGGCGGAGTGGGTTTGGCTCTGGCGGAGAGGGTTTGGGTCTGGCGGAGTGGTTTGGGTCTGGCGGAGTGGGTTTGTGTCTGGCGAAGTGGGTTTGGGTCTGGATGAGTGGGTTTGGTCTTGCGGAGTGGGTTTGGGGCTGGCGGAGTGGGTTTGGGTCTGGCGGAGCGTGTTTAGGACTGGCGGAGTGGGTTTGGGTCTGGCGGAGTGGGTTTGGGTCTGGCGGAGTGCGTTTGTGTGTGGCGGAGTGGGTTTGGGTCTGGCGGAGTGGGTTTGGTTCTGGCGGAGTGGGTTTCGTTCTGGCGGAGTGAGTTGGGGTCTGGCGGAGTGGGTTTGGGTCTTGCGGAGTGGGTTTGGGGCTGGCGGAGTGGGTTTGGATCTGTCGGAGTGTGTTTAGGACTGGCGGAGTGGGTTTGGGTCTGGCGGAGTGGGTTTGTGTGTGGCGGAGTGGGTTTGGGTCTGGCGGAGTGGGTTTGGGTCTGGCAGAGTGGGTTTGGGGTCTGGCGAAGTGGGTTTGGGTCTGGCGGAGTGGGTTTGGGTCTGGCGGAGTGGGTTCGGGTCTGGCGGAGTGGGTTTGGGTCTGGCGGAGTGGGTTTGGGTCTGGCGGAGCGGGTTTGGGTCTGGATGAGTGGGTTTGGGTCTGGCGGAGTGGGTTTGGGTCTGGCGGAGTGGGTTTGGGTCTGGCGGAGATGGTTTGGGTCTGGCGGAGTGGGTTTGGCTCTGGCGGAGTTGGTTTGGGTCTGGGGAGTGGGTTTGGGTCTGGCGGAGTGGGTTTGGGTCTGGCGGAGTGGGTTTGGGTCTGGCAGAGTGTGTTAGGGTCTGGCGGAGTGGGTTTGGGTCTGGCGGAGTGGCTTTGGGTCTGGCGGAGTCGGTTGGGGTCTGGCGGAGTGGGTTGGGGTCTGGCGGAGTGGGTTCATGTCTGGCGGAGTGGGTTCGGGTCTGGCGGAGTGGGTTCGGGTCTGGCGGAGTGGGGTTGGGTCTGGCGGAGTGGGCTTGGGTCTGGCGGAGTGGGTTTCTGTCTGGCGGAGTGGGTTTGGGTCTGGATGAGTGGGTTTGGGTCTTGCGGAGTGGGTTTGGGGCTGGCGGAGTGGGTTTGGGTCTGGCGGAGCGTGTTTAGGACTGGCGGAGTGGGTTTGGGTCTGGCGGAGTGGGTTTGGGTCTGGCGGTGTGGGTTTGGGTCTGGCGGAGTGGGTTTGTGTGTGGCAGAGTGGGTTTGGGTCTGGCGGAGTGGGTTTGGGTCTGGCGGAGTGGGTTTGGGGTCTGGCGAAGTGGGTTTGGGTCTGGCGGAGTGGGTTTGGGTCTGGCGGAGTGGGTTTGGGTCTGGCGGAGTGGGTTTGGGTCTGGCGGAGTGGGATCGGGTCTGGCGGAGTGGGTTTGGGTCTGGATGAGTGGGTTTGGGTCTGGCGGAGTGGGTTTGGGTCTGGCGGAGTGGGTTTGGGTCTGGCGGAGTTGGTTTGGGTCTGGTGGAGTGGGTTTGGGTCTGGCGGAGTTGGTTTGGGTCTGGGGAGTGGGTTTGGGTCTGGCGGAGTGGGTTTGGGTCTGGCGGAGTGGGTTTGGGTCTGGCTGAGTGTGTTAGGGTCTGGCGGAGTGGGTTTGGGTCTGGCGGAGTGGCTTCGGGTCTGGCGGAGTGGGTTGGGGTCTGGCGGAGTGGGTTGGGGTCTGGCGGAGTGGGTTCAGGTCTGGCGGAGTGGGTTCGGGTCTGGCGGAGTGGGTTGGGGTCTGGCGGAGTGGGGTTGGGTCTGGCGGAGTGGGCTTGGGTCTGGCGGAGTGGGTTTGGGTCTGGCGGAGTGGGTTTGGGTCTGGCGGATTGGGTTTGGGTCTGGCGGAGTGGGTTTCTGTCTGGCGGAGTGGATTTGGGGCTGGCGGAGTGGGTATCTGTCTGGCGGAGTGGGTTTGGGTCTGGCGGAGTGGGTTTGGGTCTAGCGGAGTGGGTTTGTTTCTGGCGAAGACGGTTTGGGGTCTGGCGGAGTGGGTTAGGGTCTGGCGGAGTGGGTTTGGGCTGGCGGAGTGGGTTTGAGTCTGGCGGAGTGTGTTTAGGTCTGGCGGAGTGGGTTTGGGTCTGGCGGAGTGGGTTTGGGACTGGCGGAGTGGGTTTGGGTCTGCCGGAGTGGGTTTGGGTCTGGCGGAGTGGGTTTGAGTGTGGCGGAGTGGATTTGGGTCTGGCGGAGTGGGTTTGGGTCTGGCGGAGTGGGTTTGGGGTCTGGCGGAGTGGGTTTGCGTCTGGGGGAGTGGGTTTGGGTCTGGCGGAGTGGGTTCGGGTCTGGCGGAGTGGGTTTGGGTCTGGATGAGTGGGTTTGGGTCTGGCGGAGTATGTTCGGGTCTGGAGGAGTGGGTTCGGATCTGGCAGAGTGGGTTCGGGTCTAGCGGAGTGGGTTGGGGTCTGGCGGAGTGGGTTCGGATCTGGCGGAGTGGGTTGGGGTCTGGCGGAGTGGGTTGTGGTCTGGCAGAGTGGGGTCGGGTGTGGCGGAGTAGGTTCGGGTGTGGCGGAGTTGGTTTGGTTCTGGCGGAGTGAGTTTGCGTCTGGCGGAGTGGGTTTGGGTCTGGCAGAGTTGGGTTAGGTCTGGCGGAGTGGGTTTCTGTCTGGCGGAGTGGGTTTGGGTCTGGCGGAATAGGTTCGGGGCTGGCGGAGTGGGTTCGGATCTGGCGGAGTGGGTTGGGGTCTGGCGGAGTGGGTTCGGGTCTGGCGGAGTGGGTTTCGTTCTGGCGGAGTGAGTTGGGGTCTGCCGGAGTGGGTTTGTGTCTGGCGGAGTGGGTTTGGGTCTGGCGGAGTGGGTTTGGGTCTGGCGGAGAGGGTTTGGGTCTGGCGGAGTGGGTTTGGGTCTGGCGGAGTGGGTTTGGGTCTGGCGGAATAGGTTCGGGGCTGGCGGAGTGGGTTCGGATCTGGCGGAGTGGGTTGGGGTCTGGCGGAGTGGGTTTGGGTCTGGCGGAGTGGGTTTGGGTCTGGCGGAGTGGGTTTGGGTCTGGCGGAGAGGGTTTGGGTCTGGCGGAGTGCGTTTGGGTATGGCGGAGTGGGTTTGGGTCTGGCGGAATAGGTTCGGGGCTGGCGGAGTGGGTTCGGATCTGGCGGAGTGGGTTGGGGTCTGGCGGAGTGGGTTTGGGTCTGGCGGAGTGGGTTTGGGTCTGGCGGAGTGGGTTTGGGTCTGGCGGAGAGGGTTTGGGTCTGGCGGAGTGGTTTGGGTCTGGCGGAGTGGGTTTGTGTCTGGCGAAGTGGGTTTGGGTCTGGATGAGTGGGTTTGGTCTTGCGGAGTGGGTTTGGGGCTGGCGGAGTGGGTTTGGGTCTGGCGGAGCGTGTTTAGGACTGGCGGAGTGGGTTTGGGTCTGGCGGAGTGGGTTTGGGTCTGGCGGAGTGCGTTTGTGTGTGGCGGAGTGGGTTTGGGTCTGGCGGAGTGGGTTTGGGTCTGGCGGAGTGGGTTTCGTTCTGGCGGAGTGAGTTGGGGTCTGGCGGAGTGGGTTTGGGTCTTGCGGAGTGGGTTTGGGGCTGGCGGAGTGGGTTTGGATCTGTCGGAGTGTGTTTAGGACTGGCGGAGTGGGTTTGGGTCTGGCGGAGTGGGTTTGTGTGTGGCGGAGTGGGTTTGGGTCTGGCGGAGTGGGTTTGGGTCTGGCAGAGTGGGTTTGGGGTCTGGCGAAGTGGGTTTGGGTCTGGCGGAGTGGGTTTGGGTCTGGCGGAGTGGGTTCGGGTCTGGCGGAGTGGGTTTGGGTCTGGCGGAGTGGGTTTGGGTCTGGCGGAGCGGGTTTGGGTCTGGATGAGTGGGTTTGGGTCTGGCGGAGTGGGTTTGGGTCTGGCGGAGTGGGTTTGGGTCTGGCGGAGATGGTTTGGGTCTGGCGGAGTGGGTTTGGCTCTGGCGGAGTTGGTTTGGGTCTGGGGAGTGGGTTTGGGTCTGGCGGAGTGGGTTTGGGTCTGGCGGAGTGGGTTTGGGTCTGGCAGAGTGTGTTAGGGTCTGGCGGAGTGGGTTTGGGTCTGGCGGAGTGGCTTTGGGTCTGGCGGAGTCGGTTGGGGTCTGGCGGAGTGGGTTGGGGTCTGGCGGAGTGGGTTCATGTCTGGCGGAGTGGGTTCGGGTCTGGCGGAGTGGGTTCGGGTCTGGCGGAGTGGGGTTGGGTCTGGCGGAGTGGGCTTGGGTCTGGCGGAGTGGGTTTCTGTCTGGCGGAGTGGGTTTGGGTCTGGATGAGTGGGTTTGGGTCTTGCGGAGTGGGTTTGGGGCTGGCGGAGTGGGTTTGGGTCTGGCGGAGCGTGTTTAGGACTGGCGGAGTGGGTTTGGGTCTGGCGGAGTGGGTTTGGGTCTGGCGGTGTGGGTTTGGGTCTGGCGGAGTGGGTTTGTGTGTGGCAGAGTGGGTTTGGGTCTGGCGGAGTGGGTTTGGGTCTGGCGGAGTGGGTTTGGGGTCTGGCGAAGTGGGTTTGGGTCTGGCGGAGTGGGTTTGGGTCTGGCGGAGTGGGTTCGGGTCTGGCGGAGTGGGTTTGGGTCTGGCGGAGTGGGATCGGGTCTGGCGGAGTGGGTTTGGGTCTGGATGAGTGGGTTTGGGTCTGGCGGAGTGGGTTTGGGTCTGGCGGAGTGGGTTCGGGTCTGGCGGAGTGGGTTTGGGTCTGCCGGAGTGGGATTGGGTCTGGCGGAGTGGGTTCGGGTCTGACGGTGTGGGTTTGGATCTGGCGGAGTGGGTTTGGGGTCTGGCGGAGTGGCTTTGGGTCTGGCGGAGTGGGTTGGGGTCTGGCGGAGTGGGTTCGGGACTGGCGGAGTGGGTTGGGGTCTGCCGGAGTGGGTTGGGGTCTGGCAGAGTGGGTTCGGGCCTGGCGGAGTGGGTTATGGTCTGGCGGAGTGGGTTCGGGTCTGACGGAGTGGGTTCGGGTCTGGCACAGTGGGTTGGGGTCTGGCGGAGTGGGCTCGGGTCTGGCGGAGCGGGTTCGGGTCTGTACGAGTTGGTTCACGTCTGGCGGAGTAGGTTGGGGTCTGGCGGAGTGGGTTCGGGTGTGGCGGAGTGGGTTCGGGTCTGGCGGAGTTGGTTTGGTTCTGGCGGAGTGAGTTTGGGTCTGGCGGAGTGGGTTTGGGTCTGGCGGAGTTGGTTTAGGTCTCGCGGAGTGGGTTTGGGTCTGGCGGAGTGGGGTTGGGTCTGGCGGAGTGGGCTTGCGTCTGGCGGAGTGGGTTTGGGTCTGGCGGAGTGGGTTTGGGTCTGGCGGATTGGGTTTGGGTCTGGCGGAGTGGGTTTCTGTCTGGCGGAGTGGGTTTGGGGCTGGCGGAGTGGGTTTCTGTCTGGCGGAGTGGGTTTGGGTCTGGCGGAGTGGGTTTGGGTCTGGCGGAGTGGGTTTGGGTCTGGCGGAGTGGGTTTGGGTCTGGCGGAGTTGGTTTGGGTCTGGCGGAGTGGGTTTGGGTCTGGCGGAGTTGGTTTGTGTCTGGTGGAGTGGGTTTGGGTCTGGCGGAGTGGGTTGGGGTCTGGCGGAGTGGGTTCGGATCTGGCGGAGTGGGTTGGGGTCTGGCGGAGTGGGTTGTGGTCTGGCGGAGTGGGTTCGGGTCTGGCGGAGTGGGTTATGGTCTGGCGGAGTGGGTTCGGGTCTGGCGGAGTGGGTTAGGGTCTGGCGGAGTGGGTTTCGGGCTGACGGAGTGGGTTTGGGTCTGGCGGAGTGTGTTTTGGTCAGGTGGAGTGGGTTTGTGTCTGGCGGAGTGGGTTTGGGACTGGCGGAGTGGGTTTGGGTCTGGCGGAGTGTGTTTGGGTGTGGCGGAGTGGGTTTGGGTCTGGCGGAGTGGGTTTGTGTGTGGCGGAGTGGGTATGGGTCTGGCGGAGTGGGTTTGGGTCAGGCGGAGTGGGTTTGGGGTCTAGCGGAGTGGGTTGGGGTCTGGCGGAGTGTGTTCGGGTGTGGCGGAGTATGTTCGGGTCTGGAGGAGTGGGTTCGGATCTGGCGGAGTGGGTTCGGGTCTAGCGGAGTGGGTTGGGGTCTGGCGGAGTGGGTTCGGATCTGGCGGAGTGGGTTGGGGTCTGGCGGAGTGGGTTGTGGTCTGGCAGAGTGGGGTCGGGTGTGGCGGAGTAGGTTCGGGTGTGGCGGAGTTGGTTTGGTTCTGGCGGAGTGAGTTTGCGTCTGGCGGAGTGGGTTTGGGTCTGGCAGAGTTGGGTTAGGTCTGGCGGAGTGGGTTTCTGTCTGGCGGAGTGGGTTTGGGTCTGGCGGAATAGGTTCGGGGCTGGCGGAGTGGGTTCGGATCTGGCGGAGTGGGTTGGGGTCTGGCGGAGTGGGTTCGGGTCTGGCGGAGTGGGTTTCGTTCTGGCGGAGTGAGTTGGGGTCTGGCGGAGTGGGTTTGTGTCTGGCGGAGTGGGTTTGGGTCTGGCGGAGTGGGTTTGGGTCTGGCGGAGAGGGTTTGGGTCTGGCGGAGTGGGTTTGGGTCTGGCGGAGTGGGTTTGGGTCTGGCGGAATAGGTTCGGGGCTGGCGGAGTGGGTTCGGATCTGGCGGAGTGGGTTGGGGTCTGGCGGAGTGGGTTTGGGTCTGGCGGAGTGGGTTTGGGTCTGGCGGAGTGGGTTTGGGTCTGGCGGAGAGGGTTTGGGTCTGGCGGAGTGCGTTTGGGTATGGCGGAGTGGGTTTGGGTCTGGCGGAATAGGTTCGGGGCTGGCGGAGTGGGTTCGGATCTGGCGGAGTGGGTTGGGGTCTGGCGGAGTGGGTTTGGGTCTGGCGGAGTGGGTTTGGGTCTGGCGGAGTGGGTTTGGCTCTGGCGGAGAGGGTTTGGGTCTGGCGGAGTGGTTTGGGTCTGGCGGAGTGGGTTTGTGTCTGGCGAAGTGGGTTTGGGTCTGGATGAGTGGGTTTGGTCTTGCGGAGTGGGTTTGGGGCTGGCGGAGTGGGTTTGGGTCTGGCGGAGCGTGTTTAGGACTGGCGGAGTGGGTTTGGGTCTGGCGGAGTGGGTTTGGGTCTGGCGGAGTGCGTTTGTGTGTGGCGGAGTGGGTTTGGGTCTGGCGGAGTGGGTTTGGTTCTGGCGGAGTGGGTTTCGTTCTGGCGGAGTGAGTTGGGGTCTGGCGGAGTGGGTTTGGGTCTTGCGGAGTGGGTTTGGGGCTGGCGGAGTGGGTTTGGATCTGTCGGAGTGTGTTTAGGACTGGCGGAGTGGGTTTGGGTCTGGCGGAGTGGGTTTGTGTGTGGCGGAGTGGGTTTGGGTCTGGCGGAGTGGGTTTGGGTCTGGCAGAGTGGGTTTGGGGTCTGGCGAAGTGGGTTTGGGTCTGGCGGAGTGGGTTTGGGTCTGGCGGAGTGGGTTCGGGTCTGGCGGAGTGGGTTTGGGTCTGGCGGAGTGGGTTTGGGTCTGGCGGAGCGGGTTTGGGTCTGGATGAGTGGGTTTGGGTCTGGCGGAGTGGGTTTGGGTCTGGCGGAGTGGGTTTGGGTCTGGCGGAGATGGTTTGGGTCTGGCGGAGTGGGTTTGGCTCTGGCGGAGTTGGTTTGGGTCTGGGGAGTGGGTTTGGGTCTGGCGGAGTGGGTTTGGGTCTGGCGGAGTGGGTTTGGGTCTGGCAGAGTGTGTTAGGGTCTGGCGGAGTGGGTTTGGGTCTGGCGGAGTGGCTTTGGGTCTGGCGGAGTCGGTTGGGGTCTGGCGGAGTGGGTTGGGGTCTGGCGGAGTGGGTTCATGTCTGGCGGAGTGGGTTCGGGTCTGGCGGAGTGGGTTCGGGTCTGGCGGAGTGGGGTTGGGTCTGGCGGAGTGGGCTTGGGTCTGGCGGAGTGGGTTTCTGTCTGGCGGAGTGGGTTTGGGTCTGGATGAGTGGGTTTGGGTCTTGCGGAGTGGGTTTGGGGCTGGCGGAGTGGGTTTGGGTCTGGCGGAGCGTGTTTAGGACTGGCGGAGTGGGTTTGTGTCTGGCGGAGTGGGTTTGGGTCTGGCGGTGTGGGTTTGGGTCTGGCGGAGTGGGTTTGTGTGTGGCAGAGTGGGTTTGGGTCTGGCGGAGTGGGTTTGGGTCTGGCGGAGTGGGTTTGGGGTCTGGCGAAGTGGGTTTGGGTCTGGCGGAGTGGGTTTGGGTCTGGCGGAGTGGGTTCGGGTCTGGCGGAGTGGGTTTGGGTCTGGCGGAGTGGGATCGGGTCTGGCGGAGTGGGTTTGGGTCTGGATGAGTGGGTTTGGGTCTGGCGGAGTGGGTTTGGGTCTGGCGGAGTGGGTTTGGGTCTGGCGGAGTTGGTTTGGGTCTGGTGGAGTGGGTTTGGGTCTGGCGGAGTTGGTTTGGGTCTGGGGAGTGGGTTTGGGTCTGGCGGAGTGGGTTTGGGTCTGGCGGAGTGGGTTTGGGTCTGGCTGAGTGTGTTAGGGTCTGGCGGAGTGGGTTTGGGTCTGGCGGAGTGGCTTCGGGTCTGGCGGAGTGGGTTGGGGTCTGGCGGAGTGGGTTGGGGTCTGGCGGAGTGGGTTCAGGTCTGGCGGAGTGGGTTCGGGTCTGGCGGAGTGGGTTGGGGTCTGGCGGAGTGGGGTTGGGTCTGGCGGAGTGGGCTTGGGTCTGGCGGAGTGGGTTTGGGTCTGGCGGAGTGGGTTTGGGTCTGGCGGATTGGGTTTGGGTCTGGCGGAGTGGGTTTCTGTCTGGCGGAGTGGATTTGGGGCTGGCGGAGTGGGTATCTGTCTGGCGGAGTGGGTTTGGGTCTGGCGGAGTGGGTTTGGGTCTAGCGGAGTGGGTTTGTTTCTGGCGAAGAGGGTTTGGGGTCTGGCGGTGTGGGTTAGGGTCTGGCGGAGTGGGTTTGGGCTGGCGGAGTGGGTTTGAGTCTGGCGGAGTGTGTTTAGGTCTGGCGGAGTGGGTTTGGGTCTGGCGGAGTGGGTTTGGGACTGGCGGAGTGGGTTTGGGTCTGCCGGAGTGGGTTTGGGTCTGGCGGAGTGGGTTTGAGTGTGGCGGAGTGGATTTGGGTCTGGCGGAGTGGGTTTGGGTCTGGCGGAGTGGGTTTGGGGTCTGGCGGAGTGGGTTTGCGTCTGGGGGAGTGGGTTTGGGTCTGGCGGAGTGGGTTCGGGTCTGGCGGAGTGGGTTTGGGTCTGGATGAGTGGGTTTGGGTCTGGCGGAGTCGGTTTGGGTCTGGATGAGTGGGTTTGGGTCTGGCGGAGTGGGTTGGGGTCTGGCGGAGTGGGTTTGGGTCTGGCGGAGTTGGTTTGGGTCTGACGGAGTGGGTTTGGGTCTGGCGGAGTTGGTTTGTGTCTGGTGGAGTGGGTTTGGGTATGGCGGAGTGGGTTGGGTTCTGGCGGAGTGGGTTTGGGTCTGGCGGAGTGGGTTTGGGTCTGGCGGAGTGGGTTGGGGTCTGGCGGAGTGGGTTTGGGTCTGGCGGAGTGGGTTTGGGTCTGGCGGAGCAGGTTTGGGTCTGGCGGAGTGTGTTTGGGTCTGCCGGAGTGGGATTGGGTCTGGCGGAGTGGGTTCGGGTCTGACGGTGTGGGTTTGGATCTGGCGGAGTGGGTTTGGGGTCTGGCGGAGTGGCTTTGGGTCTGGCGGAGTGGGTTGGGGTCTGGCGGAGTGGGTTCGGGACTGGCGGAGTGGGTTGGGGTCTGCCGGAGTGGGTTGGGGTCTGGCAGAGTGGGTTCGGGTCTGGCGGAGTGGGTTATGGTCTGGCGGAGTGGGTTGGGGTCTGACGGAGTGGGTTCGGGTCTGGCACAGTGGGTTGGGGTCTGGCGGAGTGGGCTCGGGTCTGGCGGAGCGGGTTCGGGTCTGTACGAGTTGGTTCACGTCTGGCGGAGTAGGTTGGGGTCTGGCGGAGTGGGTTCGGGTGTGGCGGAGTGGGTTCGGGTCTGGCGGAGTTGGTTTGGTTCTGGCGGAGTGAGTTTGGGTCTGGCGGAGTGGGTTTGGGTCTGGCGGAGTTGGTTTAGGTCTCGCGGAGTGGGTTTGGGTCTGGCGGAGTGGGGTTGGGTCTGGCGGAGTGGGCTTGGGTCTGGTGGAGTGGGTTTGGGTCTGGCGGAGTGGGTTTGGGTCTGGCGGATTGGGTTTGGGTCTGGCGGAGTGGGTTTCTGTCTGGCGGAGTGGGTTTGGGGCTGGCGGAGTGGGTTTCTGTCTGGCGGAGTGGGTTTGGGTCTGGCGGAGTGGGTTTGGGTCTGGCGGAGTGGGTTTGTTTCTGGCGAAGAGGGTTTGGGGTCTGGCGGAGTGGGTTAGGGTCTGGCGGAGTGGGTTTGGGCTGGCGGAGTGGGTTTGAGTCTGGCGGAGTGTGTTTAGGTCTGGCGGAGTGGGTTTAGGTTTGGCGGAGTGGGTTTGGGACTGGCGGAGTGGGTTTGGGTCTGCCGGAGTGGGTTTGGGTCTGGCGGAGTGGGTTTGTGTGTGGCGGAGTGGATTTGGGTCTGGCGGAGTGGGTTTGGGTCTGGCGGAGTGGGTTTGGGGTCTGGCGGAGTGGGTTTGCGTCTGGGGGAGTGGGTTTGGGTCTGGCGGAGTGGGTTCGGGTCTGGCGGAGTGGGTTTGGGTCTGGATGAGTGGGTTTGGGTCTGGCGGAGTGGGTTTGGGTCTGGATGAGTGGGTTTGGGTCTGGCGGAGTGGGTTTGGGTCTGGCGGAGTGGGTTTGGGTCTGGCGGAGTTGGTTTGGGTCTGGCGGAGTGGGTTTGGGTCTGGCGGAGTTCGTTTGTGTCTGGTGGAGTGGGTTTGGGTCTGGCGGAGTGGGTTGGGGTCTGGCGGAGTGGGTTTGGGTCTGGCGGAGTGGGTTTGGGTCTGGCGGAGTGGGTTGGGGTCTGGCGGAGTGGGTTTGGGTCTGGCGGAGCGGGTTTGGGTCTGGCGGAGCAGGTTTGAGTCTGGCGGAGTGTGTTTGGGTCTGCCGGAGTGGGATTGGGTCTGGCGGAGTGGGTTCGGGTCTGGCGGTGTGGGTTTGGATCTGGCGGAGTGGGTTTGGGGTCTGGCGGAGTGGCTTTGGGTCTGGCGGAGTGGGTTGGGGTCTGGCGGAGTGGGTTCGGGACTGGCGGAGTGGGTTGGGGTCTGCCGGAGTGGGTTGGGGTCTGGCAGAGTGGGTTCGGGTCTGGCGGAGTGGGTTATGGTCTGGCGGAGTGGGTTCGGGTCTGTCGGAGTGGGTTCGGGTCTGGCAGAGTGGGTTGGGGTCTGGCGGAGTGGGCTCGGGTCTGGCGGTGCGGGTTCGGGTCTGTACGAGTTGGTTCACGTCTGGCGGAGTAGGTTGGGGTCTGGCGGAGTGGGTTCGGGTGTGGCGGAGTGGGTTCGGGTCTGGCGGAGTTGGTTTGGTTCTGGCGGAGTGGGTTTGGGTCTGGCGGATTGGGTTTGGGTCTGGCGGAGTGGGTTTCTGTCTGGCGGAGTGGGTTTGGGGCTGGTGGAGTGGGTTTCTGTCTGGCGGAGTGGGTTTGGGTCTGGCGGAGTGGGTTTGGGTCTGGCGGAGTGGGTTTGTTTCTGGCGAAGAGGGTTTGGGGTCTGGCGGATTGGGTTAGTGTCTGGCGGAGTGGGTTTGGGCTGGCGGAGTGGGTTTGAGTCTGGCGGAGTGTGTTTAGGTCTGGCGGAGTGGGTTTAGGTCTGGCGGAGTGGGTTTGGGATTGGCGGAGTGGGTTTGGGTCTGCCGGAGTGGGTTTGGGTCTGGCGGAGTGGGTTTGTGTGTGGCGGAGTGGATTTGGGTCTGGCGGAGTGGGTTTGGGTCTGGCGGAGTGGGTTTGGGGTCTGGCGGAGTGGGTTTGCGTCTGGGGGAGTGGGTTTGGGTCTGGCGGAGTGGGTTCGGGTCTGGCGGAGTGGGTTTGGGTCTGGCGGAGTGGGTTTGGGTCTGGCGGAGTGGGTTGGGGTCTGGCGGAGTGGGTTTGGGTCTGGCGGAGCGGGTTTGGGTCTGGCGGAGCAGGTTTGGGTCTGGCGGAGTGTGTTTGGGTCTGCCGGAGTGGGATTGGGTCTGGCGGAGTGGGTTCGGGTCTGGCGGTGTGGGTTTGGATCTGGCGGAGTGGGTTTGGGGTCTGGCGGAGTGGCTTTGGGTCTGGCGGAGTGGGTTGGGGTCTGACGGAGTGGGTTCGGGACTGGCGGAGTGGGTTGGGGTCTGCCGGAGTGGGTTGGGGTCTGGCAGAGTGGGTTCGGGTCTGGCGGAGTGGGTTATGGTCTGGCGGAGTGGGTTCGGGTCTGTCGGAGTGGGTTCGGGTCTGGCAGAGTGGGTTGGAGTCTGGCGGAGTGGGCTCGGGTCTGGCGGTGCGGGTTCGGGTCTGTAAGAGTTGGTTCACGTCTGGCGGAGTAGGTTGGGGTCTGGCGGAGTGGGTTCGGGTGTGGCGGAGTGGGTTCGGGTCTGGCGGAGTTGGTTTGGTTCTGGCGGAGTGAGTTTGGGTCTGGCGGAGTGGGTTTGGGTCTGGCGGAGTTGGTTTAGGTCTCGCGGAGTGGGTTTGGGTCTGGCGGAGTGGGTTTGGGTCTGGCGGAGTAGGTTCGGGTCTGGCGGAGGGGGTTCGGATCTGGCGGAGTTGGTTGGGGTCTGGCGGAGTGGGTTCGGGTCTGGCGGAGTGGGTTTGCTTCTGGCGGAGCGAGTTGGGGTCTGGGGGAGTGGGTTTGGGTGTGGGGGAGTGGGTTTCGGTCTGGCGGAGTTGGTTTGGGTGTGGCGGAGAGGGTTTGGGTCTGGCGGAGTGGGTTTGGGTCTGGCGGAGTGGGCTTGTGTCTGGCGAAGTGGATTGGGGTCTGGCGGAGTGGGTTAGGGTCTTGCGGAGTGGGTTTGGGGCTGGTGGAGTGGGTTTGGGTCTGGCGGAGTGTGTTTAGGACTGGCGGAGTGGGTTTGGGTCTGGCGGAGTGGGTTTGGGACTGGCGGAGTGGGTTTGGGTCTGGCGGAGTGGGTTTGGGTCTGGCGGAGTGGGTTTGGGTCTGGCGGAGTGGGTTTGTGTGTGGCGGAGTGGGTTTGGGTGTGGCGGAGTGGGTTTCGGTCTGGCGGAGTTGGTTTGGGTGTGGCGGAGAGGGTTTGGGTCTGGCGGAGTGGGTTTGGGTCTGGCGGAGTGGGTTTGTGTCTGGCGAAGTGGATTGGGGTCTGGCGGAGTGGGTTAGGGTCTTGCGGAGTGGGTTTGGGGCTGGTGGAGTGGGTTTGGGTCTGGCGGAGTGTGTTTAGGACTGGCGGAGTGGGTTTGGGTCTGGCGGAGTGGGTTTGGGACTGGCGGAGTGGGTTTGGGTCTGGCGGAGTGGGTTTGGGTCTGGCGGAGTGGGTTTGGGTCTGGCGGAGTGGGTTTGTGTGTGGCGGAGTGGGTTTGGGTCTGGCGGAGTGGGTTTGGGTCTGGCGGAGTGGGTTTGGGTCTGGCGGAGTGGGTTTGGGTCTGGCGGAGTGGGTTTGGGTCTGGCGGAGTGGGTTTGGGTCTGGCGGAGTGGGTTTGTGTCTGGCGGAGTGTGTTTGGGTCTGGCGGAGTGGGTTTCGGTCTGCCGGAGTGGGTTTGGGGTCTGGCGGAGTGGGTTAGGGTCTGGCGGAGTGGGTTCGGGTCTGGCGAAGTGGGTTTGGGGTCTGGCGGAGTGGGTTAGGGTCTGGCGGAGTGGGTTTCGGGCTGGCGGAGTGGGTTTGGGTCTGGCGGAGTGTGTTTAGGTCTGGCGGAGTGGGTTTGGGTCTGGCGGAGTGGGTTTGGGACTGGCGGAGTGGGTTTGGGTCTGGCGGAGTGGGTTTGGGTCAGGCGGAGTGGGTTTGTGTCTGGCGAAGTGGGTTTGGGGTCTGGCGGAGTGGGTTAGGGTCTGGCGGAGTGGGTTTCGGGCTGGCGGAGTGGGTTTGGGTCTGGCGGAGTGTGTTTTGGTCTAGCGGAGTGGTTTTGTGTCTGGCGGAGTGGGTTTTGGACTGGCGGAGTGGGTTTGGGTCTGGCGGAGTGGGTTTGGGTCTGGCGGAGTGGGTTTGGGTCTGGCGGAGTGAGTTTGATGGTGGCGGAGTGGGTTTGGGTCTGGCGGAGTGGGTTTGGGTCAGGCGGAGTGGGTTTGGGGTCTAGCGGAGTGGGTTGGGGTCTGGCGGAGTTTGTTCGGGTGTGGCCGAGTATGTTCGGGTCTGGCGGAGTGGGTTCGGGTCTGGCGGAGTGGGTTCGGGTCTAGTGGAGTGAGTTGGGCTCTGGCGGAGTGGGTTTGGGTGTGGCGGAGTGGTTTCGGGTCTCGCGGAGTGGGTTTGGGTCTGGCGGAGTGGGTTGTGGTCTGGCGGAGTGGGTTCGGGTTTGGCAAAGTGGGTTCGGGTCTGGCGGAGTTGGTTCGGGTCTGGCGGAGTGGGTTACGGGTCTGGCGGAGTGGGTTCAGGTCTGGCGGAGTGGGTTAGGGTCTGGCGGAGTGGGTTCGGGTCTGGCGGAGTGGGTTAGGGTCTGGCGGAGTGGGTTCGGGTCTGGCGGAGTGGGTTCGTATCTGGCGGAGTGGGTTTGGCTCTGGCGGAGTGGGTTGGGGTCTGGCGGAGTGGGTTGGGGCCTGGCGGAGTGGGTTGGGGTCTGGCGGAGTGGGTTTGGGTCTGACGGAGTGCGTTCGTGTCTGTCGGAGTGGTATCGGGTCTGGCGGAGTGGGTTCGGGTCTGGCGGAGTGGGTTCGGGTCTGGCGGAGTGGGTTGGGGTCTGGCGGAGTGGGTTTGGGTCTGGCGGAGTGAGTTTGGGTCTGGCGGAGTGGGTTCGGGTCTGGCGGAGTGGGTTCGTGTCTGGCGGAGTGGGTTTTGGTCTGGCAGAGTGGGTTGGGGTCTGGCGGAGTGGATTCGGGTCTGGTGGAGGTGGTTCGGGTCTGGCGCATTGGGTTTGGGTCTGGCGGAGTGTGTTTTGGTCTGGCGGAGTGGGTTTGTGTCTGGCGGAGTGGGTTTGGGACTGGCGGAGTGGGTTTGGGTCTGGCGGAGTGTGTTCGGGTGTGGCCGAGTATGTTCGGGTCTGGCGGAGTTGGTTCAGGTCTGGCGGAGTGGGTTACGGGTCTGGCGGAGTGGGTTCAGGTCTGGCAGAGTGGGTTAGGGTCTGGCGGAGTGGGTTCGGGTCTGGCGGAGTGGGTTCGGGTCTGGCGGAGTGGGTTGGGGTCTGGCGGAGTGGGTTCGGGTCTGGCGGAGTGGGTTCGGGTCTGGCGGATTGGGTTATGGTCTGGCGGAGTGGGTTCGGGTCTGTCGGAGTGGGTTGGGGTCTGGCGGAGTGGGTTCGGGTCTGGCGGAGTGGGTTCGGGTCTGACGGAGTGGGTTCGGGTCTGGCGGAGTTGGTTCGGGTCTGGCGGAGTGGGTTACGGGTCTGGCGGAGTGGGTTCAGGTCTGGCGGAGTGGGTTAGGGTCTGGCGGAGTGGGTTCGGGTCTGGCGGAGTGGGTTAGGGTCTGGCGGAGTGGGTTCGGGTCTGGCGGAGTGGGTTCGTATCGGGCGGAGTGGGTTTGGCTCTGGCGGAGTGGGTTGGGGTCTGGCGGAGTGGGTTGGGGCCTGGCGGAGTGGGTTGGGGTCTGGCGGAGTGGGTTTGGGTCTGACGGAGTGCGTTCGTGTCTGTCGGAGTGGGTTCGGGTCTGGCGGAGTGGGTTCGGGTCTGGCGGAGTGGGTTTGGGTCTGGCGGAGTGGGTTCGGGTCTGGCGGAGTGGGTTCGGGTCTGGCGGAGTGGGTTTGGGTCTGGCGGAGTGAGTTTGGGTCTGGCGGAGTGGGTTCGGGTCTGGCGGAGTGGGTTCGTGTCTGGCGGAGTGGGTTATGGTCTGGCAGAGTGGGTTGGGGTCTGGCGGAGTGGATTCGGGTCTGGTGGAGTTGGTTCGGGTCTGGCGCATTGGGTTTGGGTCTGGCGGAGTGTGTTTTGGTCTGGCGGAGTGGGTTTGTGTCTGGCGGAGTGGGTTTGGGACTGGCGGAGTGGGTTTGGGTCTGGCGGAGTGTGTTCGGCTGTGGCCGAGTATGTTCGGGTCTGGCGGAGTGGGTTCGGGTCTGGCGGAGTGGGTTCGGGTCTAGCGGAGTGGGTTGGGCTCTGGTGGAGTGGGTTTGGGTCTGGCGGAATGGTTTCGGGTCTCACGGAGTGGGTTCGGGTCTGGCGGAGTGGGTTTGGGTCTGGCGGAGTGGGTTTGGATCTGGCGGAGGGGGTTTGGGTCTGGCGGAGTGTGTTTGCGTCTGGCGCAGTGGGTTGGGGTCTGGCAGAGTGGGTTGGGGTCTGGCGGAGTGGGTTCGGGTCTGGCGGAGTGGGTTTGGGTCTGGCGGAGTGGGTTCGGGTCTGGCGGAGTGGGTTTGGGTCTGGCGGAGTGGGTTCGGGACTGTCGGTGTGGGTTCGGGTCTGGCGGAGTGGGTTGTGGTCTGGCGGAGTGGGTTCGGGTTTGGCAAAGTGGGTTCGGGTCTGGCGGAGTGGGTTGGGGTCTGGCGGAGTGGGTTGGGGTCTGGCGGAGTGGGTTGGGGTCTGGCGGAGTGGGTTCGGATCTGGCGGAATGGGTTCGGGTCTGGCGGAGTGGGTTTGGGTCTGGCGGAGTGGGGTCGGGTCTGTCGGTGTGGGTTCGGGTCTGGCGGAGTGGGTTGTGGTCTGGCGGAGTGGGTTCGGGTCTGGTGGAGTGGGTTTGTGTCTGGCGGAGTGGGTTTGGGTCTGGCGGAGTGGGTTTGGGTCTGGCGGAGTGGTTTTGGGTCAGGCGGAGTGGGTTTGTGTCTGGCGAAGTGGGTTTGGGGCCTGGCGGAGTGGGTTAGGGTCTGGCGGAGTGGGTTTCGGGCTGGCGGAGTGGGTTTGGGTCTGGCGGAGTGTGTTTTGGTCTGGCGGAGTGGGTTTGTGTCTGGCGGAGTGTGTTCTGGTCTGGCGGAGTGTGTTTTGGTCTGGCGGAGTGGGTTTGTGTCTGGCGGAGTGAGTTGGTGTGTGGCGGAGTGTGTTTGGGTCTGGCGGAGTGGGTTTGGGTCTGGCGGAGTGGGTTCGGGTGTGGCGGAGTGGGTTTGGGTCTGGCGGAGTGGGTTTGGGTCAGGCGGAGTGGGTTTGGGGTCTCGCGGAGTGGGTTGCGGTCTGGCGGAGTGTGTTCGGGTGTGGCGGAGTATGTTCGGGTCTGGCGGAGTGGGTTGGGGTCTGGCGGAGTGGGTTCGGGTCTAGCGGAGTGGGTTGGGGTCTGGCGGAGTGGGTTTGGGTCTGGCGGAGTGGTTTCGGGTCTCGCGGAGTGGGTTCGGGTCTGGCGGAGTGGGTTTGGGTCTGGCGGAGTGGGTTTGGGTCTGGCGGAGGGGGTTCGGGTCTGTCGGTGTGGGTTCGGGTCTGGCGGAGTGGGTTTGGGTCTGGCGGAGTGGGTTTGCGTCTGGCGGAGTGGGTTTCGGTCAGGCGGAGTGGGTTTGTGTCTGGCGAAGTGGGTTTGGGGTCTGGCGGAGTGGGTTAGGGTCTGGCGGAGTGGGTTTCAGGCTGGCGGAGTGGGTTTGGGTCTGGCGGAGTGGGTTCGGGTCTGGCGGAGTGGGTTCGGGTCTGGCGGAGTGGGTTTGGGTCTGGCGGAGTGAGTTTGGGTCTGGCGGAGTGGGTTCGGGTCTGGCGGAGTGGGTTCGTGTCTGGCGGAGTGGGTTATGGTCTGGCAGAGTGGGTTGGGGTCTGGCGGAGTGGATTCGGGTCTGGTGGAGTTGGTTCGGGTCTGACGCATTGGGTTTGGGTCTGGCGGAGTGTGTTTTGGTCTGGCGGAGTGGGTTTGTGTCTGGCGGAGTGGGTTTGGGACTGGCGGAGTGGGTTTGGGTCTGGCGGAGTGTGTTCGGCTGTGGCCGAGTATGTTCGGGTCTGGCGGAGTGGGTTCGGGTCTGGCGGAGTGGGTTCGGGTCTAGCGGAGTGGGTTGGGCTCTGGCGGAGTGGGTTTGGGTCTGGCGGAATGGTTTCGGGTCTCACGGAGTGGGTTCGGGTCTGGCGGAGTGGGTTTGGGTCTGGCGGAGTGGGTTTGGATCTGGCGGAGGGGGTTTGGGTCTGGCGGAGTGTGTTTGCGTCTGGCGCAGTGGGTTGGGGTCTGGCAGAGTTGGTTGGGGTCTGGCGGAGTGGGTTCGGGTCTGGCGGAGTGGGTTTGGGTCTGGCGGAGTGGGTTCGGGTCTGGCGGACTGGGTTTGGGTCTGGCGGAGTGGGTTCGGGACTGTCGGTGTGGGTTCGGGTCTGGCGGAGTGGGTTGTGGTCTGGCGGAGTGGGTTCGGGTTTGGCAAAGTGGGTTCGGGTCTGGCGGAGTGGGTTGGGGTCTGGCGGAGTGGGTTGGGGTCTGGCGGAGTGGGTTGGGGTCTGGCGGAGTGGGTTCGGATCTGGCGGAATGGGTTCGGGTCTGGCGGAGTGGGTTTGGGTCTGGCGGAGTGGGGTCGGGTCTGTCGGTGTGGGTTCGGGTCTGGCGGAGTGGGTTGTGGTCTGGCGGAGTGGGTTCGGGTCTGGTGGAGTGGGTTTGTGTCTGGCGGAGTGGGTTTGGGTCTGGCGGAGTGGGTTTGGGTCTGGCGGAGTGGTTTTGGGTCAGGCGGAGTGGGTTTGTGTCTGGCGAAGTGGGTTTGGGGCCTGGCGGAGTGGGTTAGGGTCTGGCGGAGTGGGTTTCGGGCTGGCGGAGTGGGTTTGGGTCTGGCGGAGTGTGTTTTGGTCTGGCGGAGTGGGTTTGTGTCTGGCGGAGTGTGTTCTGGTCTGGCGGAGTGTGTTTTGGTCTGGCGGAGTGGGTTTGTGTCTGGCGGAGTGAGTTGGTGTGTGGCGGAGTGTGTTTGGGTCTGGCGGAGTGGGTTTGGGTCTGGCGGAGTGGGTTCGGGTGTGGCGGAGTGGGTTTGGGTCTGGCGGAGTGGGTTTGGGTCAGGCGGAGTGGGTTTGGGGTCTCGCGGAGTGGGTTGCGGTCTGGCGGAGTGTGTTCGGGTGTGGCGGAGTATGTTCGGGTCTGGCGGAGTGGGTTGGGGTCTGGCGGAGTGGGTTCGGGTCTAGCGGAGTGGGTTGGGGTCTGGCGGAGTGGGTTTGGGTCTGGCGGAGTGGTTTCGGGTCTCGCGGAGTGGGTTCGGGTCTGGCGGAGTGGGTTTGGGTCTGGCGGAGTGGGTTTGGGTCTGGCGGAGGGGGTTCGGGTCTGTCGGTGTGGGTTCGGGTCTGGCGGAGTGGGTTTGGGTCTGGCGGAGTGGGTTTGCGTCTGGCGGAGTGGGTTTCGGTCAGGCGGAGTGGGTTTGTGTCTGGCGAAGTGGGTTTGGGGTCTGGCGGAGTGTGTTCGGCTGTGGCCGAGTATGTTCGGGTCTGGCGGAGTGGGTTCGGGTCTGGCGGAGTGGGTTCGGGTCTAGCGGAGTGGGTTGGGCTCTGGCGGAGTGGGTTTGGGTCTGGCGGAATGGTTTCGGGTCTCACGGAGTGGGTTCGGGTCTGGCGGAGTGGGTTTGGGTCTGGCGGAGTGGGTTTGGATCTGGCGGAGGGGGTTTGGGTCTGGCGGAGTGTGTTTGCGTCTGGCGCAGTGGGTTGGGGTCTGGCAGAGTTGGTTGGGGTCTGGCGGAGTGGGTTCGGGTCTGGCGGAGTGGGTTTGGGTCTGGCGGAGTGGGTTCGGGTCTGGCGGACTGGGTTTGGGTCTGGCGGAGTGGGTTCGGGACTGTCGGTGTGGGTTCGGGTCTGGCGGAGTGGGTTGTGGTCTGGCGGAGTGGGTTCGGGTTTGGCAAAGTGGGTTCGGGTCTGGCGGAGTGGGTTGGGGTCTGGCGGAGTGGGTTGGGGTCTGGCGGAGTGGGTTGGGGTCTGGCGGAGTGGGTTCGGATCTGGCGGAATGGGTTCGGGTCTGGCGGAGTGGGTTTGGGTCTGGCGGAGTGGGGTCGGGTCTGTCGGTGTGGGTTCGGGTCTGGCGGAGTGGGTTGTGGTCTGGCGGAGTGGGTTCGGGTCTGGTGGAGTGGGTTTGTGTCTGGCGGAGTGGGTTTGGGTCTGGCGGAGTGGGTTTGGGTCTGGCGGAGTGGTTTTGGGTCAGGCGGAGTGGGTTTGTGTCTGGCGAAGTGGGTTTGGGGCCTGGCGGAGTGGGTTAGGGTCTGGCGGAGTGGGTTTCGGGCTGGCGGAGTGGGTTTGGGTCTGGCGGAGTGTGTTTTGGTCTGGCGGAGTGGGTTTGTGTCTGGCGGAGTGTGTTCTGGTCTGGCGGAGTGTGTTTTGGTCTGGCGGAGTGGGTTTGTGTCTGGCGGAGTGAGTTGGTGTGTGGCGGAGTGTGTTTGGGTCTGGCGGAGTGGGTTTGGGTCTGGCGGAGTGGGTTCGGGTGTGGCGGAGTGGGTTTGGGTCTGGCGGAGTGGGTTTGGGTCAGGCGGAGTGGGTTTGGGGTCTCGCGGAGTGGGTTGCGGTCTGGCGGAGTGTGTTCGGGTGTGGCGGAGTATGTTCGGGTCTGGCGGAGTGGGTTGGGGTCTGGCGGAGTGGGTTCGGGTCTAGCGGAGTGGGTTGGGGTCTGGCGGAGTGGGTTTGGGTCTGGCGGAGTGGTTTCGGGTCTCGCGGAGTGGGTTCGGGTCTGGCGGAGTGGGTTTGGGTCTGGCGGAGTGGGTTTGGGTCTGGCGGAGGGGGTTCGGGTCTGTCGGTGTGGGTTCGGGTCTGGCGGAGTGGGTTTGGGTCTGGCGGAGTGGGTTTGCGTCTGGCGGAGTGGGTTTCGGTCAGGCGGAGTGGGTTTGTGTCTGGCGAAGTGGGTTTGGGGTCTGGCGGAGTGGGTTAGGGTCTGGCGGAGTGGGTTTCAGGCTGGCGGAGTGGGTTTGGGTCTGGCGGAGTGTGTTTTGGTCTGGCGGAGTGGGTTTGTGTCTGGCGGAGTGGGTTTGGGACTGGCGGAGTGGGTTTGGGTCTGGCGGAGTGGATTTGGGTCTGGCGGAGTGGGTTTGGGTCTGGCGGAGTGGGTTTGTGTGTGGCGGAGTGGGTTGGGGTCTGGCGGAGTGTGTTCGGATCTGGCGGAATGGGTTCGGGTCTGGCGGAGTGGGTTTGGGTCTGGCGGAGTGGGGTCGGGTCTGGCGGAGGGGGTTTGGGTCTGGCGGAGTGTGTTTGGGTCTGGCGGAGTGGGTTGGGTTCTGGCGGAGTGGGTTGGGGTCTGGCGGAGTGGGTTCGGGTCTGGCGGAGTGGGTTTGCGTCTGGCAGAGTGGGTTTGGGTCTGGCGGAGTGCGTTTGGGTCTGGCGGAGTGGGTTCGGGTCTGGCGAAGTATGTTCGGGTCTGGCGGAGTGGGTTTGGGTCTGGCGGAGTGGGTTCGGGTCTGGCGGAGTGGGTTTGGGTCTGGCGGATTGGGGTCGGGTCTGTCGGTGTGGGTTCGGGTCTGGCGGAGTGGGTTGTGGTCTGGCGGAGTGGGTTTGGGTCTGGCGAAGTGGGTTTGGGTCTGGCGGAGTGGGTTTGGGGTCTAGCCGAGTGGGTTGGGGTCTGGCGGAGTGGGTTCGGGTCTGGCGGAGTATGTTCGGGTCTGGCGGAGTGGGTTCGGGTCTGGCGGAGTGGGTTGGGGTCTGGCGGAGTGGGTTCGGGTCTGGCGGAGTGGGTTCGGGTCTGGCGGAGTGGGTTATGGTCTGGCGGAGTGGGTTCGGGTCTGTCGGAGTGGGTTGGGGTCTGGCGGAGTGGGTTCGGGTCTGGCGGAGTGGGTTCGGGTCTGACGGAGTGGGTTCGGGTCTGGCGGAGTTGGTTCGGGTCTGGCGGAGTGGGTTCGGGTCTGGCGGAGTGGGTTCGGGTCTGGCGGAGTGGGTTCGGGTCTGGCGGAGTGGGTTCGGGTCTGGCGGAGTGGGTTCGGATCTGGCAGAGTGGGTTGTGGTCTGGCGGAGAGGGTTCGGGTTTGGCGGAGTGGGTTCGGGTCTGGCGGAGTGGGTTCGGGTCTGGCGGAGTGGATTCGGATCTGGCGGAGAGGGTTCGGGTCTGGCGGAGTGGGTTGTGGTCTGGTGGAGTTGGTTCGGGTCTGGCGGAGTGGGTTCGGTTCTGGCGGAGTGGGTTTGGGTCTGGCGGAGTGGGTTTGGGTCTGGCGGAGTGGGTTTGGGTCTGGCGGAGTTGGTTCGGGTCTGGCGGAGCGGGTTTGGGTCTGGCGAGGTGGGTTCGGGTCTGGCGGAGTGGGTTAGGGTCTGCGGAGTGGGTTCGGGTCTGGCGGAGTGGGTTCGGGTCTGGCGGAGTGCGTTCGGGTCTGTCGGTGTGGGTTCGGGTCTGGTGGAGTGGGTTGTGGTCTGGCGGAGTTTTTTCGGGTCTGGCGGAATGGGTTCGATTCTGGCGGAGTGGGTTTGGGTCTGGCGGAGTGGGTTTGGATCCGGCGGAGTGGGTTTGGGTCTGGCGGAGTGGGTTCGGGTCTGGCGGAGTGGGTTTGGGTCTGGCGGAGTGGGTTCCGGTCTGTCGGTGTGGGTTCGGGTCTGGCGGAGTGGGTTGTGGTCTGGCGGAGTGGGTTCGGGTTTGGCGGAGTGGGTTCGGGTCAGGCGGAGTGGGTTTGGGTCTGGCGGGGTGGGTTCGGGTCTGGCGGAGTGGGTTTGGGTCTGGCGGGAGGGTTTGGGACTGGCGGAGTGGGTTTGGGTCTGGTGGAGTGGGTTTGCGTGTGGCGGACTGGGTTCGGGTCTGGCGGATTGGGTTTGGGTGTGGCGGAGTGGGTTAGGGTGTGGCGGAGTGGGATCGGGTCTGTCGGAGTGGGTTCGGGTCTGGCGGAGTGGGTTTGGGTCTGGCGGAGTGGGTTTGGGTCTGCCGGAGTGGGATTGGGTCTGGCGGAGTGGGATCGGGTCTGGCGGAGTGGGTTCGGGTCTGGCGGAGAGGGTTTGGGTCTGCTGGAGTGGGTTGGGGTCTGGCGGAGTGGGTTGGGGTCTGGCGGAGTGGGTTTGGGTCAGGCGGAGTGGGTTGGGGTCTGGCGGAGTGGGTTGGGGTCTGGCGGAGTGGGTTGGGGTCTGGCGGAGTGGGTTGGGGTCTGGCGGAGTGGGTTCGGGTCTGGCGGAGTTGGTTCGGGTCTGGCGGAGTGGGTTCGGGTGTGGCGGAGTGGGTTCGGGTCTGGCGGAGTGGGTTCGGGTCTGGCGGAGTGGGTTCGGGTCTGGCGGAGTGGGTTCGGGTGTGGCGGAGTGGGTTTGGGTCTGGCAGAATGGGTTCGGGTCTGGCGGAGTGGGCTTGGGTCTGGCAGAGTGGGTTTGGGTCTGGCAGAGTGGGTTTGGGTCTGGCGGAGTGGGTTTGGGTCTGGAAGAGTGGGTTTGGGTCCGGCGGAGTGGGTTGGGGTCTGGCGGAGTGGGTTCGGGTCTGGCGGAGTGGGTTCGGGTCTGACGGAGTGGGTTCGGGTCTGGCGGAGTTGGTTCGGGTCTGGCGGAGTGGGTTCAGGTCTGGCGGAGTGGGTTGGGGTCTGGCGGAGTGGGTTCGGGTCTGGCGGAGTTGGTTCGGGTCTGGCGGAGTGGGTTCAGGTCTGGCGGAGTGGGTTGGGGTCTGGCGGAGTGGGTTCGGGTCTGGCGGAGTGGGTTCGGGTCTGGCCAAGTGGGTTTGGGTCTGGCGGAGTGGGTTCGGGTCTGGCGGAGTGGGTTAGGGTCTGCGGAGTGGGTTCGGGTCTGGCGGAGTGGGTTCGGGTCTGGCGGAGTGGGTTCGGATCTGGCGGAGAGGGTTCGGGTCTGGCGGAGTGGGTTCGGGTCTGGCGGAGTGCGTTCGGGTCTGTCGGTGTGGGTTCGGGTCTGGTGGAGTGGGTTGTGGTCTGGCGGAGTTTTTTCGGGTCTGGCGGAATGGGTTCGATTCTGGCGGAGTGGGTTTGGGTCTGGCGGAGTGGGTTTGGATCTGGCGGAGTGGGTTTGGGTCTGGCGGAGTGGGTTCGGGTCTGGCGGAGTGGGTTTGGGTCTGGCGGAGTGGGTTCCGGTCTGTCGGTGTGGGTTCGGGTCTGGCGGAGTGGGTTGTGGTCTGGCGGAGTGGGTTCGGGTTTGGCGGAGTGGGTTCGGGTCAGGCGGAGTGGGTTTGGGTCTGGCGGGGTGGGTTCGGGTCTGGCGGAGTGGGTTTGGGTCTGGCGGGAGGGTTTGGGACTGGCGGAGTGGGTTTGGGTCTGGTGGAGTGGGTTTGCGTGTGGCGGACTGGGTTCGGGTCTGGCGGATTGGGTTTGGGTGTGGCGGAGTGGGTTAGGGTGTGGCGGAGTGGGTTCGGGTCTGTCGGAGTGGGTTCGGGTCTGGCGGAGTGGGTTTGGGTCTGGCGGAGTGGGTTTGGGTCTGCCCGAGTGGGATTGGGTCTGGCGGAGTGGGATCGGGTCTGGCGGAGTGGGTTTGGGTCTGGCGTTGTGGGTTTGGGTCTGCTGGAGTGGGTTTGGGTCTGCTGGAGTGGGTTGGGGTCTGGTGGAGTGGGTTGGGGTCTGGCGGAGTGGGTTTGGGTCAGGCGGAGTGGGTTGGGGTCTGGCGGAGTGGGTTGGGGTCTGGCGGAGTGGGTTGGGGTCTGGCGGAGTGGGTTCGGGTCTGGCGGAGTGGGTTCGGATCTGGCGGAGTTGGTTCGGGTCTGGCGGAGTGGGTTCGGGTGTGGCGGAGTGGGTTCGGGTCTGGCGGAGTGGGTTCGGGTCTGGCGGAGTGGGTTCGGGTGTGGCGGAGTGGGTTTGGGTCTGGCAGAATGGGTTCGGGTCTGGCGGAGTGGGCTTGGGTCTGGCAGAGTGGGTTTGGGTCTGGCAGAGTGGGTTTGGGTCTGGCGGAGTGGGTTTGGGTCTGGACGAGTGGGTTTGGGTCCGGCGGAGTGGGTTGGGGTCTGGCGGAGTGGGTTCGGGTCTGGCGGAGTGGGTTGGGGTCTGACGGAGTGGGTTCGGGTCTGGCGGAGTTGGTTCGGGTCTGGCGGAGTGGGTTCAGGTCTGGCGGAGTGGGTTGGGGTCTGGCGGAGTGGGTTCGGGTCTGGCGGAGTTGGTTCGGGTCTGGCGGAGTGGGTTCCGGTCTGGCGGAGTGGGTTGGGGTCTGGCGGAGTGGGTTCGGGTCTGGCGGAGTGGGTTCGGGTCTGGCCTAGTGGGTTTGGGTCTGGCGGAGTGGGTTCGGGTCTGGCGGAGTGGGTTCGGATCTGGCGGAGTGGGTTTGGGTCTGGCAGAGTGGGTTCGGGTCTGGCGGAGTGGGTTTGGGTCTGGCAGAGTGGGTTTGGGTCTGGCAGAGTGGGTTTGGGTCTGGCGGAGTGGGTTTGGGTCTGGAAGAGTGGGTTTGGGTCCGGCGGAGTGGGTTGGGGCCTGGCGGAGTGGGTTGGGGTCTGGCGGAGTGGGTTTGGGTCTGACGGAGTGCGTTCGTGTCTGTCGGAGTGGGTTCGGGTCTGGCGGAGTGGGTTCGGGTCTGGCGGAGTGGGTTGGGGTCTGGCGGAGTGGGTTGGGGTCTGGCGGAGTGGGTTTGGGTCTGGCGGAGTGAGTTTGGGTCTGGCGGAGTGGGTTCGGGTCTGGCGGAGTGGGTTCGTGTCTGGCGGAGTGGGTTATGGTCTGGCAGAGTGGGTTGGGGTCTGGCGGAGTGGATTCGGGTCTGGTGGAGTTGGTTCGGGTCTGGCGCATTGGGTTTGGGTCTGGCGGAGTGTGTTTTGGTCTGGCGGAGTGGGTTTGTGTCTGGCGGAGTGGGTTTGGGACTGGCGGAGTGGGTTTGGGTCTGGCGGAGTGTGTTCGGGTGTGGCCGAGTATGTTCGGGTCTGGCGGAGTTGGTTCAGGTCTGGCGGAGTGGGCTACGGGTCTGGCGGAGTGGGTTCAGGTCTGGCAGAGTGGGTTAGGGTCTGGCGGAGTGGGTTCGGGTCTGGCGGAGTGGGTTCGGGTCTGGCGGAGTGGGTTGGGGTCTGGCGGAGTGGGTTCGGGTCTGGCGGAGTGGGTTCGGGTCTGGCTGAATGGGTTATGGTCTGGCGGAGTGGGTTCGGGTCTGTCGGAGTGGGTTGGGGTCTGGCGGAGTGGGTTCGGGTCTGGCGGAGTGGGTTCGGGTCTGACGGAGTGGGTTCGGGTCTGGCGGAGTTGGTTCGGGTCTGGCGGAGTGGGTTACGGGTCTGGCGGAGTGGGTTCAGGTCTGGCGGAGTGGGTTAGGGTCTGGCGGAGTGGGTTCGGGTCTGGCGGAGTGGGTTAGGGTCTGGCAGAGTGGGTTCGGGTCTGGCGGAGTGGGTTCGTATCGGGCGGAGTGGGTTTGGCTCTGGCGGAGTGGGTTGGGGTCTGGCGGAGTGGGTTGGGGCCTGGCGGAGTGGGTTGGGGTCTGGCGGAGTGGGTTTGGGTCTGACGGAGTGCGTTCGTGTCTGTCGGAGTGGGTTCGAGTCTGGCGGAGTGGGTTCGGGTCTGGCGGAGTGGGTTCGGGTCTGGCGGAGTGGGTTCGGGTCTGGCGGAGTGGGTTCGGGTCTGGCGGAGTGGGTTTGGGTCTGGCGGAGTGAGTTGGGGTCTGGCGGAGTGGGTTCTGGTCTGGCGGAGTGGGTTCGTGTCTGGCGGAGTGGGTTATGGTCTGGCAGAGTGGGTTGGGGTCTGGCGGAGTGGATTCGGGTCTGGTGGAGTTGGTTCGGGTCTGGCGCATTGGGTTTGGGTCTGGCGGAGTGTGTTTTGGTCTGGCGGAGTGGGTTTGTGTCTGGCGGAGTGGGTTTGGGACTGGCGGAGTGGGTTTGGGTCTGGCGGAGTGTGTTCGGGTGTGGCCGAGTATGTTCGGGTCTGGCGGAGTGGGTTCGGGTCTGGCGGAGTGGGTTCGGGTCTAGCGGAGTGGGTTGGGCTCTGGCGGAGTGGGTTTGGGTCTGGCGGAATGGTTTCGGGTCTCACGGAGTGGGTTCGGGTCTGGCGGAGTGGGTTTGGGTCTGGCGGAGTGGGTTTGGGTCTGGCGGAGGGGGTTTGGGTCTGGCGGAGTGTGTTTGCGTCTGGCGCAGTGGGTTGGGGTCTGGCAGAGTGGGTTGGGGTCTGGCGGAGTGGGTTCGGGTCTGGCGGAGTGGGTTTGGGTCTGGCGGAGTGGGTTCGGGTCTGGCGGAGTGGGTTTGGGTCTGGCGGAGTGGGTTCGGGTCTGTCGGTGTGGGTTCGGGTCTGGCGGAGTGGGTTGTGGTCTGGCGGAGTGGGTTCGGGTTTGGCAAAGTGGGTTCGGGTCTGGCGGAGTGGGTTGGGGTCTGGCGGAGTGGGTTGGGGTCTGGCGGAGTGGGTTGGGGTCTGGCGGAGTGGGTTCGCATCTGGCGGAATGGGTTCGGGTCTGGCGGAGTGGGTTTGGGTCTGGCGGAGTGGGGTCGGGTCTGTCGGTGTGGGTTCGGGTCTGGCGGAGTGGGTTGTGGTCTGGCGGAGTGGGTTCGGGTCTGGTGGAGTGGGTTTGTGTCTGGCGGAGTGGGTTTGGGTCTGGCGGAGTGGGTTTGGGTCTGGCGGAGTGGTTTTGGGTCAGGCGGAGTGGGTTTGTGTCTGGCGAAGTGGGTTTGGGGCCTGGCGGAGTGGGTTAGGGTCTGGCGGAGTGGGTTTCGGGCTGGCGGAGTGGGTTTGGGTCTGGCGGAGTGTGTTTTGGTCTGGCGGAGTGGGTTTGTGTCTGGCGGAGTGTGTTCTGGTCTGGCGGAGTGTGTTTTGGTCTGGCGGAGTGGGTTTGTGTCTGGCGGAGTGAGTTGGTGTGTGGCGGAGTGTGTTTGGGTCTGGCGGAGTGGGTTTGGGTCTGGCGGAGTGGGTTCGGGTGTGGCGGAGTGGGTTTGGGTCTGGCGCAGTGGGTTTGGGTCAGGCGGAGTGGGTTTGGGGTCTCGCGGAGTGGGTTGCGGTCTGGCGGAGTGTGTTCGGGTGTGGCGGAGTATGTTCGGGTCTGGCGGAGTGGGTTGGGGTCTGGCGGAGTGGGTTCGGGTCTAGCGGAGTGGGTTGGGATCTGGCGGAGTGGGTTTGGGTCTGGCGGAGTGGTTTCGGGTCTCGCGGAGTGGGTTCGGGTCTGGCGGAGTGGGTTTGGGTCTGGCGGAGTGGGTTTGGGTCTGGCGGAGGGGGTTCGGGTCTGTCGGTGTGGGTTCGGGTCTGGCGGAGTGGGTTTGGGTCTGGCGGAGTGGGTTTGGGTCTGGCGGAGTGGGTTTCGGTCAGGCGGAGTGGGTTTGTGTCTGGCGAAGTGGGTTTGGGGTCTGCCGGAGTGGGTTAGGGTCTGGCGGAGTGGGTTTCAGGCTGGCGGAGTGGGTTTGGGTCTGGCGGAGTGTGTTTTGGTCTGGCGGAGTGGGTTTGTGTCTGGCGGAGTGGGTTTGGGACTGGCGGAGTGGGTTTGGGTCTGGCGGAGTGGATTTGGGTCTGGCGGAGTGGGTTTGGGTCTGGCGGAGTGGGTTTGTGTGTGGCGGAGTGGGTTGGGGTCTGGCGGAGTGGGTTCGGATCTGGCGGAATGGGTTCGGGTCTGGCGGAGTGGGTTTGGGTCTGGCGGAGTGGGGTCAGGTCTGGCGGAGGGGGTTTGGGTCTGGCGGAGTGTGTTTGGGTCTGGCGGAGTGGGTTGGGTTCTGGCGGAGTGGGTTGGGGTCTGGCGGAGTGGGTTCGGGTCTGGCGGAGTGGGTTTGCGTCTGGCAGAGTGGGTTTGGGTCTGGCGGAGTGCGTTTGGTTCTGGCGGAGTGGGTTCGGGTCTGGCGGAGTATGTTCGGGTCTGGCGGAGTGGGTTTGGGTCTGGCGGAGTGGGTTCGGGTCTGGCGGAGTGGGTTTGGGTCTGGCGGATTGGGGTCGGGTCTGTCGGTGTGGGTTCGGGTCTGGCGGAGTGGGTTGTGGTCTGACGGAGTGGGTTTGGGTCTGGCGAAGTGGGTTTGGGTCTGGCGGAGTGGGTTTGGGGTCTAGCCGAGTGGGTTGTGGTCTGGCGGAGTGGGTTCGGGTCTGGCGGAGTATGTTCGGGTCTGGCGGAGTGGGTTCGGGTCTGGCGGAGTGGGTTGGGGTCTGGCGGAGTGGGTTCGGGTCTGGCGGAGTGGGTTCGGGTCTGGCGGAGTGGGTTATGGTCTGGCGGAGTGGGTTCGGGTCTGTCGGAGTGGGTTGGGGTCTGGCGGAGTGGGTTCGGGTCTGGCGGAGTGGGTTCGGGTCTGACGGAGTGGGTTCGGGTCTGGCGGAGTTGGTTCGGGTCTGGCGGAGTGGGTTCGGGTCTGGCGGAGTGGGTTCGGGTCTGGCGGAGTGGGTTCGGGTCTGGCGGAGTGGGTTCGGGTCTGGCGGAGTGGGTTCGGATCTGGCAGAGTGGGTTGTGGTCTGGCGGAGAGGGTTCGGGTTTGGCGGAGTGGGTTCGGGTCTGGCGGAGTGGGTTCGGGTCTGGCGGAGTGGGTTCGGATCTGGCGGAGAGGGTTCGGGTCTGGCGGAGTGGGTTGTGGTCTGGTGGAGTTGGTTCGGGTCTGGCGGAGTGGGTTCGGTTCTGGCGGAGTGGGTTTGGGTCTGGCGGAGCGGGTTTGGGTCTGGCGGAGTGGGTTTGGGTCTGGCGGAGTTGGTTCGGGTCTGGCGGAGCGGGTTTGGGTCTGGCGAGGTGGGTTCGGGTCTGGCGGAGTGGGTTAGGGTCTGCGGAGTGGGTTCGGGTCTGGCGGAGTGGGTTCGGGTCTGGCGGAGTGGGTTCGGATCTGGCGGAGAGGGTTCGGGTCTGGCGGAGTGGGTTCGGGTCTGGCGGAGTGCGTTCGGGTCTGTCGGTGTGGGTTCGGGTCTGGTGGAGTGGTTTGTGGTCTGGCGGAGTTTTTTCGGGTCTGGCGTAATGGGTTCGATTCTGGCGGAGTGGGTTTGGGTCTGGCGGAGTGGGTTTGGATCTGGCGGAGTGGGTTTGGGTCTGGCGGAGTGGGTTCGGGTCTGGCGGAGTGGGTTTGGGTCTGGCGGAGTGGGTTCCGGTCTGTCGGTGTGGGTTCGGGTCTGGCGGAGTGGGTTGTGGTCTGGCGGAGTGGGTTCGGGTTTGGCGGAGTGGGTTCGGGTCAGGCGGAGTGGGTTTGGGTCTGGCGGGGTGGGTTCGGGTCTGGCGGAGTGGGTTTGGGTCTGGCGGGAGGGTTTGGGACTGGCGGAGTGGGTTTGGGTCTGGTGGAGTGGGTTTGCGTGTGGCGGACTGGGTTCGGGTCTGGCGGATTGGGTTTGGGTGTGGCGGAGTGGGTTAGGGTGTGGCGGAGTGGGTTCGGGTCTGTCGGAGTGGGTTCGGGTCTGGCGGAGTGGGTTTGGGTCTGGCGGAGAGGGTTTGGGTCTGCCGGAGTGGGATTGGGTCTGGCGGAGTGGGATCGGGTCTGGCGGAGTGGGTTCGGGTCTGGCGGAGAGGGTTTGGGTCTGCTGGAGTGGGTTGGGATCTGGCGGAGTGGGTTGGGGTCTGGCGGAGTGGGTTTGGGTCAGGCGGAGTGGGTTGGGGTCTGGCGGAGTGGGTTGGGGTCTGGCGGAGTGGGTTGGGGTCTGGCGGAGTGGGTTGGGGTCTGGCGGAGTGGGTTCGGGTCTGGCGGAGTTGGTTCGGGTCTGGCGGAGTGGGTTCGGGTGTGGCGGAGTGGGTTCGGGTCTGGCGGAGTGGGTTCGGGTCTGGCGGAGTGGGTTCGGGTGTGGCGGAGTGGGTTTGGGTCTGGCAGAATGGGTTCGGGTCTGGCGGAGTGGGCTTGGGTCTGGCAGAGTGGGTTTGGGTCTGGCAGAGTGGGTTTGGGTCTGGCGGAGTGGGTTTGGGTCTGGAAGAGTGGGTTTGGGTCCGGCGGAGTGGGTTGGGGTCTGGCGGAGTGGGTTTGGGTCTGGCGGAGTGGGTTGGGGTCTGACGGAGTGGGTTCGGGTCTGGCGGAGTTGGTTCGGGTCTGGCGGAGTGGGTTCAGGTCTGGCGGAGTGGGTTGGGGTCTGGCGGAGTTGGTTCGGGTCTGGCGGAGTGGGTTCAGGTCTGGCGGAGTGGGTTGGGGTCTGGCGGAGTGGGTTCGGGTCTGGCGGAGTGGGTTCGGGTCTGGCCAAGTGGGTTTGGGTCTGGCGGAGTGGGTTCGGGTCTGGCGGAGTGGGTTCGGATCTGGCGGAGTGGGTTTGGGTCTGGCAGAGTGGGTTTGGGTCTGGCGGAGTGGGTTTGGGTCTGGCAGAGTGGGTTTGGGTCTGGCAGAGTGGGTTTGGGTCTGGCGGAGTGGGTTTGGGTCTGGAAGAGTGGGTTTGGGTCCGGCGGAGTGGGTTGGGGTCTGGCGGAGTGGGTTCGGGTCTGGCGAGGTGGGTTCGGGTCTGGCGGAGTGGGTTAGGGTCTGCGGAGTGGGTTCGGGTCTGGCGGAGTGGGTTCGGGTCTGGCGGAGTGGGTTCGGATCTGGCGGAGAGGGTTCGGGTCTGGCGGAGTGGGTTCGGGTCTGGCGGAGTGCGTTCGGGTCTGTCGGTGTGGGTTCGGGTCTGGTGGAGTGGGTTGTGGTCTGGCGGAGTTTTTTCGGGTCTGGCGGAATGGGTTCGATTCTGGCGGAGTGGGTTTGGGTCTGGCGGAGTGGGTTTGGATCTGGCGGAGTGGGTTTGGGTCTGGCGGAGTGGGTTCGGGTCTGGCGGAGTGGGTTTGGGTCTGGCGGAGTGGGTTTCGGTCTGTCGGTGTGGGTTCGGGTCTGGCGGAGTGGGTTGTGGTCTGGCGGAGTGGGTTCGGGTTTGGCGGAGTGGGTTCGGGTCAGGCGGAGTGGGTTTGGGTCTGGCGGGGTGGGTTCGGGTCTGACGGAGTGGGTTTGGGTCTGGCGGGAGGGTTTGGGACTGGCGGAGTGGGTTTGGGTCTGGTGGAGTGGGTTTGCGTGTGGCGGACTGGGTTCGGGTCTGGCGGATTGGGTTTGGGTGTGGCGGAGTGGGTTAGGGTGTGGCGGAGTGGGTTCGGGTCTGTCGGAGTGGGTTCGGGTCTGGCGGAGTGGGTTTGGGTCTGGCGGAGTGGGTTTGGGTCTGCCGGAGTGGGATTGGGTCTGGCGGAGTGGGATCGGGTCTGGCGGAGTGGGTTCGGGTCTGGCGGAGTGGGTTTGGGTCTGCTGGAGTGGGTTGGGGTCTGGCGGAGTGGGTTGGGGTCTGGCGGAGTGGGTTTGGGTCAGGCGGAGTGGGTTGGGGTCTGGCGGAGTGGGTTGGGGTCTGGCGGAGTGGGTTGGGGTCTGGCGGAGTGGGTTCGGGTCTGGCGGAGTGGGTTCGGGTCTGGCGGAGTTGGTTCGGGTCTGGCGGAGTGGGTTCGGGTGTGGCGGAGTGGGTTCGGGTCTGGCGGAGTGGGTTTGGGTCTGGCGGAGTGGGTTCGGGTCTGTCGGTGTGGGTTCGGGTCTGGCGGAGTGGGTTGTGGTCTGGCGGAGTGGGTTCGGGTTTGGCAAAGTGGGTTCGGGTCTGGCGGAGTGGGTTGGGGTCTGGCGGAGTGGGTTGGGGTCTGGCGGAGTGGGTTGGGGTCTGGTGGAGTGGGTTCGGATCTGGCGGAATGGGTTCGGGTCTGGCGGAGTGGGTTTGGGTCTGGCGGAGTGGGGTCGGGTCTGTCGGTGTGGGTTCGGGTCTGGCGGAGTGGGTTGTGGTCTGGCAGAGTGGGTTCGGGTCTGGTGGAGTGGGTTTGTGTCTGGCTGAGTGGGTTTGGGTCTGGCGGAGTGGGTTTGGGTCTGGCGGAGTGGTTTTGGGTCAGGCGGAGTGGGTTTGTGTCTGGCGAAGTGGGTTTGGGGCCTGGCGGAGTGGGTTAGGGTCTGGCGGAGTGGGTTTCGGGCTGGCGGAGTGGGTTTGGGTCTGGCGGAGTGTGTTTTGGTCTGGCAGAGTGGGTTTGTGTCTGGCGGAGTGTGTTCTGGTCTGGCGGAGTGTGTTTTGGTCTGGCGGAGTGGGTTTGTGTCTGGCGGAGTGAGTTGGTGTGTGGCGGAGTGTGTTTGGGTCTGGCGGAGTGGGTTTGGGTCTGGCGGAGTGGGTTCGGGTGTGGCGGAGTGGGTTTGGGTCTGGCGGAGTGGGTTTGGGTCAGGCGGAGTGGGTTTGGGGTCTCGCGGAGTGGGTTGCAGTCTGGCGGAGTGTGTTCGGGTGTGGCGGAGTATGTTCGGGTCTGGCGGAGTGGGTTGGGGTCTGGCGGAGTGGGTTCGGGTCTAGCGGAGTGGGTTGGGGTCTGGCGGAGTGGGTTTGGGTCTGGCGGAGTGGTTTCGGGTCTCGCGGAGTGGGTTCGGGTCTGGCGGAGTGGGTTTGGGTCTGGCGGAGTGGGTTTGGGTCTGGCGGAGGGGGTTCGGGTCTGTCGGTGTGTGTTCGGGTCTGGCGGAGTGGGTTTGGGTCTGGCGGAGTGGGTTTGGGTCTGGCGGGGTGGGTTTCGGTCAGGCGGAGTGGGTTTGTGTCTGGCGAAGTGGGTTTGGGGTCTGCCGGAGTGGGTTAGGGTCTGGCGGAGTGGGTTTCAGGCTGGCGGAGTGGGTTTGGGTCTGGCGGAGTGTGTTTTGGTCTGGCGGAGTGGGTTTGTGTCTGGCGGAGTGGGTTTGGGACTGGCGGAGTGGGTTTGGGTCTGGCGGAGTGGATTTGGGTCTGGCGGAGTGGGTTTGGGTCTGGCGGAGTGGGTTTGTGTGTGGCGGAGTGGGTTGGGGTCTGGCGGAGTGGGTTCGGATCTGGCGGAATGGGTTCGGGTCTGGCGGAGTGGGTTTGGGTCTGGCGGAGTGGGTTCGGGTCTGGCGGAGTGGGTTTGCGTCTGGCAGAGTGGGTTTGGGTCTGGCGGAGTGCGTTTGGGTCTGGCGGAGTGGGTTCGGGTCTGGCGGAGTATGTTCGGGTCTGGCGGAGTGGGTTTGGGTCTGGCGGAGTGGGTTCGGGTCTGGCGGAGTGGGTTTGGGTCTGGCGGATTGGGGTCGGGTCTGTCGGTGTGGGTTCGGGTCTGGCGGAGTGGGTTGTGGTCTGGCGGAGTGGGTTTGGGTCTGGCGAAGTGGGTTTGGGTCTGGCGGAGTGGGTTTCGGGTCTAGCCGAGTGGGTTGGGGTCTGGCGGAGTGGGTTCGGGTCTGGCGGAGTATGTTCGGGTCTGGCGGAGTGGGTTCGGGTCTGGCGGAGTGGGTTGGGGTCTGGCGGAGTGGGTTCGGGTCTGGCGGAGTGGGTTCGGGTCTGGCGGAGTGGGTTATGGTCTGGCGGAGTGGGTTCGGGTCTGTCGGAGTGGGTTGGGGTCTGGCGGAGTGGGTTCGGGTCTGGCGGAGTGGGTTCGGGTCTGACGGAGTGGGTTCGGGTCTGGCGGAGTTGGTTCGGGTCTGGCGGAGTGGGTTCGGGTCTGGCGGAGTGAGTTCGGGTCTGGCGGAGTGGGTTCGGGTCTGGCGGAGTGGGTTCGGGTCTGGCGGAGTGGGTTCGGATCTGGCAGAGTGGGTTGTGGTCTGGCGGAGAGGGTTCGGGTTTGGCGGAGTGGGTTCGGGTCTGGCGGAGTGGGTTCGGGTCTGGCGGAGTGGGTTCGGATCTGGCGGAGAGGGTTCGGGTCTGGCGGAGTGGGTTGTGGTCTGGTGGAGTTGGTTCGGGTCTGGCGGAGTGGGTTCGGTTCTGGCGGAGTGGGTTTGGGTCTGGCGGAGCGGGTTTGGGTCTGGCAGAGTGGGTTTGGGTCTGGCGGAGTTGGTTCGGGTCTGGCGGAGCGGGTTTGGGTCTGGCGAGGTGGGTTCGGGTCTGGCGGAGTGGGTTAGGGTCTGCGGAGTGGGTTCGGGTCTGGCGGAGTGGGTTCGGGTCTGGCGGAGTGGGTTCGGATCTGGCGGAGAGGGTTCGGGTCTGGCGGAGTGGGTTCGGGTCTGGCGGAGTGCGTTCGGGTCTGTCGGTGTGGGTTCGGGTCTGGTGGAGTGGGTTGCGGTCTGGCGGAGTTTTTTCGGGTCTGGCGGAATGGGTTCGATTCTGGCGGAGTGGGTTTGGGTCTGGCGGAGTGGGTTTGGATCTGGCGGAGTGGGTTTGGGTCTGGCGGAGTGGGTTCGGGTCTGGCGGAGTGGGTTTGGGTCTGGCGGAGTGGGTTCCGGTCTGTCGGTGTGGGTTCGGGTCTGGCGGAGTGGGTTGTGGTCTGGCGGAGTGGGTTCGGGTTTGGCGGAGTGGGTTCGGGTCAGGCGGAGTGGGTTTGGGTCTGGCGGGGTGGGTTCGGGTCTGGCGGAGTGGGTTTGGGTCTGGCGGGAGGGTTTGGGACTGGCGGAGTTGGTTTGGGTCTGGTGGAGTGGGTTTGCGTGTGGCGGACTGGGTTCTGGTCTGGCGGATTGGGTTTGGGTGTGGCGGAGTGGGTTAGGGTGTGGCGGAGTGGGTTCGGGTCTGTCGGAGTGGGTTCGGGTCTGGCGGAGTGGGTTTGGGTCTGGCGGAGTGGGTTTGGGTCTGCCGGAGTGGGATTGGGTCTGGCGGAGTGGGATCGGGTCTGGCGGAGTGGGTTTGGGTCTGGCGGAGAGGGTTTGGGTCTGCTGGAGTGGGTTGGGGTCTGGCGGAGTGGGTTGGGGTCTGGCGGAGTGGGTTTGGGTCAGGCGGAGTGGGTTGGGGTCTGGCGGAGTGGGTTGGGGTCTGGCGGAGTGGGTTGGGGTCTGGCGGAGTGGGTTCGGGTCTGGCGGAGTGGGTTCGGGTCTGGCGGAGTTGGTTCGGGTCTGGCGGAGTGGGTTCGGGTGTGGCGGAGTGGGTTCGGGTCTGGCGGAGTGGGTTCGGGTCTGGCGGAATGGGTTCGGGTGTGGCGGAGTGGGTTTGGGTCTGGCAGAATGGGTTCGGGTCTGGCGGAGTGGGCTTGGGTCTGGCAGAGTGGGTTTGGGTCTGGCAGAGTGGGTTTGGGTCTGGCGGAGTGGGTTTGGGTCTGGAAGAGTGGGTTTGGGTCCGGCGGAGTGGGTTGGGGTCTGGCGGAGTGGGTTCGGGTCTGGCGGAGTGGGTTCGGGTCTGACGGAGTGGGTTCGGGTCTGGCGGAGTTGGTTCGGGTCTGGCGGGGTGGGTTCAGGTCTGGCGGAGTGGGTTGGGGTCTGGCGGAGTGGGTTCGGGTCTGGCGGAGTTGGTTCGGGTCTGGCGGAGTGGGTTCAGGTCTGGCGGAGTGGGTTGGGGTCTGGCGGAGTGGGTTCGGGTCTGGCGGAGTGGGTTCGGGTCTGGCCAAGTGGGTTTGGGTCTGGCGGAGTGGGTTCGGGTCTGGCGGAGTGGGTTCGGATCTGGCGGAGTGGGTTTGGGTCTGGCAGAGTGGGTTCGGGTCTGGCGGAGTGGGTTTGGGTCTGGCAGAGTGGGTTTGGGTCTGGCAGAGTGGGTTTGGGTCTGGCGGAGTGGGTTTGGGTCTGGAAGAGTGGGTTTGGGTCCGGCGGAGTGGGTTGGGGTCTGGCGGAGTGGGTTCGGGTCTGGCGAGGTGGGTTCGGGTCTGGCGGAGTGGGTTACGGTCTGCGGAGTGGGTTCGGGTCTGGCGGAGTGGGTTCGGGTCTGGCGGAGTGGGTTCGGATCTGGCGGAGAGGGTTCGGGTCTGGCGGAGTGGGTTCGGGTCTGGCGGAGTGCGTTCGGGTCTGTCGGTGTGGGTTCGGGTCTGGTGGAGTGGGTTGTGGTCTGGCGGAGTTTTTTCGGGTCTGGCGGAATGGGTTCGATTCTGGCGGAGTGGGTTTGGGTCTGGCGGAGTGGGTTTGGATCTGGCGGAGTGGGTTTGGGTCTGGCGGAGTGGGTTCGGGTCTGGCGGAGTGGGTTTGGGTCTGGCGGAGTGGGTTTCGGTCTGTCGGTGTGGGTTCGGGTCTGGCGGAGTGGGTTGTGGTCTGGCGGAGTGGGTTCGGGTTTGGCGGAGTGGGTTCGGGTCAGGCGGAGTGGGTTTGGGTCTGGCGGGGTGGGTTCGGGTCTGGCGGAGTGGGTTTGGGTCTGGCGGGAGGGTTTGGGACTGGCGGAGTGGGTTTGGGTCTGGTGGAGTGGGTTTGCGTGTGGCGGACTGGGTTCGGGTCTGGCGGATTGGGTTTGGGTGTGGCGGAGTGGGTTAGGGTGTGGCGGAGTGGGTTCGGGTCTGTCGGAGTGGGTTCGGGTCTGGCGGAGTGGGTTTGGGTCTGGCGGAGTGGGTTTGGGTCTGCCGGAGTGGGATTGGGTCTGGCGGAGTGGGATCGGGTCTGGCGGAGTGGGTTCGGGTCTGGCGGAGTGGGTTCGGGTCTGCTGGAGTGGGTTGGGGTCTGGCGGAGTGGGTTGGGGTCTGGCGGAGTGGGTTGTGGTCTGGCGGAGTGGGTTCGGGTTTGGCAAAGTGGGTTCGGGTCTGGCGGAGTGGGTTGGGGTCTGGCGGAGTGGGTTGGGGTCTGGCGGAGTGGGTTGGGGTCTGGCGGAGTGGGTTCGGATCTGGCGGAATGGGTTCGGGTCTGGCGGAGTGGGTTTGGGTCTGGCGGAGTGGGGTCGGGTCTGTCGGTGTGGGTTCGGGTCTGGCGGAGTGGGTTGTGGTCTGGCAGAGTGGGTTCGGGTCTGGTGGAGTGGGTTTGTGTCTGGCTGAGTGGTTTGGGTCTGGCGGAGTGGGTTTGGGTCTGGCGGAGTGGTTTTGGGTCAGGCGGAGTGGGTTTGTGTCTGGCGAAGTGGGTTTGGGGCCTGGCGGAGTGGGTTAGGGTCTGGCGGAGTGGGTTTCGGGCTGGCGGAGTGGGTTTGGGTCTGGCGGAGTGTGTTTTGGTCTGGCGGAGTGGGTTTGTGTCTGGCGGAGTGTGTTCTGGTCTGGCGGAGTGTGTTTTGGTCTGGCGGAGTGGGTTTGTGTCTGGCGGAGTGAGTTGGTGTGTGGCGGAGTGTGTTTGGGTCTGGCGGAGTGGGTTTGGGTCTGGCGGAGTGGGTTCGGGTGTGGCGGAGTGGGTTTGGGTCTGGCGGAGTGGGTTTGGGTCAGGCGGAGTGGGTTTGGGGTCTCGCGGAGTGGGTTGCAGTCTGGCGGAGTGTGTTCGGGTGTGGCGGAGTATGTTCGGGTCTGGCGGAGTGGGTTGGGGTCTGGCGGAGTGGGTTCGGGTCTAGCGGAGTGGGTTGGGGTCTGGCGGAGTGGGTTTGGGTCTGGCGGAGTGGTTTCGGGTCTCGCGGAGTGGGTTCGGGTCTGGCGGAGTGGGTTTGGGTCTGGCGGAGTGGGTTTGGGTCTGGCGGAGGGGGTTCGGGTCTGTCGGTGTGGGTTCGGGTCTGGCGGAGTGGGTTTGGGTCTGGCGGAGTGGGTTTGGGTCTGGCGGAGTGGGTTTCGGTCAGGCGGAGTGGGTTTGTGTCTGGCGAAGTGGGTTTGGGGTCTGCCGGAGTGGGTTAGGGTCTGGCGGAGTGGGTTTCAGGCTGGCGGAGTGGGTTTGGGTCTGGCGGAGTGTGTTTTAGTCTGGCGGAGTGGGTTTGGGTCTGGCGGAGTGGGTTTGGGTCTGGCGGAGTGGGTTCGGGTCTGGCGGAGTGGATTTGGGTCTGGCGGAGTGGGTTTGGGTCTGGCGGAGTGGGTTTGTGTGTGGCGGAGTGGGTTGGGGTCTGGCGGAGTGGGTTCGGATCTGGCGGAATGGGTTCGGGTCTGGCGGAGTGGGTTTGGGTCTGGCGGAGTGGGGTCGGGTCTGGCGGAGGGGGTTTGGGTCTGGCGGAGTGTGTTTGGGTCTGGCGGAGTGGGTTGGGTTCTGGCGGAGTGGGTTGGGGTCTGGCGGAGTGGGTTCGGGTCTGGCGGAGTGGGTTTGCGTCTGGCAGAGTGGGTTTGGGTCTGGCGGAGTGCGTTTGGGTCTGGCGGAGTGGGTTCGGGTCTGGCGGAGTATGTTCGGGTCTGGCGGAGTGGGTTTGGGTCTGGCGGAGTGGGTTCGGGTCTGGCGGAGTGGGTTTGGGTCTGGCGGATTGGGGTCGGGTCTGTCGGTGTGGGTTCGGGTCTGGCGGAGTGGGTTGTGGTCTGGCGGAGTGGGTTTGGGTCTGGCGAAGTGGGTTTGGGTCTGGCGGAGTGGGTTTGGGGTCTAGCCGAGTGGGTTGGGGTCTGGCGGAGTGGGTTCGGGTCTGGCGGAGTATGTTCGGGTCTGGCGGAGTGGGTTCGGGTCTGGCGGAGTGGGTTGGGGTCTGGCGGAGTGGGTTCGGGTCTGGCGGAGTGGGTTCGGGTCTGGCGGAGTGGGTTATGGTCTGGCGGAGTGGGTTCGGGTCTGTCGGAGTGGGTTGGGGTCTGGCGGAGTGGGTTCGGGTCTGGCGGAGTGGGTTCGGGTCTGACGGAGTGGGTTCGGGTCTGGCGGAGTTGGTTCGGGTCTGGCGGAGTGGGTTCGGGTCTGGCGGAGTGGGTTCGGGTCTGGCGGAGTGGGTTCGGGTCTGGCGGAGTGGGTTCGGGTCTGGCGGAGTGGGTTCGGATCTGGCAGAGTGGGTTGTGGTCTGGCGGAGAGGGTTCGGGTTTGGCGGAGTGGGTTCGGGTCTGGCGGAGTGGGTTCGGGTCTGGCGGAGTGGGTTTGGGTCTGGCGGAGTGGGTTTGGATCTGGCGGAGTGGGTTTGGGTCTGGCGGAGTGGGTTCGGGTCTGGCGGAGTGGGTTTGGGTCTGGCGGAGTGGGTTCCGGTCTGTCGGTGTGGGTTCGGGTCTGGCGGAGTGGGTTGTGGTCTGGCGGAGTGGGTTCGGGTTTGGCGGAGTGGGTTCGGGTCAGGCGGAGTGGGTTTGGGTCTGGCGGGGTGGGTTCGGGTCTGGCGGAGTGGGTTTGGGTCTGGCGGGAGGGTTTGGGACTGGCGGAGTGGGTTTGGGTCTGGTGGAGTGGGTTTGCGTGTGGCGGACTGGGTTCGGGTCTGGCGGATTGGGTTTGGGTGTGGCGGAGTGGGTTAGGGTGTGGCGGAGTGGGTTCGGGTCTGTCGGAGTGGGTTCGGGTCTGGCGGAGTGGGTTTGGGTCTGGCGGAGTGGGTTTGGGTCTGCCGGAGTGGGATTGGGTCTGGCGGAGTGGGATCGGGTCTGGCGGAGTGGGTTCGGGTCTGGCGGAGAGGGTTTGGGTCTGCTGGAGTGGGTTCGGGTCTGGCGGAGTGGGTTGGGGTCTGGCGGAGTGGGTTTGGGTCAGGCGGAGTGGGTTGGGGTCTGGCGGAGTGGGTTGGGGTCTGGCGGAGTGGGTTGGGGTCTGGCGGAGTGGGTTCGGGTCTGGCGGAGTGGGTTCGGGTCTGGCGGAGTTGGTTCGGGTCTGGCGGAGTGGGTTCGGGTGTGGCGGAGTGGGTTCGGGTCTGGCGGAGTGGGTTCGGGTCTGGCGGAATGGGTTCGGGTGTGGCGGAGTGGGTTTGGGTCTGGCAGAATGGGTTCGGGTCTGGCGGAGTGGGCTTGGGTCTGGCAGAGTGGGTTTGGGTCTGGCAGAGTGGGTTTGGGTCTGGCGGAGTGGGTTTGGGTCTGGAAGAGTGGGTTTGGGTCCGGCGGAGTGGGTTGGGGTCTGGCGGAGTGGGTTCGGGTCTGGCGGAGTGGGTTCGGGTCTGACGGAGTGGGTTCGGGTCTGGCGGAGTTGGTTCGGGTCTAGCGGAGTGGGTTCAGGTCTGGCGGAGTGGGTTGGGGTCTGGCGGAGTGGGTTCGGGTCTGGCGGAGTTGGTTCGGGTCTGGCGGAGTGGGTTCAGGTCTGGCGGAGTGGGTTGGGGTCTGGCGGAGTGGGTTCGGGTCTGGCGGAGTGGGTTCGGGTCTGGCCAAGTGGGTTTGGGTCTGGCGGAGTGGGTTCGGGTCTGGCGGAGTGGGTTCGGATCTGGCGGAGTGGGTTTGGGTCTGGCAGAGTGGGTTCGGGTCTGGCGGAGTGGGTTTGGGTCTGGCAGAGTGGGTTTGGGTCTGGCAGAGTGGGTTTGGGTCTGGCGGAGTGGGTTTGGGTCTGGAAGAGTGGGTTTGGGTCCGGCGGAGTGGGTTGGGGTCTGGCGGAGTGGTTTCGGGTCTGGCGAGGTGGGTTCGGGTCTGGCGGAGTGGGTTACGGTCTGCGGAGTGGGTTCGGGTCTGGCGGAGTGGGTTCGGGTCTGGCGGAGTGGGTTCGGATCTGGCGGAGAGGGTTCGGGTCTGGCGGAGTGGGTTCGGGTCTGGCGGAGTGTGTTCGGGTCTGTCGGTGTGGGTTCGGGTCTGGTGGAGTGGGTTGTGGTCTGGCGGAGTTTTTTCGGGTCTGGCGGAATGGGTTCGATTCTGGCGGAGTGGGTTTGGGTCTGGCGGAGTGGGTTTGGATCTGGCGGAGTGGGTTTGGGTCTGGCGGAGTGGGTTCGGGTCTGGCGGAGTGGGTTTGGGTCTGGCGGAGTGGGTTTCGGTCTGTCGGTGTGGGTTCGGGTCTGGCGGAGTGGGTTGTGGTCTGGCGGAGTGGGTTCGGGTTTGGCGGAGTGGGTTCGGGTCAGGCGGAGTGGGTTTGGGTCTGGCGGGGTGGGTTCGGGTCTGGCGGAGTGGGTTTGGGTCTGGCGGGAGGGTTTGGGACTGGCGGAGTGGGTTTGGGTCTGGTGGAGTGGGTTTGCGTGTGGCGGACTGGGTTCGGGTCTGGCGGATTGGGTTTGGGTGTGGCGGAGTGGGTTAGGGTGTGGCGGAGTGGGTTCGGGTCTGTCGGAGTGGGTTCGGGTCTGGCGGAGTGGGTTTGGGTCTGGCGGAGTGGGTTTGGGTCTGCCGGAGTGGGATTTGGGTCTGGCGGAGTGGGATTTGGTCTGGCGGAGTGGGTTCGGGTCTGGCGGAGTGGGTTTGGGTCTGCTGGAGTGGGTTGGGGTCTGGCGGAGTGGGTTGGGGTCTGGCGGAGTGGGTTGGGGTCAGGCGGAGTGGGTTGGGGTCTGGCGGAGTGGGTTGGGGTCTGGCGGAGTGGGTTGGGGTCTGGCGGAGCGGGTTGGGGTCTGGCGGAGTGGGTTCGGGTCTGGCGGAGTGGGTTCGGGTCTGGCGGAGTTGGTTCGGGTCTGGCGGAGTGGGTTCGGGTGTGGCGGAGTGGGTTCGGGTCTGGCGGAGTGGGTTCGGGTCTGGCGGAGTGGGTTCGGGTGTGGCGGAGTGGGTTTGGGTCTGGCAGAATGGGTTCGGGTCTGGCGGAGTGGGCTTGGGTCTGGCAGAGTGGGTTTGGGTCTGGCAGAGTGGGTTTGGGTCTGGCGGAGTGGGTTTGGGTCTGGAAGAGTGGGTTTGGGTCCGGCGGAGTGGGTTGGGGTCTGGCGGAGTGGGTTCGGGTCTGGCGGAGTGGGTTCGGGTCTGACGGAGTGGGTTCGGGTCTGGCGGAGTTGGTTCGGGTCTGGCGGAGTGGGTTCGGGTCTGGCGGAGTGGGTTGGGGTCTGGCGGAGTGGGTTCGGGTCTGGCGGAGTTGGTTCGGGTCTGGCGGAGTGGGTTCAGGTCTGGCGGAGTGGGTTGGGGTCTGGCGGAGTGGGTTCGGGTCTGGCCGAGTGGGTTTGGGTCTGGCGGAGTGGGTTCGGGTCTGGCGGAGTGGGTTCGGATCTGGCGGAGTGGGTTTGGGTCTGGCAGAGTGGGTTCGGGTCTGGCGGAGTGGGTTTGGGTCTGGCGGAGTGGGTTTGGGTCTGGCAGAGTGGGTTTGGGTCTGGCGGAGTGGGTTTGGGTCTGGAAGAGTGGGTTTGGGTCCGGCGGAGTGGGTTGGGGTCTGGCGGAGTGGGTTCGGGTCTGGCGGAGTGGGATCGGGTCTGACGGAGTGGGTTCGGGTCTGGCGGAGTTGGTTCGGGTCTGGCGGAGTGGGTTACGGGTCTGGCGGAGTGGGTTCAGGTCTGGCGGAGTGGGTTGGGGTCTGGCGGAGTAGGTTGGGGTCTGGCGGAGTGGGTTCGGGTCTGGCCAAGTGGGTTCGGGTCTGGCGGAGTGGGTTCGGGTCTGGCGGAGTGGGTTCGGATCTGGCGGAGTGGGTTTGGCTCTGGCGGAGTGGGTTGGGGTCTGGCGGAGTGGGTTGGGGCCTGGCGGAGTGGGTTGGGGTCTGGCGGAGTGGGTTTGGGTCTGGCGGAGTGGGTTCTGGTCTGGCGGAGTGGGTTTGGGTCTGGCGGAGTGGGTTATGGTCTGGCGGAGTGCGTTCGTGTCTGTCGGAGTGTGTTCGGGTCTGGCGGAGTGGGTTCGGGTCTGGCGGAGTGGGTTCGGGTCTGGCGGAGTGGGTTCGGGTCTGGTGGAGTGTGTTGGGGTCTGGCGGAGTGGGTTTCGGTCTGGCGGAGTGGGTTTGGGTCTGGCGGAGTGGGTTCGGGTCTGGCGGAGTTGGTTCGGGTCTGGCGGAGTGGGTTCGGGTGTGGCGGAGTGGGTTCGGGTCTGGCGGAGTGGGTTCGGGTCTGGCGGAGTGGGTTCGGGTGTGGCGGAGTGGGTTTGGGTCTGGCAGAATGGGTTCGGGTCTGGCGGAGTGGGCTTGGGTCTGGCAGAGTGGGTTTGGGTCTGGCAGAGTGGGTTTGGGTCTGGCGGAGTGGGTTTGGGTCTGGAAGAGTGGGTTTGGGTCCGGCGGAGTGGGTTGGGGTCTTGCGGAGTGGGTTCGGGTCTGGCGGAGTGGGTTCGGGTCTGACGGAGTGGGTTCGGGTCTGGCGGAGTTGGTTCAGGTCTGGCGGAGTGGGTTCAGGTCTGGCGGAGTGGGTTGGGGTCTGGCGGAGTGGGTTCGGGTCTGGCGGAGTTGGTTCGGGTCTGGCGGAGTGGGTTCAGGTCTGGCGGAGTGGGTTGGGGTCTGGCGGAGTGGGTTCGGGTCTGGCGGAGTGGGTTCGGGTCTGGCCAAGTGGGTTTGGGTCTGGCGGAGTGGGTTCGGGTCTGGCGGAGTGGGTTCGGATCTGGCGGAGTGGGTTTGGGTCTGGCAGAGTGGGTTCGGGTCTGGCGGAGTGGGTTTGGGTCTGGCAGAGTGGGTTTGGGTCTGGCAGAGTGGGTTTGGGTCTGGCGGAGTGGGTTTGGGTCTGGAAGAGTGGGTTTGGGTCCGGCGGAGTGGGTTGGGGTCTGGCGGAGTGGGTTCGGGTCTGGCGGAGTGGGATCGGGTCTGACGGAGTGGGTTCGGGTCTGGCGGAGTTGGTTCGGGTCTGGCGGAGTGGGTTACGGGTCTGGCGGAGTGGGTTCAGGTCTGGCGGAGTGGGTTGGGGTCTGGCGGAGTAGGTTGGGGTCTGGCGGAGTGGGTTCGGGTCTGGCCAAGTGGGTTCGGGTCTGGCGGAGTGGGTTCGGGTCTGGCGGAGTGGGTTCGGATCTGGCGGAGTGGGTTTGGCTCTGGCGGAGTGGGTTGGGGTCTGGCGGAGTGGGTTGGGGCCTGGCGGAGTGGGTTGGGGTCTGGCGGAGTGGGTTTGGGTCTGGCGGAGTGGGTTCTGGTCTGGCGGAGTGGGTTTGGGTCTGGCGGAGTGGGTTATGGTCTGGCGGAGTGCGTTCGTGTCTGTCGGAGTGGGTTCGGGTCTGGCGGAGTGGGTTCGGGTCTGGCGGAGTGGGTTCGGGTCTGGCGGAGTGGGTTCGGGTCTGGCGGAGTGTGTTGGGGTCTGGCGGAGTGGGTTTCGGTCTGGCGGAGTGGGTTTGGGTCTGGCGGAGTGGGTTCGGGTCTGGCGGAGTGGGTTCGGGTCTGGCGGAGTGGGTTATGGTCTGGCAGAGTGGGTTGGGGTCTGGCGGAGTGGATTCGGGTCTGGTGGAGTTGGTTCGGGTCTGGCGCATTGGGTTCGGGTCTGGCGGATTGGGTTTGGGTCTGGCGGAGTGGGTTCGGGTCTGGCGGAGTGGGTTCGGGTCTGGCGGAGTGGGTTCGGATCTGGCGGGTAGGGTTTGGGTCTGGATGAGTGGGTTCGGGTGTGGCGGAGTGGGTTCGGGTCTGTCGGTGTGGGTTCAGGTCTGGCGGAGTGTGATGTGGTCTGGCGGAGTTGGTTCGGGTCTGGCGGAGTGGGTTTGGTTCTGGCGGAGTGGGTTTGGGTCTGGCGGAGTGGGTTTGGGTCTGGCAGAGTTTGTTTGGGTCTGGCGGAGTTGGTTCCGGTCTGGTGGAGTGGGTTTGGGTCTGGCGGAGTGGGTTCGGGTCTGGCGGAGTGGGTTAGGGTCTACTGAGTGGGTTCGGGTCTGGCGGAGTGGGTTGGGGTCTGGCGGAGTGGGTTGGGGTCTGGCGGAGTGGGTTTGGGTCTGGCGGAGTGGGTTCGGGTCTGCCCGAGTGTGTTTGGGTCTGGCAGTGTGGGTTTGGGTCTGGCGGAGTTGGTTCCGGTCAGGCGGAGTGGGTTTGGGTCTGGCGGAGTGGGTTCGGGTCTGGCGGAGTGGGTTAGGGTCTACTGAGTGGGTTCGGGTCTGGCAGAGTGGGTTGGGGTCTGGCGGAGTAGGTTGGGGTCTGGCGGAGTGGGTTCGGGTCTGGCCAAGTGGGTTCGGGTCTGGCGGAGTGGGTTCGGGTCTGGCGGAGTGGGTTCGGATCTGGCGGAGTGGGTTTGGCTCTGGCGGAGTGGGTTGGGGTCTGGCGGAGTGGGTTGGGGCCTGGCGGAGTGGGTTGGGGTCTGGCGGAGTGGGTTTGGGTCTGGCGGAGTGGGTTCTGGTCTGGCGGAGTGGGTTTGGGTCTGGCGGAGTGGGTTATGGTCTGGCGGAGTGCGTTCGTGTCTGTCGGAGTGGGTTCGGGTCTGGTGGAGTGGGTTCGGGTCTGGCGGAGTGGGTTCGGGTCTGGCGGAGTGGGTTCGGGTCTGGTGGAGTGTGTTGGGGTCTGGCGGAGTGGGTTTCGGTCTGGCGGAGTGGGTTTGGGTCTGGCGGAGTGGGTTCGGGTCTGGCGGAGTGGGTTCGGGTCTGGCGGAGTGGGTTATGGTCTGGCAGAGTGGGTTGGGGTCTGGCGGAGTGGATTCGGGTCTGGTGGAGTTGGTTCGGGTCTGGCGCATTGGGTTCGGGTCTGGCGGATTGGGTTTGGGTCTGGCGGAGTGGGTTCGGGTCTGGCGGAGTGGGTTCGGGTCTGGCGGAGTGGGTTCGGATCTGGCGGGTAGGGTTTGGGTCTGGATGAGTGGGTTCGGGTGTGGCGGAGTGGGTTCGGGTCTGTCGGTGTGGGTTCAGGTCTGGCGGAGTGTGATGTGGTCTGGCGGAGTTGGTTCGGGTCTGGCGGAGTGGGTTTGGTTCTGGCGGAGTGGGTTTGGGTCTGGCGGAGTGGGTTTGGGTCTGGCAGAGTTTGTTTGGGTCTGGCGGAGTTGGTTCCGGTCTGGTGGAGTGGGTTTGGGTCTGGCGGAGTGGGTTCGGGTCTGGCGGAGTGGGTTAGGGTCTACTGAGTGGGTTCGGGTCTGGCGGAGTGGGTTGGGGTCTGGCGGAGTGGGTTGGGGTCTGGCGGAGTGGGTTTGGGTCTGGCGGAGTGGGTTCGGGTCTGCCCGAGTGTGTTTGGGTCTGGCAGTGTGGGTTTGGGTCTGGCGGAGTTGGTTCCGGTCAGGCGGAGTGGGTTTGGGTCTGGCGGAGTGGGTTCGGGTCTGGCGGAGTGGGTTAGGGTCTACTGAGTGGGTTCGGGTCTGGCAGAGTGGGGTTGGGTCTGGCGGAGTGGGTTTGGGTCTGACGGAGTGGGTTGGGGTCTGGCGGCGTGGGTTGGGGTCTGGCGGAGTGGGTTCGGGTCTGGCGGAGTGGGTTGTGGTCTGGCGGAGAGGGTTCGGGTTTGGCGGCGTGGGTTCGGGTCTGGCGGAGTGGGTTCGGGTCTTGCAGAGTGGGTTCGGATCTGGCGGAGAGGGTTCGGGTCTGGCGGAGTGGGTTGTGATCTGGCGGAGTTGGTTCAGGTCTGGCGGAGTGGGTTCGGTTCTGGCGGAGTGGGTTTGGGTCTGGCGGAGTGGGTTTGGGTCTGGCGGAGTGGGTTTGGGTCTGGCGGAATTGGTTCGGGTCTGGCGGAGTGGGTTTGGGTCTGGCGAGGTGGGTTCGGGTCTGGCGGAGTGGGTTAGGGTCTGCGGAGTGGGTTCGGGTCTGGCGGAGTGGGTTCGGATCTGGCGGAGTGGGTTCAGATCTGGCGGAGAGGGTTCGGGTCTGGCGGAGTGGGTTCGGGTCTGGCGGAGTGGGTTCGGGTCTGTCGGTGTGGGTTCGGGTCTGGTGGAGTGGGTTGTGGTCTGGCGGAGTTTTTTCGGGTCTGGCGGAATGGGTTCGATTCTGGCGGAGTGGGTTTGGGTCTGGCGGAGTGGGTTTGGATCTGCCGGAGTGGGTTTGGGTCTGGCGGAGTGGGTTCGGGTCTGGCGGAGTGGGTTTGGGTCTGGCGGAGTGGGTTCCGGTCTGTCGGTGTGGGTTCTGGTCTGGCGGAGTGGGTTGTGGTCTGGCGGAGTGGGTTCGGGTTTGGCGGAGTGGGTTCGGGTCTGGCGGAGTGGGTTTGGGTCTGGCGGAGTGGGTTCGGGTCTGGCGGAGTGGGTTTGGGTCTGGTGGGAGGGTTTGGGACTGGCGGAGTGGGTTTGGGTCTGGTGGAGTGGGTTTGCGTGTGGCGGACTGGGTTCGGGTCTGGCGGACTGGGTTTGGGTGTGGCGGAGTGGGTTAGGGTGTGGCGGAGTTGGTTCGGGTCTGTCGGAGTGGGTTCGGGTCTGGCGGAGTGGGTTTGGGTCTGGCGGAGTGGGTTTGGGTCTGGCGGAGTGGGATTGGGTCTGGCGGAGTGGGATCGGGTCTGGCGGAGTGGGTTTGGGTCTGGCGGAGAGGGTTCCGGTCTGTCGGTGTGGGTTCGGGTCTGGCGGAGTGGGTTGTGGTCTGGCAGAGTGGGTTCGGGTTTGGCGGAGTGGGTTCGGGTCAGGCGGAGTGGGTTTGGGTCTGGCGGGGTGGGTTCGGGTCTGGCGGAGTGGGTTTGGGTCTGGCGGGAGGGTTTGGGACTGGCGGAGTGGGTTTGGGTCTGGTGGAGTGGGTTTGCGTGTGGCGGACTGGGTTCGGGTCTGGCGGATTGGGTTTGGGTGTGGCGGAGTGGGTTAGGGTGTGGCGGAGTGGGTTTGGGTCTGTCGGAGTGGGTTCGGGTCTGGCGGAGTGGGTTTGGGTCTGGCGGCGTGGGTTTGGGTCTGCCAGAGTGGGATTGGGTCTGGCGGAGTGGGATCGGGTCTGGCGGAGTGGGTTCGGGTCTGGCGGAGTGGGTTCGGGTCTGGCGGAGTTGGTTCGGGTCTGGCGGAGTGGGTTCGGGTCTGGCGGAGTGGGTTCGGGTCTGGCGGAGTGGGTTCGGGTCTGGCGGAGTGGGTTCGGGTGTGGCGGAGTGGGTTTGGGTCTGGCGGAGTGGGTTTGGGTCTGCCGGAGTGGGATTGGGTCTGGTGGAGTGGGATCGGGTCTGGCGGAGTGGGTTCGGGTCTGGCGGAGTGGGTTTGGGTCTGGTGGAGTGGGTTGGGGTCTGGCGGAGTGGGTTGGGGTCTGGCGGAATGGGTTTGGGTCAGGCGGAGTGGGTTGGGGTCTGGCGGAGTGGGTTGGGGTCTGGCGGAGCGGGTTGGGGTCTGGCGGAGTGGGTTCGGGTCTGGCGGAGTGGGTTCGGGTCTGGCGGAGTTGGTTCGGGTCTGGCGGAGTGGGTTCGGGTCTGGCGGAGTGGGTTCGGGTCTGGCGGAGTGGGATTGGGTCTGGCGGAGTGGGATCGGGTCTGGCGGAGTGGGTTTGGGTCTGGCGGAGAGGGTTCCGGTCTGTCGGTGTGGGTTCGGGTCTGGCGGAGTGGGTTGTGGTCTGGCGGAGTGGGTTCGGGTTTGGCGGAGTGGGTTCGGGTCAGGCGGAGTGGGTTTGGGTCTGGCGGGGTGGGTTCGGGTCTGGCGGAGTGGGTTTGGGTCTGGCGGGAGGGTTTGGGACTGGCGGAGTGGGTTTGGGTCTGGTGGAGTGGGTTTGCGTGTGGCGGACTGGGTTCGGGTCTGGCGGATTGGGTTTGGGTGTGGCGGAGTGGGTTAGGGTGTGGCGGAGTGGGTTTGGGTCTGTCGGAGTGGGTTCGGGTCTGGCGGAGTGGGTTTGGGTCTGGCGGCGTGGGTTTGGGTCTGCCGGAGTGGGATTGGGTCTGGCGGAGTGGGATCGGGTCTGGCGGAGTGGGTTCGGGTCTGGCGGAGTGGGTTCGGGTCTGGCGGAGTTGGTTCGGGTCTGGCGGAGTGGGTTCGGGTCTGGCGGAGTGGGTTCGGGTCTGGCGGAGTTGGTTCGGGTCTGGCGGAGTGGGTTCGGGTCTGGCGGAGTGGGTTCGGGTCTGGCGGAGTGGGTTCGGGTCTGGCGGAGTGGGTTCGGGTGTGGCGGAGTGGGTTTGGGTCTGGCAGAGTGGGTTCGGGTCTGGCGGAGTGGGTTTGGGTCTGGCAGAGTGGGTTTGGGTCTGGCAGAGTGGGTTTGGGTCTGGCGGAGTGGGTTTGGGTCTGGAAGAGTGGGTTTGGGTCCGGCGGAGTGGGTTGGGGTCTGGCGGAGTGGGTTCGGGTCTGGCGGAGTGGGTTCGGGTCTGACGGAGTGGGTTCGGGTCTGGCGGAGTGGGTTTGGGTCTGGCGGAGTGGGTTTGGGTCTGCCGGAGTGGGATTGGGTCTGGCGGAGTGGGATCGGGTCTGGCGGAGTGGGTTCGGGTCTGGCGGAGTGGGTTTGGGTCTGGTGGAGTGGGTTGGGGTCTGGCGGAGTGGGTTGGTGTCTGGCGGAATGGGTTTGGGTCAGGCGGAGTGGGTTGGGGTCTGGCGGAGTGGGTTGGGGTCTGGCGGAGTGGGTTGGGGTCTGGCGGAGTGGGTTCGGGTCTGGCGGAGTGGGTTCGGGTCTGGCGGAGTTGGTTCGGGTCTGCCGGAGTGGGTTCGGGTCTGGCGGAGTGGGTTCGGGTCTGGCGGAGTGGGTTCGGGTCTGGCGGAGTGGGTTCGGGTCTGGCGGAGTGGGTTCGGGTCTGGCGGAGTGGGTTCGGGTGTGGCGGAGTGGGTTCGGGTCTGGCAGAGTGGGTTCGGGTCTGGCGGAGTGGGTTGGGGCTGGCGGAGTGGGTTGGGGCCTGGCGGAGTGGGTTGGGGTCTGGCGGAGTGGGTTTGGGTGTGACGGAGTGCGTTCGTGTCTGTCGGAGTGGGTTCGGGTCTGGCGGAGTGGGTTCGGGTCTGGCGGAGTGGGTTCGGGTCTGGCGGAGTGGGTTCGGGTCTGGCGGAGTGGGTTTGGGTCTGGCGGAGTGGGTATGGGTCTGGCGGAGTGGGTTCGGGTCTGGCGGAGTGGGTTCGGGTCTGGCGGAGTGGGTTATGGTCTGGCAGAGTGGGTTGGGGTCTGGCGGAGTGGATTCGGGTCTGGTGGAGTTGGTTCGGGTCTGGCGCATTGGGTTCGGGACTGGCGGATTGGGTTTGGGTCTGGCGGAGTGGGTTTGGGTCTGGCGGAGTGGGTTCGGGTCTGGCGGAGTGGGTTCGGATCTGGCGGGTAGGGTTTGGGTCTGGAGGAGTGGGTTCGGGTGTGGCGGAGTGGGTTTGGGTCTGGCAGAGTGGGTTCGGGTCTGGCGGAGTGGGTTTGGGTCTGGCAGAGTGGGTTTGGGTCTGGCAGAGTGGGTTTGGGTCTGGCGGAGTGGGTTTGGGTCTGGAAGAGTGGGTTTGGGTCCGGCGGAGTGGGTTGGGGTCTGGCGGAGAGGGTTCGGGTCTGGCGGAGTGGGTTCGGGTCTGACGGAGTGGGTTCGGGTCTGGCGGAGTGGGTTTGGGTCTGGCGGAGTGGGTTTGGGTCTGCCGGAGTGGGATTGGGTCTGGCGGAGTGGGATCGGGTCTGGCGGAGTGGGTTCGGGTCTGGCGGAGTGGGTTTGGGTCTGGTGGAGTGGGTTGGGGTCTGGCGGAGTGGGTTGGGGTCTGGCGGAATGGGTTTGGGTCAGGCGGAGTGGGTTGGGGTCTGGCGGAGTGGGTTGGGGTCTGGCGGAGTGGGTTGGGGTCTGGCGGAGTGGGTTCGGGTCTGGCGGAGTGGGTTCGGGTCTGGCGGAGTTGGTTCGGGTCTGGCGGAGTGGGTTCGGGTCTGGCGGAGTGGGTTCGGGTCTGGCGGAGTGGGTTCGGGTCTGGCGGAGTGGGTTCGGGTGTGGCGGAGTGGGTTTGGGTCTGGCAGAGTGGGTTCGGGTCTGGCGGAGTGGGTTGGGGTCTGGCGGAGTGGGTTGGGGCCTGGCGGAGTGGGTTGGGGTCTGGCGGAGTGGGTTTGGGTGTGACGGAGTGCGTTCGCGTCTGTCGGAGTGGGTTCGGGTCTGGCGGAGTGGGTTTGGGTCTGGCGGAGTGGGTTCGGGTCTGGCGGAGTGGGTTCGGGTCTGGCGGAGTGGGTTTGGGTCTGGCGGAGTGGGTATGGGTCTGGCGGAGTGGGTTCGGGTCTGGCGGAGTGGGTTCGGGTCTGGCGGAGTGGGTTATGGTCTGGCAGAGTGGGTTGGGGTCTGGCGGAGTGGATTCGGGTCTGGTGGAGTTGGTTCGGGTCTGGCGCATTGGGTTCGGGACTGGCGGATTGGGTTTGGGTCTGGCGGAGTGGGTTTGGGTCTGGCGGAGTGGGTTCGGGTCTGGCGGAGTGGGTTCGGATCTGGCGGGTAGGGTTTGGGTCTGGAGGAGTGGGTTCGGGTCTGGCGGAGTGGGTTCGGGTCTGGCGGAGTGGGTTCGGGTCTGGCGGAGTGGGTTTGGGTCTGGCGGAGTGGGTTAGGGTCTACTGAGTGGGTTGGGGTCTGGCGGAGTGGGTTGGGGTCTGGCAGAGTGGGTTGGGGTCTGGCGGAGTGGGTTTGGGTCTGGCGGAGTGGGTTCGGGTATGCCCGAGTGGGTTTGGGTCTGGCAGAGTGGGTTTGGGTCTGGCGGAGTTGGTTCCAGTCAGGCGGAGTGGGTTTGGGTCTGGCGGAGTGGGTTTGGGTCTGGCGGAGTGGGTTTGGGTCTGGCGGAGTGGGTTTGGGTCTGGCGGAGTTGGTTCGGGTCTGGCGGAGCGGGTTTGGGTCTGGCGAGGTGGGTTCGGGTCTGGCGGAGTGGGTTAGGGTCTGCGGAGTGGGTTCGGGTCTGCCGGAGTGGGTTCGGGTCTGGCGGAGTGGGTTCGGATCTGGCGGAGAGGGTTCGGGTCTGGCGGAGTGGGTTCGGGTCTGGCGGTGTGGGTTCGGGTCTGTCGGTGTGGGTTCGGGTCTGGTGGAGTGGGTTGTGGTCTGGCGGAGTTTTTTCGGGTCTGGCGGAATGGGTTCGATTCTGGCGGAGTGGGTTTGGGTCTGGCGGAGTGGGTTTGGATCTGGCGGAGTGGGTTTGGGTCTGGCGGAGTGGGTTCGGGTCTGGCGGAGTGGGTTTGGGTCTGGCGGAGTGGGTTCCGGTCTGTCGGTGTGGGTTCGGGTCTGGTGGAGTGGGTTGTGGTCTGGCGGAGTGGGTTCGGGTCTGGCGGGAGGTTTTGGGACTGGCGGAGTGGGTTTGGGTCTGGTGGAGTGGGTTTGCGTGTGGCGGACTGGGTTCGGGTCTGGCGGATTGGGTTTGGGTGTGGCGGAGTGGGTTAGGGTGTGGCGGAGTGGGTTTGGGTCTGTCGGAGTGGGTTCGGGTCTGGCGGAGTGGGTTTGGGTCTGGCGGAGTGGGTTTGGGTCTGCCGGAGTGGGATTGGGTCTGGCGGAGTGGGATCGGGTCTGGCGGAGTGGGTTCGGGTCTGGCGGAGTGGGTTTGGGTCTGGTGGAGTGGGTTGGGGTCTGGCGGAGTGGGTTGGGGTCTGGCGGAGTGGGTTGGGGTCTGGCGGAGTGGGTTCGGGTCTGGCGGAGTGGGTTCGGGTCTGGCGGAGTTGGTTCGGGTCTGGCGGAGTGGGTTCGGGTCTGGCGGAGTGGGTTCGGGTCTGGCGGAGTGGGTTCGGGTCTGGCGGAGTGGGTTCGGGTGTGGCGGAGTGGGTTTGGGTCTGGCAGAGTGGGTTCGGGTCTGGCGGAGTGGGTTTGGGTCTGGCCGAGTGGGTTTGGGTCTGGCAGAGTGGGTTTGGGTCTGGCGGAGTGGGTTTGGGTCTGGAAGAGTGGGTTTGGGTCCGGCGGAGTGGGTTGGGGTCTGGCGGAGTGGGTTTGGGTCTGGCGGAGTGGGTTCGGGTCTGACGGAGTGGGTTCGGGTCTGGCGGAGTTGGTTCGGGTCTGGCGGAGTGGGTTACGGGTCTGGCGGAGTGGGTTCAGGTCTGGCGGAGTGGGTTGGGGTCTGGCGGAGTGGGTTGGGGTCTGGCGGAGTGGGTTCGGGTCTGGCCAAGTGGGTTTGGGTCTGGCGGAGTGGGTTCGGGTCTGGCGGAGTGGGTTCGGATCTGGCGGAGTGGGTTTGGCTCTGGCGGAGTGGGTTGGGGTCTGGCGGAGTGGGTTGGGGCCTGGTGGAGTGGGTTGGGGTCTGGCGGAGTGGGTTTGGGTCTGACGGAGTGGGTTTGGGTCTGGCGGAGTGGGTTCTGGTCTGGCGGAGTGGGTTCGGGTCTGGCGGAGTGGGTTATGGTCTGGCGGAGTGCGTTCGTGTCTGTCGGAGTGGGTTCGGGTCTGGCGGAGTGGGTTCGGGTCTGGCGGAGTGGGTTCGGGTCTGGCGGAGTGGGTTCGGGTCTGGTGGAGTGGGTTGGGGTCTGGCGGAGTGGGTTTGGGTCTGGCGGAGTGGGTTTGGGTCTGGCGGAGTGGGTTCGGGTCTGGCGGAGTGGGTTCGGGTCTGGCGGAGTGGGTTATGGTCTGGCAGAGTGGGTTGGGGTCTGGCGGAGTGGATTCGGGTCTGGTGGAGTTGGTTCGGGTCTGGCGCATTGGGTTCGGTCTGGCGGATTGGGTTTGGGTCTGGCGGAGTGGGTTCGGGTCTGGCGGAGTGGGTTCGGGTCTGGCGGAGTGGGTTCGGATCTGGCGGGTAGGGTTTGGGTCTGGATGAGTGGGTTCAGGTGTGGCGGAGTGGGTTCGGGTCTGTCGGTGTGGGTTCGGGTCTGGCGGAGTGTGTTGTGGTCTGGCGGAGTTGGTTCGGGTCTGGCGGAGTGGGTTCGGTTCTGGCGGAGTGGGTTTGGGTCTGGCGGAGTGGGTTTGGGTCTGGCAGAGTGGGTTTGGGTCTGGCGGAGTTGGTTCCGGTCTGGTGGAGTGGGTTTGGGTCTGGCGGAGTGGGTTCGGGTCTGGCGGAGTGGGTTAGGGTCTACTGAGTGGGTTCGGGTCTGGCGGAGTGGGTTGGGTTCTGGCGGAGTGGGTTGGGACTGGCGGAGTGGGTTTGGGTCTGGCGGAGTGGGTTCGGGTCTGCCCGAGTGGGTTTGGGTCTGGCAGAGTGGGTTTGGGTCTGGCGGAGTTGGTTCCGGTCAGGCGGAGTGGGTTTGGGTCTGGCGGAGTGGGTTCGGGTCTTGCGGAGTGGGTTAGGGTCTACTGAGTGGGTTCGGGTCTGGCAGAGTGGGGTTGGGTCTGGCGGAGTGGGTTTGGGTCTGACGGAGTGGGTTGGGGTCTGGCGGCGTGGGTTGGGGTCTGGCGGAGTGGGTTCGGGTCTGGCGGAGTGGGTTGTGGTCTGGCGGAGAGGGTTCGGGTTTGGCGGCGTGGGTTCGGGTCTGGCGGAGTGGGTTCGGGTCTGGCGGAGTGGGTTCAGATCTGGCGGAGAGGGTTCGGGTCTGGCGGAGTGGGTTGTGGTCTGGCAGAGTTGGTTCAGGTCTGGCGGAGTGGGTTCGGTTCTGGCGGAGTGGGTTTGGGTCTGGCGGAGTGGGTTTGGGTCTGGCGGAGTGGGTTTGGGTCTGGCGGAGTTGGTTCGGGTCTGGCGGAGTAGGTTTGGGTCTGGCGAGGTGGGTTCGGGTCTGGCGGAGTGGGTTAGGGTCTGCGGAGTGGGTTCGGGTCTGGCGGAGTGGGTTCGGGTCTGGCGGAGTGGGTTCGGATCTGGCGGAGAGGGTTCGGGTCTGGCGGAGTGGGTTCGGGTCTGGCGGAGTGGGTTCGGGTCTGTCGGTGTGGGTTCGGGTCTGGTGGAGTGGGTTGTGGTCTGGCGGAGTTTTTTCGGGTCTGGCGGAATGGGTTCGATTCTGGCGGAGTGGGTTTGGGTCTGGCGGAGTGGGTTTGGATCTGGCGGAGTGGGTTTGGGTCTGGCGGAGTGGGTTCGGGTCTGGCGGAGTGGGTTTGGGTCTGGCGGAGTGGGTTCCGGTCTGTCGGTGTGGGTTCGGGTCTGGCGGAGTGGGTTGTGGTCTGGCGGAGTGGGTTCGGGTTTGGCGGAGTGGGTTCGGGTCTGGCGGAGTGGGTTTGGGTCTGGCGGAGTGGGTTCGGGTCTGGCGGAGTGGGTTTGGGTCTGGCGGGAGGGTTTGGGACTGGCGGAGTGGGTTTGGGTCTGGTGGAGTGGGTTTGCGTGTGGCGGACTGGGTTCGGGTCTGGCGGAGTGGGTTTGGGTGTGGCGGAGTGGGTTAGGGTGTGGCGGAGTGGGTTCGGGTCTGTCGGAGTGGGTTCGGGTCTGGCGGAGTGGGTTTGGGTCTGGCGGAGTGGGTTTGGGTCTGGCGGAGTGGGATTGGGTCTGGCGGAGTGCGATCGGGTCTGGCGGAGTGGGTTTGGGTCTGGCGGAGAGGGTTTGGGTCTGGCGGAGTGGGTTTGGGTCTGGCGCAGTGGGTTTGGGTGTGGCGGACTGGGTTCGGGTCTGGCGGAATGGGTTCGTGTCTGGCGGAGTGGGTTCGGGTCTGGCGGAGTGGGTTCGGGTCTGTCGGAGTGGATTCGGGTCTGGCGGAGTGGGTTGGGGTCTGGCGGAGTGGGTTCGGGTCTGGCGGAGTGGGTTGTGGTCTGGCGGAGAGGGTTCGGGTTTGGCGGAGTGGGTTCGGGTCTGGCGGAGTGGGTTTGGGTCTGGCGGAGTGGGTTTGGGTCTGGCGGAGAGGGTTTGGGTCTGGCGGAGTGGGTTTGGGTCTGGCGGAGTGGGTTTGGGTCTGTCGGAGTGGGTTCGGGTCTGGCGGAGTGGGTTGGGGTCTGGCGGAGTGGGTTCGGGTCTGGCGGAGTGGGTTGTGGTCTGGCGGAGAGGGTTCGGGTTTGGCGGCGTGGGTTCGGGTCTGGCGGAGTGGGTTCGGGTCTGGCGGAGTGGGTTCAGATCTGGCGGAGAGGGTTCGGGTCTGGCGGAGTGGGTTGTGGTCTGGCAGAGTTGGTTCAGGTCTGGCGGAGTGGGTTCGGTTCTGGCGGAGTGGGTTTGGGTCTGGCGGAGTGGGTTTGGGTCTGGCGGAGTGGGTTTGGGTCTGGCGGAGTTGGTTCGGGTCTGGCGGAGTAGGTTTGGGTCTGGCGAGGTGGGTTCGGGTCTGGCGGAGTGGGTTAGGGTCTGCGGAGTGGGTTCGGGTCTGGCGGAGTGGGTTCGGGTCTGGCGGAGTGGGTTCGGATCTGGCGGAGAGGGTTCGGGTCTGGCGGAGTGGGTTCGGGTCTGGCGGAGTGGGTTCGGGTCTGTCGGTGTGGGTTCGGGTCTGGTGGAGTGGGTTGTGGTCTGGCGGAGTTTTTTCGGGTCTGGCGGAATGGGTTCGATTCTGGCGGAGTGGGTTTGGGTCTGGCGGAGTGGGTTTGGATCTGGCGGAGTGGGTTTGGGTCTGGCGAAGTGGGTTCGGGTCTGGCGGAGTGGGTTTGGGTCTGGCGGAGTGGGTTCCGGTCTGTCGGTGTGGGTTCGGGTCTGGCGGAGTGGGTTGTGGTCTGGCGGAGTGGGTTCGGGTTTGGCGGAGTGGGTTCGGGTCTGGCGGAGTGGGTTTGGGTCTGGCGGAGTGGGTTCGGGTCTGGCGGAGTGGGTTTGGGTCTGGCGGGAGGGTTTGGGACTGGCGGAGTGGGTTTGGGTCTGGTGGAGTGGGTTTGCGTGTGGCGGACTGGGTTCGGGTCTGGCGGAGTGGGTTTGGGTGTGGCGGAGTGGGTTAGGGTGTGGCGGAGTGGGTTCGGGTCTGTCGGAGTGGGTTCGGGTCTGGCGGAGTGGGTTTGGGTCTGGCGGAGTGGGTTTGGGTCTGGCGGAGTGGGATTGGGTCTGGCGGAGTGCGATCGGGTCTGGCGGAGTGGGTTTGGGTCTGGCGGAGAGGGTTTGGGTCTGGCGGAGTGGGTTTGGGTCTGGCGCAGTGGGTTTGGGTGTGGCGGACTGGGTTCGGGTCTGGCGGAATGGGTTCGTGTCTGGCGGAGTGGGTTAGGGTCTGGCGGAGTGGGTTCGGGTCTGTCGGAGTGCATTCGGGTCTGGCGGAGTGGGTTGGGGTCTGGCGGAGTGGGTTCGGGTCTGGCGGAGTGGGTTGTGGTCTGGCGGAGAGGGTTCGGGTTTGGCGGAGTGGGTTCGGGTCTGACGGAGTGGGTTTGGGTCTGGCGGAGTGGGTTTGGGTCTGGCGGAGAGGGTTTGGGTCTGGCGGAGTGGGTTTGGGTCTGGCGGAGTGGGTTTGGGTCTGTTGGAGTGGGTTCGGGTCTGGCGGAGTGGGTTGGGGTCTGGCGGAGTGGGTTCGGGTCTGGCGGAGTGGGTTGGGGTCTGGCGGAGTGGGTTGGGGCCTGGCGGAGTGGGTTGGGGTCTGGCGGAGTGGGTTTGGGTCTGACGGAGTGCGTTCGTGTCTGTCGGAGTGGGTTCGGGTCTGGCGGAGTGGGTTCGGGTCTGGCGGAGTGGGTTCGGGTCTAGCGGAGTGGGTTTGGGTCTGGCGGAGTGGGTTGGGGTCTGGCGGAGTACGTTTGGGTATGGCGGAGTGGGTTTGGGTCTGGCGGAGTGGGTTCGGGTCTGGCGGAGTGGGTTCGGGTCTGGCGGAGTGGGTTATGGTCTGGCAGAGTGGGTTGGGGTCTGGCGGAGTGGATTCGGGTCTGGTGGAGTTGGTTCGGGTCTGGCGGAGTGGGTTCGGATCTGGCGGGTAGGGTTTGGGTCTGGAGGAGTGGGTTCGGGTCTGGCGGAGTGGGTTTGGGTCTGGCGGAGTGGGTTCGGATCTGGCGGGTAGGGTTTGGGTCTGGAGGAGTGGGTTCGGGTCTGGCGGAGTGGGTTCGGGTCTGTCGGTGTGGGTTCGGGCCTGGCGGAGTGTGTTGTGGTCTGGCGGAGTTGGTTCGGGTCTGGCGGAGAGGGTTCGGTTCTGGCGGAGTGGGTTTGGGTCTGGCGGAGTGGGTTTGGGTCTGGCAGAGTGGGTTTCGGTCTGGCGGAGTTGGTTCCGGTCTGGTGGAGTGGGTTTGGGTCTGGCGGAGTGGGTTCGGGTCTGGCGGAGTGGGTTAGGGTCTACTGAGTGGGTTCGGGTCTGGCGGAGTGGGTTGGGGTCTGGCGGAGTGGGTTGGGGTCTGGCGGAGTGGGTTTGGGTCTGGCGGAGTGGGTTCGGGTCTGCCCGAGTGGGTTTGGGTCTGGCAGAGTGGGCTTGGGTCTGGCGGAGTTGGTTCTGGTCAGGCGGAGTGGGTTTGGGTCTGGCGGAGTGGGTTCAGGTCTGGCGGAGTGGGTTAGGGTCTACTGAGTGGGTTCGGGTCTGGCAGAGTGGGTTTGGGTCTGGCGGAGTGGGTTTGGGTCTGACGGAGTGGGTTGGGGTCTGGCGGCGTGGGTTGGGGTCTGGCGGAGTGGGTTCGGGTCTGGCGGAGTGGGTTGTGGTCTGGCGGAGAGGGTTCGGGTTTGGCGGAGTGGGTTCGGGTCTGGCGGAGTGGGTTCGGGTCTGGCGGAGTGGGTTCGGATCTGGCGGAGAGGGTTCGGGTCTGGCGGAGTGGGTTGTGGTCTGGCGGAGTTGGTTCGGGTCTGGCGGAGTGGGTTCGGTTCTGGCGGAGTGGGTTTGGGTCTGTCGGAGTGGGTTTGGGTCTGGCGGAGTGGGTTTGGGTCTGGCGGAGTAGGTTTAGGCCTGGCGGAGTGGGTTTGGGTCTGGCGGAGTGGGTTTGGGTCTGGCGGATTGGGTTTGGGTCTGGCGGAGTTGGTTCGGGTCTGGCGGAGCGGGTTTGGGTCTGGCGAGGTGGGTTCGGGTCTGGCGGAGTGGGTTAGGGTCTGCGGAGTGGGTTCGGGTCTGGCGGAGTGGGTTCGGGTCTGGCGGAGTGGGTTCGGATCTGGCGGAGAGGGTTCGGGTCTGGCGGAGTGGGTTCGGGTCTGGCGGAGTGGGTTCGGGTCTGTCGGTGTGTGTTCGGGTCTGGTGGAATGGGTTGTGGTCTGGCGGAGTTTTTTCGGGTCTGGCGGAATGGGTTCGATTCTGGCGGAGTGGGTTTGGGTCTGGCGGAGTGGGTTTGGATCTGGCGGAGTGGGTTTGGGTCTGGCGGAGTGGGTTCGGGTCTGGCGGAGTGGGTTTGGGTCTGGCGGATTGGGTTCCGGTCTGTCGGTGTGGGTTCGGGTCTGGCGGAGTGGGTTGTGGTCTGGCGGAGTGGGTTCGGGTTTGGCAGAGTGGGTTCGGGTCTGGCGGAGTGGGTTTCGGTCTGGCGGGGTGGGTTCGGGTCTGGCGGAGTGCGTTTGGGTCTGGCGGGAGGGTTTGGGACTGGCGGAGTGGGTTTGGGTCTGGTGGAGTGGGTTTGCGTGTGGCAGACTGGGTTCGGGTCTGGCGGAGTGGGTTTGGGTGTGACGGAGTGGGTTAGGGTGTGGCGGAGTGGGTTCGGGTCTGCCCGAGTGGGTTTGGGTCTGGCAGAGTGGGTTTGGGTCTGGCGGAGTTGGTTCCGTTCAGGCGGAGTGGGTTTGGGTCTGGCGGAGTGGGTTCGGGTCTGGCGGAGTGGGTTAGGGTCTACTGAGTGGGTTGGGGTCTGGCAGAGTGGGGTTGGGGTCTGGCGGAGTGAGTTCGGGTCTGGCGGAGTGGGTTGTGGTCTGGCGGAGAGGGTTCGGGTTTGGCGGCGTGGGTTCGGGTCTGGCGGAGTGGGTTCGGATCTGGCGGAGAGGGTTCGGGTCTGGCGGAGTGGGTTGTGGTCTGGCAGAGTTGGTTCGGGTCTGGCGGAGTGGGTTCGGTTCTGGCGGAGTGGGTTTGGGTCTGGCGGAGTGGGTTTGGGTCTGGCGGAGTGGGTTTGGGTCTGGCGGAGTTGGTTTAGGCCTGGCGGAGTGGGTATGGGTCTGGCGGAGTGGGTTTGGGTCTGGCGGAGTTGGTTCGTGTCTGGCGGAGTGGGTTTGGGTCTGGCGAGGTGGGTTCGGGTCTGGCGGAGTGGGTTAGGGTCTGCGGAGTGGGTTCGGGTCTGGCGGAGTGGGTTCGGGTCTGGCGGAGTGGGTTCGGATCTGGCGGAGAGGGTTCAGGTCTGGCGGAGTGGGTTCGGGTCTAGCGGAGTGGGTTCGGGTCTGTCGGTGTGGGTTCGGGTCTGCTGGAGTGGGTTGTGGTCTGGCGGAGTTTTTTCGGGTCTGGCGGAATGGGTTCGATTCTGGCGGAGTGGGTTTGGGTCTGGCGGAGTGGGTTTGGATCTAGCGGAGTGGGTTTGGGTCTGGCGGAGTGGGTTCGGGTCTGGCGGAGTGGGTTTGGGTCTGGCGGAGTGGGTTCCGGTCTGTCGGTGTGGGTTCGGGTCTGGCGGAGTGGGTTGTGGTCTGGCGGAGTGGGTTCGGTTTTGCCGGAGTGGGTTCGGGTCTGGCGGAGTGGGTTTGGGTCTGGCGGAGTGGGTTCGGGTCTGGCGGAGTACGTTTGGGTCTGGCGGGAGGGTTTGGGACTGGCGGAGTGGGTTTGGGTCTGGTGGAGTGGGTTTGCGTGTGGCGGATTGGGTTCGGGTCTGGCGGAGTGGGTTTGGGTGTGGCGGAGTGGGTTAGTGTGTGGCGGAGTGGGTTCGGGTTTGTCGGAGTGGGTTCGGGTCTGGCGGAGTGGGTTTGGGTCTGGCGGAGTGGGTTTGGGTCTGGCGGAGTGGGATTGGGTCTGGCGGAGTGGGATCGGGTCTGGCGGAGTGGGTTTGGGTCTGGCGGAGGGGGTTTGGGTCTGGCGGAGTGGGTTTGGGTCTGGCGCAGTGGGTTTGGGTGTGGCGGACTGGGTTCGGGTCTGGCGGAATGGGTTCGTGTCTGGCGGAGTGGGTTAGCATCTGGCGGAGTGGGTTCGGGTCTGTCGGAGTGGATTCGGGTCTGGCGGAGTGGGTTGGGGTCTGGCGGAGTGGGTTCGGGTCTGGCAGAGTGGGTTGTGGTCTGGCGGAGAGGGTTCGGGTTTGGCGGAGTGGGTTCGGGTCTGGCGGAGTGGGTTTAGGTCTGGCGGAGTGGGTTTGGGTCTGGCGGAGAGGGTTTGGGTCTGGCGGAGTGGGTTTGGGTCTGGCGGAGTGCGTTTGGGTCTGTCGGAGTGGGTTCGGGTCTGGCGGAGTGGGTTGGGGTTTGGCGGAGTGGGTTCGGGTCTGGCGGAGTGGGTTGGGGTCTGGCGGAGTGGGTTTGGGTCTGGCGGAGTTGGTTCGGGTCTGGCGGAGTGGGTTCGGGTCTGCCGGAGTGGGTTCGCGTCTGGCGGAGTGGGTTGGGGTCTGGCGGAGTGGGTTCGGGTCTGTCGGTGTGGGTTCGGGTCTAGCGGAGTGGGTTTGGGTCTGCCGGAGAGGGTTTGGGTCTGGCGGAGTGGGTTGGGGTCTGGCGGAGTGGGTTTGGGTCTGGCGGAGTGGGTTGGGGTCTGGCGGAGTGGGTTGGGGTCTGGCGGAGTGGGTTCGGGTCTGGCGGAGTGGGTTTGGGTCTGGCGCAGTGGGTTCGGGTCTTGCGGAATGGGTTCGGGACTGGCGGAGTGGGTTTGGGTCTGGCGGAGTGGGTTCGTGTCTGTCGGTGTGGGTTCGGGTCTAGCGGAGTGGGTTTGGGTCTGGTGGAGAGGGCTTGAGTCTGGCGGAGTGGGTTTGGGTCTGGCGGAATGGGTTGGGGTCTGGCGGAGTGGGTTCGGGTCTGGCGGCGCGGGTTCGTGTCTGGCAGAGTGGGTTAGGGTCTGGCGAAGTGGGTTTGGGTCTGGCGGAGTGGGTTTGGGTCTGGCGGAGTGGGTTCGGATCTGGCGGAGAGGGTTCGGGTCTGGCGGAGTGGGTTCGGGTCTGGCGGAGTGGGTTCGGGTCTGGCGGAGTGGGTTCGGGTCTGGCGGCATGGGTTCGTGTCTGGCAGAGTGGGTTTGGGTCTGGCGGAGAGGGTTTGGGTCTGGCGGAGTGGGTTGGGGTCTGGCGGAGTGGGTTTGGGTCTGGCGGAGTGGGTTGGGGTCTGGCGGAGTGGGTTGGGGTCTGGCGGAGTGGGTTCGGGTCTGGCGGAGTGGGTTTGGGTCTGGCGCAGTGGGTTCGGGTCTTGCGGAATGGGTTCGGGACTGGCGGAGTGGGTTTGGGTCTGGCGGAGTGGGTTCGTGTCTGTCGGTGTGGGTTTGGGTCTCGCGGAGTGGGTTTGGGTCTGGTGGAGAGGGCTTGAGTCTGGCGGAGTGGGTTTGGGTCTGGCGGAATGGGTTGGGGTCTGGCGGAGTGGGTTCGGGTCTGGCGGCGTGGGTTCGTGTCTGGCAGAGTGGGTTAGGGTCTGGCGAAGTGGGTTTGGGTCTGGCGGAGTGGGTTTGGGTCTGGCGGAGTGGGTTCGGATCTGGCGGAGAGGGTTCGGGTCTGGCGGAGTGGGTTCGGGTCTGGCGGAGTGGGTTCGGGTCTGGCGGAGTGGGTTCGGGTCTGGCGGCATGGGTTCGTGTCTGGCAGAGTGGGTTTGGGTCTGGCGGAGAGGGTTTGGGTCTGGCGGAGTGGGTTTGGGTCTGGCGGAGTGGGTTCGGATCTGGCGGAGAGGGTTCTGGTCTGACGGAGTGGGTTCGGGTCTGGCGGAGTGGGTTTGGGTCTGGCGGAGTGGGTTTGGGTCTGGCGGAGAGGGTTTGGGTCTGGCGGAGTGGGTTTGGGTCTGGCGGAGAGGGTTTGGGTCTGGCGGAGTGGGTTTGGGTCTGGCGGAGTGGGTTTGGGTGTGGCGGACTGGGTTCCGGTCTGGCGGAGTGGGTTCGGGTCTGGCGGAGTGGGTTAGGGTCTGGCGGAGCGGGTTGGGGTCTGTCGGAGTGGGTTCGGATCTGGCGGAGTGGGTTGGGGTCTGGCGGAGTTAGTTCGGGTCTGGCGGGGTGGGTTCGGGTCTGGCGGTGTGGGTTCGGGTCTGGCGGAGTGGGTTTGGGTCTGACGGAGTGGGTTTGGGTCTGGCGGAGTGGGTTCGTGTCTGGCGGAGTGGGTTCGGGTCTGGCGGAGTGGGTTTGGGTCTGGCGGAGTGGGTTAGGGTCTGTCGGTGTGGGTTCGGGTCTGGCGGAGTGGGTTGTGGTCTGGCGGAGTGGGTTCGGGTTTGGCGGAGTGGGTTCGGGTCTGGCGGAGTGGGTTCGGGTCTGGCGGAGTGGGTTAGGGTCTGGCGGAGTGGATTCGGATCTGGCGGAGAGGGTTCGGGTCTGGCGGAGTGGGTTCGGGTCTGGCGGAGTGGGTTCGGGTCTGGCGGAATGGGTTCGGGTCTGGCGGCGTGTGTTCTTGTCTGGCAGAGTAGGTTGGGGTCTGGCGGAGTGGGTTGGGGTCTGACGGAGTGGGTTTGGGTCTGGCGGAGTGGGTTCGGGTCTGGCGGAGTGTGTTAGGGTCTGACGGAGTGGGTTCGGGTCTGACGGAGTGGGTTCGGGTCTGGCGGAGTGGGTTTGGGTCTGGCGGAGAGGGTTTGGGTCTGGCGGAGTGGGTTTGGGTGTGGCGGAGTGGGTTGTGGTCTGGCGGAGTGGGTTCGGGTTTGGCGGAGTGGGTTCGGGTCTGGCGGAGTGGGTTGGGGTCTGGCGGAGTGGGTTAGGGTCTGGCGGAGTGGGTTCGGGTCTGGCGGAGTGGGTTCGGGTCTGGCGGAGTGGGTTCGGATCTGGCGGAGAGGGTTCGGGTCTGGCAGAGTGGGTTGGGGTCTGTCGGAGTGGGTTCGGGTCTGGCGGAGTGGGTTGGGGTCTGGCGGAGTGGGTTCGGGTCTGGCGGAGTGGGTTCGGGTCTGGCGGAGTTGGTTCGGGTCTGGCGGAGTGGGTTCGTGTCTGGCGGAGTGGGTTTGGGTCTGACGCAGTGGGTTGGGGTCTGGCGGAGTGGGTTAGGGTCTGGCGGAGTGGGTTGGGGTCTGGCGGAGTGGGTTTGGGTCTGGCGGAGTGGGTTCAGGTCTGGCGGAGTGGGTTCGGGTCTGGCGGAGTGGATTCGGATCTGGTGGAGAGGGTTCGGGTCTGGCGGAGTGGGTTCGGGTCTGGCGGAGTGGGTTCGGGTCTGGCGGACTAGGTTCAGGTCTGGCGGCGTGTGTTCGTGTCTAGCGGAGTGGGTTTTGGTCTGGCGGAGTGGGTTGGGGTCTGGCGGAGTGGGTTTGGGTCTGGCGGAGTTGGTTCGGGTCTGGCAGAGTGGGTTCGGGTCTGGCGGAGTGGGTTCGGGTCTGGCGGAGTGGGATTGGGTCTGACGGACTGGGTTGGGGTCTGGCGGAGTGGATTATGGTCTGGCGGAGTGGGTTCGGGTCTGGCGGAGTGGGTTCGTGTCTGGCGGAGTGGGTTCGGGTCTGGCCGAGTGGGTTCGGGTCTGTCGGTGTGGGTTCGGGTCTGGCGGAGTGGGTTGTGGCCTGGCGGAGTGGGTTCGGGTTTGGCGGAGTGGGTTGGGGTCTGGCGGAGTGGGTTGGGGTCTGGCGGAGTGGGTTGGGGTCTGGCGGAGTGGGTTTGGGTCTGGCGCAGTGGGTTGGGGTCTGGCGGAGTGGGTTCGGGTCTGGCGGAGTGGGTTCAGATCTGGCGGAGAGGGTTCAGGTCTGGCAGAGTGGGTTGGGGTCTGTCGGAGTGGTTCGGGTCTGGCGGAGTGGTTTGGGGTCTGGCGGAGTGGGTTCGGGTCTGGCGGAGTGGGTTCGGGTCTGGCGGAGTTGGTTCGGGTCTGGCTGAGTGGGTTCGGGTCTGGCGTAGTGGGTTCGGGTCTGGCGGAGTGGATTTGGGTCTGACGGAGTGGGTTGGGGTCTGGCGGAGTGGGTTATGGTCTGGCGGAGTGGGTTCGGGTCTGGCGGAGTGGGTTCGTGTCTGGCGGAGTGGGTTTGGGTCTGGCGGATTGGGTTCGGGTCTGTCGGTGTGGGTTCGGGTCTGGCGGAGTGGGTTGTGGTCCTGCGGAGTGGGTTCGGGTTTGGCGGAGTGGGTTCGGGTCTGGCGGAGTGGGTTGGGGTCTGGCGGAGTGGGTTTGGGTCTGGCGGAGTGGGTTCGGGTCTGGCGGAGTGGGTTCGGGTCTGGCGGAGTGGGACCGGGTCTGTCGGAGTGGGTTCGGGTCTTGCGGAGTGGGTTGGGGTCTGGCGGAGTGGGTTCGGGTCTGGAGGAGTGGGTTCGGGTCTGGCGGAGTGGGTTTGGGTCTGGCGAAGTGGCTTTGGGTCTGGCGGACAGGGTGCGGGTGTGGCGGAGTGGGTTCGGGTCTGGCGGAGTGTGTTCGGGTCTGTCGGTGGGGGTTATGGTCTGGCGGAGTGGGTTCGGGTCTGTCGGAGTGGGTTCGGGTCTGGCGGAGTGGGTTGTGGTCTGGCGGAGTGGGTTCGGGTCTGGCAGAGTGGGTTCGGGTCTGGCGGAGTGGGTTTGTGTCTGGCGCAGTGGGTTCGGGTCTGGCGGAATGGGTTCGGGTATGGCGGAGTGGGTTTGGGTCTGGCGGAGTGGGTTCGGGCCTGTCGGTGTGGGTTCGGGTCTGGCGGAGTGGGTTGTGGTCTGGCGGAGAGGGTTCGGGTTTGGCGGAGTGGGTTCGGGTCTGGCGGAGTGGTTTCGGGGCTGGCGGAGTGGGTTTGGGTCTGGCGGAGTGGGTTTGGGTCTGGCGGAGTGGGTTCGGGCCTGGCGGAGTGGTTTCGGGTCTGGCGGAGTGGGTTTGGGTCTGGCGGAGAGGGTTTGGGTCTGGCGGAGTGGGTTTGGGTCTGGCGGAGTGGGTTTGGGTCTGGCGGAGTGGGTTTGGGTCTGGCGGAGAGGGTTTGGGTCTGGCGGAGTGGGTTTGGGTCTGGCGGACTGGGTTTGGGTCTGGCGGAGTGGGTTCGGGTCTGACGGAGTGGGTTATGGTCTGGCGGAGTGGGTTCGGGTCTGGCGGAGTGGGTTCGGGTCTGGCGGAGTGGGTTGTGGTCTGGCGGAGTGGGTTCGGGTCTGGCGGAGTGGGTTCGGGTCTGGCGGAGTGGGTTGTGGTCTGGCGGAGTGGGTTCGGGTCTGGCGGAGTGGGTTGGGGTCTGGCGGAGTGGGTTTGGGTCTGGCGGAGTGGGTTCGGGTCTGGCGGAGTGGGTTTGTGTCTGGCGCAGTGGGTTCGGGTCTGGCGGAATGGGTTCGGGTCTGGCGGAGTGGGTTTGGGTCTGGCGGAGTGGGTTCGGGCCTGCCGGTGTGGGTTTAGGTCTGGCGGAGTGGGTTGTGGTCTGGCGGAGAGGGTTCGGGTTTGGCGGAGTGGGTTCAGGTCTGGCGGAGTGGGTTTGGGTCTGGCGGAGTGGGTTTGGGTCTGGCGGAGAGGGTTTGGGTCTGGCGGAGTGGGTTTGGGTCTGGCGGAGTGGGTTTGGGTCTGGCGGAGTGGGTTTGGGTCTGGCGGAGAGGGTTTGGCTCTGGCGGAGCGGGTTTGGGTCTGGCGCAGTGGGTTTGGGTGTGGCGGACTGGGTTCGGGTCTGGCGGAATGGGTTCGTGTCTGGCGGAGTGGGTTAGCATCTGGCGGAGTGGGTTCGGGTCTGTTGGAGTGGATTTGGGTCTGGCGGAGTGGGTTGGGGTCTCGCGGAGTGGGTTCGGGTCTGGCGGAGTGGGTTGTGGTCTGGCGGAGAGGGTTCGGGTTTGGCGGAGTGGGTTCGGGTCTGGCGGAGTGGGTTTAGGTCTGGCGGAGTGGGTTTGGGTCTGGCGGAGAGGGTTTGGGTCTGGCGTAGTGGGTTTGGGTCTGGCGGAGTGCGTTTGGGTCTGTTGGAGTGGGTTCGGGTCTGGCGGAGTGGGTTTGGGTTTGGCGGAGTGGGTTCGGGTCTGGCGGAGTGGGTTGGGGTCTGGCGGAGTGGGTTTGGGTCTGGCGGAGTTGGTTCGGGTCTGGCGGAGTGGGTTCGGGTCTGCCGGAGTGGGTTCGCGTCTGGCGGAGTGGGTTGGGGTCTGGCGGAGTGGGTTCGGGTCTGTCGGTGTGGGTTCGGGTCTAGCGGAGTGGGTTTGGGTCTTCCGGAGAGGGTTTGGGTCTTGCGGAGTGGGTTGGGGTCTGGCGGAGTGGGTTTGGGTCTGGCGGAATGGGTTGGGGTCTGGCGGAGTGGGTTCGGGTCTGGCGGCGTGGGTTCGTGTCTGGCAGAGTGGGTTAGGGTCTGGCGGAGTGGGTTTGGGTCTGGCGCAGTGGGTTCGGGTCTGGCGGAATGGGTTCGGGACTGGCGGAGTGGGTTTGGGTCTGGCGGAGTGGGTTCGTGTCTGTCGGTGTGGGTTCGGGTCTAGCGGAGTGGGTTTGGGTCTGGTGGAGAGGGCTTGAGTCTGGCGGAGTGGGTTTGGGTCTGGCGGAATGGGTTGGGGTCTGGCGGAGTGGGTTCGGGTCTGGCGGCGTGGGTTCGTGTCTGGCAGAGTGGGTTAGGGTCTGGCGAAGTGGGTTTGGGTCTGGCGGAGTGGGTTTGGGTCTGGCGGAGTGGGTTCGGATCTGGCGGAGAGGGTTCGGGTCTGGCGGAGTGGGTTCGGGTCTGGCGGAGTGGGTTCGGGTCTGGCGGAGTGGGTTCGGGTCTGGCGGCATGGGTTCGTGTCTGGCAGAGTGGGTTTGTGTCTGGCGGAGAGGGTTTGGGTCTGGCGGAGTGGGTTTGGGTTTGGTGGAGTTGGTTCTGGTCTGACGGAGTGGGTTCGGGTCTGGCGGAGAGGGTTTGGGTCTGACGGAGTGGGTTTGGGTCTGGCGGAGAGGGTTTGGGTCTGGCGGAGTGGGTTTGGGTCTGGCGGAGTGGGTTTGGGTGTGGCGGACTGGGTTCGGGTCTGGCGGAGTGGGTTTGGGTCTGGCGGAGTGGGTTCGGGTCTGTTGGAGTGGATTTGGGTCTGGCGGAGTGGGTTGGGGTCTCGCGGAGTGGGTTCGGGTCTGGCGGAGTGGGTTGTGGTCTGGCGGAGAGGGTTCGGGTTTGGCGGAGTGGGTTCGGGTCTGGCGGAGTGGGTTTAGGTCTGGCGGAGTGGGTTTGGGTCTGGCGGAGAGGGTTTGGGTCTGGCGGAGTGGGTTTGGGTCTGGCGGAGTGCGTTTGGGTCTGTCGGAGTGGGTTCGGGTCTGGCGGAGTGGGTTTGGGTTTGGCGGAGTGGGTTCGGGTCTGGCGGAGTGGGTTGGGGTCTGGCGGAGTGGGTTTGGGTCTGGCAGAGTTGGTTCGGGTCTGGCGGAGTGGGTTCGGGTCTGCCGGAGTGGGTTCGCGTCTGGCGGAGTGGGTTGGGGTCTGGCGGAGTGGGTTCGGGTCTGTCGGTGTGGGTTCGGGTCTAGCGGAGTGGGTTTGGGTCTTCCGGAGAGGGTTTGGGTCTGGCGGAGTGGGTTGGGGTCTGGCGGAGTGGGTTTGGGTCTGGCGGAGTGGGTTGGGGTCTGGCGGAGTGGGTTGGGGTCTGGCGGAGTGGGTTCGGGTCTGGCGGAGTGGGTTTGGGTCTGGCGCAGTGGGTTCGGGTCTGGCGGAATGGGTTCGGGACTGGCGGAGTGGGTTTGGGTCTGGCGGAGTGGGTTCGTGTCTGTCGGTGTGGGTTCGGGTCTATCGGAGTGGGTTTGGGTCTGGTGGAGAGGGCTTGAGTCTGGCGGAGTGGGTTTGGGTCTGGCGGAATGGGTTGGGGTCTGGCGGAGTGGGTTCGGGTCTGGCGGCGTGGGTTCGTGTCTGGCAGAGTGGGTTAGGGTCTGGCGAAGTGGGTTTGGGTCTGGCGGAGTGGGTTTGGGTCTGGCGGAGTGGGTTCGGATCTGGCGGAGAGGGTTCGGGTCTGGCGGAGTGGGTTCGGGTCTGGCGGAGTGGGTTCGGGTCTGGCGGAGTGGGTTCGGGTCTGGCGGCATGGGTTCGTGTCTGGCAGAGTGGGTTTGGGTCTGGCGGAGAGGGTTTGGGTCTGGCGGAGTGGGTTTGGGTTTGGTGGAGTTGGTTCTGGTCTGACGGAGTGGGTTCGGGTCTGGCGGAGAGGGTTTGGGTCTGACGGAGTGGGTTTGGGTCTGGCGGAGAGGGTTTGGGTCTGGCGGAGTGGGTTTGGGTCTGGCGGAGTGGGTTTGGGTGTGGCGGACTGGGTTTGGGTCTGGCGGAGTGGGTTTGGGTCTGGCGGAGTGGGTTTGGGTCTGGCGGAGTGGGTTCGGGTCTGGCGGAGTGGGTTCGGGTCTGGCGGAGTGGGTTCGGATCTGGCGGAGAGGGTTCGGGTCTGGCAGAGTGGGTTGGGGTCTGTCGGAGTGGGTTCGGGTCTGGCGGAGTGGGTTGGGGTCTGGCGGAGTGGGTTCGGGTCTGGCGGTGTGGGTTCAGGTCTGGCGGAGTTGGTTCGGGTCTGGCGGAGTGGGTTCGTGTCTGGCGGAGTGGGTTTGCGTCTGACGGAGTGGGTTGGGGTCTGGCGGAGTGGGTTAGGGTCTGGCGGACTGGGTTCTGGTCTGGCGGAGTGGGTTCGGGTCTGTCGGTGTGGGTTCGGGTCTGGCGGAGTGGGTTGTGGTCTGGCGGAGTGGGTTGGGGTCTGGCGGAGTGGGTTCGGGTCTGGCGGAGTGGGTTCGGGTCTGGCGGAGTGGGTTCGGGTCTGGCGGAGTGGATTCGGATCTGGTGGAGAGGGTTCGGGTCTGGCGGAGTGGGTTCGGGTCTGGCGGAGTGGGTTCGGGTCTGGCGGACTGGGTTCAGGTCTGGCGGCGTGTCTTCGTGTCTGGCGGAGTGGGTTTTGGTCTGGCGGAGTGGGTTGGGGTCTGGCGGAGTGGGTTTGGGTCTGGCGGAGTTGGTTCGGGTCTGGCAGAGTGGGTTCGGGTCTGGCGGAGTGGGTTCGGGTCTGGCGGAGTGGGATTGGGTCTGACGGACTGGGTTGGGGTCTGGCGGAGTGGATTATGGTCTGGCGGAGTGGGTTCGGGTCTGGCGGAGTGGGTTCGTGTCTGGCGGAGTGGGTTCGGGTCTGGCGGAGTGGGTTCGGGTCTGTCGGTGTGGCTTCGGGTCTGGCGGAGTGGGTTGTGGCCTGGCGGAGTGGGTTCGGGTTTGGCGGAGTGGGTTGGGGACTGGCGGAGTGGGTTGGGGTCTGGCGGAGTGGGTTGGGGTCTGGCGGAGTGGGTTTGGGTCTGGCGCAGTGGGTTGGGGTCTGGCGGAGTGGGTTCGGGTCTGGCGGAGTGGGTTCAGATCTGGCGGAGAGGGTTCAGGTCTGGCAGAGTGGGTTGGGGTCTGTCGGAGTGGTTCGGGTCTGGCGGAGTGGTTTGGGGTCTGGCGGAGTGGGTTCGGGTCTGGCGGAGTGGGTTCGGGTCTGGCGGAGTTGGTTCGGGTCTGGCGGAGTGGGTTCGGGTCTGGCGTAGTGGGTTCAGGTCTGGCGGAGTGGATTTGCGTCTGACGGAGTGGGTTGGGGTCTGGCGGAGTGGGTTATGGTCTGGCGGAGTGGGTTCGGGTCTGGCGGAGTGGGTTCGTGTCTGGCGGAGTGGGTTTGGGTCTGGCGGATTGGGTTCGGGTCTGTTGGTGTGGGTTCGGGTCTGGCGGAGTGGGTTGTGGTCCTGCGGAGTGGGTTCGGGTTTGGCGGAGTGGGTTCGGGTCTGGCGGAGTGGGTTGGGGTCTGGCGGAGTGGGTTTGGGTCTGGCGGAGTGGGTTCGGGTCTGGCGGAGTGGGTTCGGGTCTGGCGGAGTGGGACCGGGTCTGTCGGAGTGGGTTCGGGTCTTGCGGAGTGGGTTGGGGTCTGGCGGAGTGGGTTCGGGTCTGGAGGAGTGGGTTCGGGTCTGGCGGAGTGGGTTTGGGTCTGGCGAAGTGGCTTTGGGTCTGGCGGAGAGGGTGCGGGTGTGGCGGAGTGGGTTCGGGGCTGGCAGAGTGGGTTCGGGTCTGTCGGTGGGGGTTTGGGTCTGGCGGAGTGGGTTTGGGGTCTGACGGAGTGGGTTTGGGTCTGGCGGAGTGGGTTCGGTTCTGGCGGAGTGGGTTTGGGTCTGGCGGAGTGGGTTTGGGTCTGGCGGAGTGGGTTTGGGTCAGGCAGAGTGGGTTGGGGTCTGCCGGAGTGGGTTCGGGTCTGGCGGAGTGGGTTTGGGTCTGGCGGAGTGGGGTCGGGTCTGGCCAAGTGGGTTGGGGTCTGGCGGAGTGGATTGGGGTCTGGCGGAGTGGGTTCGGGTCTGGCGGAGTGGGTTCGGATCTGGCGGAGTGGGTTATGGTCTGGCGGAGTGGGTTCGGGTCTGTCGGAGTGGGTTCGGGTCTGGCGGAGTGGGTTGTGGTCTGGCGGAGTGGGTCCGGGTCTGGCGGGGTGGGTTCGGGTCTGGTGGAGTGGGTTGTGGTCTGGCAGAGTGGGTTCGGGTCTGGCGGAGTGGGTTTGGGTCTGGCGGAGTGGGTTTGGGTCTGGCGGAGTGGGTTCGGGTCTGGCGGAGTGGGTTTGTGTCTGGCGCAGTGGGTTCGGGTCTGGCGGAATGGGTTCGGGTATGGCGGAGTGGGTTTGGGTCTGGCGGAGTGGGTTCGGGCCTGTCGGTGTGGGTTCGGGTCTGGCGGAGTGGGTTGTGGTCTGGCGGAGAGGGTTCGGGTTTGGCGGAGTGGGTTCGGGTCTGGCGGAGTGGTTTCGGGGCTCGCGGAGTGGGTTTGGGTCTGGCGGAGTGGGTTTGGGTCTGGCGGAGTGGGTTCGGGCCTGGCGGAGTGGTTTCGGGTCTGGCGGAGTGGGTTTGGGTCTGGCGGAGAGGGTTTGGGTCTGGCGGAGTGGGTTTTGGTCTGGCGGAGTGGGTTTGGGTCTGGCGGAGTGGGTTTGGGTCTGGCGGAGAGGGTTTGGGTCTGGCGGAGTGGGTTTGGGTCTGGCGGACTGGGTTCGGGTCTGGCGGAGTGGGTTCGGGTCTGGCGGAGTGGGTTATGGTCTGGCGGAGTGGGTTCGGGTCTGGCGGAGTGGGTTCGGGTCTGGCGGAGTGGGTTGTGGTCTGGCGGAGTGGGTTCGGGTCTGGCGGAGTGGGTTCGGGTCTGGCGGAGTGGGTTGTGGTCTGGCGGAGTGGGTTCGGGTCTGGCGGAGTGGGTTGGGGTCTGGCGGAGTGGGTTTGGGTCTGGCGGAGTGGGTTCGGGTCTGGCGGAGTGGGTTTGTGTCTGGCGCAGTGGGTTCGGGTCTGGCGGAATGGGTTCGGGTCTGGCGGAGTGGGTTTGGGTCTGGCGGAGTGGGTTCGGGCCTGCCGGTGTGGGTTTAGGTCTGGCGGAGTGGGTTGTGGTCTGGCGGAGAGGGTTCGGGTTTGGCGGAGTGGGTTCAGGTCTGGCGGAGTGGTTTCGGGTCTGGCGGAGTGGGTTTGGGTCTGGCGGAGTGGGTTTGGGTCTGGCGGAGAGGGTTTGGGTCTGGCGGAGTGGGTTTGGGTCTGGCGGAGTGGGTTTGGGTCTGGCGGAGTGGGTTTTGGTCTGGCGGAGAGGGTTTGGCTCTGGCGGAGTGGGTTTGGGTCTGGCGGACTGGGTTCGGGTCTGGCGGAGTGGGTTGGGGTCTGTCGGATTGGGTTTGGGGCTGGCGGAGTGGGTTGTGGTCTGGCGGAGTGGGTTCGGGTCTGGCGGAGTGGGTTCGGGTCTGGCGGAGTGGGTTGTGGTCTGGCGGAGTGGGTTCGGGTCTGGCGGAGTGGGTTGGGGTCTGGCGGAGTGGGTTTGGGTGTGGCGGAGTGGGTTCGGGTCTGGCGGAGTGGGTTTGTGTCTGGCGCAGTGGGTTCGGGTCTGGCGGAATGGGTTCGGGTCTGGCGGAGTGGGTTTGGGTCTGGCGGAGTGGGTTCGGGCCTGCCGGTGTGGGTTTAGGTCTGGCGGAGTGGGTTGTGGTCTGGCGGAGAGGGTTCGGGTCTGGCGGAGTGGGTTTGGGTCTGGCGGAGAGGGTTTGGCTCTGGCGGAGTGGGTTTGGGTCTGGCGGACTGGGTTCGGGTCTGGCGGAGTGGGTTCGGGTCTGGCGGAGTGGGTTTGGGTGTGGCGGAGTGGGTTGGGGTCTGTCGGATTGGGTTCGGGTCTGGCGGAGTGGGTTGGGGTCTGGCGGAGTGGGTTGGGGTCTGGCGGAGTGGGTTCGGGTCTGGCGGAGTGGGTTCGTGTCTGGCGGAGTGGGTTTGGGTCTGGCGGAGTGGGATTGGGTCTGGCGGAGTGGGTTTGGGTCTGGCGGAGTGGGTTTGGGGTCTGACGGAGTGGGTTTGGGTCTGGCGGAGTGGGTTGGGGTCTGGCGGAGTGGGTTTGGGTCTGGCGGAGTTGGTTCGGGTCTGGCAGAGTGGGTTCGGGTCTGGCGGAGTGGGTTCGGGTCTGGCGGAGTGGGATTGGGTCTGACGGACTGGGTTGGGGTCTGGCGGAGTGGATTATGGTCTGGCATAGTGGGTTCGGGTCTGGCGGAGTGGGTTCGTGTCTGGCGGAGTGGGTTCGGGTCTGGCGGAGTGGGTTCGGGTCTGTTGGTGTGGGTTCGGGTCTGGCGGAGTGGGTTGTGGCCTGGCGGAGTGGGATTGGGTCTGGCGGAGTGGGTTTGGGTCTGGCGGAGTGGGTTGGGGACTGGCGGAGTGGGTTGGGGTCTGGCGGATTGGGTTGGGGTCTGGCGGAGTGGGTTTGGGTCTGGCGCAGTGGGTTGGGGTCTGGCGGAGTGGGTTCGGGTCTGGCGGAGTGGGTTCAGATCTGGCGGAGAGGGTTCAGGTCTGGCAGAGTGGGTTGGGGTCTGTCGGAGTGGTTCGGGTCTGGCGGAGTGGTTTGGGGTCTGGCGGAGTGGGTTCGGGTCTGGCGGAGTGGGTTCGGGTCTGGCGGAGTTGGTTCGGGTCTGGCGGAGTGGGTTCGGGTCTGGCGTAGTGGGTTCGGGTCTGGCGGAGTGGATTTGGGTCTGACGGAGTGGGTTGGGGTCTGGCGGAGTGGGTTATGGTCTGGCGGAGTGGGTTCGGGTCTGGCGGAGTGGGTTCGTGTCTGGCGGAGTGGGTTTGGGTCTGGCGGATTGGGTTCGGGTCTGTTGGTGTGGGTTCGGGTCTGGCGGAGTGGGTTGTGGTCCTGCGGAGTGGGTTCGGGTTTGGCGGAGTGGGTTCGGGTCTGGCGGAGTGGGTTGGGGTCTGGCGGAGTGGGTTTGGGTCTGGCGGAGTGGGTTCGGGTCTGGCGGAGTGGGTTCGGGTCTGGCGGAGTGGGACCGGGTCTGTCGGAGTGGGTTCGGGTCTTGCGGAGTGGGTTGGGGTCTGGCGGAGTGGGTTCGGGTCTGGAGGAGTGGGTTCGGGTCTGGCGGAGTGGGTTTGGGTCTGGCGAAGTGGCTTTGGGTCTGGCGGAGAGGGTGCGGGTGTGGCGGAGTGGGTTCGGGGCTGGCAGAGTGGGTTCGGGTCTGTCGGTGGGGGTTTGGGTCTGGCGGAGTGGGTTTGGGGTCTGACGGAGTGGGTTTGGGTCTGGCGGAGTGGGTTCGGTTCTGGCGGAGTGGGTTTGGGTCTGGCGGAGTGGGTTTGGGTCTGGCGGAGTGGGTTTGGGTCAGGCAGAGTGGGTTGGGGTCTGCCGGAGTGGGTTCGGGTCTGGCGGAGTGGGTTTGGGTCTGGCGGAGTGGGGTCGGGTCTGGCCAAGTGGGTTGGGGTCTGGCGGAGTGGATTGGGGTCTGGCGGAGTGGGTTCGGGTCTGGCGGAGTGGGTTCGGATCTGGCGGAGTGGGTTATGGTCTGGCGGAGTGGGTTCGGGTCTGTCGGAGTGGGTTCGGGTCTGGCGGAGTGGGTTGTGGTCTGGCGGAGTGGGTCCGGGTCTGGCGGGGTGGGTTCGGGTCTGGTGGAGTGGGTTGTGGTCTGGCAGAGTGGGTTCGGGTCTGGCGGAGTGGGTTTGGGTCTGGCGGAGTGGGTTTGGGTCTGGCGGAGTGGGTTCGGGTCTGGCGGAGTGGGTTTGTGTCTGGCGCAGTGGGTTCGGGTCTGGCGGAATGGGTTCGGGTATGGCGGAGTGGGTTTGGGTCTGGCAGAGTGGGTTCGGGCCTGTCGGTGTGGGTTCGGGTCTGGCGGAGTGGGTTGTGGTCTGGCGGAGAGGGTTCGGGTTTGGCGGAGTGGGTTCGGGTCTGGCGGAGTGGTTTCGGGGCTCGCGGAGTGGGTTTGGGTCTGGCGGAGTGGGTTTGGGTCTGGCGGAGTGGGTTCGGGCCTGGCGGAGTGGTTTCGGGTCTGGCGGAGTGGGTTTGGGTCTGGCGGAGAGGGTTTGGGTCTGGCGGAGTGGGTTTTGGTCTGGCGGAGTGGGTTTGGGTCTGGCGGAGTGGGTTTGGGTCTGGCGGAGAGGGTTTGGGTCTGGCGGAGTGGGTTTGGGTCTGGCGGACTGGGTTCGGGTCTGGCGGAGTGGGTTCGGGTCTGGCGGAGTGGGTTATGGTCTGGCGGAGTGGGTTCGGGTCTGGCGGAGTGGGTTCGGGTCTGGCGGAGTGGGTTGTGGTCTGGCGGAGTGGGTTCGGGTCTGGCGGAGTGGGTTCGGGTCTGGCGGAGTGGGTTGTGGTCTGGCGGAGTGGGTTCGGGTCTGGCGGAGTGGGTTGGGGTCTGGCGGAGTGGGTTTGGGTCTGGCGGAGTGGGTTCGGGTCTGGCGGAGTGGGTTTGTGTCTGGCGCAGTGGGTTCGGGTCTGGCGGAATGGGTTCGGGTCTGGCGGAGTGGGTTTGGGTCTGGCGGAGTGGGTTCGGGCCTGCCGGTGTGGGTTTAGGTCTGGCGGAGTGGGTTGTGGTCTGGCGGAGAGGGTTTGGGTTTGGCGGAGTGGGTTCAGGTCTGGCGGAGTGGTTTCGGGTCTGGCGGAGTGGGTTTGGGTCTGGCGGAGTGGGTTTGGGTCTGGCGGAGAGGGTTTGGGTCTGGCGGAGTGGGTTTGGGTCTGGCGGAGTGGGTTTGGGTCTGGCGGAGTGGGTTTTGGTCTGGCGGAGAGGGTTTGGCTCTGGCGGAGTGGGTTTGGGTCTGGCGGACTGGGTTCGGGTCTGGCGGAGTGGGTTGGGGTCTGTCGGATTGGGTTTGGGGCTGGCGGAGTGGGTTGTGGTCTGGCGGAGTGGGTTCGGGTCTGGCGGAGTGGGTTCGGGTCTGGCGGAGTGGGTTGTGGTCTGGCGGAGTGGGTTCGGGTCTGGCGGAGTGGGTTGGGGTCTGGCGGAGTGGGTTTGGGTGTGGCGGAGTGGGTTCGGGTCTGGCGGAGTGGGTTTGTGTCTGGCGCAGTGGGTTCGGGTCTGGCGGAATGGGTTCGGGTCTGGCGGAGTGGGTTTGGGTCTGGCGGAGTGGGTTCGGGCCTGCCGGTGTGGGTTTAGGTCTGGCGGAGTGGGTTGTGGTCTGGCGGAGAGGGTTCGGGTCTGGCGGAGTGGGTTTGGGTCTGGCGGAGAGGGTTTGGCTCTGGCGGAGTGGGTTTGGGTCTGGCGGACTGGGTTCGGGTCTGGCGGAGTGGGTTCGGGTCTGGCGGAGTGGGTTTGGGTCTGGCGGAGTGGGTTGGGGTCTGTCGGATTGGGTTCGGGTCTGGCGGAGTGGGTTGGGGTCTGGCGGAGTGGGTTGGGGTCTGGCGGAGTGGGTTCGGGTCTGGCGGAGTGGGTTCGTGTCTGGCGGAGTGGGTTTGGGTCTGGCGGAGTGGGATTGGGTCTGGCGGAGTGGGTTTGGGTCTGGCGGAGTGGGTTTGGGGTCTGACGGAGTGGGTTTGGGTCTGGCGGAGTTGGTTTGGGTATGGCGGAGTGGGTTTGGGTCTGGCGGAGTGGGTTTGGGTCTGGCGGAGTGGGTTCGGGTCTGGCGGAGTGGGTTATGGTCTGGCGGAGTGGGTTTGGGTCTGTCGGAGTGGGTTTGGGTCTGGCGGAGTGGGTTTGGGTCTGGCGCAGCGGGTTCGGGTCTGGCGGCATGGGTTCGGGTCTGGCGGAGTGGGTTTGGGTCTGGCGGAGTGAGTTCGGGTCTGTCGGTGTGGGTTCGGGTCTGGCGGGGTGGGTTGTGCTCTGGCGGAGAGGGTTCGGGTTTGGCGGACTGGGTTCGGGTCTGGCAGAGTGGATTCGGGTCTGGCGGAGTGCGTTTGGGTCTGGCGGAGTGGGTTTGGGTGTGGCGGACTGCATTCGGATCTGGCGGAGTGGGTTTGGGTCTGGCGGAGTGGGTTAGGGTCTGGCGGAGTGGGTTGGGGTCTGTCGGAGTGGGTTGGGGTCTGGCGGAGTGGGTTGGGGTCTGGCGGAGTGGGTTTGGGTGTGGCGGACTGCATTCGGGTCTGGCGGAGTGGGTTTGGGTCTGGCGGAGTGGGTTAGGGTCTGGCGGAGTGGGTTGGGGTCTGTCGGAGTGGGTTGGGGTCTGGCGGAGTGGGTTGGGGTCTGGCGGATTTGGTTCGGGTCTGGCGGAGTGGGTTCGGCTCTGGCGGAGTGGGTTCGGGTCTGGCGGAGTGAGTTTGGGTCTGGCTGAGTCGCTTCGGGTCTGTCGGTGTGGGTTCGGGTCTGGCGGAGTGGGTTGTGGTCTGGCGGAGTAGGTTTGGGTCTGGCGGAGTGGGTTCGAGTCTGGCGGATTGGGTTGGGGTCTGGCGGAGTGGGTTGGGGTCTGTCGGAGTGGGTTGGGGTCTGGCGGAATGGGTTGGGGTCTGGCGGAGTGGGTTCGGGTCTGGCGGGGTGGGTTCGGGTCTGGCGGAGTGGGTTCGGGTCTGGCGGGGTGGGTTTGGGTATGGCGGAGTAGGTTTGGGTCTGGCGGAGTGGGATCGGGTCTGTCGGTGTGGGTTTGGTTCTCTCGGAGTGGGTTGTGGTCTGGCGGAGTGGGTTCGGGTTTGGCGGAGTGGGTTCGGGTCTGGCGGAGTGGGTTGGGGTCTGGCGTAGTGGGTTCGGGTCTGGCGGAGTGGGTTTGGGACTGGCGGAGTGGGTATGGGTCTGGCGGAGTGGGTTTGGGTCTGGCGGAGTGGGTTTGGGTCTGGCGGATGGGTTTGGGTCTGGTGGAGTGGGTTTGGGGTCTGGCGGAGTGGGTTTGGGTCTGGCGGAGTTGGTTTGGGCCTGGCGGAGTGGGTTTGGGTCTGGCAGAGTGGGTTTGGGTCTGGCGGAGTGGGTTTAGGTCTGGCGGAGTTGGTTCGGGTCTGCCGGGGTGGGTTTGGGTCTGGCGGAGTGGGTTTGGGTCTGGCGGAGTGGGTTCGGGTCTGTCGGTGTGGGTTTGGGTCTCTCGGAGTGGGTTGTGGTCTGGCGGAGTGGGTTCGGGTTTGGCGGAGTGGGTTCGGGTCTGGCGGAGTGGGTTGGGGTCTGGCGTAGTGGGTTCGGGTCTGGCGGAGTGGGTTTGGGTCTGGCGGAGAGGGTATGGGTCTGGCGGAGTGGGTTTGGGTCTGGCGGAGTGGGTTTGGGTCTGGCGGATGGGTTTGGGTCTGGTGGAGTGGGTTTGGGGTCTGGCGGAGTGGGTTTGGGTCTGGCGGAGTTGGTTTGGGCCTGGCGGAGTGGGTTTGGGTCTGGCAGAGTGGGTTTGGGTCTGGCGGAGTGGGTTCGGGTCTGGTGGAGTGGGTTGTGGTCTGGCGGACTGGGTTTGGGTCTGGCGGAGTGGGTTTGGGTCTGGCGGAGTGGATTCGGGTCTGGCGGAGTGGGTTCGGGTCTGGCGGAGTGGGTTTGGGTCTGGCGGAGTGGGTTCGGTTCTGGCGGAGAGGGTTCGGGTCTGCCGGGGTGGGTTTGGGTCTGGCGGAGTGGGTTCGGGTCTGGCGGAGTGGGTTCGGGTCTGTCGGTGTGGGTTTGGGTCTCTCGGAGTGGGTTGTGGTCTGGCGGAGTGGGTTCGGGTTTGGCGGAGTGGGTTCGGGTCTGGCGGAGTGGGTTGGGGTCTGGCGTAGTGGGTTCGGGTCTGGCGGATGGGTTTGGGTCTGGTGGAGTGGGTTTGGGGTCTGGCGGAGTGGGTTTGGGTCTGGCGGAGTTGGTTTGGGCCAGGCGGAGTGGGATTGGGTCTGGCAGAGTGGGTTTGGGTCTGGCGGAGTGGGTTTGGGTCTGGCGGAGTTGGTTCGGGTCTGCCGGGGTGGGTTTGGGTCTGGCGGAGTGGGTTCGGGTCTGGCGGAGTGGGTTCGGGTCTGGCAGAGTTGGCTCGGGTCTGGCGGAGTGGGCTTGGGTCTTTCGGAGTGGGTTCGGGTCTGGTGGAGTGGGTTGTGGTCTGGCGGACTGGGTTTGGGTCTGGCGGAGTGGGTTTGGGTCTGGCGGAGTGGATTCGGGTCTGGCGGAGTGGGTTCGGGTCTGGCGGAGTGGGTTTGGGTCTGGCGGAGTGGGTTCGGTTCTGGCGGAGAGGGTTCGGGTCTGTCGGTGTGGGTTCGGGTCTGGCGGAGTGGGTTGTGGTCTGGCGGAGTTGGTTCGGGTCAGGCGGAGTGTGTTTGGGTCTGGCGGAGTGGGTTCGGGTCTGGCGGAGTGGGCTCGGGTCTGGCGGAGTGGTTTGGGTCTGTTGGAGTGGGTTGTGGTCTGTCGGTGTGGGTTCGTGTCTGGCGGAGTGGGTTGTGGTCTGGCGGAGTGGGTTGGGGTCTGGCGCTGTGGGTTGGGGTCTGGCGGAGTGGGTTCGGGTCTGGCGGAGTGGGTTTGGGTCTGGCGGAGAGGGTTCGGGTCTGGCGGAGTGGGTTCGGGTCTGGCGGAGTGGGTAATGGTCTGGCGGAGTGGGTTCGGATCTGTCTGAGTGGGTTCGGGTCAGGCGGAGTGGGTTGTGGTCTGGCGGAGTGGGTTCGGGTCTGGCGGAGTGGGTTCGGGTCCGGCGGAGTTGGTTCGGGTCTGGCGGAGTGGGTTCGGGTCTGGCGGAGTGGGTTCGGGTCTGGCGGAGTGGGTTCGGGTCTGGCGGAGTGGGTTCGGTCTGGCGGAGTTGGTTCGGGTCTGGCGGAGTGGGTTCGGGTCTGCCGGAGTGGGTTGTGGTCTGGCGGAGTTGGTTCGGGTCTGGCGGAGTGGGTTTGGGTCTGGCGAAGTGGGTTTGGGTCAGGCGGAGCGGGTTTGGGTCTGGCGGAGTGGGTTCGGGTCTGGCGGAGTGGGCTCGGGTCTGGCGGAGTGGTTTGGGTCTGTTGGAGTGGGTTGTGGTCTGTCGGTGTGGGTTCGTGTCTGGCGGAGTGGGTTGTGGTCTGGCGGAGTGGGTTCGGGTTTGGCGGAGTGGGTTCGGGTCTGGCGGAGTAGGTTGGGGTCTGGCGTAGTGGGTTCGGGTCTGTCGGAGTGGGTTGAGGTCTGGCGGAGTGGGTTCGGGTCTGGCGGAGTGGGTTCGGGTCTGGCGGAGTGGGTTCGGGTCTGGCGCAGTGGGTTCGGGTCTGGCGGAATGGGTTCGGGTATGGCGGAGTGGGTTTGGGTCTGGCGGAGTGGGTTCGGGTCTGTCGGTGTGGGTTCGGGTCTGGCGGATTGGGTTGTGGTCTGGCGGAGAATGTTCGGGTTTGGCGGAGTGGGTTCGGGTCTGGCGGAGTGGGTTCGTGTCTGGCGGAGTGGGTTTGGGTCTGGCGGAGGGGGTTTGGGTCTGGCGGAGTGGGTTTGGGTCTGGCGGAGTGGGTTTGGGTCAGGCAGAGTGGGTTGGGGTCTGGCGGAGTGGGTTCGGGTCTGGCGGAGTGGGTTTGGTTCTGGCGGAGAGGGTTCGGGTCTGGCGGAGTGGGTTCGGGTCTGGCGGAGTGGGATTGGGTCTGGCAGAGTGGGTTTGGGTCTTTCGGAGTGGGTTCGGGTCTGGTGGAGTGGGTTGTGGTCTGGCGGACTGGGTTTGGGTCTGGCGGAGTGGGTTTGGGTCTGGCGGAGTGGATTCGGGTCTGGCGGAGTGGGTTCGGGTCTGGCGGAGTGGGTTTGGGTCTGGCGGAGTGGGTTCGGTTCTGGCGGAGAGGGTTCGGGTCTGTCGGTGTGGGTTCGGGTCTGGCGGAGTGGGTTGTGGTCTGGCGGAGTTGGTTCGGGTCAGGCGGAGTGTGTTTGGGTCTGGCGGAGTGGGTTCGGGTCTGGCGGAGTGGGCTCGGGTCTGGCGGAGTGGTTTGGGTCTGTTGGAGTGGGTTGTGGTCTGTCGGTGTGGGTTCGTGTCTGGCGGAGTGGGTTGTGGTCTGGCGGAGTGGGTTGGGGTCTGGCGCTGTGGGTTGGGGTCTGGCGGAGTGGGTTCGGGTCTGGCGGAGTGGGTTTGGGTCTGGCGGAGAGGGTTCGGGTCTGGCGGAGTGGGTTCGGGTCTGGCGGAGTGGGTAATGGTCTGGCGGAGTGGGTTCGGATCTGTCTGAGTGGGTTCGGGTCTGGCGGAGTGGGTTGTGGTCTGGCGGAGTGGGTTCGGGTCTGGCGGAGTGGGTTCGGGTCCGGCGGAGTTGGTTCGGGTCTGGCGGAGTGGGTTCGGGTCTGGCGGAGTGGGTTCGGGTCTGGCGGAGTGGGTTCGGGTCTGGCGGAGTGGGTTCGGTCTGGCGGAGTTGGTTCGGGTCTGGCGGAGTGGGTTCGGGTCTGCCGGAGTGGGTTGTGGTCTGGCGGAGTTGGTTCGGGTCTGGCGGAGTGGGTTTGGGTCTGGCGAAGTGGGTTTGGGTCAGGCGGAGCGGGTTTGGGTCTGGCGGAGTGGGTTCGGGTCTGGCGGAGTGGGCTCGGGTCTGGCGGAGTGGTTTGGGTCTGTTGGAGTGGGTTGTGGTCTGTCGGTGTGGGTTCGTGTCTGGCGGAGTGGGTTGTGGTCTGGCGGAGTGGGTTCGGGTTTGGCGGAGTGGGTTCGGGTCTGGCGGAGTAGGTTGGGGTCTGGCGTAGTGGGTTCGGGTCTGTCGGAGTGGGTTGAGGTCTGGCGGAGTGGGTTCGGGTCTGGCGGAGTGGGTTCGGGTCTGGCGGAGTGGGTTCGGGTCTGGCGCAGTGGGTTCGGGTCTGGCGGAATGGGTTCGGGTATGGCGGAGTGGGTTTGGGTCTGGCGGAGTGGGTTCGGGTCTGTCGGTGTGGGTTCGGGTCTGGCGGATTGGGTTGTGGTCTGGCGGAGAATGTTCGGGTTTGGCGGAGTGGGTTCGGGTCTGGCGGAGTGGGTTCGTGTCTGGCGGAGTGGGTTTGGGTCTGGCGGAGGGGGTTTGGGTCTGGCGGAGTGGGTTTGGGTCTGGCGGAGTGGGTTTGGGTCAGGCAGAGTGGGTTGGGGTCTGGCGGAGTGGGTTCGGGTCTGGCGGAGTGGGTTTGGTTCTGGCGGAGAGGGTTCGGGTCTGGCGGAGTGGGTTCGGGTCTGGCGGAGTGGGATTGGGTCTGGCAGAGTGGGTTTGGGTCTGGCGGAGTGGGTTTGGGTCTGGCGGAGTTGGTTCGGGTCTGCCGGGGTGGGTTTGGGTCTGGCGGAGTGGGTTCGGGTCTGGCGGAGTGGGTTCGGGTCTGGCAGAGTTGGCTCGGGTCTGGCGGAGTGGGCTTGGGTCTTTCGGAGTGGGTTCGGGTCTGGTGGAGTGGGTTGTGGTCTGGCGGACTGGGTTTGGGTCTGGCGGAGTGGGTTTGGGTCTGGCGGAGTGGATTCGGGTCTGGCGGAGTGGGTTCGGGTCTGGCGGAGTGGGTTTGGGTCTGGCGGAGTGGGTTCGGTTCTGGCGGAGAGGGTTCGGGTCTGTCGGTGTGGGTTCGTGTCTGGCGGAGTGGGTTGTGGTCTGGCGGAGTTGGTTCGGGTCAGGCGGAGTGTGTTTGGGTCTGGCGGAGTGGGTTCGGGTCTGGCGGAGTGGGCTCGGGTCTGGCGGAGTGGTTTGGGTCTGTTGGAGTGGGTTGTGGTCTGTCGGTGTGGGTTCGTGTCTGGCGGAGTGGGTTGTGGTCTGGCGGAGTGGGTTGGGGTCTGGCGCAGTGGGTTGGGGTCTGGCGGAGTGGGTTCGGGTCTGGCGGAGTGGGTTTGGGTCTGGCGGAGAGGGTTCGGGTCTGGCGGAGTGGGTTCGGGTCTGGCGGAGTGGGTAATGGTCTGGCGGAGTGGGTTCGGATCTGTCTGAGTGGGTTCGGGTCTGGCGGAGTGGGTTGTGGTCTGGCGGAGTGGGTTCGGGTCTGGCGGAGTGGGTTCGGGTCCGGCGGAGTTGGTTCGGGTCTGGCGGAGTGGGTTCGGGTCTGGCGGAGTGGGTTCGGGTCTGGCGGAGTGGGTTCGGGTCTGGCGGAGTGGGTTCGGTCTGGCGGAGTTGGTTCGGGTCTGGCGGAGTGGGTTCGGGTCTGCCGGAGTGGGTTGTGGTCTGGCGGAGTTGGTTCGGGTCTGGCGGAGTGGGTTTGGGTCTGGCGAAGTCGGTTTGGGTCAGGCGGAGCGGGTTTGGGTCTGGCGGAGTGGGTTCGGGTCTGGCGGAGTGGGCTCGGGTCTGGCGGAGTGGTTTGGGTCTGTTGGAGTGGGTTGTGGTCTGTCGGTGTGGGTTCGTGTCTGGCGGAGTGGGTTGTGGTCTGGCGGAGTGGGTTCGGGTTTGGCGGAGTGGGTTCGGGTCTGGCGGAGTAGGTTGGGGTCTGGCGTAGTGGGTTCGGGTCTGTCGGAGTGGGTTGAGGTCTGGCGGAGTGGGTTCGGGTCTGGCGGAGTGGGTTCGGGTCTGGCGGAGTGGGTTCGGGTCTGGCGCAGTGGGTTCGGGTCTGGCGGAATGGGTTCGGGTATGGCGGAGTGGGTTCTGGTCTGTCGGAGTGGGTTCGGGTCTGGCGGAGTGGGTTGGGATCTGGCGGAGTGGGGTCGGGTCTGGCGGAGTTGGTTCGGGTCTGGCGGAGTGGGTTCGGGTCTGGCGGTGTGGGTTCGGGTCTGCCGGAGTGGGTTTGGGTCTGGCGGAGTGGGTTTGGGTCTGGCAGAGTGGGTTGGGGTCTGGCGGAGTGGGTTTGGATCTGTCGGTGTGGGTTCGGGTCTGGCGGAGTGGGTTGTGGTCTGGCGGAGTGGGTTCGGGTCTGGCGGAGTGGGTTCGGGTCTGGCGGAGTGGGTTGGGGTCTGGCGTAGTGGGTTCGGGTCTGGCGGAGTGGGTTCGGGTCTGGCGGAGTGGTTTCGGGTCTGGCGGAGTGGGTTTGGGTCTGGCGGAGAGGGTTTGGGTCTGACGGAGTGGGTTTGGGTCTGGCGGATGGGTTTGGGTGTGGCAGACTGGGTTCGGGTCTGGCGGAGTGGGTTCGGGTCTGGCGGAGTGGGTTTGGGTCTAGCGGAGTGGGTTTGGGTCTGGCGGATTGGTTTGGGCCTGGCGGAGTGGGTTTGGGTCTGGCAGAGTGGGTTTGGGTCTGGCGGAGTGGGTTTGGGTCTGGTGGAGTTGGTTCGGGTCTGCCGGGGTGGGTTTGGGTCTGGCGGAGTGGGTTCGGGTCTGGCGGAGTGGGTTCGGGTCTGGCAGAGTTGGCTCGGGTCTGGCGGAGTGGGTTTGGGTCTGGCGGAGTGGGTTCGGGTCTGGTGGAGTGGGTTGTGGGCTGGCGGACTGGGTTCGGGTTTGGCGGAGTGGGTTCGGGTCTGGCGGAGTGGGTTTGGGTCTGGCGGAGTGGGTTTGGGTCTGGCGGAGTGTGTTTGGGTCTGGCGGATGGGTTGTGTGTGGCGGACTGGGTTCGGGTCTGGCGGAGTGGGTTCGGGTCTGGCGGAGTGGGTTTGTGTCTGGCGGAGTGGGTATGGGTCTGGCGGAGTGGGTTTGGGTCTGGCGGAGTGGGTTTGGGTCTGGCGGATGGGTTTGGGTCTGCCGGAGTGAGTTTGGGGTCTGGCGGAGTGGGTTTGGGTCTGGCGGAGTTGGTTTGGGCCTGGCGGAGTGGGTTTGGGTCTGGCGGAGTGGGTTTGGGTCTGGCGGAGTGCGTTTGGGTCTGGCGGAGTGGGTTAGGGTCTGTCGGTGTGGGTTCGGGTCTGGCGGAGTGGGTTGTGGTCTGGCGGAGTTCGTTCGGGTCTGGCGGAGTGGGTTCGGTTCTGGCGGAGTGGGTTTGGGTCAGGCGGAGTGGGTTCGGGTCTGGCGGAGTGGGTTCGGGTCTGGTGGAGTGGGTTCGGGTCTGGCGGAGTGGGTTTGGGTCTGGCGGAGTGGGTTTGGGTCTGGCTGAGTGCTTTTGGGTCTGGCGGAGTGGGTTCGGGACTGGCGGATTGGGTTCAGGTCTGTCGGTGTGGGTTCGGGTCTGGCGGAATGGGTTGTGGTCTGGCGGAGTGGGTTCGGGTTTGGCGGAGTGGGTTCGGGTCTGGCGGAGTGGGTTTGGGTCTGGCGGAGTGGGTTCGGGTCTGGTGGAGTGGTTTCGTGTCTGGCGGAGTGGGTTTGGGTCTGGCGGAGAGGGTTTGGGCCTGGCGGAGTGGGTTTGGGTCAGGCGGAGTGGGTTTGGGTGTGGCGGAGTGGGTTCGGGTCTGAGGAGTGGGTTCGGGTCTGGCGGAGTGGGTTTGGGTCTGGCGGAATGGGTTTGGGTCTGGCGGAGTGGGATTGGGTCTGGCGGAGTGGGTTTGGGTCTGTCGGAGTGGGTTCGGGTCTGGCGGAGTGGGTTGGGGTCTCGTGGAGTTGGTTCGGGTTTGGCGGAGTGGGTTCGGGTCTGGCGGAGTGGGTTTGGTTCTGGCGGAGTGGGTTTGGGTCTGGCGGAGTGGGTTTGGGTCTGGCGGAGTGGGTTTGGGTCTGGCGGACTGGGTTCGGGTCTGGCGGAGTGGGTTCGGGTCTGGCGGAGTGGGTTAGGGTCTGGCGGAGTGGGTATGGGTCTGGCGGAGTGGGTTCGGGTCTGGCGGAGTGGTTTCGGGTCTGGCGGAGTGGGTTTGGGTCTGGCGGAGAGAGTTTGGAGTCTGGCGGAGTGGGTTTGGGTCTGGCGGATGGGTTTGGGTGTGGCAGACTGGGTTCGGGTCTGGCGGAGTGGGTTCGGGTCTGGCGGAGTGCGTTTGGGTCTGGCGGAGTGGGTTTGGGTCTGGCGGATTGGTTTGGGCCTGGCGGAGTGGGTTTGGGTCTGGCAGAGTGGGTTTGGGTCTGGCGGAGTGGGTTTGGGTCTGGCGGAGTTGGTTCGGGTCTGCCGGGGTGGGTTTGGGTCTGGCGGAGTGGGTTCGGGTCTGGCGGAGTGGGTTCGGGTCTGGCAGAGTTGGCTCGGGTCTGGCGGAGTGGGTTTGGGTCTGGCGGATTGGGTTCGGGTCTGGTGGAGTGGGTTGTGGGCTGGCGGACTGGGTTCGGGTTTGGAGGAGTGGGTTCGGGTCTGGCGGAGTGGGTTTGGTTCTGGCGGAATGGGTTTGGGTCTGGCGGAGTGGGTTTGGGTCTGGCGGATGGGTTTTGTGTGGCGGACTGGGTTCGGGTCTGGCGGAGTGGGTTCGGGTCTGGCGGAGTGGGTTAGGGTCTGGCGGAGTGGGTTCGGGTCTGGCGGAGTGGGTTTGTGTCTGGCGGAGTGGGTATGGGTCTGGCGGAGTGGGTTTGGGTCTGGCGGAGTGGGATTGGGTCTGGCGGATGGGTTTGGGTCTGGCGGAGTGGGTTTGGGGTCTGGCGGAGTGGGTTTGGGTCTGGCGGAGTTGGTTTGTGCCTGGCGGAGTGGGTTTGGGTCTGGCGGAGTGGGTTTGGGTCTGGCGGAGTGCGTTTGGGTCTGGCGGAGTGGGTTAGGGTCTGGCGGAGTGGGTTCGGGTCTGGCGGAGTGGGTTCTGGTCTGGCGGAATGGGTTGTGGTCTGGCGGAGTGGGTTCGGGTTTGGCGGAGTGGGTTCGGGTCTGGCGGAGTGGGTTTGGGTCTGGCGGAGTGGGTTCGGGTCTGGCGGAGTGCGTTTGGGTCTGGCGGAATGGGTTTGGGTCTGGCGGAGTGGGATTGGGTCTGGCGGAGTGGGTTTGGGTCTGTCGGAGTGGGTTCGGGTCTGGCGGAGTGGGTTGGGGTCTCGTGGAGTGGGTTCGGGTTTGGCGGAGTGGGTTCGGGTCTGGCGGAGTGGGTTTGGTTCTGGCGGAGTGAGTTTGGGTCTGGCGGAGTGGGTTTGGGTCTGGCGGACTGGGTTCGGGTCTGGCGGAGTGGGTTCGGGTCTGGCGGAGTGGGTTAGTGTCTGGCGGAGTGGGTATGGGTCTGGCGGAGTGGTTTTGGGTCTGGCGGAGTGGGTTTGGGTCTGGCGGATGGGTTTGGGTCTGGCGGAGTGAGTTTGGGGTCTGGCGGAGTGGGTTTGGGTCTGGCGGAGTTGGTTTGGGCCTGGCGGAGTGGGTTTGGGTCTGGCGGAGTGGGTTTGGGTCTGGCGGAGTGGGTTTGGGCCTGGCGGAGTGGGTTGGGGTCTGGCGGAGTGGGTTGGGGTCTGGCGGAGTGGGTTCAGATCTGGCGGAGTGGGTTCGGGTCTGGCGGAGTGGGTTCGGGTCTGTCGGTGTGGGTTCGGGTCTGGCGGAGTGGGTTGTGGTCTGGCAGATTTGGTTCGGGTCTTGCGGAGTGGGTTCGGGTCTGGCGGAGTGGGTTCGGGTCTGGCGGAGTGGGTTTGGGTCTGGCGGAGTGGGATTGGGTCTGGCGGAGTGGGTTTGGGTCTGTCGGAGTGGGTTTGGGTCTGGCGGAGTGGGTTGGGGTCTCGTGGAGTGGGTTCGGGTTTGGCGGAGTGGGTTCGGGTCTGGCGGAGTGGGTTTGGTTCTGGCGGAGTGAGTTTGGGTCTGGCGGAGTGGGTTTGGGTCTGGCGGAGTGGGTTTGGGACTGGCGGAGTGGGTTAGGGTCTGGCAGAGTGGGTTTGGTTCTGGCGGAGTGAGTTTGGGTCTGGCGGAGTGGGTTTGGGTCTGGCGGAGTGGGTTTGGGACTGGCGGACTGGGTTCGGGTCTGGCGGAGTGGGTTCGGGTCTGGCGGAGTGGGTTGTGGTCTGGCGGAGTGGGTTCGGGTTTGGCGGAGTGGGTTCGGGTCTGGCGGAGTGGGTTCGGGTCTGGCGCAATGGGTTGGGGTCTGGCGGAGTGGGTTCGGGTTTGGCGGAGTGGGTTCGGGTCTGGCGGAGTGGGTTGGTGTCTGGCGCAGTGGGTTGGGGTCTGGCGGAGTGGGTTCGGGTCTGGCGGAGTGGGTTTGGGTCTGGCGGAGAGGGTTCGGGTCTGGCGGAGTGGGTTCGGGTCTGGCGGAGTGGGTAATGGTCTGGCGGAGTGGGTTCGGATCTGTCTGAGTGGGTTCGGGTCTGGAGGAGTGGGTTGTGGTCTGGCGGAGTGGGTTCGGGTCTGGCGGAGTGGGTTCCGGTCTGGCGGAGTTGGTTCGGGTCTGGCGGAGTGGGTTCGGGTCTGGCGGAGTGGGTTCGGGTCTGGCGGAGAGGGTTCGGGTCTGGCGGAGTGGGTTCGGGTCTGGCGGAGTTGGTTCGGGTCTGGCGGAGTGGGTTCGGGTCTGGCGGAGTGGGTTGTGGTCTGGCGGAGTTGGTTCGGGTCTGGCGGAGTGGGTTTGGGTCTGACGAAGTGGGTTTGGGTCAGGCGGAGCGGGTTTGGGTCTGGCGGAGTGGGTTCGGGTCTGGCGGAGTGGGCTCGGGTCTGGCGGAGTGGTTTGGGTCTGTTGGAGTGGGTTGTGGTCTGTCGGTGTGGGTTCGTGTCTGGCGGAGTGGGTTGTGGTCTGGCGGAGTGGGTTCGGGTTTGGCGGAGTGGGTTCGGGTCTGGCGGAGTGGGTTGGGGTCTGGCGTAGTGGGTTCGGGTCTGTCGGAGTGGGTTGAGGTCTGGCGGAGTGGGTTCGGGTCTGGCGGAGTGGGTTCGGGTCTGGCGGAGTGGGTTCGGGTCTGGCGCAGTGGGTTCGGGTCTGGCGGAATGGGTTCGGGTCTGGCGGAGTGGGTTTGGGTCTGGCGGAGTGGGTTCGGGTCTGTCGGTGTGGGTTTGGGTCTGGCGGATTGGGTTGTGGTCTGGCGGAGAATGTTCGGGTTTGGCGGAGTGGGTTCGGGTCTGGCGGAGTGGGTTCGTGTCTGGCGGAGTGGGTTTGGGTCTGGCGGAGGGGGTTTGGGTCTGGCGGAGTGGGTTTGGTTCTGGCGGAGTGGGTTTGGGTCAGGCAGAGTGGGTTGGGGTCTGGCGGAGTGGGTTCGGGTCTGGCGGAGTGGGTTTGGGTCTGGCGAAGAGGGTTCGGGTCTGGCGGAGTGGGTTCGGGTCTGGCGGAGTGGGTAATGGTCTGGCGTAGTGGGTTCGGATCTGTCTGAGTGGGTTCGGGTCTGGCGGAGTGGGTTGTGGTCTGGCGGAGTGGGTTCGGGTCTGGCGGAGTGGGTTCGGGTGTGGCGGAGTTGGTTCGGGTCTGGCGGAGTGGGTTCGGGTCTGGCGGAGTGGGTTCGGGTCTGGCGGAGTGGGTTTGGGTCTGGCGGAGTGGGTTTGGGTCTGGCGGAGTGGGTTTGGGTCTGGCGGAGTGGGTTCGGGTCTGGCGGAGTGGGTTGGCGTCTGGCGGAGTGGGTTCGGGTCTGTCGGAGTGGGTTCGGGTCTGGCGGAGTGGGTTGGGGTCTGGCGGAGTGGGTTCGGGTCTGGCGGAGTGGGTTCGGGTCTGGCGGAGTGGGTTTGGGGTCTGGTGGAGTGGGTTCGGGTCTGGCGGAGTGGGTTTGGGTCTGGCGGAGTGGGTTTGGGTCTGGCGGAAAGGTTTCGGGTCTGGCGGAGTGGGTTTGGGTCTGGCGGAGAGGGTTTGCGTCTGGCGGAGTGGGTTTGGGTCTGGCCGATGGGTTTGGGTGTGGCGGACTGGGTTCGGGTCTGGCGGAGTGGGTTCGGGTCTGGCGGAGTGGGTTAGGGTCTGGTGGAGTGGGTTCGGGTCTGTCGCAGTGGGTTCGGGTCTGGCGGAGTTGGTTCGGGTCTGGCGGAGTGGGTTCGGGTCTGGCGGTGTGGGTTTGGGTCTGGCGGAGTGGGTATGGGTCTGGCGGAGTGGGTTTGGGTCTGGCGGACTGGGTTTGGGTCTGGCGGATGGGTTTGGGTCTGGTGGAGTGGGTTTGGGGTCTGGCGGAGTGGGTTTGGGTCTGTCGCAGTTCGTTTGGGCCTGGCGGTGTGGGTTTGGGTCTGGCAGAGTGGGTTTGGGTCTGGCGGAGTGGGTTTGGGTCTGGCGGAGTTGGTTCGGGTCTGCCGGGGTGGGTTTGCGTCTGGCGGAGTGGGTTCGGGTCTGGCGGAGTGGGTTCGGGTCTGGCAGAGTTGGCTAGGGTCTGGCGGAGTGGGTTTGGGTCTGGCGGAGTGGGTTCGGGTCTGGTGGAGTGGGTTGTGGTCTGGCGGACTGGGTTCGGGTTTAGCGGAGTGAGTTCGGGTCTGGCGGAGTGGGTTTGGGTCTGGCGGAGAGGGTTTGTGTCTGGCGGAGTGGGTTTGGGTCTGGCGGATGGGTTTGGGTGTGGCGGACTGGGTTCGCGTCTGGCGAAGTGGGTTCGGGTCTGGCGGAGTGGGTTAGGGTCTGGCGGAGTGGGTTCTGGTCTGTCGGAGTTGGTTCGGGTCTGGCGGAGTGGGTTGGGATCTGGCGGAGTGGGTTCGGGTCTGGCGGAGTTGGTTCGGGTCTGGCGGAGTGGGTTCGCGTCTGGCGGTGTGGGTTCGGGTCTGGCGGAGTGGGTTTGGGTCTGGCGGAGTGGGTTTGGGTCTGGCGGAGTGGGTTGGGGTCTGGCGGAGTGGGTTCGGGTCTGGCGGAGTGGGTTCGGGTCTGGCGGAGTGGGTTTGGGTCTGGCAGAGTGGGTTCGGGTCTGTCGGTGTGTGTTCGGGTCTGGCGGAGTGGGTTGTGGTCTGGCGGAGTGGGTTCGGGTCTGGCGGAGTGGTTTCGGGTCTGGCGGAGTGGGTTTGCGTCTTGCGGAGAGGGTTTGGGTCTGGCGGAGTGGGTTTGGGTCTGGCGGATGGGTTTGGGTGTGGCGGACTGGGTTCGGGTCTGGCGGAGTGGGTTCGGGTCTGGCGGAGTGGGTTTGGGTCTGGCGGAGTGGGTTTGGGTCTGGCGGATTGGTTTGGGCCTGGCGGAGTGGGTTTGGGTCTGGCAGAGTGGGTTCGGGTCTGGCGGAGTGGGTTTGGGTCTGGCGGAGTGGGTTCGGGTCTGGCGGAGTGGGTTGTGGTCTGGCAGAGTTGGCTCGGGTCTGGCGGAGTGGGTTTGGGTCTGGCGGAGTGGGTTCGGGTCTGGTGGAGTGGGTTGTGGGCTGGCGGACTGGGTTCGGGTTTGGCGGAGTGGGTTCGGGTCTGGCGGAGTGGGTTTGGGTCTGGCGGAGTGGGTTTGGGTCTGGCGGAGTGGGTTTGTGTCTGGCGGATGGGTTTTGTGTGGCGGACTGGGTTCGGGTCTGGCGGAGTGGGTTCGGGTCTGGCGGAGTGGGTTAGGGTCTGGCGGAGTGGGTTCGCGTCTGGCGGAGTGGGTTTGTGTCTGGCGGAGTGGGTATGGGTCTGGCGGAGTGGGTTTGGGTCTGGCGGAGTGGGTTTGGGTCTGGCGGATGGGTTTGGGTCTGGCGGAGTGGGTTTGGGGTCTGGCGGAGTGGGTTTGGGTCTGGCGGAGTTGGTTTGGGCCTGGCGGAGTTCGTTCGGGTCTGGCGGAGTGGGTTCGGATCTGGCGGAGTGGGTTCGGGTCTGGCGGAGTGGGTTCGGGTCTGGCGAAGTGGGTTCGGGTCTGTCGGTGTGGGTTCGGGTCTGGCGGAGTGGGTTGTGGTCTGGCGGAGTTCGTTCGGGTCTGGCGGAGTGGGTTCGGTTCTGGCGGAGTGGGTTTGGGTCTGGCGGAGTGGGTTCGGGTCTGGCGGAGTGGGTTCGGGTCTGGCGGAGTGGTTTCGGGTCTGGCGGAGTGGGTTGGGGTCTGGCGGAGTGGGTTAGGGTCTCGAGGAGTGGGTATGGGTCTGGCGGAGTGGGTTTGGGTCTGGCGGAGTGGGTTTGGGTCTGGCGGATGGGTTTGGGTCTGGCGGAGTGGGTTTGGGTTCTGGCGGAGTGGGTTTGGGTCTGGCGGAGTTGGTTTGGGCCTGGCGGAGTGCGTTTGGGTCTGGCGGAGTGGGTTTGGGTCTGGCGGAGTGGGTTTGGGCCTTGCGGAGTGGGTTTGGGTCTGGCGGAGTGGGTTTGGGTCTGGCGGAGTGGGTTCGGATCTGGCGGACTGGGTTTGGGACTGGCGGAGTGGGTTCAGGTCTGTCGGTTTGGGTTCTGGTCTGGCGGAGTGGGTTCGGGTCTGGCGGAGTGGGTTTGGGTCTGGCGGAGAGGGTTTGGGCCTGGCGGAGTGGGTTTGGGTGTGGCGGAGTGGGTTTGGGTGTGGCGGAGTGGGTTCGGGTCTGACGGAGTGGGTTCGGGTCTGGCGGAGTGGGTTAGGGTCTGGCGGAGTGGGTTCGGGTCTGTCGGAGTGGGTTCGGGTCTGCCGGAGTGGGTTGGGATCTGGCGGAATGGGTTCGGTTCTGGCGGAGCGGGTTCGGGTCTGGCGGAGTTGGTTTGGGTCTGGCGGATGGGTTTGGGTCTGGCGGAGAGGGTTTGGGTCTGGCGGAGTGGGTTTGGGTCTGGCGGATGGGTTTGGGTCTGGCGGACTGGGTTCGGGTCTGGCGGAGTGGGTTCGGGACTGGCGGAGTGGGTTAGGGTCTGGCGGAGTGGGTTCGGGTCTGTCGGAGTGGGTTTGGGTCTGGCGGAGAGGGTTTGGGCCTGGCGGAGTGGGTTTGGGTCTGGCGGAGTGGGTTTGGGTGTGGCGGAGTGGGTTCGGGTCTGACGGAGTGGGTTCGGGTCTGGCGGAGTGGGTTAGGGTCTGGCGGAGTGGGTTCGGGTCTGTCGGAGTGGGTTCGGGTCTGGCGGAGTGGGTTTGGTTCTGGCGGAGTGAGTTTGGGTCTGGCGGAGTGGGTTTGGGTCTGGCGGAGTGGGTTTGGGTCTGGCGGAGTGGGTTTGGGTCTGGCGGAGTGGGTTGGGGTCTGGCGGAGTGGATTGGGGTCTGGCGGAGTGGGTTCGGGTCTGGCGGAATGGGTTCGGGTCTGGCGGAGTGGGTTCGGGTCTGGCGCAGTGGGTTCGGGTCTGTCGGTGTGGGTTCGGGTCTGGCGGAGTGGGTTGTGGTCTGGCAGAGTGGGTTCGGGTTTGGCGGAGTGGGTTCGGGTCTGGCGGAGTGGGTTTGGGTCTGGCGGAGTGGGTTCGGGTCTGGCGGTGTGGTTTCGGGTCTGGCGGAGTTGGTTTGGGCCTGGCGGAGTGGGTTTGGGTCTGGCGGAGTGGGTTTGGGTCTGGCGGAGTGGGTTTGGGCCTTGCGGAGTGGGTTTGGGTCTGGCGGAGTGGGTTTGGGTCTGGCAGAGTGGGTTCGGATCTGGCGGACTGGGTTTGGGACTGGCGGAGTGGGTTCAGGTCTGTCGGTTTGGGTTCTGGTCTGGCGGAGTGGGTTCGGGTCTGGCGGAGTGGGTTTGGGTCTGGCGGAGTGGGTTCGGGACTGGCGGAGTGGTTTCGGGTCTGGCGGAGTGGGTTTGGTTCTGGCGGAGAGGGTTTGGGCCTGGCGGAGTGGGTTTGGATCTGGCGGAGTGGGTTTGGGTGTGGCGGAGTGGGTTCGGGTCTGACGTAGTGGGTTCGGGTCTGGCGGGATGGGTTCGGTTCTGGCGGAGCGGGTTCGGGTCTGGCGGAGTTGGTTTGGGTCTGGCGGATGGGTTTGGGTCTGGCGGAGAGGGTTTGGGTCTGGCAGAGTGGGTTTGGGTCTGGCGGATGGGTTTGGGTCTGGCGGACTGGGTTCGGGTCTGGCGGAGTGGGTTCGGGACTGGCGGAGTGGGTTAGGGTCTGGCGGAGTGGGTTCGGGTCTGTCGGAGTGGGTTTGGGTCTGGCGGAGAGGGTTTGGGCCTGGCGGAGTGGGTTTGGGTCTGGCGGAGTGGGTTTGGGTGTGGCGGAGTGGGTTCGGGTCTGACGGAGTGGGTTCGGGTCTGGCGGAGTGGGTTAGGGTCTGGCGGAGTGGGTTCGGTTCGGTCGGAGTGGGTTCGGGTCTGGCGGAGTGGGTTTGGTTCTGGCGGAGTGAGTTTGGGTCTGGCGGAGTGGGTTTGGGTCTGGCGGAGTGGGTTTGGGTCTGGCGGAGTGGGTTTGGGTCTGGCGGAGTGGGTTGGGGTCTGGCGGAGTGGATTGGGGTCTGGCGGAGTGGGTTCGGGTCTGGCGGAATGGGTTCGGGTCTGGCGGAGTGGGTTCGGGTCTGGCGGAGTGGGTTCGGGTCTGTCGGTGTGGGTTCGCGTCTGGCGGAGTGGGTTGTGGTCTGGCGGAGTGGGTTCGGGATTGGCGGAGTGGGTTCAGGTCTGGCGGAGTGGGTTTGGGTCTGGCGGAGTGGGTTCGGGTCTGGCGGTGTGGTTTCGGGTCTGGCGGAGTTGGTTTGGGCCTGGCGGAGTGGGTTTGGGTCTGGCGGAGTGGGTTTGGGTCTGGCGGAGTGGGTTTGGGCCTTGCGGAGTGGGTTTGGGTCTGGCGGAGTGGGTTCGGGTCTGGCGGAGTGGGTTCGGATCTGGCGGACTGGGTTTGGGACTGGCGGAGTGGGTTCAGGTCTGTCGGTTTGGGTTCTGGTCTGGCGGAGTGGGTTCGGGTCTGGCGGAGTGGGTTTGGGTCTGGCGGAGTGGGTTCGGGACTGGCGGAGTGGGTTTGGGTCTGGCGGAGTGGGTTAGGGTCTGGCGGAGTGGGTTCGGGTCTGACGGAGTGGGTTGGGGTGTGGCGGAGTGGGTTCGGGTCTGACGGAGTGGGTTCGGGTCTGGCGGAGTGGGTTAGGGTCTGGCGGAGTGGGTTCGGGTCTGTCGGAGTGGGTTCGGGTCTGCCGGAGTGGGTTGGGATCTGGCGGATTGGGTTCGGTTCTGGCGGAGCGGGTTCGGGTCTGGCGGAGTTGTTTTGGGTCTGGCGGATGGGTTTGGGTCTGGCGGAGAGGGTTTGGGTTTGGCGGAGTGGGTTTGGGTCTGGCGGATGGGTTTGGGTCTGGCGGACTGGGTTCGGGTCTGGCGGAGTGGGTTCGGGACTGGCGGAGTGGGTTAGGGTCTGGCGGAGTGCATTCGGGTCTGTCGGAGTGGGTTTGGGTCTGGCGGAGAGGGTTTGGGCCTGGCGGAGTGGATTTGGGTCTGGCGGAGTGGGTTTGGGTGTGGCGGAGTGGCTTTGGGTCTGACGGAGTGGGTTCGGGTCTGGCGGAGTGGGTTAGGGTCTGGCGGAGTGGGTTCGGGTCTGTCGGAGTGGGTTCAGGTCTGGCGGAGTGGGTTTGGTTCTGGCGGAGTGAGTTTGGGTCTGGCAGAGTGGGTTTGGGTCTGGCGGAGTGGGTTTGGGCCTGGCGGAGTGGGTTTGGGTCTGGCGGAGTGGATTTGGGTCTGGCGGAGTGGGTTTGGGTGTGGCGGAGTGGCTTTGGGTCTGACGGAGTGGGTTCGGGTCTGGCGGAGTGGGTTAGGGTCTGGCGGAGTGGGTTCGGGTCTGTCGGAGTGGGTTAGGGTCTGGCGGAGTGGGTTTGGTTCTGGTGGAGTGAGTTTGGGTCTGGCAGAGTGGGTTTGGGTCTGGCGGAGTGGGTTTGGGCCTGGCGGAGTGGGTTTGGGTCTGGCGGAGTGGGTTTGGGTGTGGCGGAGTGGGTTCGGGTCTGACGGAGTGGGTTCGGGTCTGGCGGAGTGGGTTAGGGTCTGGCGGAGTGTGTTCGGATCTGTGGGAGTGGGTTCGGGTCTGGCGGAGTGGGTTTGTTTCTGGCGGAGTGAGTTTGGGTCTGGCGGAGTGGGTTTGGGTCTGGCGGAGTGGGTTTGGGTGTGGCGGAGTGGGTTCGGGTCTGACGGAGTGGGTTCGGGTCTGGCGGAGTGGGTTAGGGTCTGGCGGAGTGGGTTCGGGTCTGTCGGAGTGGGTTTGGGTCTGGCGGAGAGGGTTTGGGCCTGGCGGAGTGGGTTTGGGTCTGGCGGAGTGGGTTTGGGAGTGGCGGAGTGGGTTCGGGTCTGACGGAGTGGGTTCGGGTCTGGCGGAGTGGGTTAGGGTCTGGCGGAGTGGGTTTGGGTCTGTCGGAGTGGGTTCGGGTCTGGCGGAGTGGGTTTGGTTCTGGCGGAGTGAGTTTGGGTCTGGCGGAGTGGGTTTCGGTCTGGCAGAGTGGGTTTGGATCTGGCGGAGTGGGTTTGGGTCTGGCGGAGTGGTTTGGGGTCTGGCGGAGTGGATTGGGGTCTGGCGGAGTGGGTTCGGGTCTGGCGGAATGGGTTCGGGTCTGGCGGAGTGGGTTCGGGTCTGGCGGAGTGGGTTCGGGTCTGTCGGTGTGGGTTCGGGTCTGGCGGAGTGGATTGTGGTCTGGCGGAGTGGGTTCGGGTTTGGCGGAGTGGGTTCGGGTTTGGCGGAGTGGGTTCGGGTCTGGTGGAGTGGGTTTGGGTCTGGCGGAGTGGGTTCGGGTCTGGCGGTGTGGTTTCGGGTCTGGCGGAGTGGGTTTGGGTCTGGCGGAGAGGGTTTGGGTCTGGCGGAGTGGGTTTGGGTCTGGCGGATGGGTTTGGGTCTGGCAGACTGGGTTCGGGTCTGGCGGAGTGGGTTCGGGTCTGGCGGAATGGGTTAGGGTCTGGCGGAGTGGGTTCGGGTCTGTCGGAGTGGGTTCGGGTCTGCCGGAGTGGGTTGGGATCTGGCGGATTGGGTTCGGGTCTGGCGGAGTTGTTTTGGGTCTGGCGGATGGGTTTGGGTCTGGCGGAGAGGGTTTGGATTTGGCGGAGTGGGATTGGGTCTGGCGGATGGGTTTGGGTCTGGCGGACTGGGTTCGGGTCTGGCGGAGTGGGTTCGGGACTGGCGGAGTGGGTTAGGGTCTGGCGGAGTGCATTCGGGTCTGTCGGAGTGGGTTTGGGTCTGGCGGAGAGGGTTTGGGCCTGGCGGAGTATATTTGGGTCTGGCGGAGTGGGTTTGGGTGTGGCGGAGTGGCTTTGGGTCTGACGGAGTGGGTTCGGGTCTGGCGGAGTGGGTTAGGGTCTGGCGGAGTGGGTTCGGGTCTGTCGGAGTGGGTTCGGGTCTGGCGGAGTGGGTTTGGTTCTGGCGGAGTGAGTTTGGGTCTGGCAGAGTGGGTTTGGGTCTGGCGGAGTGGGTTTGGGCCTGGCGGAGTGGGTTTGGGTCTGGCGGAGTGGGTTTGGGTGTGGCGGAGTGGGTTCGGGTCTGACGGAATGGGTTCGGGTCTGGCGGAGTGGGTTAGGGTCTGGCGGAGTGGGTTCGGATCTGTCGGAGTGGGTTCGGGTCTGGCGGAGTGGGTTTGGTTCTGGCGGAGTGAGTTTGGGTCTGGCTGAGTGGGTTTGGGTCTGGCGGAGTGGGTTTGGGTGTGGCGGAGTGGGTTCGGGTCTGACGGAGTGGGTTCGGGTCTGGCGGAGTGGGTTAGGGTCTGGCGGAGTGGGTTCGGGTCTGTCGGAGTGGGTTCGGGTCTGCCGGAGTGGGTTGGGATCTGGCGGATTGGGTTCGGTTCTGGCGGAGCGGGTTCGGGTCTGGCGGAGTTGGTTTGGGTCTGGCGGATGGGTTTGGGTCTGGCGGAGAGGGTTTGGGTTTGGCGGAGTGGGTTTGGGTCTGGCGGATGGGTTTGGGTCTGGAAGACTGGGTTCGGGTCTGGCGGAGTGGGTTCGGGACTGGCGGAGTGGGTTAGGGTCTGGCGGAGTGCGTTCGGGTCTGTCGGAGTGGGTTTGGGTCTGGCGGAGAGGGTTTGGGCCTGGCGGAGTGGGTTTGGGTCTGGCGGAGTGGGTTTGGGTGTGGCGGAGTGGGTTCGGGTCTGACGGAGTGGGTTCGGGTCTGGCGGAGTGGGTTAGGGTCTGGCGGAGTGGGTTTGGGTCTGTCGGAGTGGGTTCGGGTCTGGCGGAGTGGGTTTGGGTCTGGCGGAGTGGGTTTGGTTCTGGCAGAGTGAGTTTGGGTCTGGCGGAGTGGGTTTGGGTCTGGCAGAGTGGGTTTGGATCTGGCGGAGTGGGTTTGGGTCTGGCGGAGTGGGTTGGGGTCTGGCGGAGTGGATTGGGGTCTGGCGGAGTGGGTTCGGGTCTGGCGGAATGGGTTCGGATCTGGCGGAGTGGGTTTGGGTCTGGCGGAGTGGGTTCGGGTCTGTCGGTGTGGGTTCGGGTCTGGCGGAGTGGGTTGTAGTCTGGCGGAGTGGGTTCGGGTTTGGCGGAGTGGGTTCGGGTCTGGTGGAGTGGGTTTGGGTCTGGCGGAGTGGGTTCGGGTCTGGCGGTGTGGTTTCGGGTCTGGCGGAGTGGGTTTGGGTCTGGCGGAGAGGGTTTGGGTCTGTCGGAGTGGGTTTGGGTCTGGCGGATGGGTTTGGGTCTGGCAGACTGGGTTCGGGTCTGGCGGAGTGGGTTCGGATCTGGCGGAATGGGTTAGGGTCTGGCGGAGTGGGTTCGGGTCTGTTGGAGTGGGTTCGGGTCTGGCGGAGTGGGGTGGGATCTGGCGGAGTGGGTTCGGGTCTGGCGGAGTGGGTTCGGGTCTGGCGGAGTTGGTTCCGGTCTGGCAGAGTGGGTTCGGGTCTGGCGGAGTGGGTTGGGGTCTGGCGTAGTGGGTTCGGGTCTGGCGGAGTGGGTTTGGGTCTGGCGGAGTGGGGTTGGGTCTGGCGGAGTGGGTTTGGGTCTGGCGGATGGGTTTGGGTCTGGTGGAGTGGGTTCGGGTCTGGCGGAGTGGGTTCGGGTCTGGCGGAATGGGTTAGGGTCTGGCGGAGTGGGTTCGGGTCTGTCGGAGTGGGTTCGGGTCTGCCGGAGTGGGTTGGGATCTGGCGGATTGGGTTCGGGTCTGGCGGAGTTGTTTTGGGTCTGGCGGATGGGTTTGGGTCTGGCGGAGAGGGTTTGGGTTTGGCGGAGTGGGTTTGGGTCTGGCGGATGGGTTTGGGTCTGGCGGACTGGGTTCGGGTCTGGCGGAGTGGGTTCGGGACTGGCGGAGTGGGTTTGGGTCTGGCGGAGTGCATTCGGGTCTGTCGGAGTGGGTTTGGGTCTGGCGGAGAGGGTTTGGGCCTGGCGGAGTGGATTTGGGTCTGGCGGAGTGGGTTTGGGTGTGGCGGAGTGGCTTTGGGTCTGACGGAGTGGGTTCGGGTCTGGCGGAGTGGGTTAGGGTCTGGCGGAGTGGGTTCGGGTCTGTCGGAGTGGGTTCGGGTCTGGCGGAGTGGGTTTGGTTCTGGCGGAGTGAGTTTGGGTCTGGCAGAGTGGGTTTGGGTCTGGCGGAGTGGGTTTGGGCCTGGCGGAGTGGGTTTGGGTCTGGCGGAGTGGGTTTGGGTGTGGCGGAGTGGGTTCGGGTCTGACGGAGTGGGTTCGGGTCTGGCGGAGTGGGTTAGGGTCTGGCGGAGTGGGTTCGGATCTGTCGGAGTGGGTTCGGGTCTGGCGGAGTGGGTTTGGTTCTGGCGGAGTGAGTTTGGGTCTGGCGGAGTGGGTTTGGGTCTGGCGGAGTGGGTTTGGGTGTGGCGGAGTGGGTTCGGGTCTGACGGAGTGGGTTCGGGTCTGGCGGAGTGGGTTAGGGTCTGGCGGAGTGGGTTCGGGTCTGTCGGAGTGGGTTCGGGTCTGCCGGAGTGGGTTGGGATCTGGCGGATTGGGTTCGGTTCTGGCGGAGCGGGTTCGGGTCTGGCGGATTTGGTTTGGGTCTGGCGGATGGGTTTGGGTCTGGCGGAGAGGGTTTGGGTTTGGCGGAGTGGGTTTGGGTCTGGCGGATGGGTTTGGGTCTGGCAGACTGGGTTCGGGTCTGGCGGAGTGGGTTCGGGACTGGCGGAGTGGGTTAGGGTCTGGCGGAGTGCGTTCGGGTCTGTCGGAGTGGGTTTGGGTCTGGCGGAGAGGGTTTGGGCCTGGCGGAGTGGGTTTGGGTCTGGCGGAGTGGGTTTGGGTGTGGCGGAGTGGGTTCGGGTCTGACGGAGTGGGTTCGGGTCTGGCGGAGTGGGTTAGGGTCTGGCGGAGTGGGTTTGGGTCTGTCGGAGTGGGTTCGGGTCTGGCGGAGTGGGTTTGGGTCTGGCGGAATGGGTTTGGTTCTGGCGGAGTGAGTTTGGGTCTGGCGGAGTGGGTTTGGGTCTGGCAGAGTGGGTTTGGATCTGGCGGAGTGGGTTTGGGTCTGGCGGAGTGGGTTGGGGTCTGGCGGAGTGGATTGGGGTCTGGCGGAGTGGGTTGTGGTCTGGCGGAGTGGGTTCGGGTTTGGCGGAGTGGGTTCGGGTCTGGTGGAGTGGGTTTGGGTCTGGCGGAGTGGGTTCGGGTCTGGCGGTGTGGTTTCGGGTCTGGCGGAGTGGGTTTGGGTCTGGCGGAGAGGGTTTGGGTCTGGCGGAGTGGGTTTGGGTCTGGCGGATGGGTTTGGGTCTGGTGGAGTGGGTTCGGGTCTGGCGGAGTGGGTTCCGGTCTGGCGGAATGGGTTAGGGTCTGGCGGAGTGGGTTCGGGTCTGTCGGAGTGGGTTCGGGTCTGGCGGAGTGGGTTGGGATCTGGCGGAGTGGGTTCGGGTCTGGCGGAGTGGGTTCTGGTCTGGCGGAGTTGGTTCCGGTCTGGCGGAGTGGGTTCGGGTCTGGCGGAGTGGGTTCGGGTCTGGTGGAGTGGGTTTGGTCTGGCGGAGTGGGTTTGTGTCTGGCCGAGTGGGTTGGGGTTTGGCGGAGTGGGTTTGGGTCTGGCGGAGTGGGTTGTGGTCTGGCGGAGTGGGTTCGGGTTTCGCGGAGTGGGTTCGGGTCTGGCGGAGTCGGTTGGGGTCTGGCGTAGTGGGTTCGGGTCTGGCGGAGTGGGTTTGGGTCTGGCGGAGTGGGTTTGGGTCTGGCGGAGTGGGTTTGGGTCTGGCGGATGGGTTTGGGTCTGGTGGAGTGGGTTTCGGGTCTGGCGGAGTGGGTTTGGGTCTGGCGGAGTTGGTTTGGGCCTGGCGGAGTGGGTTTGGGTCTGGCGGAGTGGGTTTGGGTCTGGCGGAGTGGGTTGTGGTCTGGCGGAGTGGGTTCGGGTCTGTCGGTGTGGGTTCGCGTCTGGCGGAGTGGGTTGTGGTCTGGCGGAGTTCGTTCGGGTCTGGCGGAGTGGGATCGGTTCTGGCGGAGTGGGTTTGGGTCTGGCGGAGTGGGTTTGGGTCTGGCGGAGTGGGTTTGGGTCTGGCGGAGTGGGTTCGGGTCTGGCGGAGTGGTTAGGGTCTGGCGGAGTGGGTTCGGGTCTGGCGGAGTGGGTTCGGGACTGGCGGAGTGGTTAGGGTCTGGCGGAGTGGGTTCGGGTGTGGCGGAGTGGGTTTGGGTCTGGCGGAGTGGGTTCGGGTCTGGCGGAGTGGGTTCGGGTCTGGCGGAGTGGTTTCGGGTCTGGCGGAGTGGGTTTGGGTCTGGCGGAGAGGGTTTGCGCCTGGCGGAGTGGGTTTGCGTGTGGCGGAGTGGGTTTGGGTGTGGCGGAGTTGGTTCGGGTCTGACGGAGTGGGTTCGGGTCTGGCGGAGTGGGTTAGGGTCTGGCGGTGTGGGTTCGTGTCTGTCGGAGTGGGTTCGGGTCTGGCGGAGTTGGTTGGGGTCTGGCGGATTGGGTTCGGGTTTGGCGGAGTGGGTTCGGGTCTGGCGGAGTGGGTTTGGTTCTGGCGGAGTGAGTTTGGGTCTGGCGGAGTGGGTTTGGTTCTGGCGGAGTGGGTTTGGGTCTGGCGGAGTGGGTTCGGGTCTGGCGGAGTGGTTTCGGGTCTGGCGGAGTGGGTTCGGGTCTGGCGGAGTGGGTTTGGTTCTGGCGGAGTGAGTTTGGGTCTGGCGGAGTGGGTTTGGGTCTGGCGGAGTGGGTTTGGGTCTGGCGGAGTGGGTTCGGGTCTGGCGGAGTGGTGTCGGGTCTGGCGGAGTGGGTTTGATTCTGGCGGAGTGAGTTTGGGTCTGGCGGAGTGGGTTTGGGCCTGGCGGAGTGGGTTTGCGTGTGGCGGAGTGGGTTCGGGTGTGGCGGAGTGGGTTCGGGTCTGGCGGAGTGGGTTAGGGTCTGGCGGAGTGGGTTCGTGTCTGTCGGAGTGGGTTCGTGTCTGTCGGAGTGGGTTCGGGTCTGGCGGAGTGGGTTGGGGTCTGGCGGAGTGGGTTCGGGTCTGGCGGCGCGGGTTCGGGACTGGCGGAGTTGGTTCGGGTCTGGCGGAGTGGGTTTTGGTCTGGCGGAGTGGGTTCGGGTCTGGCGGAGTGGGTTAGGGTCTGGCGGAGTGGGTTCGGGTCTGTCGGAGTGGGTTCGGGTCTGTCGGAGTGGGATGGGGTCTGGCGGATTGGGTTTGGGTCTGGCGGAGCGGGTTCGGGTCTGGCGGAGTGGGTTCGGGTCTGGCGGAGTGGGTTTGGGTCTGGCGGAGTGGGTTTGGGTCTGGCGGAGTGGGATTGGGTCTGGCGGAGTGGGTTTGGGTCTGTCGGAGTGGGTTCGGGTCTGGCGGAGTGGGTTAGGGTCTGGCGGAGTGGGTTCGGGTCTGTCGGAGTGGGTTCGGGTCTGGCGGAGTGGGATGGGGTCTGGCGGATTGGGTTCGGGTCTGGCGGAACGGGTTCGGGTCTGGCGGAGTGGGTTCGGGTCTGGCGGAGTGGGTTTGGGTCTGGCGGAGTGGGTTTGGGTCTGGCGGAGTGGGATTGGGTCTGGCGGAGTGGGTTTGGGTCTGTCGGAGTGGGTTCGGGTCTGGCGGAGTGGGATGGGGTCTCGCGGATAGGGTTCGGGTTTGGCGGAGTGAGTTCAGGTCTGGCGGAGTGGGTTTGATTCTGGCGGAGTGAGTTTGGGTCTGGCGGAGTGGGTTTGGGTCTAGCGGAGTGGGTTTGGGTCTGTCGGAGTGGGTTCGGGTCTGGCAGAGTGGGTTTGGGTCTGGCGGAGTGGGTTGGGGTCTGGCGGAGTGGGTTCGGGTCTGGCGGAATGGGTTCGGGTCTGGCGGAGTGGGTTTGGGTCTGGCGGAGTGGGTTCAGGTCTGTCGGTGTGGGTTCGGGTCTGGCGGAGTGGGTTGTGGTCTGGCGGAGTGGGTTCGGGTTTGGCGGAGTGGGTTCGGGTCTGGCGGAGTGGGTTTGGGTCTGGCGGAGTGGGTTTGGGTCTGGCGGAGTGGTTTCGGGTCTGGCGGAGTGGGTTTGGGTCTGGCGGAGTGGGTTTGGGTCTGGCAGATGGGTTTGGGTCTGGCGGACTGGGTTTGGGTCTGGCGGACTGGGTTCGGGTCTGGCGGAGTGGGTTCGGGTCTGGCGGAGTGGATTCGGGTCTGTCGGAGTGGGTTCGGGTCTGGCGGAGTGGGTTGGGATCTGGCGGAGTGGGTTCGGGTCTGGCGGAGTTGGTTCCGGTCTGGCGGAGTGGGTTCGGGTCTGGCGGAGTGGGTTTGGGTCTGGCGGAATGGGTTCGGGTCTAGTGGAGTGGGTTTGGGTCTCGCGGAGTGGGTTTGGGTCTGGCGGAGTGGGTTGCGGTCTGGCGGAGTGGGTTTGGGTCTGGCGGAGTGGGTTGTGGTCTGGCGGAGTGGGTTCGGGTTTGGCGGAGTGGGTTCGGGTCTGGCGGAGTGGGTTGGGGTCTGGCATAGTGGGTTCGGGTCTGGCGGAGTGGGTTTGGGTCTGGCGGAGTGGGTTTGGGTCTGGCGGAGTGGGTTTTGGTCTGACGGAGTTGATTTGGGCCAGGCGGAGTGGGTTTGGGTCTGGCGGAGTGGGTTTGGGTCTGGCGGAGTGGGTTTGGGTCTGGCGGAGTTGGTTCGGGTCTAGCGGAGTGGGTTTGGTTCTGGCGGAGTGGGTTTGGGTCTGGCGGAGTGGTTTTGGGTCTGGCGGAGTTGGTTTGGGTCTGGCGGAGTGGGTTCGGGTCTGGCGGGGTGGGTTTGGGTCTGGCGGAGTGGGTTCGGGTCTGGCGGAGTGGGTTCGGGTCTGGCGGAGTTGGCTTGGGTCTGGCGGAGTGGGTTTGGGTCTGGCGGAGAGGGTTTGGGCCTGGCGGAGTGGGTTTGCGTGTGGCGGAGTGGGTTTGGGTGTGGCGGAGTGGGTTCGGGTCTGACGGAGTGGGTTCGGGTCTGGCGGAGTGGGTTGGGGTCTGGCGGAGTAGGTTCGTGTCTGTCGGAGTGGGTTCGGGTCTGGCGGAGTGGGTTGGGGTCTGGCGGATTGGGTTCGGGTTTGGCGGAGTGGGTTCGGGTCTGGCGGAGTGGGTTTGGTTCTGGCGGAGTGAGTTTGGATCTGGCGGAGTGGGTTTGGGTCTGGCGGAGTGGGTTTGGGGCTGGCGGAGTGGGTTCGGGTTTGGCGGAGTGGTTTCGGGTCTGGCGGAGTGGGTTTGGGTCTGGCGGAGTGGGTTTGAGACTGGCGGATGGGTTAGGGTGTGGCGGACTGGGTTCGGGTCTGGCGGAGTGGGTTCGGGTTTGGCGGAGTGAGTTCGGGTCTGGCGGAGTGGGTTTGGTTCTGGCGGAGTGAGTTTGGGTCTGGCGGAGTGGGTTTGGGTCTTGCGGAGTGGGTTTGGGTCTGTCGGAGTGGGTTCGGGTCTGGCAGAGTGGGTTTGGGTCTGGCGGAGTGGGTTGGGGTCTGGCGGAGTGGGTTCGGGTCTGGCGGAATGGGTTCGGGTCTGGCGGAGTGGGTTTGGGTCTGGCGGAGTGGGTTCAGGTCTGTCGGTGTGGGTTCGGGGCTGGCAGAGTGGGTTGTGGTCTGGCGGATTGGGTTCGGGTTTGGCGGAGTGGGTTCGGGTCTGGCGGAGTGGGTTTGGGTCTGGCGGAGTGGGTTCGGGTCTGGCGGAGTGGTTTCGGGTTTGGCGGAGTGGGTTTGGGTCTGGCGGAGAGGGTTTGGGTCTGGCGGAGTGGGTTTGGGTCTGGCAGATGGGTTTGGGTCTGGCGGACTGGGTTCGGGTCTGGCGGAGCGGGTTCGGGTCTGGCGGAGTGGGTTAGGGTCTGGCGGAGTGGATTCGGGTCTGTCGGAGTGGGTTCGGGTCTGGCGGAGTGGGTTGGGATCTGGCGGAGTGGGTTCGGGTCTGGCGGAGTTGGTTCCGGTCTGGCGGAGTGGGTTCGGGTCTGGCGGAGTGGGTTTGGGTCTGGTGGAGTGGGTTCGGGTCTGGTGGAGTGGGTTTGGGTCTCGCGGAGTGGGTTTGGGTCTGGCGGAGTGGGTTGGGGTCTGGCGGAGTGGGTTTGGGTCTGGCGGAGTGGGTTGTGGTCTGGCGGAGTGGGTTCGGGTTTGGCGGAGTGGGTTCGGGTCTGGCGGAGTGGGTTGGGGTCTGGCGTAGTGGGTTCGGGTCTGTCGGAGTGGGTTTGGGTCTGGCGGAGTGGGTTTGGGTCTGGTGGAGTGGGTTTTGGTCTGACGGAGTTGATTTGGGCCAGGCGGAGTGGGTTTGGGTCTGGCGGAGTGGGTTTGGGTCTGGCGGAGTGGGTTTGGGTCTGGCGGAGTTGGTTCGGGTCTAGCGGAGTGGGTTTGGTTCTGGCGGAGTGGGTTTGGGTCTGGCGGAGTGGTTTTGGGTCTGGCGGAGTGGGTTTGGGTCTGGCGGAGTGGGTTCGGGTCTGGCGGGGTGGGTTTGGGTCTGGCGGAGTGGGTTCGGGTCTGGCGGAGTGGGTTCGGGACTGACGGAGTTGGCTTGGGTCTGGCGGAGTGGGTTCGGGTCTGGCGGAATGGGTTCGGGTCTATCGGTGTGGGTTCGGGTCTGGCGGAGTGGGTTCGGGTCTGGAAGAGTGGGTTTGGGTCTGGCGGAGTGGGTTCCAGTCTGGCGGAATGGGTTCGGGTCTTGCGGAGTGGGTTTGGGTCTGGCGGAGTGGGTTCGGGTCTGGCGTAGTGGTTTCGGGTCTGGCGGAGTGGGTGTGGGTCTGGCGGAGTGGGTTTGGGTCTGGCGGAGAGGGTTTGGGTCTGGCGGAGTGGGTTTGCGTGTGGCGGAGTGGGTTTGGGTGTGGCGGAGTGGGTTCGGGTCTGACGGAGTGGGTTCGGGTCTGGCGGAGTGGGTTAGGGTCTGGCGGAGTAGGTTCGTGTCTGTCGAAGTGGGTTCGGGTCTGGCGGAGTGGGTTGGGGTCTGGCGGAGTGGGTTCAGGTCTGTCGGTGTGGGTTCGGGGCTGGCAGAGTGGGTTGTGGTCTGGCGGATTGGGTTCGGGTTTGGCGGAGTGGGTTCGGGTCTGGCGGAGTGGGTTTGGGTCTGGCGGAGTGGGTTCGGGTCTGGCGGAGTGGTTTCGGGTTTGGCGGAGTGGGTTTGGGTCTGGCGGAGAGGGTTTGGGTCTGGCGGAGTGGGTTTGGGTCTGGCAGATGGGTTTGGGTCTGGCGGACTGGGTTCGGGTCTGGCGGAGCGGGTTCGGGTCTGGCGGAGTGGGTTAGGGTCTGGCGGAGTGGATTCGGGTCTGTCGGAGTGGGTTCGGGTCTGGCGGAGTGGGTTGGGATCTGGCGGAGTGGGTTCGGGTCTGGCGGAGTTGGTTCCGGTCTGGCGGAGTGGGTTCGGGTCTGGCGGAGTGGGTTTGGGTCTGGCGGAGTGGGTTCGGGTCTGGTGGAGTGGGTTTGGGTCTCGCGGAGTGGGTTTGGGTCTGGCGGAGTGGGTTGGGGTCTGGCGGAGTGGGTTTGGGTCTGGCGGAGTGGGTTGTGGTCTGGCGGAGTGGGTTCGGGTTTGGCGGAGTGGGTTCGGGTCTGGCGGAGTGGGTTGGGGTCTGGCGTAGTGGGTTCGGGTCTGTCGGAGTGGGTTTGGGTCTGGCGGAGTGGGTTTGGGTCTGGTGGAGTGGGTTTTGGTCTGACGGAGTTGATTTGGGCCAGGCGGAGTGGGTTTGGGTCTGGCGGAGTGGGTTTGGGTCTGGCGGAGTGGGTTTGGGTCTGGCGGAGTTGGTTCGGGTCTAGCGGAGTGGGTTTGGTTCTGGCGGAGTGGGTTTGGGTCTGGCGGAGTGGTTTTGGGTCTGGCGGAGTGGGTTTGGGTCTGGCGGAGTGGGTTCGGGTCTGGCGGGGTGGGTTTGGGTCTGGCGGAGTGGGTTCGGGTCTGGCGGAGTGGGTTCGGGACTGACGGAGTTGGCTTGGGTCTGGCGGAGTGGGTTCGGGTCTGGCGGAATGGGTTCGGGTCTGTCGGTGTGGGTTCGGGTCTGGCGGAGTGGGTTCGGGTCTGGAAGAGTGGGTTTGGGTCTGGCGGAGTGGGTTCCAGTCTGGCGGAATGGGTTCGGGTCTTGCGGAGTGGGTTTGGGTCTGGCGGAGTGGGTTCGGGTCTGGCGTAGTGGTTTCGGGTCTGGCGGAGTGGGTGTGGGTCTGGCGGAGTGGGTTTGGGTCTGGCGGAGAGGGTTTGGGCCTGGCGGAGTGGGTTTGCGTGTGGCGGAGTGGGTTTGGGTGTGGCGGAGTGGGTTCGGGTCTGACGGAGTGGGTTCGGGTCTGGCGGAGTGGGTTAGGGTCTGGCGGAGTAGGTTCGTGTCTGTCGAAGTGGGTTCGGGTCTGGCGGAGTGGGTTGGGGTCTGGCGGATTGGGTTCGGGTTTGGCGGAGTGGGTTCGGGTCTGGCGGAGTGGGTTTGGTTCTGGCGGAGTGAGTTTGGGTCTGGCGGAGTGGGTTTGGGTCTGGAGGAGTGGGTTTGGGTCTGGCGGAGTGGGTTGTGGTCTGGCGGAGTGGGTTCGGTTTTGGCGGAGTGGGTTTGGGTCTGGCGGAGTGGGTTCGGGTCTGGCGAAGTGGTTTCGGGTCTGGCGGAGTGGGTTTGGGTCTGGCGGAGAGGGTTTGGGTCTGGCGGAGTGGGTTTGGGTCTGGCAGATGGGTTTCGGTCTGGCGGACTGGGTTCGGGTCTGGCGGAGTGGGTTCGGGTCTGGCGGAGTGGGTTAGGGTCTGGCGGAGTAGATTCGGGTCTGTCGGAGTGGGTTCGCGTCTGGCGGAGTGGGTTGGGATCTGGCGGAGTGGGTTCGGGTCTGGCGGAGTTGGTTCCGGTCTGGCGGAGTGGGTTCGGGTCTGGCGGAGTGGGTTTGGGTCTGGCGGAGTGGGTTCGGGTCTGGTGGAGCGGGTTTGGGTCTCGCGGAGTGGGTTTGGGTCTGGCGGAGTGGGTTGGGGTCTGGCGGAGTGGGTTTGGGTCTGGCGGAGTGGGTTGTGGTCTGGCGGAGTGGGTTCGGGTTTGGCGGAGTGGGTTTGGGTCTGGCGGAGTGGGTTCGGGTCTGGAGGGGTGGGTTTGGGTCTGGCGGAGTGGGTTCGGGTCCGGCGGAGTGGGTTCGGGTCTGGCGGAGTTGGCTTGGGTCTGGCGGAGTGGGTTCGGGTCTGGCGGAATGGGTTCGGGTCTGTCGGTGTGGGTTCGGGTCTGGCGGAGTGGGATTGGGTCTGGCGGAGTGGGTTGGGGTCTGGCGGAGTGGGTTTGGGTCTGGCGGAGTGGGTTGTGGTCTGGCGGAGTGGGTTCGGGTTTGGCGGAGTCGGTTCGGGTCTGGCGGAGTGGGTTGGGGTCTGGCGTAGTGGGTTTGGGTCTGGCGGAGTGGGTTTGGGTCTGGCGGAGTGGGTTTGGGTCTGGCGGAGTGGGTTTGGGTCTGGCGGATGGGTTTGGGTCTGGTGGAGTGGGTTTGGGGTCTGGCGGAGTGGGTTTGGGTCTGGCGGAGTTGGTTTGGGCCTGGCGGAGTGGGTTTGGGTCTGGCGGAGTGGGTTTGGGTCTGGTGGAGTGGGTTGTGGTCTGGCGGAGTGGGTTCGGGTCTGTCGGTGTGGGTTCGGGTCTGGCGGAGTGGGTTGTGGTCTGGCGGAGTTCGTTCGGGTCTGGCGGAGTGGGATCGGTTCTGGCGGAGTGGGTTTGGGTCTGGCGGAGTGGGTTTGGGTCTGGCGGAGTGTGTTCGGGTCTGGCGGAGTGGTTTGGGTCTGGCGGAGTGGGTTTGGGTCTGGCGGAGTGGGTTCGGGTCTGGCGGAGTGGGTTCGGGTCTGGCAGAGTGGGTTGTGGTCTGGCGGAGTGGGTTCGGGTTTGGCGGAGTGGGTTTGGGTCTGGCGGAGTGGGTTTGGGTCTGGCGGAGTGGGTTCGGGTCTGGCGGAGTGGTTTCGGGTCTGGCGGAGTGGGTTGGGGTCCGGCGGAGAGGGTTTGGGCCTGGCGGAGTGGGTTTGCGTGTGGCGGAGTGGGTTTGGGTGTGGCGGAGTGGGTTCGGGTCTGACGGAGTGGGTTCGGGTCTGGCGGAGTGGGTTAGGGTCTGGCGGAGTGGGTTCGTGTCTGTCGGAGTGGGTTCGTGTCTGTCGGAGTGGGTTCGGGTCTGGCGGAGTGGGTTGGGGTCTGGCGGATTGGGTTCGGGTCTGGCGGCGCGGGTTCGGGACTAGCGGAGTTGGTTCGGGTCTGGCGGAGTGGGTTTGGGTCTGGCGGAGTGGGTTCGGGTCTGGCGGAGTGGGTTAGGGTCTGGCGGAGTGGGTTCGGGTCTGTCGGAGTGGGTTCGGGTCTGGCGGAGTGGGATGGGGTCTGGCGGATTGGGTTTGGGTCTGGCGGAGCGGGTTCGGGTCTGGCGGAGTGGGTTGGGGTCTGGCGGAGTGGGTTCGGGTCTGGCGGAGTGGGTTTGGGTCTGGCGGAGTGGGTTTGGGTCTGGCGGAGTGGGATTGGGTCTGGCGGAGTGGGTTTGGGTCTGTCGGAGTGGGTTCGGGTCTGGCGGAGTGGGTTAGGGTCTGGCGGAGTGGGTTCGGGTCTGTCGGAGTGGGTTCGGGTCTGGCGGAGTGGGATGGGGTCTGGCGGATTGGGTTCGGGTCTGGCGGAGCGGGTTCGGGTCTGGCGGAGTGGGTTCGGGTCTGGCGGAGTGGGTTTGGGTCTGGCGGAGTGGGTTTGGGTCTGGCGGAGTGGGATTGGGTCTGGCGGAGTGGGTTTGGGTCTGTCGGAGTGGGTTCGGGTCTGGCGGAGTGGGATGGGGTCTCGCGGAGTGGGTTCGGGTTTGGCGGAGTGAGTTCAGGTCTGGCGGAGTGGGTTTGGTTCTGGCGGAGTGAGTTTGGGTCTGGCGGAGTGGGTTTGGGTCTAGCGGAGTGGGTTTGGGTCTGTCGGAGTGGGTTCGGGTCTGGCAGAGTGGGTTTGGGTCTGGCGGAGTGGGTTGGGGTCTGGCGGAGTGGGTTCGGGTCTGGCGGAATGGGTTCGGGTCTGGCGGAGTGGGTTTGGGTCTGGCGGAGTGGGTTCAGGTCTGTCGGTGTGGGTTCGGGTCTGGCGGAGTGGGTTGTGGTCTGGCGGAGTGGGTTCGGGTTTGGCGGAGTGGGTTCGGGTCTGGCGGAGTGGGTTTGGGTCTGGCGGAGTGGGTTCGGGTCTGGCGGAGTGGTTTCGGGTCTGGCGGAGTGGGTTTGGGTCTGGCGGAGTGGGTTTGGGTCTGGCAGATGGGTTTGGGTCTGGCGGACTGGGTTTGGGTCTGGCGGACTGGGTTCGGGTCTGGCGGAGTGGGTTCGGGTCTGGCGGAGTGGATTCGGGTCTGTCGGAGTGGGTTCGGGTCTGGCGGAGTGGGTTGGGATCTGGCGGAGTGGGTTCGGGTCTGGCGGAGTGGGTTTGGGTCTGGCGGAATGGGTTCGGGTCTAGTGGAGTGTGTTTGGGTCTCGCGGAGTGGGTTTGGGTCTGGCGGACCCAAACCCACTCCGCCAGACCCGAACCCACTCCGCCACACCCAAACCCACTCCGCCACACGCAAACCCACTCCGCAGATGGGTTTGGGTCTGGTGGAGTGGGTTTGGGTCTGGCGGAGTGGGTTGTGGTCTGGCGGAGTGGGTTCGGGTTTGGCGGAGTGGGTTCGGGTCTGGCGGAGTGGGTTGGGGTCTGGCGTAGTGGGTTGGGATCTGGCGGAGTGGGTTTGGGTCTGGCGGAGTGGGTTTGGGTCTGGCGGAGTGGGTTTTGGTCTGACGGAGTTGATTTGGGCCAGGCGGAGTGGGTTTGGGTCTGGCGGAGTGGGTTTGGGTCTGGCGGAGTGGGTTTGGGTCTGGCGGAGTTGGTTCGGGTCTAGCGGAGTGGGTTTGGTTCTGGCGGAGTGGGTTTGGGTCTGGCGGAGTGGTTTTGGGTCTGGCGGAGTTGGTTTGGGTCTGGCGGAGTGGGTTCGGGTCTGGCGGGGTGGGTTTGGGTCTGGCGGAGTGGGTTCGGGTCTGGCGGAGTGGGTTCGGGTCTGGCGGAGTTGGCTTGGGTCTGGCGGAGTGGGTTTGGGTCTGGCGGAGAGGGTTTGGGCCTGGCGGAGTGGGTTTGCGTGTGGCGGAGTGGGTTTGGGTGTGGCGGAGTGGGTTCGGGTCTGACGGAGTGGGTTCGGGTCTGGCGGAGTGGGTTGGGGTCTGGCGGAGTAGGTTCGTGTCTGTCGGAGTGGGTTCGGGTCTGGCGGAGTGGGTTGGGGTCTGGCGGATTGGGTTCGGGTTTGGCGGAGTGGGTTCGGGTCTGGCGGAGTGGGTTTGGTTCTGGCGGAGTGAGTTTGGATCTGGCGGAGTGGGTTTGGGTCTGGCGGAGTGGGTTTGGGGCTGGCGGAGTGGGTTCGGGTTTGGCGGAGTGGTTTCGGGTCTGGCGGAGTGGGTTTGGGTCTGGCGGAGTGGGTTTGAGACTGGCGGATGGGTTAGGGTGTGGCGGACTGGGTTCGGGTCTGGCGGAGTGGGTTCGGGTTTGGCGGAGTGAGTTCAGGTCTGGCGGAGTGGGTTTGGTTCTGGCGGAGTGAGTTTGGGTCTGGCGGAGTGGGTTTGGGTCTAGCGGAGTGGGTTTGGGTCTGTCGGAGTGGGTTTGGGTCTGGCAGAGTGGGTTTGGGTCTGGCGGAGTGGGTTGGGGTCTGGCGGAGTGGGTTCGGGTCTGGCGGAATGGGTTCGGGTCTGGCGGAGTGGGTTTGGGTCTGGCGGAGTGGGTTCAGGTCTGTCGGTGTGGGTTCGGGGCTGGCGGAGTGGGTTGTGGTCTGGCGGATTGGGTTCGGGTTTGGCGGAGTGGGTTCGGGTCTGGCGGAGTGGGTTTGGGTCTGGCGGAGTGGGTTCGGGTCTGGCGGAGTGGTTTCGGGTTTGGCGGAGTGGGTTTGGGTCTGGCGGAGAGGGTTTGGGTCTGGCGGAGTGGGTTTGGGTCTGGCAGATGGGTTTGGGTCTGGCGGACTGGGTTCGGGTCTGGCGGAGCGGGTTCGGGTCTGGCGGAGTGGGTTAGGGTCTGGCGGAGTGGATTCGGGTCTGTCGGAGTGGGTTCGGGTCTGGCGGAGTGGGTTGGGATCTGGCGGAGTGGGTTCGGGTCTGGCGGAGTTGGTTCCGGTCTGCCGGAGTGGGTTCGGGTCTGGCGGAGTGGGTTTGGGTCTGGCGGAGTGGGTTCGGGTCTGGTGGAGTGGGTTTGGGTCTCGCGGAGTGGGTTTGGGTCTGGCGGAGTGGGTTGGGGTCTGGCGGAGTGGGTTTGGGTCTGGCGGAGTGGGTTGTGGTCTGGCGGAGTGGGTTCGGGTTTGGCGGAGTGGGTTCGGGTCTGGCGGAGTGGGTTGGGGTCTGGCGTAGTGGGTTCGGGTCTGTCGGAGTGGGTTTGGGTCTGGCGGAGTGGGTTTGGGTCTGGTGGAGTGGGTTTTGGTCTGACGGAGTTGATTTGGGCCAGGCGGAGTGGGTTTGGGTCTGGCGGAGTGGGTTTGGGTCTGGCGGAGTGGGTTTGGGTCTGGCGGAGTTGGTTCGGGTCTAGCGGAGTGGGTTTGGTTCTGGCGGAGTGGGTTTGGGTCTGGCGGAGTGGTTTTGGGTCTGGCGGAGTGGGTTTGGGTCTGGCGGAGTGGGTTCGGGTCTGGCGGGGTGGGTTTGGGTCTGGCGGAGTGGGTTCGGGTCTGGCGGAGTGGGTTCGGGACTGACGGAGTTGGCTTGGGTCTGGCGGAGTGGGTTCGGGTCTGGCGGAATGGGTTCGGGTCTGTCGGTGTGGGTTCGGGTCTGGCGGAGTGGGTTCGGGTCTGGAAGAGTGGGTTTGGGTCTGGCGGAGTGGGTTCCAGTCTGGCGGAATGGGTTCGGGTCTTGCGGAGTGGGTTTGGGTCTGGCGGAGTGGGTTCGGGTCTGGCGTAGTGGTTTCGGGTCTGGCAGAGTGGGTGTGGGTCTGGCGGAGTGGGTTTGTGTCTGGCGGAGAGGGTTTGGGCCTGGCGGAGTGGGTTTGCGTGTGGCGGAGTGGGTTTGGGTGTGGCGGAGTGGGTTCGGGTCTGACGGAGTGGGTTCGGGTCTGGCGGAGTGGGTTAGGGTCTGGCGGAGTGGGTTCGTGTCTGTCGGAGTGGGTTCGGGTCTGGCGGAGTGGGTTGGGGTCTGGCGGATTGGGTTCGGGTTTGGCGGAGTGGGTTCGGGTCTGGTGGAGTGGGTTTGGTTCTGGCGGAGTGAGTTTGGGTCTGGCGGAGTGGGTTTGGGTCTGGCGGATGGGTTAGGGTGTGGCGGACTGGGTTCGGGTCTGGCGGAGTGGGTTTGGGACTGGCGGAGTGGGTTCAGGTCTGTCAGTGTGGGTTCGGGTCTGGCGGAGTGGGTTGTGGTCTGGCGGAGTGGGTTCGTGTTTGGCGGAGTGGGTTCGGGTCTGGCGGAGTGGGTTTGGGTCTGGCGGAGTGGGTTCGGGTCTGGCGGAGTGGGTTTGGGTCTGGCGGAGAGGGTTTGGGCCTGGCGGAGTGGTTTGGCTCTGGCGGAGTGGGTTTGGGTGTTGCGGAGTGGGTTCGGGTCTGACGGAGTGGGTTCGGGTTTGGCGGAGTGGGTTATGGTCTGGCGGAGTGGGTTAGGGTCTGTCGGAGTGGGTTCGGGTCTGGCGGAGTGGGATGGGGTCTGGCGGATTGGGTTCGGGTCTGGCGGAGCGGGTTCGGGTCTGGCGGAGTGGGATCAGTTCTGGCGGAGTGGGTTTGGGCCTGGCGGAGTGGGTTTGGGTCTGGCGGAGTGGGTTTGGGTCTGGCGGAGTGGGTTTGGGTCTGGCGGAGTTGGTTCGGGTCTAGCGGAGTGGGTTTGGTTCTGGCGGAGTGGGTTTTGGGTCTGGCGGAGTGGTTTTGGGTCTGGCGGAGTGGATTTGGGTCTGGCGGAGTGGGTTCGGGTCTGGCGGGGTGGGTTTGGGTCTGGCGGAGTGGGTTCGGGTCTGGCGGAGTGGGTTCGGGTCTGGCGGAGTTGGCTTGGGTCTGGCGGAGTGGGTTCGGGTCTGGCGGAATGGGTTCGGGTCTGTCGGTGTGGGTTCGGGTCTGGCGGAGTGGGTTTGGGTCTGGCGGAGTGGGTTAGGGTCTGGCGGAGTGTGTTTGGGTCTGGCGGAGTGGGTTGTGGTCTGGCGGAGTGGGTTCGGGTTTGGCGGAGTGGGTTCGGGTCTGGCGGAGTGGGTTGGGGTCTGGCGTAGTGGGTTCGGGTCTGTCGGAGTGGGTTTGGGTCTGGCGGAGTGGGTTTGGGTCTGGTGGAGTGGGTTTTGGTCTGACGGAGTTGATTTGGGCCAGGCGGAGTGGGTTTGGGTCTGGCGGAGTGGGTTTGGGTCTGGCGGAGTGGGTTTGGGTCTGGCGGAGTTGGTTCGGGTCTAGCGGAGTGGGTTTGGTTCTGGCGGAGTGGGTTTGGGTCTGGCGGAGTGGTTTTGGGTCTGGCGGAGTGGGTTTGGGTCTGGCGGAGTGGGTTCGGGTCTGGCGGGGTGGGTTTGGGTCTGGCGGAGTGGGTTCGGGTCTGGCGGAGTGGGTTCGGGACTGACGGAGTTGGCTTGGGTCTGGCGGAGTGGGTTCGGGTCTGGCGGAATGGGTTCGGGTCTGTCGGTGTGGGTTCGGGTCTGGCGGAGTGGGTTCGGGTCTGGAAGAGTGGGTTTGGGTCTGGCGGAGTGGGTTCCAGTCTGGCGGAATGGGTTCGGGTCTTGCGGAGTGGGTTTGGGTCTGGCGGAGTGGGTTCGGGTCTGGCGTAGTGGTTTCGGGTCTGGCAGAGTGGGTGTGGGTCTGGCGGAGTGGGTTTGTGTCTGGCGGAGAGGGTTTGGGCCTGGCGGAGTGGGTTTGCGTGTGGCGGAGTGGGTTTGGGTGTGGCGGAGTGGGTTCGGGTCTGACGGAGTGGGTTCGGGTCTGGCGGAGTGGGTTAGGGTCTGGCGGAGTGGGTTCGTGTCTGTCGGAGTGGGTTCGGGTCTGGCGGAGTGGGTTGGGGTCTGGCGGATTGGGTTCGGGTTTGGCGGAGTGGGTTCGGGTCTGGTGGAGTGGGTTTGGTTCTGGCGGAGTGAGTTTGGGTCTGGCGGAGTGGGTTTGGGTCTGGCGGAGTGGGTTTGGGTCTGGTGGAGTGGGTTCGGGTCTGGCGGAGTGGTTTCGGGTCTGGCGGAGTGGGTTTGGGTCTGGCGGAGTGGGTTTGAGTCTGGCGGATGGGTTAGGGTGTGGCGGACTGGGTTCGGGTCTGGCGGAGTGGGTTTGGGACTGGCGGAGTGGGTTCAGGTCTGTCAGTGTGGGTTCGGGTCTGGCGGAGTGGGTTGTGGTCTGGCGGAGTGGGTTCGTGTTTGGCGGAGTGGGTTCGGGTCTGGCGGAGTGGGTTTGGGTCTGGCGGAGTGGGTTCGGGTCTGGCGGAGTGGGTTTGGGTCTGGCGGAGAGGGTTTGGGCCTGGCGGAGTGGTTTGGGTCTGGCGGAGTGGGTTTGGGTGTTGCGGAGTGGGTTCGGGTCTGACGGAGTGGGTTCGGGTTTGGCGGAGTGGGTTATGGTCTGGCGGAGTGGGTTAGGGTCTGTCGGAGTGGGTTCGGGTCTGGCGGAGTGGGATGGGGTCTGGCGGATTGGGTTCGGGTCTGGCGGAGCGGGTTCGGGTCTGGCGGAGTGGGATCAGTTCTGGCGGAGTGGGTTTGGGCCTGGCGGAGTGGGTTTGGGTCTGGCGGAGTGGGTTTGGGTCTGGCGGAGTGGGTTTGGGTCTGGCGGAGTTGGTTCGGGTCTAGCGGAGTGGGTTTGGTTCTGGCGGAGTGGGTTTTGGGTCTGGCGGAGTGGTTTTGGGTCTGGCGGAGTGGATTTGGGTCTGGCGGAGTGGGTTCGGGTCTGGCGGGGTGGGTTTGGGTCTGGCGGAGTGGGTTCGGGTCTGGCGGAGTGGGTTCGGGTCTGGCGGAGTTGGCTTGGGTCTGGCGGAGTGGGTTCGGGTCTGGCGGAATGGGTTCGGGTCTGTCGGTGTGGGTTCGGGTCTGGCGGAGTGGGTTTGGGTCTGGCGGAGTGGGTTAGGGTCTGGCGGAGTGTGTTTGGGTCTGGCGGAGTGGGTTGTGGTCTGGCGGAGTGGGTTCGGGTTTGGCGGAGTGGGTTCGGGTCTGGCGGAGTGGGTTGGGGTCTGGCGTAGTGGGTTTGGGTCTGGCGGAGTGGGTTTGGGTCTGGCGGAGTGGGTTTGGGTCTGGTGGAGTGGGTTTGGGGTCTGGCGGTGTGGGTTTGGATCTGGCGGAGTTGGTTTGGGCCTGGCGGAGTGGGTTTGGGTCTGGCGGAGTGGGTTTGGGTCTGGCGGAGTGGGTTGTGGTCTTGCGGAGTGGGTTCGGGTCTGTCGGTGTGGGTTCGGGTCTGGCGGAGTGGGTTGTGGTCTGGCGGAGTTCGTTCGGGTCTGGCGGAGTGGGATCGGTTCTGGCGGAGTGGGTTTGGGTCTGGCGGAGTGGGTTTGGGTCTGGCGGAGTGGGTTTGGGGTCTGGCGGTGTGGGTTTGGATCTGGCGGAGTTGGTTCGGGTCTGGAGGAGCGGGTGCGGGTCTGGCGGAGTGGATTCGGGTCTGGCTGAGTGGGTTTGGGTCTGGCGGAGTGGGTTTGGGTCTGGTGGAGTGGGATTGGGTCTGGCGGAGTGGGTTTGGGTCTGTCGGAGTGGGTTCGGGTCTGGCGGAGTGGGTTGGGGTCTCGCGGAGTGGGTTCGGGTTTGGCGGAGTGAGTTCAGGTCTGGCGGAGTGGGTTTGGTTCTGTCGGAGTGAGTTTGGGTCTGGCGGAGTGGGTTTGGGTCTAGCGGAGTGGGTTTGGGTCTGTCGGAGTGGGTTCGGGTCTGGCAGAGTGGGTTTGGGTCTGGCGGAGTGGGTTGGGGTCTGGCGGAGTGGGTTCGGGTCTGGCGGAATGGGTTCGGGTCTGGCGGAGTGGGTTTGGGTCTGGCGGAGTGGGTTCAGATCTGTCGGTGTGGGTTCGGGTCTGGCGGAGTGGGTTGTGGTCTGGCGGAGTGGGTTCGGGTTTGTCGGAGTGGGTTCGGGTCTGGCGGAGTGGGTTTGGGTCTGGCGGAGTGGGTTCGGGTCTGGCGGAGTGGTTTCGGGTCTGGCGGAGTGGGTTTGGGTCTGGCGGAGAGGGTTTGGGTCTGGCGGAGTGGGTTTGGGTCTGGCAGATGGGTTTGGGTCTGGCGGACTGGGTTCGGGTCTGGCGGAGTGGGTTCGGGTCTGGCGGAGAGGGTTTGGGTCTGGCGGAGTGGGTTTTGGTCTGACGGAGTTGATTTGGGCCAGGCGGAGTGGGTTCGGGTCTGTCGGTGTGGGTTCGGGTCTGGCGGAGTGGGTTGTGGTCTGGCGGAGTTCGTTCGGGTCTGGCGGAGTGGGATCGGTTCTGGCGGAGTGGGTTTGGGTCTGGCGGAGTGGGTTTGGGTCTGGCGGAGTGGGTTTGGGGACTGGCGGTGTGGGTTTGGATCTGGCGGAGTTGGTTCGGGTCTGGAGGAGCGGGTGCGGGTCTGGCGGAGTGGATTCGGGTCTGGCTGAGTGGGTTTGGGTCTGGCGGAGTGGGTTTGGGTCTGGTGGAGTGGGATTGGGTCTGGCGGAGTGGGTTTGGGTCTGTCGGAGTGGGTTCGGGTCTGGCGGAGTGGGTTGGGGTCTCGCGGAGTGGGTTCGGGTTTGGCGGAGTGAGTTCAGGTCTGGCGGAGTGGGTTTGGTTCTGTCGGAGTGAGTTTGGGTCTGGCGGAGTGGGTTTGGGTCTAGCGGAGTGGGTTTGGGTCTGTCGGAGTGGGTTCGGGTCTGGCAGAGTGGGTTTGGGTCTGGCGGAGTGGGTTGGGGTCTGGCGGAGTGGGTTCGGGTCTGGCGGAATGGGTTCGGGTCTGGCGGAGTGGGTTTGGGTCTGGCGGAGTGGGTTCAGATCTGTCGGTGTGGGTTCGGGTCTGGCGGAGTGGGTTGTGGTCTGGCGGAGTGGGTTCGGGTTTGTCGGAGTGGGTTCGGGTCTGGCGGAGTGGGTTTGGGTCTGGCGGAGTGGGTTCGGGTCTGGCGGAGTGGTTTCGGGTCTGGCGGAGTGGGTTTGGGTCTGGCGGAGAGGGTTTGGGTCTGGCGGAGTGGGTTTGGGTCTGGCAGATGGGTTTGGGTCTGGCGGACTGGGTTCGGGTCTGGCGGAGTGGGTTCGGGTCTGGCGGAGAGGGTTTGGGTCTGGCGGAGTGGGTTTTGGTCTGACGGAGTTGATTTGGGCCAGGCGGAGTGGGTTTGGGTCTGGCGGAGTGGGTTTGGGTCTGGCGGAGTGGGTTTGGGTCTGGCGGAGTTGGTTCGGGTCTAGCGGAGTGGGTTTGGTTCTGGCGGAGTGGGTTTGGGTCTGGCGGAGTGGTTTTGGGTCTGGCGGAGTGGGTTTGGGTCTGGCGGAGTGGGTTCGGGTCTGGCGGGGTGGGTTTGGGTCTGGCGGAGTGGGTTCGGGTCTGGCGGAGTGGGTTCGGGTCTGGCGGAGTTGGCTTGGGTCTGGCGGAGTGGGTTCGAGTCTGGCGGAATGGGTTTGGGTCTGTCGGTCTGGGTTTGGGTCTGGCGGAGTGGGTTCAGGTCTGGAAGAGTGGGTTTGGGTCTGGCGGAGTGGGTTCCAGTCTGGCGGAATGGGTTCGGGTCTTGCGGAGTGGGTTTGGGTCTGGCGGAGTGGGTTCGGGTCTGGCGTAGTGGTTTCGTGTCTGGCGGAGTGGGTGTGGGTCTGGCGGAGAGGGTTTGGGTCTGGCGGAGTGGGTTTGGGTCTGGCGGATGGGTTTGGGTGTGGCGGACTGGGTTCGGGTCTGGCGGAGTGGTTTCGGGTCTGGCGGAGTGGGTTAGGGTCTGGCGGAGTGGGTTCGGGTCTGTCGGAGTGGGTTCGGGTCTGGCGGAGTGGGTTGGGGTCTGGCGGAGTGGGTTCGGGTCTGGCGGAGTGGGTTTGAGTCTGGCGGAGTTGGATCGGGTCTGGCGGGGTGGGTTTGGGTGTGGCGGAGTGGGTTCGGGTCTGACGGAGTGGGTTCGGGTCTGGCGGAGTGGGTTAGGGTCTGGCGGAGTGGGTTCGGGTCTGTCGGAGTGGGTTCGGGTCTGGCGGAGTGGGATGGGGTCTGGCGGATTGGGTTCGGGTCTGGCGGAGCGGGTTCGGGTCTGGCGGAGTTGGTTCGGGTCTGGCGGACTGGCTTTGGGTCTGGCGGAGTGGGTTCGGGTCTGGCGGAGTGGGTTTGGGTCTGGCGGAATGGGTTTGGGTCTGGCGGAGTGGGTTCGGGTCTGTCGGAGTGGGTTCGGGTCTGGCGGAGTGGGTTTGGGTCTGGCGGAGTGGGTTGGGGTCTGGCGGAGTGGGTTCGGGTCTGGCGGAATGGGTTCGGGTCTGGCGGAGTGGGTTTGGGTCTGGCGGAGTGGGTTCGGGTCTGTCGGTGTGGGTTCGGGTCTGGCGGAGTGGGTTGTGGTCTGGCGGAGTGGGTTTGGGTCTGGCGGAGTGTGTTCGGGTCTGTCGGTGTGGGTTCGGGTCTGGCAGAGTGGGTTTGGGGTCTGGCGGAGTGCGTTTGGGTCTGGCGGAGTGGGTTTGGGTCTGGCGGAGTGGGTTGGGGTCTGGCGGAGTGGGTTTGGGTCTGGCGGACTGGGTTTGGGTCTGGCGGAGGGGGTTTGGGTCTGGCAGAGTGGGTTTGGGTCTGGCGGAGTGGGTTTGGGGTCTGGCGGAGTGGGTTTGGGTCTGGCGGAGTGGGTTTGGGTCTGGCGGAGTGGGTTTGGGTTCTGGCAGAGTGGGTTTGGGTCTGGCGGAGTCGGTATGGGTCTGGCGGAGTGAGTTTGTGTCTGGCGGAGTGGGTTTGGGTCGGGCGGAGTGGGTTAGCGTCTGGCGGAGTGGGTTCGGGTCTCGTGGAGTGGGTTCGGGTCTGGCGGAGTGGGTTCGGGTCTGTCGGAGTGGGTTCGGGTCTGGCGGAGTGGGTTCGGGTCTGGCGGAGTAGGCAGGGGTCTGGCGGAGTGGGTTTGGTTTTGGGTCTAGCGGAGTGGGTTTGGGTTCGATCTAGCGGAGTGGGTTTGGGTCTAGCGGATTGGATTTGCATCTAACGGAGTGGGTTTGTGTCTAGCGGAGTGGGTGCGTGTTTGAGTCTAGCGGAGTGGGTTTGGGTTTGGGTCTAGTGGAGTGGGTTTGGGTTTGGGTCTAGTTGAGTGGGTTTGGGGTCTGACAGAGTGGGTTTTGGTCTGGCGGAGTCGGTATGGGTCTGGCGAAGTGAGTTTGTGTCTGGCGGAGTGGGTTTGGGTCGGGCCGAGTGGGTTAGCATCTGGCGGAGTGAGTTTGGGTCTGGCAGAGTGGGTTTGGGTCTGTCGGAGTGGGTTTGGGTCTGGCGGAGTGGGTTCGGGTCTGGCGGAGTGGGTTCGGGTCTGGTGGAGTGGGTTTGGGGCTGGCGGAGTGGGTTAGGGTTTGGCGGAGTGGGTTTGGGGTCTGACGGAGTGGTTTTGGGTCTGGCGGAGTGGGTTTGGGTCTGTCGGAGTGGGTTCGGGTCTGGCTGAGTGGGTTTGGGTCTGGAGGAGTGGGTTTGGATCTGGCGGAGTGGGTTTGGGTCTGGCGGAGTGGGTTTGGGTCTGGCGGAGTGGGTTCGGGTCTCGCGGAGTGGGTTCGGGTCCGGCAGAGTGGGTTTGGGGGGTCTGGCGGAGTGGGTTCGGGTCTGGCGGAGTGGGTTCGGGTCTGTCGTAGTGGGTTCGGGTCTGGCGGAGTGGGTTCGGGTCTGGCGGAGTGGGTTGGGGTCTGGCGGAGTGGGTTCGGGTCTGGCGGAGTGGGTTTGGGTCTCGCCGAGTGGGTTCGGGTCTCGAGGAGTGGGTTCGGGTCTTGCGGAGTGGGTTTGGGTCTAGCGGAGTAGGTTTGGGTCTAGGGGAGTGGGTTTGGGTCTAGCGGAGTGGGTTTGTATCTTGCGCAGTGGGTTTGGGTCTAGTGGAGGGGGTTTGGGTCTAGCGGAGTTGGTTTGGGTCTAGCGCAGTGGGTTTGGGTCTAGCGGAGTGGGTTTGGGTCTAGCGGAGTGGGTTTGGGTCTAGCGCAGTGGGTTTGGGTCGAGCGGATTGGGTTTGGGTCTAGTGGAGTGGGTTTGTTTCTAGCGGAGTGGGTTCGTGTTTGGGTCTAGCGGAGTGGGTTTGGGTTTGGGTCTAGTGGAGTGTGTTTGGGTTTGGGTCTAGTTGAGTGTTTTTGGGGCTAGCGGAGTGGGTCTGGGTCTAGCGGAGTGGGTTTGATTCTAGGGGAGTGGGTTTGGGTCTAGCGGAGTGGGTTTGTGTCCAGCGGAATGGGTTTGTGTTTGGGTCTGGCGGAGTGGGTTTGGGTTTGGGTCTAGCGGAGTGGGTTTGGGTCTAGTGGAGTGGGTTTGGGCCTAGCGGAGTGGGTTTGTGTTTGCGACTAGCGGAGTGGGTTTGGGTCTAGCGGAGTGGGTTTGGGTCTAGCAGAGTGGGTTTGTGTTTGGGTCTAGCGGAGTGGGTTTGGGTTTGGGTGTAGCGGAGTTGGTTTGGGTCTAGCGGAGTGGGTTTGGGTCTAGCGGAGTGGGTTTGTGTTTGGGTCTAGCGGAGTGAGTTTGGGTTTGGGTCTAGCGGAGTGGGTTTGGGTCTGGCAGAGTGGGTTTGGGTCTAGGGGAGTGGGTTTGGGTCTAGCGGAGTGGGTTTGGATCTAGCGCAGTGGGTTTGGGTCTAGCGGAGTGGGTTTGGGTCTAGCGGAGTTGGTTTGGGTCTAGCGCAGTGGGTTTGGGTCTGGCGGAGTGGGTTTGGGTCTAGCGGAGTGGGTTTGGGTCCAGCGGAGTGGGTTTGGGTTTGGGTCTAGCGGAGTGGATTTCGGTTTGGATCTAGCGGAGTGGGTTTGGGTCTAGCGGATTGGGTTTGGGTCGAACGGAGTGGGTTTGTGTCTGGCGGAGTGGGTTCATGTTTTGGTCTAGCGGAGTGGGTTTGGGTTTGGGTCTAGTGCAGTGGGTTTGGGTTTGGGTCTAGTTGAGTGTGTTTCGGTCTAGCGGAGTGGGTTTGGGTCTAGCGGAGTGGGTTTGGGTCTAGGGGAGTGGGTTTGGGTCTAGCGGAGTGGGTTTGCGTCTAGCGCAGTGAGTTCGGGTCTAGCGGTGTGGGTTTGGGTCTAGCGGAGTTGGTTTGGGTCTAGCGGAGTGGGTTTGGGTCTAGCGCAGTGGGTTTGGGTCTAGCGCAGTGGGTTTGGGTCTAGCGGAGTGGGTTTCGGTCTAGCGGAGTGGGTTTGGGTCTAGCGGAGTGGGTTTGGGTCTAGGGGAGTGGGTTTGGGTCTAGCGGAGTGGGTTTGGGTCTAGCGGAGTGGGTTTGGGTCTAGCGGAGTGGGTGTGGGTCTAGTGGAGTGGGTTTGGGTATAGCGGAGTTGGTTTGGGTCTAGCGGAGTGGGTTTGGGTTTGGGTCTAGCAGAGTGGGTTTGGGGTTGGGTCTGGCGGAGTGGGTTTGGGTCTAGCGGAGTGGGTTTGTGTCCAGCGGAGTGGGTTTGTGTTTGGGTCCGGCGGAGTGGGTTTGGGTTTGGGTCTAGCGGAGTGGGTTTGGGTCTAGTGGAGTGGGTTTGGGCCCAGCGGAGTGGGTTTGTGTTTGCGACTAGCGGAGTGGGTTTGGGTCTAGCGGAGTGGGTTTGCGTCTAGCGGAGTGGGTTTGTGTTTGGGTCTAGCGGAGTGCGTTTGGGTTTGGGTGTAGCGGAGTGGGTTTGGGTCTAGCGGAGTGGGTTTGGGTCTAGCGGAGTGGGTTTGTGTTTGGGTCTAGGGGAGTGGGTTTGGGTTTGGGTCTAGCGGAGTGGGTTTGGGTCTGGCAGAGTGGGTTTGGGTATGGCGGAGTGGGTTTGTGTATGGCGGAGTGGGTTTGGGTCTGGCGGAGTGGGTTTGGGTCTGGCGGAGTGGTTTTGGGTCTAGCGGAGTGGGTTTGGGTCTAGGGGAGTGGGTTTGGGTCTAGCGGAGTGGGTTTGCGTCTAGCGCAGTGAGTTCGGGTCTAGCGGTGTGGGTTTGGGTCTAGCGGAGTTGGTTTGGGTCTAGCGGAGTGGGTTTCGGTCTAGCGGAGTGGGTTTGGGTCTAGGGGAGTGGGTTTGGGTCTAGCGGAGTGCGTTTGGGTCTAGCACAGTGGGGTTGGGTCTAGCGCAGTGGGTTTGGGTTTAGCGGAGTGGGTTTCGGTCTAGCGGAGTGGGTTTGGGTCTAGGGGAGTGGGTTTGGGTCTAGCGGAGTGGGTTTGGGTCTAGCGGAGTGGGTTTGGGTCCAGCGGAGTGGGTTTGGGTCCAGTGGAGTGGGTTTGGGTATAGCGGAGTTGGTTTGGGTCTAGCGGAGTGGGTTTGGGTTTGGGTCTAGCGGAGTGGGTTTGGGGTTGGGTCTGGCGGAGTGGGTTTGGGTCTAGCGGAGTGGGTTTGTGTCCAGCGGAGTGGGTTTGTGTTTGGGTCTGGCGGAGTGGGTTTGGGTTTGGGTCTAGCGGAGTGGGTTTGGGTCTAGTGGAGTGGGTTTGGGCCCAGCGGAGTGGGTTTGTGTTTGCGACTAGCGGAGTGGGTTTGGGTCTAGCGGAGTGGGTTTGGGTCTAGCGGAGTGGGTTTGTGTTTGGGTCTAGCGGAGTGCGTTTGGGTTTGGGTGTAGTGGAGTGGGTTTGGGTCTAGCGGAGTGGGTTTGGGTCTAGCGGAGTGGGTTTGTGTTTGGGTCTAGCGGAGTGGGTTTGGGTTTGGGTCTAGCGGAGTGGGTTTGGGTCTGGCAGAGTGGGTTTGGGTATGGCGGAGTGGGTTTGGGTATGGCGGAGTGGGTTTGGGTCTGGCGGAGTGGGTTTGGGTCTGGCGGATTGGGTTTGGGACTGGCGGAGTGGGTTTGGGTCTGGCGGAGTGGGTTTGGGTCTGGCGGCATGGGTTTGGGTCTGGCGGCGTGGGTTTGGGTCTGGCGGAGTGGGTTTGGGTCTGGCGGAGTGTGTTTGGGGTCTGGCGGAGTGGGTTTGGGGTCTGGCGGAGTGGGTTTGGGTCTGGCGGAGTGGGTATGGATCTGGCGGATTGGGATTGGGTCTGGCGGAGTGGGTTTGGGTCTGGCGGAGTGGGTTTGGGTCTGGAGGAGTGGGTTTGGGTCTGGCGTAGTGGGTTTGGGTCTGGCGGAGTGGGTTTGGGTCTGGCGGAGTGGGTTTGGGACTGGCGGAGTGGGTTCGGGTCTGGCGGAGTGGGTTCGGGTCTGGCGGAGTGGGTTCGGGTCTGGTGGAGTGGGTTCGGGTCGGGCGGAGTGGGTTCGGGTCCGGCGGAGTGGGTTCGGGTCCGGCGGATTGGGTTTGGGTCCGGCGGAGTGGGTTTGGGTCTGGCGGAGTGGGTTTGGGACTGGCTGAGTGGGTTTGGGTCTGGCGGAGTGGGTTTGGGTCTGGCGGAGTGGGTTTGGGTCTGGCGGAGTGGGTTTTGGTCTGGCGGAGTGGGTTTTGAACTGGCGGCGTGGGTTTGGGTCTAGCGGAGTGGGTTTGAGTCTGGCAGAGTGGGTTTGGGTCTGGCGGACTGTGTTTGGGGTCTGGCGGACTGGGTTTGGGTATAGCGGAGTTTGTTTGGGTCTAGGGGAGTGGGTTTGGGTTTGGGTCTAGCGGAGTGGGTTTGGGTCTGGCAGAGTGGGTTTGGGTATGGCGGAGTGGGTTTGTGTATGGCGGAGTGGGTTTCGGTCTGGCGGAGTGGGTTTGGGTCTGGCGGAGTGGGTTTGGGTCTAGCGGAGTGGGTTTGGGTCTAGGGGAGTGGGTTTGGGTCTAGCGGAGTGGGTTTGCGTCTAGCGCAGTGAGTTCGGGTCTAGCGGTGTGGGTTTGGGTCTAGCGGAGTTGGTTTGGGTCTAGCGGAGTGGGTTTCGGTCTAGCGGAGTGGGTTTGGGTCTAGGGGAGTGGGTTTGGGTCTAGCGGAGTGCGTTTGGGTCTAGCACAGTGGGGTTGGGTCTAGCGCAGTGGGTTTGGGTTTAGCGGAGTGGGTTTCGGTCTAGCGGAGTGGGTTTGGGTCTAGGGGAGTGGGTTTGGGTCTAGCGGAGTGGGTTTGGGTCTAGCGGAGTGGGTTTGGGTCCAGCGGAGTGGGTTTGGGTCTAGTGGAGTGGGTTTGGGTATAGCGGAGTTGGTTTGGGTCTAGCGGAGTGGGTTTGGGTTTGGGTCTAGCGGAGTGGGTTTGGGGTTGGGTCTGGCGGAGTGGGTTTGGGTCTAGCGGAGTGGGTTTGTGTCCAGCGGAGTGGGTTTGTGTTTGGGTCTGGCGGAGTGGGTTTGGGTTTGGGTCTAGCGGAGTGGGTTTGGGTCTAGTGGAGTGGGTTTGGGCCCAGCGGAGTGGGTTTGTGTTTGCGACTAGCGGAGTGGGCTTGGGTCTAGCGGAGTGGGTTTGGGTCTAGCGGAGTGGGTTTGTGTTTGGGTCTAGCGGAGTGCGTTTGGGTTTGGGTGTAGTGGAGTGGGTTTGGGTCTAGCGTAGTGGGTTTGGGTCTAGCGGAGTGGGTTTGTGTTTGGGTCTAGAGGAGTGGGTTTGGGTTTGGGTCTAGCGGAGTGGGTTGGGGTCTGGCAGAGTGGGTTTGGGTATGGCGGAGTGGGTTTGGGTATGGCGGAGTGGGTTTGGGTCTGGCGGAGTGGGTTTGGGTCTGGCGGATTGGGTTTGGGACTGGCGGAGTGGGTTTGGGTCTGGCGGAGTGGGTTTGGGTCTGGCGGCATGGGTTTGGGTCTGGCGGCGTGGGTTTGGGTCTGGCGGAGTGGGTTTGGGTCTGGCGGAGTGTGTTTGGGGTCTGCCGGAGTGGGTTTGGGGTCTGGCGGAGTGGGTTTGGGTCTGGCGGAGTGGGTATGGATCTGGCGGATTGGGATTGGGTCTGGCGGAGTGGGTTTGGGTCTGGCGGAGTGGGTTTGGGTCTGGAGGAGTGGGTTTGGGTCTGGCGTAGTGGGTTTGGGTCTGGCGGAGTGGGTTTGGGTCTGGCGGAGTGGGTTTGGGACTGGCGGAGTGGGTTCGGGTCTGGCGGAGTGGGTTCGGGTCTGGCGGAGTGGTTTCGGGTCTGGAGGAGTGGGTTCGGGTCGGGCGGAGTGGGTTCGGGTCCGGCGGAGTGGGTTCGGGTCCGGCAGATTGGGTTTGGGTCCGGCGGAGTGGGTTTGGGTCTGGCGGAGTGGGTTTGGGACTGGCTGAGTGGGTTTGGGTCTGGCGGAGTGGGTTTGGGTCTGGCGGAGTGGGTTTGGGTCTGGCGGAGTGGGTTTTGGTCTGGCGGAGTGGGTTTTGATCTGGCGGCGTGGGTTTGGGTCTAGCGGAATGGGTTTGAGTCTGGCAGAGTGGGTTTGGGTCTGGCGGACTGTGTTTGGGGTCTGGCGGACTGGGTTTGGGTCTGGCGGAGTGGGTTTGGGTCTGGCGGAGTGGGTTTGGGTCTGGCGGAGTGGGTTTGGGTCTTGCGGAGTGGGTTTGGGTCTGGCGGAGTGGGTTGGGGTCTGGCCGAGAGGGCTCGGGTCTGGCCGAGTTGGTTCGGGTGTGGCGGAGTGGGTTCGGGTCTGGCGGAGTGGGTTTGGGTCTAGCGGAGTGGGTTTGGGTCTAGCGGAGTGGGTTTGTGTTTGGGTCTAGCGGAGTGGGTTTGGGTTTGGGTGTAGCGAAGTGGGTTTGGGTCTAGCGGAGTGGGTTTGGGTCTAGCGGAGTGGGTTTGTGTTTGCGACCAGCGGAGTGGGTTTGGGTCCAGCGGAGTGGGTTTGTGTTTGGGTCTAGCGGAGTGCGTTTGGGTTTGGGTGTAGCGGAGTGGGTTTGGGTCTAGCGGAGTGGGTTTGGGTCTAGCGGAGTGGGTTTGTGTTTGGGTCTAGCGGAGTGGGTTTGGGTTTGGGTCTAGCGGAGTGGGTTTGGGTCTGGCAGAGTGGGTTTGGTTATGGCGGAGTGGGTTTGGGTATGGCGGAGTGGGTTTGGGTCTGGCGGAGTGGGTTTGGGTCTGGCGGAGTGGGTTTGGGTCTAGCGGAGTGGGTTTGGGTCTAGGGGAGTGGGTTTGGGTCTAGCGGAGTGGGTTTGCGTCTAGCGCAGTGAGTTCGGGTCTAGCGGTGTGGGTTTGGGTCTAGCGGAGTTGGTTTGGGTCTAGCGGAGTGGGTTTCGGTCTAGCGGAGTGGGTTTGGGTCTAGGGGAGTGGGTTTGGGTCTGGCGGAGTGCGTTTGGGTCTAGCACAGTGGGGTTGGGTCTAGCGCAGTGGGTTTGGGTTTAGCGGAGTGGGTTTCGGTCTAGCGGAGTGGGTTTGGGTCTAGGGGAGTGGGTTTGGGTCTAGCGGAGTGGGTTTGGGTCTAGCGGAGTGGGTTTGGGTCTAGCGGAGTGGGTTTGGGTCTAGTGGAGTGGGTTTGGGTATAGCAGAGTTGGTTTGGGTCTAGCGGAGTGGGTTTGGGTTTGGGTCTAGCAGAGTGGGTTTGGGGTTGGGTCTGGCGGAGTGGGTTTGGGTCTAGCGGAGTGGGTTTGTATCCAGCGGAGTGGGTTTGTGTTTGGGTCTGGCGGAGTGGGTTTGGGTTTGGGTCTAGCGGAGTGGGTTTGGGTCTAGTGGAGTGGGTTTGGGCCCAGCAGAGTGGGTTTGTGTTTGCGACTAGCGGAGTGGGTTTGGGTCTAGCGGAGTGGGTTTGTGTCTAGCGGAGTGGGTTTGTGTTTGGGTCTAGCGGAGTGCGTTTGGGTTTGGGTGTAGCGGAGTGGGTTTGGGTCTAGCGGAGTGGGTTTGGGTCTAGCGGAGTGGGTTTGTGTTTGGGTCTAGCGGAGTGGGTTTGGGTTTGGGTCTAGCGGAGTGGGTTTGGGTCTGGCAGAGTGGGTTTGGGTATGGCGGAGTGGGTTTGGGTATGGCGGAGTGGGTTTGGGTCTGGCGGAGTGGGTTTGGGTCTGGCGGAGTGGGTTTGGGTCTAGCGGAGTGGGTTTGGGTCTAGGGGAGTGGGTTTGGGTCTAGCGGAGTGGGTTTGCGTCTAGCGCAGTGAGTTCGGGTCTAGCGGTGTGGGTTTGGGTCTAGCGGAGTTGGTTTGGGTCTAGCGGAGTGGGTTTCGGTCTAGCGGAGTGGGTTTGGGTCTAGGGGAGTGGGTTTGGGTCTAGCGGAGTGCGTTTGGGTCTAGCACAGTGGGGTTGGGTCTAGCGCAGTGGGTTTGGGTTTAGCGGAGTGGGTTTCGGTCTAGCGGAGTGGGTTTGGGTCTAGGGGAGTGGGTTTGGGTCTAGCGGAGTGGGTTTGGGTCTAGCGGAGTGGGTTTGGGTCTAGCGGAGTGGGTTTGGGTCTAGTGGAGTGGGTTTGGGTATAGCGGAGTTGGTTTGGGTCTAGCGGAGTGGGTTTGGGTTTGGGTCTAGCGGAGTGGGTTTGGGGTTGGGTCTGGCGGAGTGGGTTTGGGTCTAGCGGAGTGGGTTTGTGTCCAGCGGAGTGGGTTTGTGTTTGGGTCTGGCGGAGTGGGTTTGGGTTTGGGTCTAGCGGAGTGGGTTTGGGTCTAGTGGAGTGGGTTTGTGCCCAGCGGAGTGGGTTTGTGTTTGCGACTAGCGGAGTGGGTTTGGGTCTAGCGGAGTGGGTTTGGGTCTAGCGGAGTGGGTTTGTGTTTGGGTCTAGCGGAGTGCGTTTGGGTTTGAGTGTAGCGGAGTGGGTTTGGGTTTAGCGGAGTGGGTTTGGGTCTAGCGGAGTGGGTTTGTGTTTGGGTCTAGCGGAGTGGGTTTGGGTTTGGGTCTAGCGGAGTGGGTTTGGGTCTGGCAGAGTGGGTTTGGGTATGGCGGAGTGGGTTTGGGTATGGCGGAGTGGGTTTGGGTATGGCGGAGTGGGTTTGGGTCTGGCGGAGTGGGTTTGGGTCTGGCGGAGTGGGTTTGGGTCTAGCGGAGTGGGTTTGGGTCTAGGGGAGTGGGTTTGGGTCTAGCGGAGTGGGTTTGCGTCTAGCGCAGTGAGTTCGGGTCTAGCGGTGTGGGTTTGGGTCTAGCGGAGTTGGTTTGGGTCTAGCGGAGTGGGTTTCGGTCTAGCGGAGTGGGTTTGGGTCTAGGGGAGTGGGTTTGGGTCTAGCGGAGTGCGTTTGGGTCTAGCACAGTGGGGTTGGGTCTAGCGCAGTGGGTTTGGGTTTAGCGGAGTGGGTTTCGGTCTAGCGGAGTGGGTTTGGGTCTAGGGGAGTGGGTTTGGGTCTGGCGGAGTGGGTTTGGGTCTAGCGGAGTGGGTTTGGGTCTAGCGGAGTGGGTTTGGGTCTGGTGGAGTGGGTTTGGGTATAGCGGAGTTGGTTTGGGTCTAGCGGAGTGGGTTTGGGTTTGGGTCTAGCGGAGTGGGTTTGGGGTTGGGTCTGGCGGAGTGGGTTTGGGTCTAGCGGAGTGGGTTTGTGTCCAGCGGAGTGGGTTTGTGTTTGGGTCTGGCGGAGTGGGTTTGGGTTTGGGTCTAGCGGAGTGGGTTTGGGTCTAGTGGAGTGGGTTTGGGCCCAGCGGAGTGGGTTTGTGTTTGCGACTAGTGGAGTGGGTTTGGGTCTAGCGGAGTGGGTTTGGGTCTAGCGGAGTGGGTTTGTGTTTGGGTCTAGCGGAGTGCGTTTGGGTTTGGGTGTAGCGGAGTGGGTTTGGGTCTAGCGGAGTGGGTTTGGGTCTAGCGGAGTGGGTTTGTGTTTGGGTCTAGGGGAGTGGGTTTGGGTTTGGGTCTAGCGGAGTGGGTTTGGGTCTGGCAGAGTGGGTTTGGGTATGGCGGAGTGGGTTTGGGTATGGCGGAGTGGGTTTGGGTCTGGCGGAGTGGGTTTGGGTTTGGCGGAGTGGGTTTGGGTCTAGCGGAGTGGGTTTGGGTCTAGGGGAGTGGGTTTGGGTCTAGCGGAGTGGGTTTGCGTCGAGCGCAGTGAGTTCGGGTCTAGCGGTGTGGGTTTGGGTCTAGCGGAGTTGGTTTGGGTCTAGCGGAGTGGGTTTCGGTCTAGCGGAGTGGGTTTGGGTCTAGGGGAGTGGGTTTGGGTCTAGCGGAGTGCGTTTGGGTCTAGCACAGTGGGGTTGGGTCTAGCGCAGTGGGTTTGGGTTTAGCGGAGTGGGTTTCGGTCTAGCGGAGTGGGTTTGGGTCTAGGGGAGTGGGTTTGGGTCTAGCGGAGTGGGTTTGGGTCTAGCGGAGTGGGTTTGGGTCTTGCGGAGTGGGTTTGGGTCTGGCGGATTGGGTTTGGGACTGGCGGAGTGGGTTTGGGTCTGGCGGAGTGGGTTTGGGTCTAGCGGAGTGGGTTTGTGTCCAGCGGAGTGGGTTTGTGTTTGGGTCTGGCGGAGTGGGTTTGGGTTTGGGTCTAGCGGAGTGGGTTTGGGTCTAGTGGAGTGGGTTTGGGCCCAGCGGAGTGGGTTTGTGTTTGCGACTAGCGGAGTGGGTTTGGGTCTAGCGGAGTGGGTTTGGGTCTAGCGGAGTGGGTTTGTGTTTGGGTCTAGCGGAGTGCGTTTGGGTTTGGGTGTAGTGGAGTGGGTTTGGGTCTAGCGGAGTGGGTTTGGGTCTAGCGGAGTGGGTTTGTGTTTGGGTCTAGCGGAGTGGGTTTGGGTTTGGGTCTAGCGGAGTGGGTTTGGGTCTGGCAGAGTGGGTTTGGGTATGGCGGAGTGGGTTTGGGTATGGCGGAGTGGGTTTGGGTCTGGCGGAGTGGGTTTGGGTCTGGCGGATTGGGTTTGGGACTGGCGGAGTGGGTTTGGGTCTGGCGGAGTGGGTTTGGGTCTGGCGGCATGGGTTTGGGTCTGGCGGCGTGGGTTTGGGTCTGGCGGAGTGGGTTTGGGTCTGGCGGAGTGTGTTTGGGGTCTGGCGGTGTGGGTTTGGGGTCTGGCGGAGTGGGTTTGGGTCTGGCGGAGTGGGTATGGATCTGGCGGATTGGGATTGGGTCTGGCGGAGTGGGTTTGGGTCTGTCGGAGTGGGTTTGGGTCTGGAGGAGTGGGTTTGGGTCTGGCGTAGTGGGTTTGGGTCTGGCGGAGTGGGTTTGGGTCTGGCGGAGTGGGTTTGGGACTGGCGGAGTGGGTTCGGGTCTGGCGGAGTGGGTTCGGGTCTGGCGGAGTGGGTTCGGGTCTGGTGGAGTGGGTTCGGGTCGGGCGGAGTGGGTTCGGGTCCGGTGGAGTGGGTTCGGGTCCGGCGGATTGGGTTTGGGTCCGGCGGAGTGGGTTTGGGTCTGGCGGAGTGGGTTTGGGACTGGCGGAGTGGGTTTGGGTCTGGCGGAGTGGGTTTGGGTCTGGCGGAGTGGGTTTGGGTCTGGCGGAGTGGGTTTGGGTCTAGCGGAGTGGGTTTGGGTCTAGTGGAGTGGGTTTGGGTATAGCGGAGTTGGTTTGGGTCTAGCGGAGTGGGTTTGGGTTTGGGTCTAGCGGAGTGTGTTTGGGGTTGGGTCTGGCGGAGTGGGTTTGGGTCTAGCGGAGTGGGTTTGTGTCCAGCGGAGTGGGTTTGTGTTTGTGTCTGGCGGAGTGGGTTTGGGTTTGGGTCTAGCGGAGTGGGTTTGGGTCAAGTGGAGTGGGTTTGTGCCCAGCGGAGTGGGTTTGTGTTTGCGACTAGCGGAGTGGGTTTGGGTCTAGTGGAGTGGGTTTGGGTCTAGCGGAGTGGGTTTGTGTTTGGGTCTAGCGGAGTGCGTTTGGGTTTGGGTGTCGCAGAGTGGGTTTGGGTCTAACGGAGTGGGTTTGGGTCTAGCGGAGTGGGTTTGTGTTTGGGTCTAGCGGAGTGGGTTTGGGTTTGGGTCTAGCGGAGTGGGTTTGGGTCTGGCAGAGTGGGTTCGGGTATGGCGGAGTGGGTTTGGGTATGGCGGAGTGGGTTTGGGTCTGGCGGAGTGGGTTTGGGTCTGGCGGATTGGGTTTGGGACTGGCGGAGTGGGTTTGGGTCTGGAGGAGTGGGTTTGGGTCTGGCGGCATGGGTTTGGGTCTGGCGGCGTGGGTTTGGGTCTGGCGGAGTGGGTTTGGGTCCGGCGGAGTGTGTTTGGGGTCTGGCGGAGTGGGTTTGGGGTCTGGCGGAGTGGGTTTGGGTCTGGCGGAGTGCGTTTGGGTTTGGGTGTAGCAGAGTGGGTTTCGGTCTAGCGGAGTGGGTTTGGGTCTAGCGGAGTGGGTTTGTGTTTGGGTCTAGCGGAGTGGGTTTGGGTTTGGGTCTAGCGGAGTGGGTTTGGGTCTGGCGGCGTGGGTTTGGGTCTGGCGGAGTGGGTTTGGGTCCGGCGGAGTGTGTTTGGGGTCTGGCGGAGTGGGTTCGGATCTGGCGGAGAGGGTTCTGGTCTGACGGAGTGGGTTCGGGTCTGGCGGAGTGGGTTTGGGTCTGGCGGAGTGGGTTTGGGTCTGGCGGAGAGGGTTTGGGTCTGGCGGAGTGGGTTTGGGTCTGGCGGAGAGGGTTTGGGTCTGGCGGAGTGGGTTCGGGTCTGGCGGAGTGGGTTAGGGTCTGGCGGAGCGGGTTGGGGTCTGTCGGAGTGGGTTCGGATCTGGCGGAGTGGGTTGGGGTCTGGCGGAGTTAGTTCGGGTCTGGCGGGGTGGGTTCGGGTCTGGCGGTGTGGGTTCGGGTCTGGCGGAGTGGGTTTGGGTCTGACGGAGTGGGTTTGGGTCTGGCGGAGTGGGTTCGTGTCTGGCAGAGTGGGTTTGGGTATGGCGGAGTGGGTTTGGGTATGGCGGAGTGGGTTTGGGTCTGGCGGAGTGGGTTTGGGTCTGGCGGAGTGGGTTTGGGTCTAGCGGAGTGGGTTTGGGTCTAGGGGAGTGGGTTTGGGTCTAGCGGAGTGGGTTTGGGTCTAGCGGAGTGGGTTTGGGTCTTGCGGAGTGGGTTTGGGTCTGGCGGATTGGGTTTGGGACTGGCGGAGTGGGTTTGGGTCTGGCGGAGTGGGTTTGGGTCTAGCGGAGTGGGTTTGTGTCCAGCGGAGTGGGTTTGTGTTTGGGTCTGGCGGAGTGGGTTTGGGTTTGGGTCTAGCGGAGTGGGTTTGGGTCTAGTGGAGTGGGTTTGGGCCCAGCGGAGTGGGTTTGTGTTTGCGACTAGCGGAGTGGGTTTGGGTCTAGCGGAGTGGGTTTGGGTCTAGCGGAGTGGGTTTGTGTTTGGGTCTAGCGGAGTGCGTTTGGGTTTGGGTGTAGTGGAGTGGGTTTGGGTCTAGCGGAGTGGGTTTGGGTCTAGCGGAGTGGGTTTGTGTTTGGGTCTAGCGGAGTGGGTTTGGGTTTGGGTCTAGCGGAGTGGGTTTGGGTCTGGCAGAGTGGGTTTGGGTATGGCGGAGTGGGTTTGGGTATGGCGGAGTGGGTTTGGGTCTGGCGGAGTGGGTTTGGGTCTGGCGGATTGGGTTTGGGACTGGCGGAGTGGGTTTGGGTCTGGCGGAGTGGGTTTGGGTCTGGCGGCATGGGTTTGGGTCTGGCGGCGTGGGTTTGGGTCTGGCGGAGTGGGTTTGGGTCTGGCGGAGTGTGTTTGGGGTCTGGCGGTGTGGGTTTGGGGTCTGGCGGAGTGGGTTTGGGTCTGGCGGAGTGGGTATGGATCTGGCGGATTGGGATTGGGGCTGGCGGAGTGGGTTTGGGTCTGTCGGAGTGGGTTTGGGTCTGGAGGAGTGGGTTTGGGTCTGGCGTAGTGGGTTTGGGTCTGGCGGAGTGGGTTTGGGTCTGGCGGAGTGGGTTTGGGACTGGCGGAGTGGGTTCGGGTCTGGCGGAGTGGGTTCGGGTCTGGCGGAGTGGGTTCGGGTCTGGAGGAGTGGGTTCGGGTCGGGCGGAGTGGGTTCGGGTCCGGTGGAGTGGGTTCGGGTCCGGCGGATTGGGTTTGGGTCCGGCGGAGTGGGTTTGGGTCTGGCGGAGTGGGTTTGGGACTGGCGGAGTGGGTTTGGGTCTGGCGGAGTGGGTTTGGGTCTGGCGGAGTGGGTTTGGGTCTGGCGGAGTGGGTTTGGGTCTAGCGGAGTGGGTTTGGGTCTAGTGGAGTGGGTTTGGGTATAGCGGAGTTGGTTTGGGTCTAGCGGAGTGGGTTTGGGTTTGGGTCTAGCGGAGTGTGTTTGGGGTTGGGTCTGGCGGAGTGGGTTTGGGTCTAGCGGAGTGGGTTTGTGTCCAGCGGAGTGGGTTTGTGTTTGTGTCTGGCGGAGTGGGTTTGGGTTTGGGTCTAGCGGAGTGGGTTTGGGTCAAGTGGAGTGGGTTTGTGCCCAGCGGAGTGGGTTTGTATTTGCGACTAGCGGAGTGGGTTTGGGTCTAGCGGAGTGGGTTTGGGTCTAGCGGAGTGGGTTTGTGTTTGGGTCTAGCGGAGTGCGTTTGGGTTTGGGTGTCGCAGAGTGGGTTTGGGTCTAGCGGAGTGGGTTTGGGTCTAGCGGAGTGGGTTTGTGTTTGGGTCTAGCGGAGTGGGTTTGGGTTTGGGTCTAGCGGAGTGGGTTTGGGTCTGGCAGAGTGGGTTTGGGTATGGCGGAGTGGGTTTGGGTATGGCGGAGTGGGTTTGGGTCTGGCGGAGTGGGTTTGGGTCTGGCGGATTGGGTTTGGGACTGGCGGAGTGGGTTTGGGTCTGGAGGAGTGGGTTTGGGTCTGGCGGCATGGGTTTGGGTCTGGCGGCGTGGGTTTGGGTCTGGCGGAGTGGGTTTGGGTCCGGCGGAGTGTGTTTGGGGTCTGGCGGAGTGGGTTTGGGGTCTGGCGGAGTGGGTTTGGGTCTGGCGGAGTGCGTTTGGGTTTGGGTGTAGCAGAGTGGGTTTCGGTCTAGCGGAGTGGGTTTGGGTCTAGCGGAGTGGGTTTGTGTTTGGGTCTAGCAGAGTGGGTTTGGGTTTGGGTCTAGCGGAGTGGGTTTGGGTCTGGCGGCGTGGGTTTGGGTCTGGCGGAGTGGGTTTGGGTCCGGCGGAGTGTGTTTGGGGTCTGGCGGAGTGGGTTCGGATCTGGCGGAGAGGGTTCTGGTCTGACGGAGTGGGTTCGGGTCTGGCGGAGTGGGTTTGGGTCTGGCGGAGTGGGTTTGGGTCTGGCGGAGAGGGTTTGGGTCTGGCGGAGTGGGTTTGGGTCTGGCGGAGAGGGTTTGGGTCTGGCGGAGTGGGTTCGGGTCTGGCGGAGTGGGTTAGGGTCTGGCGGAGCGGGTTGGGGTCTGTCGGAGTGGGTTCGGATCTGGCGGAGTGGGTTGGGGTCTGGCGGAGTTAGTTCGGGTCTGGCGGGGTGGGTTCGGGTCTGGCGGTGTGGGTTCGGGTCTGGCGGAGTGGGTTTGGGTCTGACGGAGTGGGTTTGGGTCTGGCGGAGTGGGTTCGTGTCTGGCGGAGTGGGTTCGGGTCTGGCGGAGTGGGTTTGGGTCTGGCGGAGTGGGTTTGGGTCTGTCGGTGTGGGTTCGGGTCTGGCGGAGTGGGTTGTGGTCTGGCGGAGTGGGTTCGGGTTTGGCGGAGTGGGTTCGGGTCTGGCGGAGTGGGTTCGGGTCTGGCGGAGTGGGTTAGGGTCTGGCGGAGTGGATTCGGATCTGGCGGAGAGGGTTCGGGTCTGGCGGAGTGGGTTCGGGTCTGGCGGAGTGGGTTCGGGTCTGGCGGAATGGGTTCGGGTCTGGCGGCGTGTGTTCTTGTCTGGCAGAGTGGGTTGGGGTCTGGCGGAGTGGGTTGGGGTCTGACGGAGTGGGTTTGGGTCTGGCGGAGTGGGTTCGGGTCTGGCGGAGTGTGTTAGGGTCTGACGGAGTGGGTTCGGGTCTGACGGAGTGGGTTCGGGTCTGGCGGAGTGGGTTTGGGTCTGGCGGAGAGGGTTTGGGTCTGGCGGAGTGGGTTTGGGTGTGGCGGAGTGGGTTGTGGTCTGGCGGAGTGGGTTCGGGTTTGGCGGAGTGGGTTCGGGTCTGGCGGAGTGGGTTGGGGTCTGGCGGAGTGGGTTAGGGTCTGGCGGAGTGGGTTCGGGTCTGGCGGAGTGGGTTCGGGTCTGGCGGAGTGGGTTCGGATCTGGCGGAGAGGGTTCGGGTCTGGCAGAGTGGGTTGGGGTCTGTCGGAGTGGGTTCGGGTCTGGCGGAGTGGGTTGGAGTCTGGCGGAGTGGGTTCGGGTCTGGCGGAGTGGGTTCGGGTCTGGCGGAGTTGGTTCGGGTCTGGCGGAGTGGGTTCGTGTCTGGCGGAGTGGGTTTGGGTCTGACGCAGTGGGTTGGGGTCTGGCGGAGTGGGTTAGGGTCTGGCGGACTGGGTTTTGGTCTGGCGGAGTGGGTTCGGGTCTGTCGGTGTGGGTTCGGGTCTGGCGGAGTGGGTTGTGGTCTGGCGGAGTGGGTTGGATTCTGGCGGAGTGGGTTGGGGTCTGGCGGAGTGGGTTAGGGTCTGGCGGAGTGGGTTTGGGTCTGGCGGAGTGGGTTCGGGTCTGGCGGAGTGGGTTCGGGTCTGGCGGAGTGGATTCGGATCTGGTGGAGAGGGTTCGGGTCTGGCGGAGTGGGTTCGGGTCTGGCGGAGTGGGTTCGGGTCTGGCGGACTGGGTTCAGGTCTGGCGGCGTGTGTTCGTGTCTGGCGGAGTGGGTTTTGGTCTGGCGGAGTGGGTTGGGGTCTGGCGGAGTGGGTTTGGGTCTGGCGGAGTTGGTTCGGGTCTGGCAGAGTGGGTTCGGGTCTGGCGGAGTGGGTTCGGGTCTGGCGGAGTGGGATTGGGTCTGACGGACTGGGTTGGGGTCTGGCGGAGTGGATTATGGTCTGGCGGAGTGGGTTCGGGTCTGGCGGAGTGGGTTCGTGTCTGGCGGAGTGGGTTCGGGTCTGGCCGAGTGGGTTCGGGTCTGTCGGTGTGGGTTCGGGTCTGGCGGAGTGGGTTGTGGCCTGGCGGAGTGGGTTCGGGTTTGGCGGAGTGGGTTGGGGTCTGGCGGAGTGGGTTCGGGTCTGGCGGAGTGGGTTGGGCTCTGGCGGAGTGGGTTTGGGTCTGGCGCAGTGGGTTGGGGTCTGGCGGAGTGGGTTCGGGTCTGGCGGAGTGGGTTCGGGTCTGGCGGAGTGGGACCGGGTCTGTCGGAGTGGGTTCGGGTCTTGCGGAGTGGGTTGGGGTCTGGCGGAGTGGGTTCGGGTCTGGAGGAGTGGGTTCGGGTCTGGCGGAGTGGGTTTGGGTCTGGCGAAGTGGCTTTGGGTCCTGCGGACAGGGTGCGGGTGTGGCGGAGTGGGTTCGGGTCTGGCGGAGTGGGTTCGGGTCTGTCGGTGGGGGTTATGGTCTGGCGGAGTGGGTTCGGGTCTGTCGGAGTGGGTTCGGGTCTGGCGGAGTGGGTTGTGGTCTGGCGGAGTGGGTCCGGGTCTGGCGGGGTGGGTTCGGGTCTGGTGGAGTGGGTTGTGGTCTGGCGGAGTGGGTTCGGGTCTGGCGGAGTGGGTTTGGGTCTGGCGGAGTGGGTTCGGGTCTGGCGGAGTGGGTTCGGGTCTGGCGGAGTGGGTTTGTGTCTGGCGCAGTGGGTTCGGGTCTGGCGGAATGGGTTCGGGTATGGCGGAGTGGGTTTGGGTCTGGCGGAGTGGGTTCGGGCCTGTCGGTGTGGGTTCGGGTCTGGCGGAGTGGGTTGTGGTCTGGCGGAGAGGGTTCGGGTTTGGCGGAGTGGGTTCGGGTCTGGCGGAGTGGTTTCGGGGCTGGCGGAGTGGGTTTGGGTCTGGCGGAGTGGGTTCGGGCCTGGCGGAGTGGTTTCGGGTCTGGCGGAGTGGGTTTGGGTCTGGCGGAGTGGGTTTGGGTCTGGCGGAGTGGGTTCGGGCCTGGCGGAGTGGTTTCGGGTCTGGCGGAGTGGGTTTGGGTCTGGCGGAGAGGGTTTGGGTCTGGCGGAGTGGGTTTGGGTCTGGCGGAGTGGGTTTGGGTCTGGCGGAGTGGGTTTGGGTCTGGCGGAGAGGGTTTGGGTCTGGCGGAGTGGGTTTGGGTCTGGCGGACTGGGTTCGGGTCTGGCGGAGTGGGTTCGGGTCTGACGGAGTGGGTTATGGTCTGGCGGAGTGGGTTCGGGTCTGGCGGAGTGGGTTCGGGTCTGGCGGAGTGGGTTGTGGTCTGGCGGAGTGGGTTCGGGTCTGGCGGAGTGGGTTCGGGTCTGGCGGAGTGGGTTGTGGTCTGGCGGAGTGGGTTCGGGTCTGGCGGAGTGGGTTGGGGTCTGGCGGAGTGGGTTTGGGTCTGGCGGAGTGGGTTCGGGTCTGGCGGAGTGGGTTTGTGTCTGGCGCAGTGGGTTCGGGTCTGGCGGAATGGGTTCGGGTCTGGCGGAGTGGGTTTGTGTCTGGCGGAGTGGGTTCGGGCCTGCCGGTGTGGGTTTAGGTCTGGCGGAGTGGGTTGTGGCCTGGTGGAGAGGGTTCGGGTTTGGCGGAGTGGGTTCAGGTCTGGCGGAGTGGGTTTGGGTCTGGCGGAGTGGGTTTGGGTCTGGCGGAGAGGGTTTGGGTCTGGCGGAGTGGGTTTGGGTCTGGCGGAGTGGGTTTGGGTCTGGCGGAGTGGGTTTGGGTCTGGCGGAGAGGGTTTGGCTCTGGCGGAGTGGGTTTGGGTCTGGCGCAGTGGGTTTGGGTGTGGCGGACTGGGTTCGGGTCTGGCGGAATGGGTTCGTGTCTGGCGGAGTGGGTTAGCATCTGGCGGAGTGGGTTCGGGTCTGTTGGAGTGGATTTGGGTCTGGCGGAGTGGGTTGGGGTCTCGCGGAGTGGGTTCGGGTCTGGCGGAGTGGGTTGTGGTCTGGCGGAGAGGGTTCGGGTTTGGCGGAGTGGGTTCGGGTCTGGCGGAGTGGGTTTAGGTCTGGCGGAGTGGGTTTGGGTCTGGCGGAGAGGGTTTGGGTCTGGCGGAGTGGGTTTGGGTCTGGCGGAGTGCGTTTGGGTCTGTCGGAGTGGGTTCGGGTCTGGCGGAGTGGGTTGGGGTTTGGCGGAGTGGGTTTGGGTCTGGCGGAGTGGGTTGGGGTCTGGCGGAGTGGGTTTGGGTCTGGCGGAGTTGGTTCGGGTCTGGCGGAGTGGGTTCGGGTCTGCCGGAGTGGGTTCGCGTCTGGCGGAGTGGGTTGGGGTCTGGCGGAGTGGGTTCGGGTCTGTCGGTGTGGGTTCGGGTCTAGCGGAGTGGGTTTGGGTCTTCCGGAGAGGGTTTGGGTCTGGCGGAGTGGGTTGGGGTCTGGCGGAGTGGGTTTGGGTCTGGCGGAGTGGGTTGGGGTCTGGCGGAGTGGGTTGGGGTCTGGCGGAGTGGGTTCGGGTCTGGCGGAGTGGGTTTGGGTCTGGCGCAGTGGGTTCGGGTCTGGCGGAATGGGTTCGGGACTGGCGGAGTGGGTTTGGGTCTGGCGGAGTGGGTTCGTGTCTGTCGGTGTGGGTTCGGGTCTAGCGGAGTGGGTTTGGGTCTGGTGGAGAGGGCTTGAGTCTGGCGGAGTGGGTTTGGGTCTGGCGGAATGGGTTGGGGTCTGGCGGAGTGGGTTCGGGTCTGGCGGCGTGGGTTCGTGTCTGGCAGAGTGGGTTAGGGTCTGGCGAAGTGGGTTTGGGTCTGGCGGAGTGGGTTTGGGTCTGGCGGATTGGGTTCGGATCTGGCGGAGAGGGTTCGGGTCTGGCGGAGTGGGTTCGGGTCTGGCGGAGTGGGTTCGGGTCTGGCGGAGTGGGTTCGGGTCTGGCGGCATGGGTTCGTGTCTGGCAGAGTGGGTTTGGGTCTGGCGGAGAGGGTTTGGGTCTGGCGGAGTGGGTTTGGGTTTGGTGGAGTTGGTTCTGGTCTGACGGAGTGGGTTCGGGTCTGGCGGAGAGGGTTTGGGTCTGACGGAGTGGGTTTGGGTCTGGCGGAGAGGGTTTGGGTCTGGCGGAGTGGGTTTGGGTCTGGCGGAGTGGGTTTGGGTGTGGCGGACTGGGTTCGGGTCTGGCGGAGTGGGTTCGGGTCTGGCGGAGTGGGTTAGGGTCTGGCGGAGCGGGTTGGGGTCTGTCGGAGTGGGTTCGGATCTGGTGGAGTGGGTTGGGGTCTGGCGGAGTTAGTTCGGGTCTGGCGGTGTGGGTTCGGGTCTGGCGGAGTGGGTTTGGGTCTGACGGAGTGAGTTTGGGTCTGGCGGAGTGGGTTCGTGTCTGGCGGAGTGGGTTCGGGTCTGGCGGAGTGGGTTTGGGTCTGGCGGAGTGGGTTCGGGTCTGTCGGTGTGGGTTCGGGTCTGGCGGAGTGGGTTGTGGTCTGGCGGAGTGGGTTCGGGTTTGGCGGAGTGGGTTCGGGTCTGGCGGAGTGGGTTCGGGTCTGGCGGAGTGGGTTAGGGTCTGGCGGAGTGGATTCGGATCTGGCGGAGAGGGTTCGTGTCTGGCGGAGTGGGTTCGGGTCTGGCGGCGTGTGTTCTTGTCTGGCAGAGTGGGTTGGGGTCTGGCGGAGTGGGTTGGGGTCTGACGGAGTGGGTTTGGGTCTGGCGGAGTGGGTTCGGGTCTGGCGGAGTGGGTTCGGGTCTGGCGGAGTGGGTTTGGGTCTGGCAGAGAGGGTTTGGGTCTGGCGGAGTGGGTTTAGGTGTGGCGGAGTGGGTTGTGGTCTGGCGGAGTGGGTTCGGGTTTTGGCGGAGTGGGTTCGGGTCTGGCGGAGTGGGTTAGGGTCTGGCGGAGTGGGTTTGCGTCTGGCGGAGTGGGTTCGGGTCTGGCGGAGTGGGTTCGGGTCTGGCGGAGTGGGTTCGGATCTGGCGGAGAGGGTTCGGGTCTGGCGGAGTGGGTTCGGGTCTGGCGGAGTGGGTTCGGGTCTGGCGGAGTGGGTTCGGGTCTGGCGGAGTGGGTTCGGATCTGGCGGAGAGGGTTCGGGTCTGGCAGAGTGGGTTGGGGTCTGTCGGAGTGGGTTCGGGTCTGGCGGAGTGGGTTGGGGTCTGGCGGAGTGGGTTCGGGTCTGGCGGTGTGGGTTCGGGTCTGGCGGAGTTGGTTCGGGTCTGGCGGAGTGGGTTCGTGTCTGGCGGAGTGGGTTTGCGTCTGACGGAGTGGGTTGGGGTCTGGCGGAGTGGGTTAGGGTCTGGCGGACTGGGTTCTGGTCTGGCGGAGTGGGTTCGGGTCTGTCGGTGTGGGTTCGGGTCTGGCGGAGTGGGTTGTGGTCTGGCGGAGTGAGTTGGGGTCTGGCGGAGTGGGTTCGGGTCTGGCGGAGTGGGTTCGGGTCTGGCGGAGTGGGTTCGGGTCTGGCGGAGTGGATTCGGATCTGGTGGAGAGGGTTCGGGTCTGGCGGAGTGGGTTCGGGTCTGGCGGAGTGGGTTCGGGTCTGGCGGACTGGGTTCAGGTCTGGCGGCGTGTGTTCGTGTCTGGCGGAGTGGGTTTTGGTCTGGCGGAGTGGGTTGGGGTCTGGCGGAGTGGGTTTGGGTCTGGCGGAGTTGGTTCGGGTCTGGCAGAGTGGGTTCGGGTCTGGCGGAGTGGGTTCGGGTCTGGCGGAGTGGGATTGGGTCTGACGGACTGGGTTGGGGTCTGGCGGAGTGGATTATGGTCTGGCGGAGTGGGTTCGGGTCTGGCGGAGTGGGTTCGTGTCTGGCGGAGTGGGTTCGGGTCTGGCGGAGTGGGTTCGGGTCTGTCGGTGTGTGTTCGGGTCTGGCGGAGTGGGTTGTGGCCTGGCGGAGTGGGTTCGGGTTTGGCGGAGTGGGTTGGGGTCTGGCGGAGTGGGTTGGGGTCTGGCGGAGTGGGTTGGGGTCTGGCGGAGTGGGTTTGGGTCTGGCGCAGTGGGTTGGGGTCTGGCGGAGTGGGTTCGGGTCTGGCGGAGTGGGTTCAGATCTGGCGGAGAGGGTTCAGGTCTGGCAGAGTGGGTTGGGGTCTGTCGGAGTGGTTCGGGTCTGGCGGAGTGGTTTGGGGTCTGGCGGAGTGGGTTCGGGTCTGGCGGAGTGGGTTCGGGTCTGGCGGAGTTGGTTCGGGTCTGGCGGAGTGGGTTCGGGTCTGGCGTAGTGGGTTCGGGTCTGGCGGAGTGGATTTGGGTCTGACGGAGTGGGTTGGGGTCTGGCGGAGTGGGTTATGGTCTGGCGGAGTGGGTTCGGGTCTGGCGGAGTGGGTTCGTGTCTGGCGGAGTGGGTTTGGGTCTGGCGGATTGGGTTCGGGTCTGTTGGTGTGGGTTCGGGTCTGGCGGAGTGGGTTGTGGTCCTGCGGAGTGGGTTCGGGTTTGGCGGAGTGGGTTCGGGTCTGGCGGAGTGGGTTGGGGTCTGGCGGAGTGGGTTTGGGTCTGGCGGAGTGGGTTCGGGTCTGGCGGAGTGGGTTCGGGTCTGGCGGAGTGGGACCGGGTCTGTCGGAGTGGGTTCGGGTCTTGCGGAGTGGGTTGGGGTCTGGCGGAGTGGGTTCGGGTCTGGAGGAGTGGGTTCGGGTCTGGCGGAGTGGGTTTGGGTCTGGCGAAGTGGCTTTGGTTCTGGCGGAGAGGGTGAGGGTGTTCCGGAGTGGGTTCGGGGCTGGCAGAGTGGGTTCGGGTCTGTCGGTGGGGGTTTGGGTCTGGCGGAGTGGGTTTGGGGTCTGACGGAGTGGGTTTGGGTCTGGCGGAGTGGGTTCGGTTCTGGCGGAGTGGGTTTGGGTCTGGCGGAGTGGGTTTGGGTCTGGCGGAGTGGGTTTGGGTCAGGCAGAGTGGGTTGGGGACTGCCGGAGTGGGTTCGGGTCTGGCGGAGTGGGTTTGGGTCTGGCGGAGTGGGGTCGGGTCTGGCCAAGTGGGTTGGGGTCTGGCGGAGTGGATTGGGGTCTGGCGGAGTGGGTTCAGGTCTGGCGGAGTGGGTTCGGATCTGGCGGAGTGGGTTATGGTCTGGCGGAGTGGGTTCGGGTCTGTCGGAGTGGGTTCGGGTCTGGCGGAGTGGGTTGTGGTCTGGCGGAGTGGGTCCGGGTCTGGCGGGGTGGGTTCGGGTCTGGTGGAGTGGGTTGTGGTCTGGCAGAGTGGGTTCGGGTCTGGCGGAGTGGGTTTGGGTCTGGCGGAGTGGGTTTGGGTCTGGCGGAGTGGGTTCGGGTCTGGCGGAGTGGGTTTGTGCCTGGCGCAGTGGGTTCGGGTCTGGCGGAATGGGTTCGGGTATGGCGGAGTGGGTTTGGGTCTGGCGGAGTGGGTTCGGGCCTGTCGGTGTGGGTTCGGGTCTGGCGGAGTGGGTTGTGGTCTGGCGGAGAGGGTTCGGGTTTGGCGGAGTGGGTTCGGGTCTGGCGGAGTGGTTTCGGGGCTCGCGGAGTGGGTTTGGGTCTGGCGGAGTGGGTTTGGGTCTGGCGGAGTGGGTTCGGGCCTGGCGGAGTGGTTTCGGGTCTGGCGGAGTGGGTTTGGGTCTGGCGGAGAGGGTTTGGGTCTGGCGGAGTGGGTTTTGGTCTGGCGGAGTGGGTTTGGGTCTGGCGGAGTGGGTTTGGGTCTGGCGGAGAGGGTTTGGGTCTGGCGGAGTGGGTTTGGGTCTGGCGGACTGGGTTCGGGTCTGGCGGAGTGGGTTCGGGTCTGGCGGAGTGGGTTATGGTCTGGCGGAGTGGGTTCGGGTCTGGCGGAGTGGGTTCGGGTCTGGCGGAGTGGGTTGTGGTCTGGCGGAGTGGGTTCGGGTCTGGCGGAGTGGGTTCGGGTCTGGCGGAGTGGGTTGTGGTCTGGCGGAGTGGGATTGGGTCTGGCGGAGTGGGTTTGGGTCTGGCGGAGTGGGTTTGGGTCTGGCGGAGTGGGTTTGGGTCTGGCGGAGTGGGTTCGGGTCTGGCGGAGTGGGTTATGGTCTGGCGGAGTGGGTTTGGGTCTGTCGGAGTGGGTTTGGGTCTGGCGGAGTGGGTTTGGGTCTGGCGCAGCGGGTTCGGGTCTGGCGGCATGGGTTCGGGTCTGGCGGAGTGGGTTTGGGTCTGGCGGAGTGAGTTCGGGTCTGTCGGTGTGGGTTCGGGTCTGGCGGGGTGGGTTGTGCTCTGGCGGAGAGGGTTCGGGTTTGGCGGACTGGGTTCGGGTCTGGCAGAGTGGATTCGGGTCTGGCGGAGTGCGTTTGGGTCTGGCGGAGAGGGTTTGGGTCTGGCGGAGTGGGTTTGGGTCTGGCGGAGTGGGTTTGGGTGTGGCGGACTGCATTCGGATCTGGCGGAGTGGGTTTGGGTCTGGCGGAGTGGGTTAGGGTCTGGCGGAGTGGGTTGGGGTCTGTCGGAGTGGGTTGGGGTCTGGCGGAGTGGGTTGGGGTCTGGCGGAGTGGGTTTGGGTGTGGCGGACTGCATTCGGGTCTGGCGGAGTGGGTTTGGGTCTGGCGGAGTGGGTTAGGGTCTGGCGGAGTGGGTTGGGGTCTGTCGGAGTGGGTTGGGGTCTGGCGGAGTGGGTTGGGGTCTGGCGGATTTGGTTCGGGTCTGGCGGAGTGGGTTCGGCTCTGGCGGAGTGGGTTCGGGTCTGGCGGAGTGAGTTTGGGTCTGGCAGAGTCGCTTCGGGTCTGTCGGTGTGGGTTCGGGTCTGGCGGAGTGGGTTGTGGTCTGGCGGAGTAGGTTTGGGTCTGGCGGAGTGGGTTCGAGTCTGGCGGATTGGGTTGGGGTCTGGCGGAGTGGGTTGGGGTCTGTCGGAGTGGGTTGGGGTCTGGCGGAATGGGTTGGGGTCTGGCGGAGTGGGTTCGGGTCTGGCGGGGTGGGTTCGGGTCTGGCGGAGTGGGTTCGGGTCTGGCGGGGTGGGTTTGGGTCTGGCGGAGTAGGTTTGGGTCTGGCGGAGTGGGATCGGGTCTGTCGGTGTGGGTTTGGTTCTCTCGGAGTGGGTTGTGGTCTGGCGGAGTGGGTTCGGGTTTGGCGGAGTGGGTTCGGGTCTGGCGGAGTGGGTTGGGGTCTGGCGTAGTGGGTTCGGGTCTGGCGGAGTGGGTTTGGGTCTGGCGGAGTGGGTATGGGTCTGGCGGAGTGGGTTTGGGTCTGGCGGAGTGGGTTTGGGTCTGGCGGATGGGTTTGGGTCTGGTGGAGTGGGTTTGGGGTCTGGCGGAGTGGGTTTGGGTCTGGCGGAGTTGGTTTGGGCCTGGCGGAGTGGGTTTGGGTCTGGCAGAGTGGGTTTGGGTCTGGCGGAGTGGGTTTAGGTCTGGCGGAGTTGGTTCGGGTCTGCCGGGGTGGGTTTGGGTCTGGTGGAGTGGGTTCGGGTCTGGCGGAGTGGGTTCGGGTCTGTCGGTGTGGGTTTGGGTCTCTCGGAGTGGGTTGTGGTCTGGCGGAGTGGGTTCGGGTTTGGCGGAGTGGGTTCGGGTCTGGCGGAGTGGGTTGGGGTCTGGCGTAGTGGGTTCGGGTCTGGCGGAGTGGGTTTGGGTCTGGCGGAGAGGGTATGGGTCTGGCGGAGTGGGTTTGGGTCTGGCGGAGTGGGTTTGGGTCTGGCGGATGGGTTTGGGTCTGGTGGAGTGGGTTTGGGGTCTGGCGGAGTGGGTTTGGGTCTGGCGGAGTTGGTTTGGGCCTGGCGGAGTGGGTTTGGGTCTGGCAGAGTGGGTTTGGGTCTGGCGGAGTGGGTTCTGGTCTGGTGGAGTGGGTTGTGGTCTGGCGGACTGGGTTTGGGTCTGGCGGAGTGGGTTTGGGTCTGGCGGAGTGGATTCGGGTCTGGCGGAGTGGGTTCGGGTCTGGCGGAGTGGGTTTGGGTCTGGCGGAGTGGGTTCGGTTCTGGCGGAGAGGGTTCGGGTCTGCCGGGGTGGGTTTGGGTCTGGCGGAGTGGGTTCGGGTCTGGCGGAGTGGGTTCGGGTCTGTCGGTGTGGGTTTGGGTCTCTCGGAGTGGGTTGTGGTCTGGCGGAGTGGGTTCGGGTTTGGCGGAGTGGGTTCGGGTCTGGCGGAGTGGGTTGGGGTCTGGCGTAGTGGGTTCGGGTCTGGCGGAGTGGGTTTGGGTCTGGCGGAGTGGGTATGGGTCTGGCGGAGTGGGTTTGGGTCTGGCGGAGTGGGTTTGGGTCTGGCGGATGGGTTTGGGTCTGGTGGAGTGGGTTTGGGGTCTGGTGGAGTGGGTTCGGTTCTGGCGGAGAGTGTTCGGGTCTGTCGGTGTGGGTTCGGGTCTGGCGGAGTGGGTTGTGGTCTGGCGGAGTTGGTTCGGGTCAGGCGGAGTGTGTTTGGGTCTGGCGGAGTGGGTTCGGGTCTGGCGGAGTGGGCTCGGGTCTGGCGGAGTGGTTTGGGTCTGTTGGAGTGGGTTGTGGTCTGTCGGTGTGGGTTCGTGTCTGGCGGAGTGGGTTGTGGTCTGGCGGAGTGGGTTGGGGTCTGGCGCAGTGGGTTGGGGTCTGGCGGAGTGGGTTCGGGTCTGGCGGAGTGGGTTTGGGTCTGGCGGAGAGGGTTCGGGTCTGGCGGAGTGGGTTCGGGTCTGGCGGAGTGGGTAATGGTCTGGCGGAGTGGGTTCGGATCTGTCTGAGTGGGTTCGGGTCTGGCGGAGTGGGTTGTGGTCTGGCGGAGTGGGTTCGGGTCTGGCGGAGTGGGTTCGGGTCCGGCGGAGTTGGTTCGGGTCTGGCGGAGTGGGTTCGGGTCTGGCGGAGTGGGTTCGGGTCTGGCGGAGTGGGTTCGGGTCTGGCGGAGTGGGTTTGGTCTGGCGGAGTTGGTTCGGGTCTGGCGGAGTGGGTTCGGGTCTGCCGGAGTGGGTTGTGGTCTGGCGGAGTTGGTTCGGGTCTGGCGGAGTGGGTTTGGGTCTGGCGAAGTGGGTTTGGGTCAGGCGGAGCGGGTTTGGGTCTGGCGGAGTGGGTTCGGGTCTGGCGGAGTGGGCTCGGGTCTGGCGGAGTGGTTTGGGTCTGTTGGAGTGGGTTGTGGTCTGTCGGTGTGGGTTCGTGTCTGGCGGAGTGGGTTGTGGTCTGGCGGAGTGGGTTCGGGTTTGGCGGAGTGGGTTCGGGTCTGGCGGAGTAGGTTGGGGTCTGGCGTAGTGGGTTCGGGTCTGTCGGAGTGGGTTGAGGTCTGGCGGAGTGGGTTCGGGTCTGGCGGAGTGGGTTCGGGTCTGGCGGAGTGGGTTCGGGTCTGGCGCAGTGGGTTCGGGTCTGGCGGAATGGGTTCGGGTCTGGCGGAGTGGGTTTGGGTCTGGCGGAGTGGGTTCGGGTCTGTCGGTGTGGGTTCGGGTCTGGCGGATTGGGTTGTGGTCTGGCGGAGAATGTTCGGGTTTGGCGGAGTGGGTTCGGGTCTGGCGGAGTGGGTTCGTGTCTGGCGGAGTGGGTTTGGGTCTGGCGGAGGGGGTTTGGGTCTGGCGGAGTGGGTTTGGGTCTGGCGGAGTGGGTTTGGGTCAGGCAGAGTGGGTTGGGGTCTGGCGGAGTGGGTTCGGGTCTGGCGGAGTGGGTTTGGGTCTGGCGGAGAGGGTTCGGGTCTGGCGGAGTGGGTTCGGGTCTGGCGGAGTGGGTAATGGTCTGGCGGAGTGGGTTCGGATCTGTCTGAGTGGGTTCGGGTCTGGCGGAGTGGGTTGTGGTCTGGCGGAGTGGGTTCGGGTCTGGCGGAGTGGGTTCGGGTCTGGCGGAGTTGGTTCGGGTCTGGCGGAGTGGGTTCGGGTCTGGCGGAGTGGGTTCGGGTCTGGCGGAGTGGGTTTGGGTTGGCGGAGTGGGTTTGGGTCTGGCGGAGTGGGTTTGGGTCTGGCGGAGGGGGTTTGGGTCTGGCTGAGTGGGTTGGGGTCTGGCGGACTGGGTTTGGGTCTGACGGCGTGGGTTCGGGTCTGGCAAAGTGGGTTGGTGTCTGGCGGAGTGGGTTGGGGTCTGGCGGAGTGGGTTTGGGTCTGGCGGAGTGGGTTCGGGTCTGGCGGAGTGGGTTGGGGTCTGGCGGAGTGGGTTCGGGTCTGTCGGAGTGGGTTCGGGTCTGGCGGAGTGGGTTGGGGTCTGGCGGAGTGGGTTCGGGTCTGGCGGAGTGGGTTCGGGTCTGGCGGAGTGGGTTTGGGGTCTGGTGGAGTGGGTTCGGGTCTGGCGGAGTGGGTTTGGGTCTGGCGGAGTGGGTTTGGGTCTGGCGGAGTGGTTTCGGGTCTGGCGGAGTGGGTTTGGGTCTGGCGGAGAGGGTTTGGGTCTGGCGGAGTGGGTTTGGGTCTGGCGGATGGGTTTGGGTGTGGCGGACTGGGTTCGGGTCTGGCGGAGTGGGTTCGGGTCTGGCGGAGTGGGTTAGGGTCTGGTGGAGTGGGTTCGGGTCTGTCGGAGTGGGTTCGGGTCTGGCGGAGTGGTTTGTGATCTGGCGGAGTGGGTTCGGGTCTGGCGGATTTGGTTCGGGTCTGGAGGAGTGGGTTCGGGTCTGGCGGTGTGGGTTTGGGTCTGGCGGAGTGGGTATGGGTCTGGCGGAGTGGGTTTGGGTCTGGCGGAGTTGGTTTGGGTCTGGCGGATGGGTTTGGGTCTGGCGGAGTGGGTTTGGGTCTGGCGGAGTGGGTTCGGGTCTGGAGGAGTGGGTTCGGGTCTGGCGGAGAGGGTTTGGGTCTGGCGGAGTGGGTTTGGGTCTGGCGGATGGGTTTGGGTGTGGCGGACTGGGTTCGGGTCTGGCAGAGTGGGTTCGGGTCTGGCGGAGTGGGTTAGGGTCTGGGGAAGTGGGTTCTGGTCTGTCGGAGTGGGTTCGGGTCTGGCGGAGTGGGTTGGGATCTGGCGGAGTGGGGTCGGGTCTGGCGGAGTTGGTTCGGGTCTGGCGGAGTGGGTTCGGGTCTGGCGGAGTGGGTTTGGGTCTGGCGGAGTGGGTTTGGGTCTGGCGGAGTGGGTTTGGGTCTGGCGGATGGGTTGTGTGTGGCGGACTGGGTTCGGGTCTGGCGGAGTGGGTTCGGGTCTGGCGGAGTGGGTTTGTGTCTGGCGGAGTGGGTATGGGTCTGGCGGAGTGGGTTTGGGTCTGGTGGAGTGGGTTTGGGTCTGGCGGATGGGTTTGGGTCTGCCGGAGTGAGTTTGGGGTCTGGCGGAGTGGGTTTGGGTCTGGCGGAGTTGGTTTGGGCCTGGCGGAGTGGGTTTGGGTCTGGCGGAGTGGGTTTGGGTCTGGCGGAGTGCGTTTGGGTCTGGCGGAGTGGGTTAGGGTCTGTCGGTGTGGGTTCGGGTCTGGCGGAGTGGGTTGTGGTCTGGCGGAGTTCGTTCGGGTCTGGCGGAGTGGGTTCGGTTCTGGCGGAGTGGGTTTGGGTCAGGCGGAGTGGGTTCGGGTCTGGCGGAGTGGGTTCGGGTCTGGCGGAGTGGGTTCGGGTCTGGCGGAGTGGGTTTGGGTCTGGCGGAGTGGGTTTGGGTCTGGCTGAGTGCTTTTGGGTCTGGCGGAGTGGGTTCGGGACTGGCGGAGTGGGTTCAGGTCTGTCGGTGTGGGTTCGGGTCTGGCGGAATGGGTTGTGGTCTGGCGGAGTGGGTTCGGGTTTGGCGGAGTGGGTTCGGGTCTGGCGGAGTGGGTTTGGGTCTGGCGGAGTGGGTTCGGGTCTGGTGGAGTGGTTTCGCGTCTGGCGGAGTGGGTTTGGGTCTGGCGGAGAGGGTTTGGGCCTGGCGGAGTGGGTTTGGGTCAGGCGGAGTGGGTTTGGGTGTGGCGGAGTGGGTTCGGGTCTGAGGAGTGGGTTCGGGTCTGGCGGAGTGGGTTTGGGTCTGGCGGAATGGGTTTGGGTCTGGCGAAGTGGGATTGGGTCTGGCGGAGTGGGTTTGGGTCTGTCGGAGTGGGTTCGGGTCTGGCGGAGTGGGTTAGGGTCTCGTGGAGTGGGTTCGGGTTTGGCGGAGTGGGTTCGGGTCTGGCGGAGTGGGTTTGGTTCTGGCGGAGTGGGTTTGGGTCTGGCGGAGTGGGTTTGGGTCTGGCGGAGTGGGTTTGGGTCTGGCGGACTGGGTTCGGGTCTGGCGGAGTGGGTTCGGGTCTGGCGGAGTGGGTTAGGGTCTGGCGGAGTGGGTATGGGTCTGGCGGAGTGGGTTCGGGTCTGGCGGAGTGGTTTCGGGTCTGGCGGAGTGGGTTTGGTTCTGGCGGAGAGAGTTTGGAGTCTGGCGGAGTGGGTTTGGGTCTGGCGGATGGGTTTGGGTGTGGCAGACTGGGTTCGGGTCTGGCGGAGTGGGTTCGGGTCTGGCGGAGTGCGTTTGGGTCTGGCGGAGTGGGTTTGGGTCTGGCGGATTGGTTTGGGCCTGGCGGAGTGGGTTTGGGTCTGGCAGAGTGGGTTTGGGTCTGGCGGAGTGGGTTTGGGTCTGGCGGAGTTGGTTCGGGTCTGCCGGGGTGGGTTTGGGTCTGGCGGAGTGGGTTCGGGTCTGGCGGAGTGGGTTCGGGTCTGGCAGAGTTGGCTCGGGTCTGGCGGAGTGGGTTTGGGTCTGGCGGAGTGGGTTCGGGTCTGGTGGAGTGGGTTGTGGGCTGGCGGACTGGGTTCGGGTTTGGAGGAGTGGGTTCGGGTCTGGCGGAGTGGGTTTGGGTCTGGCGGAGTGGGTTTGGGTCTGGCGGAGTGGGTTTGGGTCTGGCGGATGGGTTTTGTGTGGCGGACTGGGTTCGGGTCTGGCGGAGTGGGTTCGGGTCTGGCGGAGTGGGTTAGGGTCTGGCGGAGTGGGTTCGGGTCTGGCGGAGTGGGTTTGTGTCTGGCGGAGTGGGTATGGGTCTGGCGGAGTGGGTTTGGGTCTGGCGGAGTGGGATTGGGTCTGGCGGATGGGTTTGGGTCTGGCGGAGTGGGTTTGGGGTCTGGCGGAGTGGGTTTGGGTCTGGCGGAGTTGGTTTGTGCCTGGCGGAGTGGGTTTGGGTCTGGCGGAGTGGGTTCGGGTCTGGCGGAGTGCGTTTGGGTCTGGCGGAGTGGGTTTGGGTCTGGCGGATTGGTTTGGGCCTGGCGGAGTGGGTTTGGGTCTGGCAGAGTGGGTTTGGGTCTGGCGGAGTGGGTTTGGGTCTGGCGGAGTTGGTTCGGGTCTGCCGGGGTGGGTTTGGGTCTGGCGGAGTGGGTTCGGGTCTGGCGGAGTGGGTTCGGGTCTGGCAGAGTTGGCTCGGGTCTGGCGGAGTGGGTTTGGGTCTGGCGGAGTGGGTTCGGGTCTGGTGGAGTGGGTTGTGGGCTGGCGGACTGGGTTCGGGTTTGGAGGAGTGGGTTCGGGTCTGGCGGAGTGGGTTTGGGTCTGGCGGAGTGGGTTTGGGTCTGGCGGAGTGGGTTTGGGTCTGGCGGATGGGTTTTGTGTGGCGGACTGGGTTCGGGTCTGGCGGAGTGGGTTCGGGTCTGGCGGAGTGGGTTAGGGTCTGGCGGAGTGGGTTCGGGTCTGGCGGAGTGGGTTTGTGTCTGGCGGAGTGGGTATGGGTCTGGCGGAGTGGGTTTGGGTCTGGCGGAGTGGGATTGGGTCTGGCGGATGGGTTTGGGTCTGGCGGAGTGGGTTTGGGGTCTGGCGGAGTGGGTTTGGGTCTGGCGGAGTTGGTTTGTGCCTGGCGGAGTGGGTTTGGGTCTGGCGGAGTGGGTTTGGGTCTGGCGGAGTGCGTTTGGGTCTGGCGGAGTGGGTTAGGGTCTGGCGGAGTGGGTTCGGGTCTGGCGGAGTGGGTTCTGGTCTGGCGGAATGGGTTGTGGTCTGGCGGAGTGGGTTCGGGTTTGGCGGAGTGGGTTCGGGTCTGGCGGAGTGGGTTTGGGTCTGGCGGAGTGGGTTCGGGTCTGGCGGAGTGCGTTTGGGTCTGGCGGAATGGGTTTCGGTCTGGCGGAGTGGGATTGGGTCTGGCGGAGTGGGTTTGGGTCTGTCGGAGTGGGTTCGGGTCTGGCGGAGTGGGTTGGGGTCTCGTGGAGTGGGTTCGGGTTTGGCGGAGTGGGTTCGGGTCTGGCGGAGTGGGTTTGGTTCTGGCGGAGTGAGTTTGGGTCTGGCGGAGTGGGTTTGGGTCTGGCGGACTGGGTTCGGGTCTGGCGGAGTGGGTTCGGGTCTGGCGGAGTGGGTTAGTGTCTGGCGGAGTGGGTATGGGTCTGGCGGAGTGGTTTTGGGTCTGGCGGAGTGGGTTTGGGTCTGGCGGATGGGTTTGGGTCTGGCGGAGTGAGTTTGGGGTCTGGCGGAGTGGGTTTGGGTCTGGCGGAGTTGGTTTGGGCCTGGCGGAGTGGGTTTGGGTCTGGCGGAGTGGGTTTGGGTCTGGCGGAGTGGGTTTGGGCCTGGCGGAGTGGGTTGGGGTCTGGCGGAGTGGGTTGGGGTCTGGCGGAGTGGGTTCAGATCTGGCGGAGTGGGTTCGGGTCTGGCGGAGAGGGTTCGGGTCTGGCGGAGTGGGTTCGGGTCTGGCGGAGTGGGTTCGGGTCTGTCGGTGTGGGTTCGGGTCTGGCGGAGTGGGTTGTGGTCTGGCAGATTTGGTTCGGGTCTTGCGGAGTGGGTTCGGGTCTGGCGGAGTGGGTTCGGGTCTGGCGGAGTGGGTTTGGGTCTGGCGGAGTGGGATTGGGTCTGGCGGAGTGGGTTTGGGTCTGTCGGAGTGGGTTTGGGTCTGGCGGAGTGGGTTGGGGTCTCGTGGAGTGGGTTCGGGTTTGGCGGAGTGGGTTCGGGTCTGGCGGAGTGGGTTTGGTTCTGGCGGAGTGAGTTTGGGTCTGGCGGAGTGGGTTTGGGTCTGGCGGAGTGGGTTTGGGACTGGCGGACTGGGTTCGGGTCTGGCGGAGTGGGTTCGGGTCTGGCGGAGTGGGTTAGGGTCTGGCAGAGTGGGTATGGGTCTGGCGGAGTGGGTTTGGGTCTGGCGGAGTGGGTTTGGGTCTGGCGGATGGGTTTGGGTCTGGCGGAGTGGGTTTGGGTCTGGCGGAGTGGGCTCGGGTCTGGCGGAGTGGTTTGGGTCTGTTGGAGTGGGTTGTGGTCTCTCAGTGTGGGTTCGTGTCTGGCGGAGTGGGTTGTGGTCTGGCGGAGTGGGTTCGGGTTTGGCGGAGTGGGTTCGGGTCTGGCGGAGTGGGTTGGGGTCTGGCGCAGTGGGTTGGGGTCTGGCGGAGTGGGTTCGGGTTTGGCGGAGTGGGTTCGGGTCTGGAGGAGTGGGTTGGGGTCTGGCGCAGTGGGTTGGGGTCTGGCGGAGTGGGTTCGGGTCTGGCGGAGTGGGTTTGGGTCTGGCGGAGAGGGTTCGGGTCTGGCGGAGTGGGTTCGAGTCTGGCGGAGTGGGTAATGGTCTGGCGGAGTGGGTTCGGATCTGTCTGAGTGGGTTCGGGTCTGGCGGAGTGGGTTGTGGTCTGGCGGAGTGGGTTCGGGTCTGGCGGAGTGGGTTCCGGTCTGGCGGAGTTGGTTCGGGTCTGGCGGAGTGGGTTCGGGTCTGGCGGAGTGGGTTCGGGTCTGGCGGAGAGGGTTCGGGTCTGGCGGAGTGGGTTCGGGTCTGGCGGAGTTGGTTCGGGTCTGGCGGAGTGGGTTCGGGTCTGGCGGAGTGGGTTGTGGTCTGGCGGAGTTGGTTCGGGTCTGGCGGAGTGGGTTTGGGTCTGACGAAGTGGGTTTGGGTCAGGCGGAGCGGGTTTGGGTCTGGCGGAGTGGGTTCGGGTCTGGCGGAGTGGGCTCGGGTCTGGCGGAGTGGTTTGGGTCTGTTGGAGTGGGTTGTGGTCTGTCGGTGTGGGTTCGTGTCTGGCGGAGTGGGTTGTGGTCTGGCGGAGTGGGTTCGGGTTTGGCGGAGTGGGTTCGGGTCTGGCGGAGTGGGTTGGGGTCTGGCGTAGTGGGTTCGGGTCTGTCGGAGTGGGTTGAGGTCTGGCGGAGTGGGTTCGGGTCTGGCGGAGTGGGTTCGGGTCTGGCGGAGTGGGTTCGGGTCTGGCGCAGTGGGTTCGGGTCTGGCGGAATGGGTTCGGGTCTGGCGGAGTGGGTTTGGGTCTGGCGGAGTGGGTTCGGGTCTGTCGGTGTGGGTTCGGGTCTGGCGGATTGGGTTGTGGTCTGGCGGAGAATGTTCGGGTTTGGCGGAGTGGGTTCGGGTCTGGCGGAGTGGGTTCGTGTCTGGCGGAGTGGGTTTGGGTCTGGCGGAGGGGGTTTGGGTCTGGCGGAGTGGGTTTGGTTCTGGCGGAGTGGGTTTGGGTCAGGCAGAGTGGGTTGGGGTCTGGCGGAGTGGGTTCGGGTCTGGCGGAGTGGGTTTGGGTCTGGCGAAGAGGGTTCGGGTCTGGCGGAGTGGGTTCGGGTCTGCCGGAGTGGGTAATGGTCTGGCGTAGTGGGTTCGGATCTGTCTGAGTGGGTTCGGGTCTGGCGGAGTGGGTTGTGGTCTGGCGGAGTGGGTTCGGGTCTGGCGGAGTGGGTTCGGGTCTGGCGGAGTTGGTTCGGGTCTGGCGGAGTGGGTTCGGGTCTGGCGGAGTGGGTTTGGGTCTGGCGGAGTGGGTTTGGGTCTGGCGGAGTGGGTTTGGGTCTGGCGGAGTGGGTTTGGGTCTGGCGGAGTGGGTTCGGGTCTGGCGGAGTGGGTTGGGGTCTGGCGGAGTGGGTTCGGGTCTGGCGGAGTGGGTTTGGGTCTGGCTGAGTGCTTTTGGGTCTGGCGGAGTGGGTTCGGGACTGGCGGAGTGGGTTCAGGTCTGTCGGTGTGGGTTCGGGTCTGGCGGAATGGGTTGTGGTCTGGCGGAGTGGGTTCGGGTTTGGCGGAGTGGGTTCGGGTCTCGCGGAGTGGGTTTGGGTCTGGCGGAGTGGGTTCGGGTCTGGTGGAGTGGTTTCGCGTCTGGCGGAGTGGGTTTGGGTCTGGCGGAGAGGGTTTGGGCCTGGCGGAGTGGGTTTGGGTCAGGCGGAGTGGGTTTGGGTGTGGCGGAGTGGGTTCGGGTCTGAGGAGTGGGTTCGGGTCTGGCGGAGGGGGTTTGGGTCTGGCGGAATGGGTTTGGGTCTGGCGGAGTGGGATTGGGTCTGGCGGAGTGGGTTTGGGTCTGTCGGAGTGGGTTCGGGTCTGGCGGAGTGGGTTGGGGTCTCGTGGAGTGGGTTCGGGTTTGGCGGAGTGGGTTCGGGTCTGGCGGAGTGGGTTTGGTTCTGGCGGAGTGGGTTTGGGTCTGGCGGAGTGGGTTTGGGTCTGGCGGAGTGGGTTTGGGTCTGGCGGACTGGGTTCGGGTCTGGCGGAGTGGGTTCGGGTCTGGCGGAGTGGGTTAGGGTCTGGCGGAGTGGGTATGGGTCTGGCGGAGTGGGTTCGGGTCTGGCGGAGTGCGTTTGGGTCTGGCGGAGTGGGTTTGGGTCTGGCGGATTGGTTTGGGCCTGCCGGAGTGGGTTTGGGTCTGGCAGAGTGGGTTTGGGTCTGGCGGAGTGGGTTTGGGTCTGGCGGAGTTGGTTCGGGTCTGCCGGGGTGGGTTTGGGTCTGGCGGAGTGGGTTCGGGTCTGGCGGAGTGGGTTCGGGTCTGGCAGAGTTGGCTCGGGTCTGGCGGAGTGGGTTTGGGTCTGGCGGAGTGGGTTCGGGTCTGGTGGAGTGGGTTGTGGGCTGGCGGACTGGGTTCGGGTTTGGAGGAGTGGGTTCGGGTCTGGCGGAGTGGGTTTGGGTCTGGCGGAGTGGGTTTGGGTCTGGCGGAGTGGGTTTGGGTCTGGCGGATGGGTTTTGTGTGGCGGACTGGGTTCGGGTCTGGCGGAGTGGGTTCGGGTCTGGCGGAGTGGGTTAGGGTCTGGCGGAGTGGGTTCGGGTCTGGCGGAATGGGTTTGTGTCTGGCGGAGTGGGTATGGGTCTGGCGGAGTGGGTTTGGGTCTGGCGGAGTGGGATTGGGTCTGGCGGATGGGTTTGGGTCTGGCGGAGTGGGTTTGGGGTCTGGCGGAGTGGGTTTGGGTCTGGCGGAGTTGGTTTGTGCCTGGCGGAGTGGGTTTGGGTCTGGCGGAGTGGGTTTGGGTCTGGCGGAGTGCGTTTGGGTCTGGCGGAGTGGGTTAGGGTCTGGCGGAGTGGGTTCGGGTCTGGCGGAGTGGGTTCTGGTCTGGCGGAATGGGTTGTGGTCTGGCGGAGTGGGTTCGGGTTTGGCGGAGTGGGTTCGGGTCTGGCGGAGTGGGTTTGGGTCTGGCGGAGTGGGTTCGGGTCTGGCGGAGTGCGTTTGGGTCTGGCGGAATGGGTTTGGGTCTGGCGGAGTGGGATTGGGTCTGGCGGAGTGGGTTTGGGTCTGTCGGAGTGGGTTCGGGTCTGGCGGAGTGGGTTGGGGTCTCGTGGAGTGGGTTCGGGTTTGGCGGAGTGGGTTCGGGTCTGGCGGAGTGGGTTTGGTTCTGGCGGAGTGAGTTTGGGTCTGGCGGAGTGGGTTTGGGTCTGGCGGACTGGGTTCGGGTCTGGCGGAGTGGGTTCGGGTCTGGCGGAGTGGGTTAGTGTCTGGCGGAGTGGGTATGGGTCTGGCGGAGTGGTTTTGGGTCTGGCGGAGTGGGTTTGGGTCTGGCGGATGGGTTTGGGTCTGGCGGAGTGAGTTTGGGGTCTGGCGGAGTGGGTTTGGGTCTGGCGGAGTTGGTTTGGGCCTGGCGGAGTGGGTTTGGGTCTGGCGGAGTGGGTTTGGGTCTGGCGGAGTGGGTTTGGGCCTGGCGGAGTGGGTTGGGGTCTGGCGGAGTGGGTTGGGGTCTGGCGGAGAGGGTTCGGGTCTGGCGGAGTGGGTTCAGGTCTGGCGGAGTGGGTTCGGGTCTGGCGGAGTGGGTTTGGGTCTGTCGGAGTGGGTTTGGGTCTGGCGGAGTGGGTTGGGGTCTCGTGGAGTGGGTTCGGGTTTGGCGGAGTGGGTTTGGGTCTGGCGGAGTGGGTTTGGTTCTGGCGGAGTGAGTTTGGGTCTGGCGGAGTGGGTTTGGGTCTGGCGGAGTGGGTTTGGGACTGGCGGACTGGGTTCGGGTCTGGCGGAGTGGGTTCGGGTCTGGCGGAGTGGGTTAGGGTCTGGCAGAGTGGGTATGGGTCTGGCGGAGTGGGTTTGGGTCTGGCGGAGTGGGTTTGGGTCTGGCGGATGGGTTTGGGTCTGGCGGAGTGGGTTTGGGTCTGGCGGAGTGGGCTCGGGTCTGGCGGAGTGGTTTGGGTCTGTTGGAGTGGGTTGTGGTCTCTCAGTGTGGGTTCGTGTCTGGCGGAGTGGGTTGTGGTCTGGCGGAGTGGGTTCGGGTTTGGCGGAGTGGGTTCGGGTCTGGCGGAGTGGGTTGGGGTCTGGCGCAGTGGGTTGGGGTCTGGCGGAGTGGGTTCGGGTTTGGCGGAGTGGGTTCGGGTCTGGCGGAGTGGGTTGGGGTCTGGCGCAGTGGGTTGGGGTCTGGCGGAGTGGGTTCGGGTCTGGCGGAGTGGGTTTGGGTCTGGCGGAGAGGGTTCGGGTCTGGCGGAGTGGGTTCGGGTCTGGCGGAGTGGGTAATGGTCTGGCGGAGTGGGTTCGGATCTGTCTGAGTGGGTTCGGGTCTGGCGGAGTGGGTTGTGGTCTGGCGGAGTGGGTTCGGGTCTGGCGGAGTGGGTTCCGGTCTGGCGGAGTTGGTTCGGGTCTGGCGGAGTGGGTTCGGGTCTGGCGGAGTGGGTTCGGGTCTGGCGGAGAGGGTTCGGGTCTGGCGGAGTGGGTTCGGGTCTGGCGGAGTTGGTTCGGGTCTGGCGGAGTGGGTTCGGGTCTGGCGGAGTGGGTTGTGGTCTGGCGGAGTTGGTTCGGGTCTGGCGGAGTGGGTTTGGGTCTGACGAAGTGGGTTTGGGTCAGGCGGAGCGGGTTTGGGTCTGGCGGAGTGGGTTCGGGTCTGGCGGAGTGGGCTCGGGTCTGGCGGAGTGGTTTGGGTCTGTTGGAGTGGGTTGTGGTCTGTCGGTGTGGGTTCGTGTCTGGCGGAGTGGGTTGTGGTCTGGCGGAGTGGGTTCGGGTTTGGCGGAGTGGGTTCGGGTCTGGCGGAGTGGGTTGGGGTCTGGCGTAGTGGGTTCGGGTCTGTCGGAGTGGGTTGAGGTCTGGCGGAGTGGGTTCGGGTCTGGCGGAGTGGGTTCGGGTCTGGCGGAGTGGGTTCGGGTCTGGCGCAGTGGGTTCGGGTCTGGCGGAATGGGTTCGGGTCTGGCGGAGTGGGTTTGGGTCTGGCGGAGTGGGTTCGGGTCTGTCGGTGTGGGTTCGGGTCTGGCGGATTGGGTTGTGGTCTGGCGGAGAATGTTCGGGTTTGGCGGAGTGGGTTCGGGTCTGGCGGAGTGGGTTCGTGTCTGGCGGAGTGGGTTTGGGTCTGGCGGAGGGGGTTTGGGTCTGGCGGAGTGGGTTTGGTTCTGGCGGAGTGGGTTTGGGTCAGGCAGAGTGGGTTGGGGTCTGGCGGAGTGGGTTCGGGCCTGGCGGAGTGGGTTTGGGTCTGGCGAAGAGGGTTCGGGTCTGGCGGAGTGGGTTCGGGTCTGGCGGAGTGGGTAATGGTCTGGCGTAGTGGGTTCGGATCTGTCTGAGTGGGTTCGGGTCTGGCGGAGTGGGTTGTGGTCTGGCGGAGTGGGTTCGGGTCTGGCGGAGTGGGTTCGGGTCTGGCGGAGTTGGTTCGTGTCTGGCGGAGTGGGTTCGGGTCTGGCGGAGTGGGTTCGGGTCTGGCGGAGTGGGTTTGGGTCTGGCGGAGTGGGTTTGGGTCGGGCGGAGTGGGTTTGGGTCTGGCGCAGTGGGTTCAGGTCTGGCGGAGTGGGTTGGGGTCTGGCGGAGTGGGTTCGGGTCTGTCGGAGTGGGTTCGGGTCTGGCGGAGTGGGTTGGGGTCTGGCGGAGTGGGTTCGGGTCTGGCGGAGTGGGTTCGGGTCTGGCGGAGTGGGTTTGGGGTCTGGTGGAGTGGGTTCGGGTCTGGCGGAGTGGGTTTGGGTCTGGCGGAGTGGGTTTGGGTCTGGCGGAAAGGTTTCGGGTCTGGCGGAGTGGGTTTGGGTCTGGCGGAGAGGGTTTGGGCCTGGCGGAGTGGGTTTGGGTCTGGCGGAGTGGGTTTGGGTCTGGCGGAGTGGGTTTGGGCCTTGCGGAGTGGGTTTGGGTCTGGCGGAGTGGGTTTGGGTCTGGCGGAGTGGGTTCGGATCTGGCTGACTGGGTTTGGGACTGGCGGAGTGGGTTCAGGTCTGTCGGTTTGGGTTCTGGTCTGGCGGAGTGGGTTCGGGTCTGGCGGAGTGGGTTTGGGTCTGGCGGAGTGGGTTCGGGACTGGCGGAGTGGTTTCGGGTCTGGCGGAGTGGGTTTGGTTCTGGCGGAGAGGGTTTGGGCCTGGCGGAGTGGGTTTGGATCTGGCGGAGTGGGTTTGCGTGTGGCGGAGTGGGTTCGGGTCTGACGTAGTGGGTTCGGGTCTGGCGGAATGGGTTCGGTTCTGGCGGAGCGGGTTCGGGTCTGGCGGAGTTGGTTTGGGTCTGGCGGATGGGTTTGGGTCTGGCGGAGAGGGTTTGGGTCTGGCAGAGTGGGTTTGGGTCTGGCGGATGGGTTTGGGTCTGGCGGACTGGGTTCGGGTCTGGCGGAGTGGGTTCGGGACTGGCGGAGTGGGTTAGGGTCTGGCGGAGTGGGTTCGGGTCTGTCGGAGTGGGTTTGGGTCTGGCGGAGAGGGTTTGGGCCTGGCGGAGTGGGTTTGGGTCTGGCGGAGTGGGTTTGGGTCTGGCGGAGTGGGTTTGGGTGTGGCGGAGTGGGTTCGGGTCTGACGGAGTGCGTTCGGGTCTGGCGGAGTGGGTTAGGGTCTGGCGGAGTAGGTTCGGTTCTGTCGGAGTGGGTTCGGGGCTGGCGGAGTGGGTTTGGTTCTGGCGGAGTGAGTTTGGGTCTGGCGGAGTGGGTTTGGGTCTGGCGGAGTGGGTTTGGGTCTGGCGGAGTGGGTTTGGGTCTGGCGGAGTGGGTTGGGGTCTGGCGGAGTGGATTGGGGTCTGGCGGAGTGGGTTCGGGTCTGGCGGAATGGGTTCGGGTCTGGCGGAGTGGGTTCGGGTCTGGCGGAGTGGGTTGTGGTCTGGCGGAGTGGGTTCGGGATTGGCGGAGTGGGTTCGGGTCTGGCGGAGTGGGTTTGGGTCTGGCGGAGTGGGTTCGGGTCTGGCGGTGTGGTTTCGGGTCTGGCGGAGTTGGTTTGGGCCTGGCGGAGTGGGTTTGGGTCTGGCGGAGTGGGTTTGGGTCTGGCGGAGTGGGTTTGGGCCTTGCGGAGTGGGTTTGGGTCTGGCGGAGTGGGTTCGGGTCTGGCGGAGTGGGTTCGGATCTGGCGGACTGGGTTTGGGACTGGCGGAGTGGGTTCGGGTCTGTCGGTTTGGGTTCTGGTCTGGCGGAGTGGGTTCGGGTCTGGCGGAGTGGGTTTGGGTCTGGCGGAGTGGGTTCGGGACTGGCGGAGTGGGTTTGGGTCTGGCGGAGTGGGTTAGGGTCTGGCGGAGTGGGTTCGGGTCTGACGGAGTGGGTTGGGGTGTGGCGGAGTGGGTTCGGGTCTGACGGAGTGGGTTCGGGTCTGGCGGAGTGGGTTAGGGTCTGGCGGAGTGGGTTCGGGTCTGTCGGAGTGGGTTCGGGTCTGCCGGAGTGGGTTGGGATCTGGCGGATTGGGTTCGGTTCTGGCGGAGCGGGTTCGGGTCTGGCGGAGTTGTTTTGGGTCTGGCGGATGGGTTTGGGTCTGGCGGAGAGGGTTTGGGTTTGGCGGAGTGGGTTTGGGTCTGGCGGATGGGTTTGGGTCTGGCGGACTGGGTTCGGGTCTGGCGGAGTGGGTTCGGGACTGGCGGAGTGGGTTAGGGTCTGGCGGAGTGCATTCGGGTCTGTCGGAGTGGGTTTGGGTCTGGCGGAGAGGGTTTGGGCCTGGCGGAGTGGATTTGGGTCTGTCGGAGTGGGTTCGGGTCTGGCGGAGTGGGTTTGGTTCTGGCGGAGTGAGTTTGGGTCTGGCAGAGTGGGTTTGGGTCTGGCGGAGTGGGTTTGGGCCTGGCGGAGTGGGTTTCGGTCTGGCGGAGTGGATTTGGGTCTGGCGGAGTGGGTTTGGGTGTGGCGGAGTGGCTTTGGGTCTGACGGAGTGGGTTCGGGTCTGGCGGAGTGGGTTAGGGTCTGGCGGAGTGGGTTCGGGTCTGTCGGAGTGGGTTAGGGTCTGGCGGAGTGGGTTTGGTTCTGGCGGAGTGAGTTTGGGTCTGGCGGAGTGGGTTTGGGCCTGGCGGAGTGGGTTAGGGTCTGGCGGAGTGGGTTCGGATCTGTCGGAGTGGGTTCGGGTCTGGCGGAGTGGGTTTGTTTCTGGCGGAGTGAGTTTGCGTCTGGCGGAGTGGGTTTGGGTCTGGCGGAGTGGGTTTGGGTGTGGCGGAGTGGGTTCGGGTCTGACGGAGTGGGTTCGGGTCTGGCGGAGTGGGTTAGGGTCTGGCGGAGTGGGTTCGGGTCTGTCGGAGTGGGTTCGGGTCTGCCGGAGTGGGTTGGGATCTGGCGGATTGGGTTCGGTTCTGGCGGAGCGGGTTCGGGTCTGGCGGAGTTGGTTTGGGTCTGGCGGAGTGGGTTCGGGTCTGTCGGTGTGGGTTCGGGTCTGGCGGAGTGGATTGTGGTCTGGCGGAGTGGGTTCGGGTTTGGCGGAGTGGGTTCGGGTTTGGCGGAGTGGGTTCGGGTCTGGTGGAGTGGGTTTGGGTCTGGCGGAGTGGGTTCGGGTCTGGCGGTGTGGTTTCGGGTCTGGCGGAGTGGGTTTGGGTCTGGCGGAGAGGGTTTGGGTCTGGCGGAGTGGGTTTGGGTCTGGCGGATGGGTTTGGGTCTGGCAGACTGGGTTCGGGTCTGGCGGAGTGGGTTCGGGTCTGGCGGAATGGGTTAGGGTCTGGCGGAGTGGGTTCGGGTCTGTCGGAGTGGGTTCGGGTCTGCCGGAGTGGGTTGGGATCTGGCGGATTGGGTTCGGGTCTGGCGGAGTTGTTTTGGGTCTGGCGGATGGGTTTGGGTCTGGCGGAGAGGGTTTGGATTTGGCGGAGTGGGTTTGGGTCTGGCGGATGGGTTTGGGTCTGGCGGACTGGGTTCGGGTCTGGCGGAGTGGGTTCGGGACTGGCGGAGTGGGGTAGGGTCTGGCGGAGTGCATTCGGGTCTGTCGGAGTGGGTTTGGGTCTGGCGGAGAGGGTTTGGGCCTGGCGGAGTGGATTTGGGTCTGGCGGAGTGGGTTTGGGTGTGGCGGAGTGGCTTTGGGTCTGACGGAGTGGGTTCGGGTCTGGCGGAGTGGGTTAGGGTCTGGCGGAGTGGGTTCGGGTCTGTCGGAGTGGGTTCGGGTCTGGCGGAGTGGGTTTGGTTCTGGCGGAGTGAGTTTGGGTCTGGCAGAGTGGGTTTGGGTCTGGCGGAGTGGGTTTGGGCCTGGCGGAGTGGGTTTGGGTCTGGCGGAGTGGGTTTGGGTGTGGCGGAGTGGGTTCGGGTCTGACGGAATGGGTTCGGGTCTGGCGGAGTGGGTTAGGGTCTGGCGGAGTGGGTTCGGATCTGTCGGAGTGGGTTCGGGTCTGGCGGAGTGGGTTTGGTTCTGGCGGAGTGAGTTTGGGTCTGGCTGAGTGGGTTTGGGTCTGGCGGAGTGGGTTTGGGTGTGGCGGAGTGGGTTCGGGTCTGACGGAGTGGGTTCGGGTCTGGCGGAGTGGGTTAGGGTCTGGCGGAGTGGGTTCGGGTCTGTCGGAGTGGGTTCGGGTCTGCCGGAGTGGGTTGGGATCTGGCGGATTGGGTTCGGTTCTGGCGGAGCGGGTTCGGGTCTGTCGGAGTTGGTTTGGGTCTGGCGGATGGGTTTGGGTCTGGCGGAGAGGGTTTGGGTTTGGCGGAGTGGGTTTGGGTCTGGCGGATGGGTTTGGGTCTGGCAGACTGGGTTCGGGTCTGGCGGAGTGGGTTCGGGACTGGCGGAGTGGGTTAGGGTCTGGCGGAGTGCGTTCGGGTCTGTCGGAGTGGGTTTGGGTCTGGCGGAGAGGGTTTGGGCCTGGCGGAGTGGGTTTGGGTCTGGCGGAGTGTGTTTGGGTGTGGCGGAGTGGGTTTGGGTCTGACGGAGTGGGTTCGGGTCTGGCGGAGTGGGTTAGGGTCTGGCGGAGTGGGTTTGGGTCTGTCGGAGTGGGTTCGGGTCTGGCGGAGTGGGTTTGGGTCTGGCGGAGTGGGTTTGGTTCTGGCGGAGTGGGTTTGGTTCTGGCGGAGTGAGTTTGGGTCTGGCGGAGTGGGTTTGGGTCTGGCAGAGTGGGTTTGGATCTGGCGGAGTGGGTTTGGGTCTGGCGGAGTGGGTTGGGGTCTGGCGGAGTGGATTGGGGTCTGGCGGAGTGGGTTCGGGTCTGGCAGAATGGGTTCGGGTCTGGCGGAGTGGGTTTGGGTCTGGCGGAGTGGGTTCGGGTCTGTCGGTGTGGGTTCGGGTCTGGCGGAGTGGGTTGTGGTCTGGCGGAGTGGGTTCGGGTTTGGCGGAGTGGGTTCGGGTCTGGTGGAGTGGGTTTGGGTCTGGCGGAGTGGGTTCGGGTCTGGCGGTGTGGTTTCGGGTCTGGCGGAGTGGGTTTGGGTCTGGCGGAGAGGGTTTGGGTCTGGCGGAGTGGGTTTGGGTCTGGCGGATGGGTTTGGGTCTGGCAGACTGGGTTCGGGTCTGGCGGAGTGGGTTCGGGTCTGGCGGAATGGGTTAGGGTCTGGCGGAGTGGGTTCGGGTCTGTTGGAGTGGGTTCGGGTCTGGCGGAGTGGGGTGGGATCTGGCGGAGTGGGTTCGGGTCTGGCGGAGTGGGTTCGGGTCTGGCGGAGTTGGTTCTGGTCTGGCAGAGTGGGTTCGGGTCTGGCGGAGTGGGTTGGGGTCTGGCGTAGTGGGTTCGGGTCTGGCGGAGTGGGTTTGGGTCTGGCGGAGTGGGTTTGGGTCTGGCGGAGTGGGTTTGGGTCTGGCGGATGGGTTTGGGTCTGGTGGAGTGGGTTCGGGTCTGGCGGAGTGGGTTCGGGTCTGGCGGAATGGGTTAGGGTCTGGCGGAGTGGGTTCGGGTCTGTCGGAGTGGGTTCGGGTCTGCCGGAGTGGGTTGGGATCTGGCGGATTGGGTTCGGGTCTGGCGGAGTTGTTTTGGGTCTGGCGGATGGGTTTGGGTCTGGCGGAGAGGGTTTGGGTTTGGCGGAGTGGGTTTGGGTCTGGCGGATGGGTTTGGGTCTGGCGGACTGGGTTCGGGTCTGGCGGAGTGGGTTCGGGACTGGCGGAGTGGGTTAGGGTCTGGCGGAGTGCATTCGGGTCTGTCGGAGTGGGTTTGGGTCTGGCGGAGAGGGTTTGGGCCTGGCGGAGTGGATTTGGGTCTGGCGGAGTGGGTTTGGGTGTGGCGGAGTGGCTTTGGGTCTGACGGAGTGGGTTCGGGTCTGGCGGAGTGGGTTAGGGTCTGGCGGAGTGGGTTCGGGTCTGTCGGAGTGGGTTCGGGTCTGGCGGAGTGGGTTTGGTTCTGGCGGAGTGAGTTTGGGTCTGGCAGAGTGGGTTTGGGTCTGGCGGAGTGGGTTTGGGCCTGGCGGAGTGGGTTTGGGTCTGGCGGAGTGGGTTTGGGTGTGGCGGAGTGGGTTCGGGTCTGACGGAGTGGGTTCGGGTCTGGCGGAGTGGGTTAGGGTCTGGCGGAGTGGGTTCGGATCTGTCGGAGTGGGTTCGGGTCTGGCGGAGTGGGTTTGGTTCTGGCGGAGTGAGTTTGGGTCTGGCGGAGTGGGTTTGGGTCTGGCGGAGTGGGTTTGGGTGTGGCGGAGTGGGTTCGGGTCTGACGGAGTGGGTTCGGGTCTAGCGGAGTGGGTTAGGGTCTGGTGGAGTGGGTTCGGGTCTGTCGGAGTGGGTTCGGGTCTGCCGGAGTGGGTTGGGATCTGGCGGATTGGGTTCGGTTCTGGCGGAGCGGGTTCGGGTCTGGCGGAGTTGGTTTGGGTCTGGCGGATGGGTTTGGGTCTGGCGGAGAGGGTTTGGGTTTGGCGGAGTGGGTTTGGGTCTGGCGGATGGGTTTGGGTCTGGCAGACTGGGTTCGGGTCTGGCGGAGTGGGTTCGGGACTGGCGGAGTGGGTTAGGGTCTGGCGGAGTGCGTTCGGGTCTGTCGGAGTGGGTTTGGGTCTGGCGGAGAGGGTTTGGGCCTGGCGGAGTGGGTTTGGGTCTGGCGGAGTGGGTTTGGGTGTGGCGGAGTGGGTTCGGGTCTGACGGAGTGGGTTCGGGTCTGGCGGAGTGGGTTAGGGTCTGGCGGAGTGGGTTTGGGTCTGTCGGAGTGGGTTCGGGTCTGGCGGAGTGGGTTTGGGTCTGGCGGAATGGGTTTGGTTCTGGCGGAGTGAGTTTGGGTCTGGCGGAGTGGGTTTGGGTCTGGCAGAGTGGGTTTGGATCTGGCGGAGTGGGTTTGGGTCTGGCGGAGTGGGTTGGGGTCTGGCGGAGTGGATTGGGGTCTGGCGGAGTGGGTTCGGGTCTGGCGGAATGGGTTCGGGTCTGGCGGAGTGGGTTTGGGTCTGGCGGAGTGGGTTCGGGTCTGTCGGTGTGGGTTCGGGTCTGGCGGAGTGGGTTGTGGTCTGGCGGAGTGGGTTCGGGTTTGGCGGAGTGGGTTCGGGTCTGGTGGAGTGGGTTTGGGTCTGGCGGAGTGGGTTCGGGTCTGGCGGTGTGGTTTCGGGTCTGGCGGAGTGGGTTTGGGTCTGGCGGAGAGGGTTTGGGTCTGGCGGAGTGGGTTTGGGTCTGGCGGATGGGTTTGGGTCTGGTGGAGTGGGTTCGGGTCTGGCGGAGTGGGTTCGGGTCTGGCGGAATGGGTTAGGGTCTGGCGGAGTGGGTTCGGGTCTGTCGGAGTGGGTTCGGGTCTGGCGGAGTGGGTTGGGATCTGGCGGAGTGGGTTCGGGTCTGGCGGAGTGGGTTCTGGTCTGGCGGAGTTGGTTCCGGTCTGGCGGAGTGGGTTCGGGTCTGGCGGAGTGGGTTCGGGTCTGGTGGAGTGGGTTTGGGTCTGGCGGAGTGGGTTTGGGTCTGGCCGAGTGGGTTGGGGTTTGGCGGAGTGGGTTTGGGTCTGGCGGAGTGGGTTGTGGTCTGGCGGAGTGGGTTCGGGTTTCGCGGAGTGGGTTCGGGTCTGGCGGAGTTGGTTGGGGTCTGGCGTAGTGGGTTCGGGTCTGGCGGAGTGGGTTTGGGTCTGGCGGAGTGGGTTTGGGTCTGGCGGAGTGGGTTTGGGTCTGGCGGATGGGTTTGGGTCTGGTGGAGTGGGTTTCGGGTCTGGCGGAGTGGGTTTGGGTCTGGCGGAGTTGGTTTGGGCCTGGCGGAGTGGGTTTGGGTCTGGCGGAGTGGGTTTGGGTCTGGCAGAGTGGGTTGTGGTCTGGCGGAGTGGGTTCGGGTCTGTCGGTGTGGGTTCGCGTCTGGCGGAGTGGGTTGTGGTCTGGCGGAGTTCGTTCGGGTCTGGCGGAGTGGGATCGGTTCTGGCGGAGTGGGTTTGGGTCTGGCGGAGTGGGTTTGGGTCTGGCGGAGTGGGTTTGGGTCTGGCGGAGTGGGTTCGGGTCTGGCGGAGTGGTTAGGGTCTGGCGGAGTGGGTTCGGGTCTGGCGGAGTGGGTTCGGGTCTGGCGGAGTGGTTAGGGTCTGGCGGAGTGGGTTCGGGTGTGGCGGAGTGGGTTTGGGTCTGGCGGAGTGGGTTCGGGTCTGGCGGAGTGGGTTCGGGTCTGGCGGAGTGGTTTCGGGTCTGGCGGAGTGGGTTTGGGTCTGGCGGAGAGGGTTTGCGCCTGGCGGAGTGGGTTTGCGTGTGGCGGAGTGGGTTTGGGTGTGGCGGAGTGGGTTTGGGTCTGGCAGAGTGGGTTTGGATCTGGCGGAGTGGGTTTGGGTCTGGCGGAGTGGGTTGGGGTCTGGCGGAGTGGATTGGGGTCTGGCGGAGTGGGTTCGGGTCTGGCGGAATGGGTTCGGGTCTGGCGGAGTGGGTTTGGGTCTGGCGTAGTGGGTTTGGGTCTGTCGGTGTGGGTTCGGGTCTGGCGGAGTGGGTTGTGGTCTGGCGGAGTGGGTTCGGGTTTGGCGGAGTGGGTTCGGGTCTGGTGGAGTGGGTTTGGGTCTGGCGGAGTGGGTTCGGGTCTGGCGGTGTGGTTTCGGGTCTGGCGGAGTGGGTTTGGGTCTGGCGGAGAGGGTTTGGGTCTGGCGGAGTGGGTTTGGGTCTGGCGGATGGGTTTGGGTCTGGTGGAGTGGGTTCGGGTCTGGCGGAGTGGGTTCCGGTCTGGCGGAATGGGTTAGGGTCTGGCGGAGTGGGTTCGGGTCTGTCGGAGTGGGTTCGGGTCTGGCGGAGTGGGTTGGGATCTGGCGGAGTGGGTTCGGGTCTGGCGGAGTGGGTTCTGGTCTGGCGGAGTTGGTTCCGGTCTGGCGGAGTGGGTTCGGGTCTCGCGGAGTGGGTTCGGGTCTGGTGGAGTGGGTTTGGGTCTGGCGGAGTGGGTTTGGGTCTGGCCGAGTGGGTTGGGGTTTGGCGGAGTGGGTTTGGGTCTGGCGGAGTGGGTTGTGGTCTGGCGGAGTGGGTTCGGGTTTCGCGGAGTGGGTTCGGGTCTGGCGGAGTCGGTTGGGGTCTGGCGTAGTGGGTTCGGGTCTGGCGGAGTGGGTTTGGGTCTAGCGGAGTGGGTTTGGGTCTGGCGGAGTGGGTTTGGGTCTGGCGGATGGGTTTGGGTCTGGTGGAGTGGGTTTCGGGTCTGGCGGAGTGGGTTTGGGTCTGGCGGAGTTGGTTTGGGCCTGGCGGAGTGGGTTTGGGTCTGGCGGAGTGGGTTTGGGTCTGGCGGAGTGGGTTGTGGTCTGGCGGAGTGGGTTCGGGTCTGTCGGTGTGGGTTCGCGTCTGGCGGAGTGGGTTGTGGTCTGGCGGAGTTCGTTCGGGTCTGGCGGAGTGGGATCGGTTCTGGCGGAGTGGGTTTGGGTCTGGCGGAGTGGGTTTGGGTCTGGCGGAGTGGGTTTGGGTCTGGCGGAGTGGGTTCGGGTCTGGCGGAGTGGTTAGGGTCTGGCGGAGTGGGTTCGGGTCTGGCGGAGTGGGTTCGGGTCTGGCGGAGTGGTTAGGGTCTGGCGGAGTGGGTTCGGGTGTGGCGGAGTGGGTTTGGTTCTGGCGGAGTGGGTTCGGGTCTGGCGGAGTGGGTTCGGGTCTGGCGGAGTGGTTTCGGGTCTGGCGGAGTGGGTTTGGGTCTGGCGGAGAGGGTTTGCGCCTGGCGGAGTGGGTTTGCGTGTGGCGGAGTGGGTTTGGGTGTGGCGGAGTTGGTTCGGGTCTGACGGAGTGGGTTCGGGTCTGGCGGAGTGGGTTAGGGTCTGGCGGAGTGGGTTCGTGTCTGTCGGAGTGGGTTCGGGTCTGGCGGAGTTGGTTGGGGTCTGGCGGATTGGGTTCGGGTTTGGCGGAGTGGGTTCGGGTCTGGCGGAGTGGGTTTGGTTCTGGCGGAGTGAGTTTGGGTCTGGCGGAGTGGGTTTGGTTCTGGCGGAGTGGGTTTGGGTCTGGCGGAGTGGGTTCGGGTCTGGCGGAGTGGTTTCGGGTCTGGCGGAGTGGGTTCGGGTCTGGCGGAGTGGGTTTGGTTCTGGCGGAGTGAGTTTGGGTCTGGCGGAGTGGGTTTGGGTCTGGCGGAGTGGTTTTGGGTCTGGCGGAGTGGGTTCGGGTCTGGCGGAGTGGTTTCGGGTCTGGCAGAGTGGGTTTGGGTCTGGCGGAGTGGGTTTGGGTCTGGCGGATGGGTTAGGGTGTGGCGGACTGGGTTCGGGTCTGGCGGAGTGGGTTTGGGACTGGCGGAGTGTGTTCAGGTCTGTCGGTGTGGGTTCGGGTCTGGCGGAGTGGGTTGTGGTCTGGCGGAGTGGGTTCGTGTTTGGCGGAGTGGGTTCGGGTCTGGCGGAGTGGGTTTGGGTCTGGCGGAGTGGGTTCGGGTCTGTCGGAGTGGGTTTGGGTCTGGCGGAGTGGGTTTGGGTCTGGCGGAGAGGGTTTGGGCCTGGCCGAGTGGGTTTGCGTGTGGCGGAGTGGGTTTGGGTGTGGCGGAGTGGGTTCGGGTCTGACGGAGTGGGTTCGGGTCTGGCGGAGTGGGTTAGGGTCTGGCGGAGTGGGTTCGTGTCTGTCGGAGTGGGTTCGGGTCTGGCGGAGTGGGTTGGGGTCTGGCGGATTGGGTTCGGGTTTGGCGGAGTGGGTTCGGGTATGGCGGAGTGGGTTTGGTTCTGGCGGAGTGAGTTTGGGTCTGGCGGAGTGGGTTTGGGTCTGGCGGAGTGGGTTTGGGTCTGGCGGAGTGGGTTCGGGTCTGGCGGAGTGGGTTTGGGTCTGGCCGAGTGGGTTTGGGTCTGGCGGATGGGTTAGGGTGTGGCGGACTGGGTTCGGGTCTGGCGGAGTGGGTTTGGGACTGGCGGAGTGGGTTCAGGTCTGTCGGTGTGGGTTCGGGTCTGGCGGAGTGGGTTGTGGTCTGGCGGAGTGGGTTCGTGTTTGGCGGAGTGGGTTCGGGTCTGGCGGAGTGGGTTCGGGTCTGGCGGAGTGGGTTTGGGTCTGGCGGAGAGGGTTTGGGCCTGGCGGAGTAGTTTGGGTCTGGCGGAGTGGGTTTGGGTGTTGCGGAGTGGGTTTGGGTCTGGCGGATGGGTTTGGGTCTGGTGGAGTGGGTTATGGTCTGGCGGAGTGGGTTTTGGTCTGACGGAGTTGATTTGGGCCTGGCGGAGTGGGTTTGGGTCTGGCGGGGTGGGTTTGGGTCTGGCGGAGTGGGTTTGGGTCTGGCGGAGTTGGTTCGGGTCTAGCGGAGTGGGTTTGGTTCTGGCGGAGTGGGTTTGGGTCTGGCGGAGTGGTTTTGGGTCTTGCGGAGTGGGTTTGGGTCTGGCGGAGTGGGTTCGGGTCTGGAGGGGTGGGTTTGGGTCTGGCGGAGTGGGTTCGGGTCCGGCGGAGTGGGTTCGGGTCTGGCGGAGTTGGCTTGGGTCTGGCGGAGTGGGTTCGGGTCTGGCGGAATGGGTTCGGGTCTGTCGGTGTGGGTTCGGGTCTGGCGGAGTGGGTTTGGGTCTGGCGGAGTGGGTTGGGGTCTGGCGGAGTGGGTTTGGGTCTGGCGGAGTGGGTTGTGGTCTGGCGGAGTGGGTTCGGGTTTGGCGGAGTGGGTTCGGGTCTGGCGGAGTGGGTTGGGGTCTGGCGTAGTGGGTTTGGGTCTGGCGGAGTGGGTTTGGGTCTGGCGGAGTGGGTTTGGGTCTGGCGGAGTGGGTTTGGGTCTGGCGGATGGGTTTGGGTCTGGTGGAGTGGGTTTGGGGTCTGGCGGAGTGGGTTTGGGTCTGGCGGAGTTGGTTTGGGCCTGGCGGAGTGGGTTTGGGTCTGGCGGAGTGGGTTTGGGTCTGGCGGAGTGGGTTGTGGTCTGGCGGAGTGGGTTCGGGTCTGTCGGTGTGGGTTCGGGTCTGGCGGAGTGGGTTGTGGTCTGGCGGAGTTCGTTCGGGTCTGGCGGAGTGGGATCGGTTCTGGCGGAGTGGGTTTGGGTCTGGCGGAGTGGGTTTGGGTCTGGCGGAGTGGGTTTGGGTCTGGCGGAGTGGGTTCGGGTCTGGCGGAGTGGTTTGGGTCTGGCGGAGTGGGTTTGGGTCTGGCGGAGTGGGTTCGGGTCTGGCGGAGTGGGTTCGGGTCTGGCAGAGTGGGTTGTGGTCTAGCGGAGTGGGTTCGGGTTTGGCGGAGTGGGTTTGGGTCTGGCGGAGTGGGTTTGGGTCTGGCGGAGTGGGTTCGGGTCTGGCGGAGTGGTTTCGGGTCTGGCGGAGTGGGTGTGGGTCTGGCGGAGAGGGTTTGCGCCTGGCGGAGTGGGTTTGCGTGTGGCGGAGTGGGTTTGGGTCTGGCGGAGTGGGTTTGGGTCTGGCGGAGTGGGTTTGGGTCTGGCGGAGTGGGTTTGGGTCTGGCGGAGTTGGTTTGGGCCTGGCGGAGTGGGTTTGGGTCTGGCGGAGTGGGTTTGGGTCTGGCGGAGTGGGTTGTGGTCTGGCGGAGTGGGTTCGGGTCTGTCGGTGTGGGTTCGGGTCTGGCGGAGTGGGTTGTGGTCTGGCGGAGTTCGTTCGGGTCTGGCGGAGTGGGATCGGTTCTGGCGGAGTGGGTTTGGGTCTGGCGGAGTGGGTTTGGGTCTGGCGGAGTGGGTTTGGGTCTGGCGGAGTGGGTTCGGGTCTGGCGGAGTGGTTTGGGTCTGGCGGAGTGGGTTTGGGTCTGGCGGAGTGGGTTCGGGTCTGGCGGAGTGGGTTCGGGTCTGGCAGAGTGGGTTGTGGTCTGGCGGAGTGGGTTCGGGTTTGGCGGAGTGGGTTTGGGTCTGGCGGAGTGGGTTTGGGTCTGGCGGAGTGGGTTCGGGTCTGGCGGAGTGGTTTCGGGTCTGGCGGAGTGGGTGTGGGTCTGGCGGAGAGGGTTTGCGCCTGGCGGAGTGGGTTTGCGTGTGGCGGAGTGGGTTTGGGTCTGGCGGAGTGGGTTTGGGTCTGGCGGAGTGGGTTTGGGTCTGGCGGAGTGGGTTTGGGTCTGTCGGAGTGGGTTCGGGTCTGGCGGAGTGGGTTCGGGTCTGGCGGAGTGGGTTCGGGTCTGGCGGAGTGGGTTCGGGTCTGTCGGTGTGGGTTCGGGTCTGGCAGAGTGGGTTGTGGTCTGGCGGAGTGGGTTCGGGTTTGGCGGAGTGGGTTCGGGTCTGGCGGAGTGGGTTTGGGTCTGGCGGAGTGGGTTCGGGTCTGGCCGAGTGGGTTTGGGTCTGGCGGAGTGGGTTCGGGTCTGTCGGTGTGGGTTCGGGTCTGGCGGAGTGGGTTGTGGTCTGGCGGAGTGGGTTCGGGTTTGGCGGAGTGGGTTCGGGTCTGGCGGAGTGGGTTTGGGTCTGGCGGAGTGGGTTCGGGTCTGGCGAAGTGGTTTCGGGTCTGGCGGAGTGGGTTTGGGTCTGGCGGAGAGGGTTTGGGTCTGGCGGAGTGGGTTTGGGTCTGGCAGATGGGTTTCGGTCTGGCGGACTGGGTTCGGGTCTGGCGGAGTGGGTTCGGGTCTGGCGGAGTGGGTTAGGGTCTGGCGGAGTGGATTCGGGTCTGTCGGAGTGGGTTCGCGTCTGGCGGAGTGGGTTGGGATCTGGCGGAGTGGGTTCGGGTCTGGCGGAGTTGGTTCCGGTCTGGCGGAGTGGGTTCGGGTCTGGCGGAGTGGGTTTGGGTCTGGCGGAGTGGGTTCGGGTCTGGTGGAGCGGGTTTGGGTCTCGCGGAGTGGGTTTGGGTCTGGCGGAGTGGGTTGGGGTCTGGCGGAGTGGGTTTGGGTCTGGCGGAGTGGGTTGTGGTCTGGCGGAGTGGGTTCGGGTTTGGCGGAGTGGGTTCGGGTCTGGCGGAGTGGGTTGGGGTCTGGCGTAGTGGGTTCGGGTCTGGCGGAGTGGGTTTGGGTCTGGCGGAGTGGGTTTGGGTCTGGCGGAGTGGGTTTGGGTCTGGCGGATGGGTTTGGGTCTGGTGGAGCGGGTTTGGGGTCTGGCGGAGTGGGTTTTGGTCTGACGGAGTTGATTTGGGCCTGGCGGAGTGGGTTTGGGTCTGGCGGGGTGGGTTTGGGTCTGGCGGAGTGGGTTTGGGTCTGGCGGAGTTGGTTCGGGTCTAGCGGAGTGGGTTTGGTTCTGGCGGAGTGGGTTTGGGTCTGGCGGAGTGGTTTTGGGTCTGGCGGAGTGGGTTTGGGTCTGGCGGAGTGGGTTCGTGTCTGGTGGGGTGGGTTTGGGTCTGGCGGAGTGGGTTCGGGTCCGGCGGAGTGGGTTCGGGTCTGGCGGAGTTGGCTTGGGTCTGGCGGAGTGGGTTCGGGTCTGGCGGAATGGGTTCGGGTCTGTCGGTGTGGGTTCGGGTCTGGCGGAGTGGGTTTGGGTCTGGCGGAGTGGGTTGGGGTCTGGCGGAGTGGGTTTGGGTCTGGCGGAGTGGGTTGTGGTCTGGCGGAGTGGGTTCGGGTTTGGCGGAGTGGGTTCGGGTCTGGCGGAGTGGGTTGGGGTCTGGCGTAGTGGGTTTGGGTCTGGCGGAGTGGGTTTGGGTCTGGCGGAGTGGGTTTGGGTCTGGCGGAGTGGGTTTGGGGTCTGGCGGAGTGGGTTTGGGTCTGGCGGAGTTGGTTTGGGCCTGGCGGAGTGGGTTTGGGTCTGGCGGAGTGGGTTTGGGTCCGGCGGAGTGGGTTGTGGTCTGGCGGAGTGGGTTCGGGTCTGTCGGTGTGGGTTCGGGTCTGGCGGAGTGGGTTGTGGTCTGGCGGAGTTCGTTCGGGTCTGGCGGAGTGGGATCGGTTCTGGCGGAGTGGGTTTGGGTCTGGCGGAGTGGGTTTGGGTCTGGCGGAGTGGGTTTGTGTCTGGCGGAGTGGGTTCGGGTCTGGCGGAGTGGTTTGGGTCTGGCGGAGTGGGTTTGGGTCTGGCGGAGTGTGTTCGGGTCTGGCGGAGTGGGTTCGGGTCTGGCAGAGTGGGTTGTGGTCTGGCGGAGTGGGTTCGGGTTTGGCGGAGTGGGTTTGGGTCTGGCGGAGTGGGTTTGGGTCTGGCGGAGTGGGTTCGGGTCTGGCGGAGTGGTTTCGGGTCTGGCGGAGTGGGTTTGGGTCTGGCGGAGAGGGTTTGGGCCTGGCGGAGTGGGTTTGCGTGTGGCGGAGTGGGTTTGGGTGTGGCGGAGTGGTTTCGGGTCTGACGGAGTGGGTTCGGGTCTGGCGGAGTGGGTTAGGGTCTGGCGGAGTGGGTTCGTGTCTGTCGGAGTGGGTTCGGGTCTGGCGGAGTGGGTTGGGGTCTGGCGGATTGGGTTCGGGTCTGGCGGAGCGGGTTCGGGTCTGGCGGAGTGGGTTTGGGTCTGGCGGAGTGGGTTTGGGTCTGGCGGAGTGGGATTGGGTCTGGCGGAGTGGGTTTGGGTCTGTCGGAGTGGGTTCGGGTCTGGCGGAGTGGGTTAGGGTCTGGCGGAGTGGGTTCGGGTCTGTCGGAGTGGGTTCGGGTCTGGCGGAGTGGGATGGGGTCTGGCGGATTGGGTTCGGGTCTGGCGGAGCGGGTTCGGGTCTGGCGGAGTGGGATTGGGTCTGGCGGAGTGGGTTTGGGTCTGTCGGAGTGGGTTCGGGTCTGGCGGAGTGGGTTAGGGTCTGGCGGAGTGGGTTCGGGTCTGTCGGAGTGGGTTCGGGTCTGGCGGAGTGGGATGGGGTCTGGCGGATTGGGTTCGGGTCTGGCGGAGCGGGTTCGGGTCTGGCGGAGTGGGTTCGGGTCTGGCGGAGTGGGTTTGGGTCTGGCGGAGTGGGTTTGGGTCTGGCGGAGTGGGATTGGGTCTGGCGGAGTGGGTTTGGGTCTGTCGGAGTGGGTTCGGGTCTGGCGGAGTGGGATGGGGTCTCACGGAGTGGGTTCGGGTTTGGCAGAGTGAGTTCAGGTCTGGCGGAGTGGGTTTGGTTCTGGCGGAGTGAGTTTGGGTCTGGCGGAGTGGGTTTGGGTCTAGCAGAGTGGGTTTGGGTCTGTCGGAGTGGGTTCGGGTCTGGCAGAGTGGGTTTGGGTCTGGCGGAGTGGGTTCAGGTCTGTCGGTGTGGGTTCGGGTCTGGCGGAGTGGGTTGTGGTCTGGCGGAGTGGGTTCGTGTTTGGCGGAGTGGGTTCGGGTCTGGCGGAGTGGGTTTGGGTCTGGCGGAGTGGGTTCGGGTCTGTCGGAGTGGGTTTGGGTCTGGCGGAGTGGGTTTGGGTCTGGCGGAGAGGGTTTGGGCCTGGCCGAGTGGGTTTGCGTGTGGCGGAGTGGGTTTGGGTGTGGCGGAGTGGGTTCGGGTCTGACGGAGTGGGTTCGGGTCTGGCGGAGTGGGTTAGGGTCTGGCGGAGTGGGTTCGTGTCTGTCGGAGTGGGTTCGGGTCTGGCGGAGTGGGTTGGGGTCTGGCGGATTGGGTTCGGGTTTGGCGGAGTGGGTTCGGGTATGGCGGAGTGGGTTTGGTTCTGGCGGAGTGAGTTTGGGTCTGGCGGAGTGGGTTTGGGTCTGGCGGAGTGGGTTTGGGTCTGGCGGAGTGGGTTCGGGTCTGGCGGAGTGGGTTTGGGTCTGGCCGAGTGGGTTTGGGTCTGGCGGATGGGTTAGGGTGTGGCGGACTGGGTTCGGGTCTGGCGGAGTGGGTTTGGGACTGGCGGAGTGGGTTCAGGTCTGTCGGTGTGGGTTCGGGTCTGGCGGAGTGGGTTGTGGTCTGGCGGAGTGGGTTCGTGTTTGGCGGAGTGGGTTCGGGTCTGGCGGAGTGGGTTCGGGTCTGGCGGAGTGGGTTTGGGTCTGGCGGGGTGGGTTTGGGTCTGGCGGAGTGGGTTTGGGTCTGGCGGAGTTGGTTCGGGTCTAGCGGAGTGGGTTTGGTTCTGGCGGAGTGGGTTTGGGTCTGGCGGAGTGGGTTCGGGTCTGGAGGGGTGGGTTTGGGTCTGGCGGAGTGGGTTCGGGTCCGGCGGAGTGGGTTCGGGTCTGGCGGAGTTGGCTTGGGTCTGGCGGAGTGGGTTCGGGTCTGGCGGAATGGGTTCGGGTCTGTCGGTGTGGGTTCGGGTCTGGCGGAGTGGGTTTGGGTCTGGCGGAGTGGGTTGGGGTCTGGCGGAGTGGGTTTGGGTCTGGCGGAGTGGGTTGTGGTCTGGCGGAGTGGGTTCGGGTTTGGCGGAGTGGGTTCGGGTCTGGCGGAGTGGGTTGGGGTCTGGCGTAGTGGGTTTGGGTCTGGCGGAGTGGGTTTGGGTCTGGCGGAGTGGGTTTGGGTCTGGCGGAGTGGGTTTGGGTCTGGCGGATGGGTTTGGGTCTGGTGGAGTGGGTTTGGGGTCTGGCGGAGTGGGTTTGGGTCTGGCGGAGTTGGTTTGGGCCTGGCGGAGTGGGTTTGGGTCTGGCGGAGTGGGTTTGGGTCTGGCGGAGTGGGTTGTGGTCTGGCGGAGTGGGTTCGGGTCTGTCGGTGTGGGTTCGGGTCTGGCGGAGTGGGTTGTGGTCTGGCGGAGTTCGTTCGGGTCTGGCGGAGTGGGATCTGTTCTGGCGGAGTGGGTTTGGGTCTGGCGGAGTGGGTTTGGGTCTGGCGGAGTGGGTTTGGGTCTGGCGGAGTGGGTTCGGGTCTGGCGGAGTGGTTTGGGTCTGGCGGAGTGGGTTTGGGTCTGGCGGAGTGGGTTCGGGTCTGGCGGAGTGGGTTCGGGTCTGGCAGAGTGGGTTGTGGTCTGGCGGAGTGGGTTCGGGTTTGGCGGAGTGGGTTTGGGTCTGGCGGAGTGGGTTTGGGTCTGGCGGAGTGGGTTCGGGTCTGGCGGAGTGGTTTCGGGTCTGGCGGAGTGGGTGTGGGTCTGGCGGAGAGGGTTTGCGCCTGGCGGAGTGGGTTTGCGTGTGGCGGAGTGGGTTTGGGTCTGGCGGAGTGGGTTTGGGTCTGGCGGAGTGGGTTTGGGTCTGGCGGAGTGGGTTTGGGTCTGGCGGAGTTGGTTTGGGCCTGGCGGAGTGGGTTTGGGTCTGGCGGAGTGGGTTTGGGTCTGGCGGAGTGGGTTGTGGTCTGGCGGAGTGGGTTCGGGTCTGTCGGTGTGGGTTCGGGTCTGGCGGAGTGGGTTGTGGTCTGGCGGAGTTCGTTCGGGTCTGGCGGAGTGGGATCGGTTCTGGCGGAGTGGGTTTGGGTCTGGCGGAGTGGGTTTGGGTCTGGCGGAGTGGGTTTGGGTCTGGCGGAGTGGGTTCGGGTCTGGCGGAGTGGTTTGGGTCTGGCGGAGTGGGTTTGGGTCTGGCGGAGTGGGTTCGGGTCTGGCGGAGTGGGTTCGGGTCTGGCAGAGTGGGTTGTGGTCTGGCGGAGTGGGTTCGGGTTTGGCGGAGTGGGTTTGGGTCTGGCGGAGTGGGTTTGGGTCTGGCGGAGTGGGTTCGGGTCTGGCGGAGTTGGTTTGGGCCTGGCGGAGTGGGTTTGGGTCTGGCGGAGTGGGTTTGGGTCTGGCGGAGTGGGTTGTGGTCTGGCGGAGTGGGTTCGGGTCTGTCGGTGTGGGTTCGGGTCTGGCGGAGTGGGTTGTGGTCTGGCGGAGTTCGTTCGGGTCTGGCGGAGTGGGATCGGTTCTGGCGGAGTGGGTTTGGGTCTGGCGGAGTGGGTTTGGGTCTGGCGGAGTGGGTTTGGGTCTGGCGGAGTGGGTTCGGGTCTGGCGGAGTGGTTTGGGTCTGGCGGAGTGGGTTTGGGTCTGGCGGAGTGGGTTCGGGTCTGGCGGAGTGGGTTCGGGTCTGGCAGAGTGGGTTGTGGTCTGGCGGAGTGGGTTCGGGTTTGGCGGAGTGGGTTTGGGTCTGGCGGAGTGGGTTTGGGTCTGGCGGAGTGGGTTCGGGTCTGGCGGAGTGGTTTCGGGTCTGGCGGAGTGGGTGTGGGTCTGGCGGAGAGGGTTTGCGCCTGGCGGAGTGGGTTTGCGTGTGGCGGAGTGGGTTTGGGTCTGGCGGAGTGGGTTTGGGTCTGGCGGAGTGGGTTTGGGTCTGGCGGAGTGGGTTTGGGTCTGTCGGAGTGGGTTCGGGTCTGGCGGAGTGGGTTCGGGTCTGGCGGAGTGGGTTCGGGTCTGGCGGAGTGGGTTCGGGTCTGTCGGTGTGGGTTCAGGTCTGGCAGAGTGGGTTGTGGTCTGGCGGAGTGGGTTCGGGTTTGGCGGAGTGGGTTCGGGTCTGGCGGAGTGGGTTTGGGTCTGGCGGAGTGGGTTCGGGTCTGGCGGAGTGGGTTTGGGTCTGGCGGAGTGGGTTTGGGTCTGGTGGAGTGGGATTGGGTCTGGCGGAGTGGGATTGGGTCTGGCGGAGTGGGTTTGGGTCTGTCGGAGTGGGTTCGGGTCTGGCGGAGTGGGTTGGGGTCTCGCGGAGTGGGTTCGGGTTTGGCGGAGTGAGTTCAGGTCTGGCGGAGTGGGTTTGGTTCTGGCGGAGTGAGTTTGGGTCTGGCGGAGTGGGTTTGGGTCTAGCGGAGTGGGTTTGGGTCTGTCGGAGTGGGTTCGGGTCTGGCAGAGTGGGTTTGGGTCTGGCGGAGTGGGTTGGGGTCTGGCGGAGTTGGTTCGGGTCTGGCGGAATGGGTTCGGGTCTGGCGGAGTGGGTTTGGGTCTGGCGGAGTGGGTTCGGGTCTGTCGGTGTGGGTTCGGGTCTGGCGGAGTGGGTTGTGGTCTGGCGGAGTGGGTTCGGGTTTGGCGGAGTGGGTTCGGGTCTGGCGGAGTGGGTTTGGGTCTGGCGGAGTGGGTTCGGGTCTGGCGAAGTGGTTTCGGGTCTGGCGGAGTGGGTTTGGGTCTGGCGGAGAGGGTTTGGGTCTGGCGGAGTGGGTTTGGGTCTGGCAGATGGGTTTCGGTCTGGCGGACTGGGTTCGGGTCTGGCGGAGTGGGTTCGGGTCTGGCGGAGTGGGTTAGGGTCTGGCGGAGTGGATTCGGGTCTGTCGGAGTGGGTTCGCGTCTGGCGGAGTGGGTTGGGATCTGGCGGAGTGGGTTCGGGTCTGGCGGAGTTGGTTCCGGTCTGGCGGAGTGGGTTCGGGTCTGGCGGAGTGGGTTTGGGTCTGGCGGAGTGGGTTCGGGTCTGGTGGAGCGGGTTTGGGTCTCGCGGAGTGGGTTTGGGTCTGGCGGAGTGGGTTGGGGTCTGGCGGAGTGGGTTTGGGTCTGGCGGAGTGGGTTGTGGTCTGGCGGAGTGGGTTCGGGTTTGGCGGAGTGGGTTCGGGTCTGGCGGAGTGGGTTGGGGTCTGGCGTAGTGGGTTCGGGTCTGGCGGAGTGGGTTTGGGTCTGGCGGAGTGGGTTTGGGTCTGGCGGAGTGGGTTTGGGTCTGGCGGATGGGTTTGGGTCTGGTGGAGCGGGTTTGGGGTCTGGCGGAGTGGGTTTTGGTCTGACGGAGTTGATTTGGGCCTGGCGGAGTGGGTTTGGGTCTGGCGGGGTGGGTTTGGGTCTGGCGGAGTGGGTTTGGGTCTGGCGGAGTTGGTTCGGGTCTAGCGGAGTGGGTTTGGTTCTGGCGGAGTGGGTTTGGGTCTGGCGGAGTGGTTTTGGGTCTGGCGGAGTGGGTTTGGGTCTGGCGGAGTGGGTTCGTGTCTGGTGGGGTGGGTTTGGGTCTGGCGGAGTGGGTTCGGGTCCGGCGGAGTGGGTTCGGGTCTGACGGAGTTGGCTTGGGTCTGGCGGAGTGGGTTCGGGTCTGGCGGAATGGGTTCGGGTCTGTCGGTGTGGGTTCGGGTCTGGCGGAGTGGGTTTGGGTCTGGCGGAGTGGGTTGGGGTCTGGCGGAGTGGGTTTGGGTCTGGCGGAGTGGGTTGTGGTCTGGCGGAGTGGGTTCGGGTTTGGCGGAGTGGGTTCGGGTCTGGCGGAGTGGGTTGGGGTCTGGCGTAGTGGGTTTGGGTCTGGCGGAGTGGGTTTGGGTCTGGCGGAGTGGGTTTGGGTCTGGCGGAGTGGGTTTGGGGTCTGGCGGAGTGGGTTTGGGTCTGGCGGAGTTGGTTTGGGCCTGGCGGAGTGGGTTTGGGTCTGGCGGAGTGGGTTTGGGTCCGGCGGAGTGGGTTGTGGTCTGGCGGAGTGGGTTCGGGTCTGTCGGTGTGGGTTCGGGTCTGGCGGAGTGGGTTGTGGTCTGGCGGAGTTCGTTCGGGTCTGGCGGAGTGGGATCGGTTCTGGCGGAGTGGGTTTGGGTCTGGCGGAGTGGGTTTGGGTCTGGCGGAGTGGGTTTGTGTCTGGCGGAGTGGGTTCGGGTCTGGCGGAGTGGTTTGGGTCTGGCGGAGTGGGTTTGGGTCTGGCGGAGTGTGTTCGGGTCTGGCGGAGTGGGTTCGGGTCTGGCAGAGTGGGTTGTGGTCTGGCGGAGTGGGTTCGGGTTTGGCGGAGTGGGTTTGGGTCTGGCGGAGTGGGTTTGGGTCTGGCGGAGTGGGTTCGGGTCTGGCGGAGTGGTTTCGGGTCTGGCGGAGTGGGTTTGGGTCTGGCGGAGAGGGTTTGGGCCTGGCGGAGTGGGTTTGCGTGTGGCGGAGTGGGTTTGGGTGTGGCGGAGTGGTTTCGGGTCTGACGGAGTGGGTTCGGGTCTGGCGGAGTGGGTTAGGGTCTGGCGGAGTGGGTTCGTGTCTGTCGGAGTGGGTTCGGGTCTGGCGGAGTGGGTTGGGGTCTGGCGGATTGGGTTCGGGTCTGGCGGAGCGGGTTCAGGTCTGGCGGAGTTGGTTCGGGTCTGGCGGAGTGGGTTTGGGTCTGGCGGAGTGGGTTCGGGTCTGGCGGAGTGGGTTTGGGTCTGGCGGAGTGGGTTTGGGTCTGGCGGAGTGGGATTGGGTCTGGCGGAGTGGGTTTGGGTCTGTCGGAGTGGGTTCGGGTCTGGCGGAGTGGGTTAGGGTCTGGCGGAGTGGGTTCGGGTCTGTCGGAGTGGGTTCGGGTCTGGCGGAGTGGGATGGGGTCTGGCGGATTGGGTTCGGGTCTGGCGGAGCGGGTTCGAGTCTGGCGGAGTGGGTTCGGGTCTGGCGGAGTGGGTTTGGGTCTGGCGGAGTGGGTTTGGGTCTGGCGGAGTGGGATTGGGTCTGGCGGAGTGGGTTTGGGTCTGTCGGAGTGGGTTCGGGTCTGGCGGAGTGGGATGGGGTCTCGCGGAGTGGGTTCGGGTTTGGCAGAGTGAGTTCAGGTCTGGCGGAGTGGGTTTGGTTCTGGCGGAGTGAGTTTGGGTCTGGCGGAGTGGGTTTGGGTCTAGCGGAGTGGGTTTGGGTCTGTCGGAGTGGGTTCGGGTCTGGCAGAGTGGGTTTGGGTCTGGCGGAGTGGGTTGGGGTCTGGCGGAGTGGGTTTGGGTCTGGCGGAATGGGTTCGGGTCTGGCGGAGTGGGTTTGGGTCTGGCGGAGTGGGTTCAGGTCTGTCGGTGTTGGTTCGGGTCTGGCGGAGTGGATTGTGGTCTGGCGGAGTGGGTTCGGGTTTGGCGGAGTGGGTTCGGGTCTGGCGGAGTGGGTTTGGGTCTGGCGGAGTGGGTTCGGTTCTGGCGGAGTGGTTTCGGGTCTGGCGGAGTGGGTTTGGGTCTGGCGGAGAGGGTTTGGGTCTGGCGGAGTGGGTTTGGGTCTGGCAGATGGGTTTGGGTCTGGCGGACTGGGTTCGGGTCTGGCGGAGTGGGTTCGGGTCTGGCGGAGTGGGTTAGGGTCTGGCGGAGTGGATTCGCGTCTGTCGGAGTGGGTTCGGGTCTGGCGGAGTGGGTCGCGATCTGGCGGATTGGGTTCGGGTCTGGCGGAGTTGGTTCCGGTCTGGCGGAGTGGGTTCGGGTCTGGCGGAGTGGGTTTGGGTCTGGCGGAGTGGGTTCGGGTCTGGTGGAGTGGGTTTGGGTCTCGCGGAGTGGGTTTGGGTCTGGCGGTGTGGGTTGGGGTCTGGCGGAGTGGATTTGGGTCTGGCGGAGTGGCTTGTGGTCTGGCGGAGTGGGTTCGGGTTTGGCGGAGTGGGTTCGGGTCTGGCGGAGTGGGTTGGGGTCTGGCGTAGTGGGTTCGGGTCTGGCGGAGTGGGTTTGGGTCTGGCGGAGTGGGTTTGTGTCTGGCGGAGTGGGTTTTGGTCTGACGGAGTTGATTTGGGCCAGGCGGAGTGGGTGTGGGTCTGGCGGAGTGGGTCTGGGTCTGGCGGAGTGGGTTTGGGTCTGGCGGAGTGGGTTTGGGTCTGGCGGAGTTGGTTCGGGTCTAGCGGAGTGGGTTTGGTTCTGGCGGAGTGGGTTTGGGTCTGGCGGAGTGGTTTTGGGTCTGGCGGAGTGGGTTTGGGTCTGGCGGAGTGGGTTCGGGTCTGGCGGGGTGGGTTTGGGTCTGGCGGAGTGGGTTCGGGTCTGGCGGAGTGGGTTCGGGTCTGGCGGAGTTGGCTTGGGTCTGGCGGAGTGGGTTCGGGTCTGGCGGAATGGGTTCGGGTCTGTCGGTGTGGGTTCGGGTCTGGCGGAGTGGGTTCGGGTCTGGAAGAGTGGGTTTGGGTCTGGCGGAGTGGGTTCCAGTCTGGCGGAATGGGTTCGGGTCTTGCGGAGTGGGTTTGGGTCTGGCGGAGTGGGTTCGGGTCTGGCGTAGTGGTTTCGGGTCTGGCGTAGTGGGTGTGGGTCTGGCGGAGTGGGTTTGGGTCTGGCGGAGAGGGTTTGGGCCTGGCGGAGTGGGTTTGCGTGTGGCGGAGTGGGTTTGGGTGTGGCGGAGTGGGTTCGGGTCTGACGGAGTGGGTTCGGGTCTGGCGGAGTGGGTTAGGGTCTGGCGGAGTAGGTTCGTGTCTGTCGAAGTGGGTTGGGGTCTGGCGGAGTGGGTTGGGGTCTGGCGGATTGGGTTCGGGTTTGGCGGAGTGGGTTCGGGTCTGGCGGAGTGGGTTTGGTTCTGGCGGAGTGAGTTTGGGTCTGGCGGAGTGGGTTTGGGTCTGGAGGAGTGGGTTTGGGTCTGGCGGAGTGGGTTGTGGTCTGGCGGAGTGGGTTCGGGTTTGGCGGAGTGGGTTCGGGTCTGGCGGAGTGGGTTTGGGTCTGGCGGAGTGGGTTCGGGTCTGGCGAAGTGGTTTCGGGTCTGGCGGAGTGGGTTTGGGTCTGGCGGAGAGGGTTTGGGTCTGGCGGAGTGGGTTTGGGTCTGGCAGATGGGTTTCGGTCTGGCGGACTGGGTTCGGGTCTGGCGGAGTGGGTTCGGGTCTGGCGGAGTGGGTTAGGGTCTGGCGGAGTAGATTCGGGTCTGTCGGAGTGGGTTCGCGTCTGGCGGAGTGGGTTGGGATCTGGCGGAGTGGGTTCGGGTCTGGCGGAGTTGATTCCGGTCTGGCGGAGTGGGTTCGGGTCTGGCGGAGTGGGTTGGGTCTGGCGGAGTGGGTTCGAGTCTGGTGGAGCGGGTTTGGGTCTCGCGGAGTGGGTTTGGGTCTGGCGGAGTGGGTTGGGGTCTGGCGGAGTGGGTTTGGGTCTGGCGGAGTGGGTTGTGGTCTGGCGGAGTGGGTTCGGGTTTGGCGGAGTGGGTTTGGGTCTGGCGGAGTGGGTTCGGGTCTGGAGGGGTGGGTTTGGGTCTGGCGGAGTGGGTTCGGGTCCGGCGGAGTGGGTTCGGGTCTGGCGGAGTTGGCTTGGGTCTGGCGGAGTGGGTTCGGGTCTGGCGGAATGGGTTCGGGTCTGTCGGTGTGGGTTCGGGTCTGGCGGAGTGGGATTGGGTCTGGCGGAGTGGGTTGGGGTCTGGCGGAGTGGGTTTGGGTCTGGCGGAGTGGGTTGTGGTCTGGCGGAGTGGGTTCGGGTTTGGCGGAGTCGGTTCGGGTCTGGCGGAGTGGGTTGGGGTCTGGCGTAGTGGGTTTGGGTCTGGCGGAGTGGGTTTGGGTCTGGCGGAGTGGGTTTGGGTCTGGCGGAGTGGGTTTGGGTCTGGCGGATGGGTTTGGGTCTGGTGGAGTGGGTTTGGGGTCTGGCGGAGTGGGTTTGGGTCTGGCGGAGTTGGTTTGGGCCTGGCGGAGTGGGTTTGGGTCTGGCGGAGTGGGTTTGGGTCTGGCGGAGTGGGTTGTGGTCTGGCGGAGTGGGTTCGGGTCTGTCGGTGTGGGTTCGGGTCTGGCGGAGTGGGTTGTGGTCTGGCGGAGTTCGTTCGGGTCTGGCGGAGTGGGATCGGTTCTGGCGGAGTGGGTTTGGGTCTGGCGGAGTGGGTTTGGGTCTGGCGGAGTGGGTTTGGGTCTGGCGGAGTGTGTTCGGGTCTGGCGGAGTGGTTTGGGTCTGGCGGAGTGGGTTTGGGTCTGGCGGAGTGGGTTCGGGTCTGGCGGAGTGGGTTCGGGTCTGGCAGAGTGGGTTGTGGTCTGGCGGAGTGGGTTCGGGTTTGGCGGAGTGGGTTTGGGTCTGGCGGAGTGGGTTTGGGTCTGGCGGAGTGGGTTCGGGTCTGGCGGAGTGGTTTCGGGTCTGGCGGAGTGGGTTGGGGTCCGGCGGAGAGGGTTTGGGCCTGGCGGAGTGGGTTTGCGTGTGGCGGAGTGGGTTTGGGTGTGGCGGAGTGGGTTCGGGTCTGACGGAGTGGGTTCGGGTCTGGCGGAGTGGGTTAGGGTCTGGCGGAGTGGGTTCGTGTCTGTCGGAGTGGGTTCGTGTCTGTCGGAGTGGGTTCGGGTCTGGCGGAGTGGGTTGGGGTCTGGCGGATTGGGTTCGGGTCTGGCGGCGCGGGTTCGGGACTGGCGGAGTTGGTTCGGGTCTGGCGGAGTGGGTTTGGGTCTGGCGGAGTGGGTTCGGGTCTGGCGGAGTGGGTTAGGGTCTGGCGGAGTGGGTTCGGGTCTGTTGGAGTGGGTTCGGGTCTGGCGGAGTGGGATGGGGTCTGGCGGATTGGGTTTGGGTCTGGCGGAGTGTGTTCGGGTCTGGCGGAGTGGGTTCGGGTCTGGCAGAGTGGGTTGTGGTCTGGCGGAGTGGGTTCGGGTTTGGCGGAGTGGGTTTGGGTCTGGCGGAGTGGGTTTGGGTCTGGCGGAGTGGGTTCGGGTCTGGCGGAGTGGTTTCGGGTCTGGCGGAGTGGGTTTGGGTCTGGCGGAGAGGGTTTGGGCCTGGCGGAGTGGGTTTGCGTGTGGCGGAGTGGGTTTGGGTGTGGCGGAGTGGTTTCGGGTCTGACGGAGTGGGTTCGGGTCTGGCGGAGTGGGTTAGGGTCTGGCGGAGTGGGTTCGTGTCTGTCGGAGTGGGTTCGGGTCTGGCGGAGTGGGTTGGGGTCTGGCGGATTGGGTTCGGGTCTGGCGGAGCGGGTTCAGGTCTGGCGGAGTTGGTTCGGGTCTGGCGGAGTGGGTTTGGGTCTGGCGGAGTGGGTTCGGGTCTGGCGGAGTGGGTTTGGGTCTGGCGGAGTGGGTTTGGGTCTGGCGGAGTGGGATTGGGTCTGGCGGAGTGGGTTTGGGTCTGTCGGAGTGGGTTCGGGTCTGGCGGAGTGGGATAGGGTCTGGCGGAGTGGGTTCGGGTCTGTCGGAGTGGGTTCGGGTCTGGCGGAGTGGGATGGGGTCTGGCGGATTGGGTTCGGGTCTGGCGGAGCGGGTTCGGGTCTGGCGGAGTGGGTTCGGGTCTGGCGGAGTGGGTTTGGGTCTGGCGGAGTGGGTTTGGGTCTGGCGGAGTGGGATTGGGTCTGGCGGAGTGGGTTTGGGTCTGTCGGAGTGGGTTCGGGTCTGGCGGAGTGGGATGGGGTCTCGCGGAGTGGGTTCGGGTTTGGCAGAGTGAGTTCAGGTCTGGCGGAGTGGGTTTGGTTCTGGCGGAGTGAGTTTGGGTCTGGCGGAGTGGGTTTGGGTCTAGCGGAGTGGGTTTGGGTCTGTCGGAGTGGGTTCGGGTCTGGCAGAGTGGGTTTGGGTCTGGCGGAGTGGGTTGGGGTCTGGCGGAGTGGGTTTGGGTCTGGCGGAATGGGTTCGGGTCTGGCGGAGTGGGTTTGGGTCTGGCGGAGTGGGTTCAGGTCTGTCGGTGTTGGTTCGGGTCTGGCGGAGTGGATTGTGGTCTGGCGGAGTGGGTTCGGGTTTGGCGGAGTGGGTTCGGGTCTGGCGGAGTGGGTTTGGGTCTGGCGGAGTGGGTTCGGTTCTGGCGGAGTGGTTTCGGGTCTGGCGGAGTGGGTTTGGGTCTGGCGGAGAGGGTTTGGGTCTAGCGGAGTGGGTTTGGGTCTGGCAGATGGGTTTGGGTCTGGCGGACTGGGTTCGGGTCTGGCGGAGTGGGTTCGGGTCTGGCGGAGTGGGTTAGGGTCTGGCGGAGTGGATTCGCGTCTGTCGGAGTGGGTTCGGGTCTGGCGGAGTGGGTCGCGATCTGGCGGATTGGGTTCGGGTCTGGCGGAGTTGGTTCCGGTCTGGCGGAGTGGGTTCGGGTCTGGCGGAGTGGGTTTGGGTCTGGCGGAGTGGGTTCGGGTCTGGTGGAGTGGGTTTGGGTCTCGCGGAGTGGGTTTGGGTCTGGCGGTGTGGGTTGGGGTCTGGCGGAGTGGATTTGGGTCTGGCGGAGTGGCTTGTGGTCTGGCGGAGTGGGTTCGGGTTTGGCGGAGTGGGTTCGGGTCTGGCGGAGTGGGTTGGGGTCTGGCGTAGTGGGTTCGGGTCTGGCGGAGTGGGTTTGGGTCTGGCGGAGTGGGTTTGTGTCTGGCGGAGTGGGTTTTGGTCTGACGGAGTTGATTTGGGCCAGGCGGAGTGGGTGTGGGTCTGGCGGAGTGGGTCTGGGTCTGGCGGAGTGGGTTTGGGTCTGGCGGAGTGGGTTTGGGTCTGGCGGAGTTGGTTCGGGTCTAGCGGAGTGGGTTTGGTTCTGGCGGAGTGGGTTTGGGTCTGGCGGAGTGGTTTTGGGTCTGGCGGAGTGGGTTTGGGTCTGGCGGAGTGGGTTCGGGTCTGGCGGGGTGGGTTTGGGTCTGGCGGAGTGGGTTCGGGTCTGGCGGAGTGGGTTCGGGTCTGGCGGAGTTGGCTTGGGTCTGGCGGAGTGGGTTCGGGTCTGGCGGAATGGGTTCGGGTCTGTCGGTGTGGGTTCGGGTCTGGCGGAGTGGGTTCGGGTCTGGAAGAGTGGGTTTGGGTCTGGCGGAGTGGGTTCCAGTCTGGCGGAATGGGTTCGGGTCTTGCGGAGTGGGTTTGGGTCTGGCGGAGTGGGTTCGGGTCTGGCGTAGTGGTTTCGGGTCTGGCGTAGTGGGTGTGGGTCTGGCGGAGTGGGTTTGGGTCTGGCGGAGAGGGTTTGGGCCTGGCGGAGTGGGTTTGCGTGTGGCGGAGTGGGTTTGGGTGTGGCGGAGTGGGTTCGGGTCTGACGGAGTGGGTTCGGGTCTGGCGGAGTGGGTTAGGGTCTGGCGGAGTAGGTTCGTGTCTGTCGAAGTGGGTTGGGGTCTGGCGGAGTGGGTTGGGGTCTGGCGGATTGGGTTCGGGTTTGGCGGAGTGGGTTCGGGTCTGGCGGAGTGGGTTTGGTTCTGGCGGAGTGAGTTTGGGTCTGGCGGAGTGGGTTTGGGTCTGGAGGAGTGGGTTTGGGTCTGGCGGAGTGGGTTGTGGTCTGGCGGAGTGGGTTCGGGTTTGGCGGAGTGGGTTCGGGTCTGGCGGAGTGGGTTTGGGTCTGGCGGAGTGGGTTCGGGTCTGGCGAAGTGGTTTCGGGTCTGGCGGAGTTGGTTTGGGTCTGGCGGAGAGGGTTTGGGTCTGGCGGAGTGGGTTTGGGTCTGGCAGATGGGTTTCGGTCTGGCGGACTGGGTTCGGGTCTGGCGGAGTGGGTTCGGGTCTGGCGGAGTGGGTTAGGGTCTGGCGGAGTAGATTCGGGTCTGTCGGAGTGGGTTCGCGTCTGGCGGAGTGGGTTGGGATCTGGCGGAGTGGGTTCGGGTCTGGCGGAGTTGATTCCGGTCTGGCGGAGTGGGTTCGGGTCTGGCGGAGTGGGTTTGGGTCTGGCGGAGTGGGTTCGGGTCTGGTGGAGCGGGTTTGGGTCTCGCGGAGTGGGTTTGGGTCTGGCGGAGTGGGTTGGGGTCTGGCGGAGTGGGTTTGGGTCTGGCGGAGTGGGTTGTGGTCTGGCGGAGTGGGCTCGGGTTTGGCGGAGTGGGTTTGGGTCTGGCGGAGTGGGTTCGGGTCTGGAGGGGTGGGTTTGGGTCTGGCGGAGTGGGTTCGGGTCCGGCGGAGTGGGTTCGGGTCTGGCGGAGTTGGCTTGGGTCTGGCGGAGTGGGTTCGGGTCTGGCGGAATGGGTTCGGGTCTGTCGGTGTGGGTTCGGGTCTGGCGGAGTGGGATTGGGTCTGGCGGAGTGGGTTGGGGTCTGGCGGAGTGGGTTTGGGTCTGGCGGAGTGGGTTGTGGTCTGGCGGAGTGGGTTCGGGTTTGGCGGAGTGGGTTCGGGTCTGGCGGAGTGGGTTGGGGTCTGGCGTAGTGGGTTTGGGTCTGGCGGAGTGGGTTTGGGTCTGGCGGAGTGGGTTTGGGTCTGGCGGAGTGGGTTTGGGTCTGGCGGATGGGTTTGGGTCTGGTGGAGTGGGTTTGGGGTCTGGCGGAGTGGGTTTGGGTCTGGCGGAGTTGGTTTGGGCCTGGCGGAGTGGGTTTGGGTCTGGCGGAGTGGGTTTGGGTCTGGCGGAGTGGGTTGTGGTCTGGCGGAGTGGGTTCGGGTCTGTCTGTGTGGGTTCGGGTCTGGCGGAGTGGGTTGTGGTCTGGCGGAGTTCGTTCGGGTCTGGCGGAGTGGGATCGGTTCTGGCGGAGTGGGTTTGGGTCTGGCGGAGTGGGTTTGGGTCTGGCGGAGTGGGTTTGGGTCTGGCGGAGTGTGTTCGGGTCTGGCGGAGTGGTTTGGGTCTGGCGGAGTGGGTTTGGGTCTGGCGGAGTGGGTTCGGGTCTGGCGGAGTGGGTTCGGGTCTGGCAGAGTGGGTTGTGGTCTGGCGGAGTGGGTTCGGGTTTGGCGGAGTGGGTTTGGGTCTGGCGGAGTGGGTTTGGGTCTGGCGGAGTGGGTTCGGGTCTGGCGGAGTGGTTTCGGGTCTGGCGGAGTGGGTTGGGGTCCGGCGGAGAGGGTTTGGGCCTGGCGGAGTGGGTTTGCGTGTGGCGGAGTGGGTTTGGGTGTGGCAGAGTGGGTTCGGGTCTGACGGAGTGGGTTCGGGTCTGGCGGAGTGGGTTAGGGTCTGGCGGAGTGGGTTCGTGTCTGTCGGAGTGGGTTCGTGTCTGTCGGAGTGGGTTCGGGTCTGGCGGAGTGGGTTGGGGTCTGGCGGATTGGGTTCGGGTCTGGCGGCGCGGGTTCGGGACTGGCGGAGTTGGTTCGGGTCTGGCGGAGTGGGTTTGGGTCTGGCGGAGTGGGTTCGGGTCTGGCGGAGTGGGTTAGGTTCTGGCGGAGTGGGTTCGGGTCTGTTGGAGTGGGTTCGGGTCTGGCGGAGTGGGATGGGGTCTGGCGGATTGGGTTTGGGTCTGGCGGAGCGGGTTCGGGTCTGGCGGAGTGGGTTCGGGCCTGGCGGAGTGGGTTTGGGTCTGGCGGAGTGGGTTTGGGTCTGGCGGAGTGGGATTGGGTCTGGCGGAGTGGGTTTGGGTCTGTCGGAGTGGGTTCGGGTCTGGCGGAGTGGGTTAGGGTCTGGCGGAGTGGGTTCGGGTCTGTCGGAGTGGGTTCGGGTCTGGCGGAGTGGGATGGGGTCTGGCGGATTGGGTTCGGGTCTGGCGGAGCGGGTTCGGGTCTGGCGGAGTGGGTTCGGGTCTGGCGGAGTGGGTTTGGGTCTGGCGGAGTGGGTTTGGGTCTGGCGGAGTGGGATTGGGTCTGGCGGAGTGGGTTTGGATCTGTCGGAGTGGGTTCGGGTCTGGCGGAGTGGGATGGGGTCTCGCGGATAGGGTTCGGGTTTGGCGGAGTGAGTTCAGGTCTGGCGGAGTGGGTTTGGTTCTGGCGGAGTGAGTTTGGGTCTGGCGGAGTGGGTTTGGGTCTAGCGGAGTGGGTTTGGGTCTGTCGGAGTGGGTTCGGGTCTGGCGGAGTGGTTTTGGGTCTGGCGGAGTGGGTTTGGGTCTGGCGGAGTGGGTTTGGGTCTGGCAGATGGGTTTGGGTCTGGCGGACTGGGTTTGGGTCTGGCGGACTGGGTTCGGGTCTGGCGGAGTGGGTTCGGGTCTGGCGGAGTGGATTCGGGTCTGTCGGAGTGGGTTCGGGTCTGGCGGAGTGGGTTGGGATCTGGCGGAGTGGGTTCGGGTCTGGCGGAGTTGGTTCCGGTCTGGCGGAGTGGGTTCGGGTGTGGCGGAGTGGGTTTGGGTCTGGCGGAATGGGTTCGGGTCTAGTGGAGGGGGTTTGGGTCTCGCGGAGTGGGTTTGGGTCTGGCGGAGTGGGTTGGGGTCTGGCGGAGTGGGTTTGGGTCTGGCGGAGTGGGTTGTGGTCTGGCGGAGTGGGTTCGGGTTTGGCGGAGTGGGTTCGGGTCTGGCGGAGTGGGTTGGGGTCTGGCGTAGTGGGTTCGGGTCTGGCGGAGTGGGTTTGGGTCTGGCGGAGTGGGTTTGGGTCTGGCGGAGTGGGTTTTGGTCTGACGGAGTTGATTTGGGCCAGGCGGAGTGGGTTTGGGTCTGGCGGAGTGGGTTTGGGTTTGGCGGAGTGGGTTTGGGTCTGGCGGAGTTGGTTCGGGTCTAGCGGAGTGGGTTTGGTTCTGGCGGAGTGGGTTTGGGTCTGGCGGAGTGGTTTTGGGTCTGGCGGTGTTGGTTTGGGTCTGGCGGAGTGGGTTCGGGTCTGGCGGGGTGGGTTTGGGTCTGGCGGAGTGGGTTCGGGTCTGGCGGAGTGGGTTCGGGTCTGGCGGAGTTGGCTTGGGTCTGGCGGAGTGGGTTTGGGTCTGGCGGAGAGGGTTTGGGCCTGGCGGAGTGGGTTTGCGTGTGGCGGAGTGGGTTTGGGTGTGGCGGAGTGGGTTCGGGTCTGACGGAGTGGGTTCGGGTCTGGCGGAGTGGGTTGGGGTCTGGCGGAGTAGGTTCGTGTCTGTCGGAGTGGGTTCGGGTCTGGCGGAGTGGGTTGGGGTCTGGCGGATTGGGTTCGGGTTTGGCGGAGTGGGTTCGGGTCTGGCGGAGTGGGTTTGGTTCTGGCGGAGTGAGTTTGGATCTGGCGGAGTGGGTTTGGGTCTGGCGGAGTGGGTTTGGGGCTGGCGGAGTGGGTTCGGGTTTGGCGGAGTGGTTTCGGGTCTGGCGGAGTGGGTTTGGGTCTGGCGGAGTGGGTTTGAGACTGGCGGATGGGTTAGGGTGTGGCGGACTGGGTTCGGGTCTGGCGGAGTGGGTTCGGGTTTGGCGGAGTGAGTTCAGGTCTGGCGGAGTGGGTTTGGTTCTGGCGGAGTGAGTTTGGGTCTGGCGGAGTGGGTTTGGGTCTAGCGGAGTGGGTTTGGGTCTGTCGGAGTGGGTTCGGGTCTGGCAGAGTGGGTTTGGGTCTGGCGGAGTGGGTTGGGGTCTGGCGGAGTGGGTTCGGGTCTGGCGGAATGGGTTCGGGTCTGGCGGAGTGGGTTTGGGTCTGGCGGAGTGGGTTCAGGTCTGTCGGTGTGGGTTCGGGGCTGGCAGAGTGGGTTGTGGTCTGGCGGATTGGGTTCGGGTTTGGCGGAGTGGGTTCGGGTCTGGCGGAGTGGGTTTGGGTCTGGCGGAGTGGGTTCGGGTCTGGCGGAGTGGTTTCGGGTTTGGCGGAGTGGGTTTGGGTCTGGCGGAGAGGGTTTGGGTCTGGCGGAGTGGGTTTGAGACTGGCGGATGGGTTAGGGTGTGGCGGACTGGGTTCGGGTCTGGCGGAGTGGGTTCGGGTTTGGCGGAGTGAGTTCAGGTCTGGCGGAGTGGGTTTGGTTCTGGCGGAGTGAGTTTGGGTCTGGCGGAGTGGGTTTGGGTCTAGCGGAGTGGGTTTGGGTCTGTCGGAGTGGGTTCGGGTCTGGCAGAGTGGGTTTGGGTCTGGCGGAGTGGGTTGGGGTCTGGCGGAGTGGGTTCGGGTCTGGCGGAATGGGTTCGGGTCTGGCGGAGTGGGTTTGGGTCTGGCGGAGTGGGTTCAGGTCTGTCGGTGTGGGTTCGGGGCTGGCAGAGTGGGTTGTGGTCTGGCGGATTGGGTTCGGGTTTGGCGGAGTGGGTTCGGGTCTGGCGGAGTGGGTTTGGGTCTGGCGGAGTGGGTTCGGGTCTGGCGGAGTGGTTTCGGGTTTGGCGGAGTGGGTTTGGGTCTGGCGGAGAGGGTTTGGGTCTGGCGGAGTGGGTTTGGGTCTGGCAGATGGGTTTGGGTCTGGCGGACTGGGTTCGGGTCTGGCGGAGCGGGTTCGGGTCTGGCGGAGTGGGTTAGGGTCTGGCGGAGTGGATTCGGGTCTGTCGGAGTGGGTTCGGGTCTGGCGGAGTGGGTTGGGATCTGGCGGAGTGGGTTCGGGTCTGGCGGAGTTGGTTCCGGTCTGGCGGAGTGGGTTCGGGTCTGGCGGAGTGGGTTTGGGTCTGGCGGAGTGGGTTCGGGTCTGGTGGAGTGGGTTTGGGTCTCGCGGAGTGGGTTTGGGTCTGGCGGAGTGGGTTGGGGTCTGGCGGAGTGGGTTTGGGTCTGGCGGAGTGGGTTGTGGTCTGGCGGAGTGGGTTCGGGTTTGGCGGAGTGGGTTCGGGTCTGGCGGAGTGGGTTGGGGTCTGGCGTAGTGGGTTCGGGTCTGTCGGAGTGGGTTTGGGTCTGGCGGAGTGGGTTTGGGTCTGGTGGAGTGGGTTTTGGTCTGACGGAGTTGATTTGGGCCAGGCGGAGTGGGTTTGGGTCTGGCGGAGTGGGTTTGGGTCTGGCGGAGTGGGTTTGGGTCTGGCGGAGTTGGTTCGGGTCTAGCGGAGTTGGTTTGGTTCTGGCGGAGTGGGTTTGGGTCTGGCGGAGTGGTTTTGGGTCTGGCGGAGTGGGTTTGGGTCTGGCGGAGTGGGTTCGGGTCTGGCGGGGTGGGTTTGGGTCTGGCGGAGTGGGTTCGGGTCTGGCGGAGTGGGTTCGGGACTGACGGAGTTGGCTTGGGTCTGGCGGAGTGGGTTCGGGTCTGGCGGAATGGGTTCGGGTCTGTCGGTGTGGGTTCGGGTCTGGCGGAGTGGGTTCGGGTCTGGAAGAGTGGGTTTGGGTCTGGCGGAGTGGGTTCCAGTCTGGCGGAATGGGTTCGGGTCTTGCGGAGTGGGTTTGCGTCTGGCGGAGTGGGTTCGGGTCTGGCGTAGTGGTTTCGGGTCTGGCGGAGTGGGTGTGGGTCTGGCGGAGTGGGTTTGGGTCTGACGGAGAGGGTTTGGGCCTGGCGGAGTGGGTTTGCGTGTGGCGGAGTGGGTTTGGGTGTGGCGGAGTGGGTTCGGGTCTGACGGAGTGGGTTCGGGTCTGGCGGAGTGGGTTAGGGTCTGGCGGAGTAGGTTCGTGTCTGTCGAAGTGGGTTCGGGTCTGGCGGAGTGGGTTGGGGTCTGGCGGAGTGGGTTCAGGTCCTTCGGTGTGGGTTCGGGGCTGGCAGAGTGGGTTGTGGTCTGGCGGATTGGGTTCGGGTTTGGCGGAGTGGGTTCGGGTCTGGCGGAGTGGGTTTGGGTCTGGCGGAGTGGGTTCGGGTCTGGCTGAGTGGTTTCGGGTTTGGCGGAGTGGGTTTGGGTCTGGCGGAGAGGGTTTGGGTCTGGCGGAGTGGGTTTGGGTCTGGCAGATGGGTTTGGGTCTGGCGGACTGGGTTCGGGTCTGGCGGAGCGGGTTCGGGTCTGGCGGAGTGGGTTAGGGTCTGGCGGAGTGGATTCGGGTCTGTCGGAGTGGGTTCGGGTCTGGCGGAGTGGGTTGGGATCTGGCGGAGTGGGTTCGGGTCTGGCGGAGTTGGTTCCGGTCTGGCGGAGTGGGTTCGGGTCTGGCGGAGTGGGTTTGGGTCTGGCGGAGTGGGTTCGGGTCTGGTGGAGTGGGTTTGGGTCTCGCGGAGTGGGTTTGGGTCTGGCGGAGTGGGTTGGGGTCTGGCGGAGTGGGTTTGGGTCTGGCGGAGTGGGTTGTGGTCTGGCGGAGTGGGTTCGGGTTTGGCGGAGTGGGTTCGGGTCTGGCGGAGTGGGTTGGGGTCTGGCGTAGTGGGTTCGGGTCTGTCGGAGTGGGTTTGGGTCTGGCGGAGTGGGTTTGGGTCTGGTGGAGTGGGTTTGGGACTGACGGAGTTGATTTGGGCCAGGCGGAGTGGGTTTGGGTCTGGCGGAGTGGGTTTGGGTCTGGCGGAGTGGGTTTGGGTCTGGCGGAGTTGGTTCGGGTCTAGCGGAGTGGGTTTGGTTCTGGCGGAGTGGGTTTGGGTCTGGCGGAGTGGTTTTGGGTCTGGCGGAGTGGGTTTGGGTCTGGCGGAGTGGGTTCGGGTCTGGCGGGGTGGGTTTGGGTCTGGCGGAGTGGGTTCGGGTCTGGCGGAGTGGGTTCGGGACTGACGGAGTTGGCTTGGGTCTGGCGGAGTGGGTTCGGGTCTGGCGGAATGGGTTCGGGTCTGTCGGTGTGGGTTCGGGTCTGGCGGAGTGGGTTCGGGTCTGGAAGAGTGGGTTTGGGTCTGGCGGAGTGGGTTCCAGTCTGGCGGAATGGGTTCGGGTCTTGCGGAGTGGGTTTGGGTCTGGCGGAGTGGGTTCGGGTCTGGCGTAGTGGTTTCGGGTCTGGCGGAGTGGGTGTGGGTCTGGCGGAGTGGGTTTGGGTCTGGCGGAGAGGGTTTGGGCCTGGCGGAGTGGGTTTGCGTGTGGCGGAGTGGGTTTGGGTGTGGCGGAGTGGGTTCGGGTCTGACGGAGTGGGTTCGGGTCTGGCGGAGTGGGTTAGGGTCTGGCGGAGTAGGTTCGTGTCTGTCGAAGTGGGTTCGGGTCTGGCGGAGTGGGTTGGGGTCTGGCGGATTGGGTTCGGGTTTGGCGGAGTGGGTTCGGGTCTGGCGGAGTGGGTTTGGTTCTGGCGGAGTGAGTTTGGGTCTGGCGGAGTGGGTTTGGGTCTGGAGGAGTGGGTTTGGGTCTGGCGGAGTGGGTTGTGGTCTGGCGGAGTGGGTTCGGGTTTGGCGGAGTGGGTTCGGGTCTGGCGGAGTGGGTTTGGGTCTGGCGGAGTGGGTTCGGGTCTGGCGAAGTGGTTTCGGGTCTGGCGGAGTGGGTTTGGGTCTGGCGGAGAGGGTTTGGGTCTGGCGGAGTGGGTTTGGGTCTGGCAGATGGGTTTCGGTCTGGCGGACTGGGTTCGGGTCTGGCGGAGTGGGTTCGGGTCTGGCGGAGTGGGTTGGGATCTGGCGGAGTGGGTTCGGGTCTGGCGGAGTTGGTTCCGGTCTGGCGGAGTGGGTTCGGGTCTGGCGGAGTGGGTTTGGGTCTGGCGGAGTGGGTTCGGGTCTGGTGGAGCGGGTTTGGGTCTCGCGGAGTGGGTTTGGGTCTGGCGGAGTGGGTTGGGGTCTGGCGGAGTGGGTTTGGGTGTGGCGGAGTGGGTTGTGGTCTGGCGGAGTGGGTTCGGGTTTGGCGGAGTGGGTTTGGGTCTGGCGGAGTGGGTTCGGGTCTGGAGGGGTGGGTTTGGGTCTGGCGGAGTGGGTTCGGGTCCGGCGGAGTGGGTTCGGGTCTGGCGGAGTTGTCTTGGGTCTGGCGGAGTGGGTTCGGGTCTGGCGGAATGGGTTCGGGTCTGTCGGTGTGGGTTCGGGTCTGGCGGAGTGGGATTGGGTCTGGCGGAGTGGGTTGGGGTCTGGCGGAGTGGGTTTGGGTCTGGCGGAGTGGGTTGTGGTCTGGCGGAGTGGGTTCGGGTTTGGCGGAGTCGGTTCGGGTCTGGCGGAGTGGGTTGGGGTCTGGCGTAGTGGGTTTGGGTCTGGCGGAGTGGGTTTGGGTCTGGCGGAGTGGGTTTGGGTCTGGCGGAGTGGGTTTGGGTCTGGCGGATGGGTTTGGGTCTGGTGGAGTGGGTTTGGGGTCTGGCGGAGTGGGTTTGGGTCTGGCGGAGTTGGTTTGGGCCTGGCGGAGTGGGTTTGGGTCTGGCGGAGTGGGTTTGGGTCTGGTGGAGTGGGTTGTGGTCTGGCGGAGTGGGTTTGGGTCTGTCGGTGTGGGTTCGGGTCTGGCGGAGTGGGTTGTGGTCTGGCGGAGTTCGTTCGGGTCTGGCGGAGTGGGATCGGTTCTGGCGGAGTGGGTTTGGGTCTGGCGGAGTGGGTTTGGGTCTGGCGGAGTGGGTTTGGGTCTGGCGGAGTGTGTTCGGGTCTGGCGGAGTGGTTTGGGTCTGGCGGAGTGGGTTTGGGTCTGGCGGAGTGGGTTCGGGTCTGGCGGAGTGGGTTCGGGTCTGGCAGAGTGGGTTGTGGTCTGGCGGAGTGGGTTCGGGTTTGGCGGAGTGGGTTTGGGTCTGGCGGAGTGGGTTTGGGTCTGGCGGAGTGGGTTCAGGTCTGGCGGAGTGGTTTCGGGTCTGGCGGAGTGGGTTGGGGTCCGGCGGAGAGGGTTTGGGCCTGGCGGAGTGGGTTTGCGTGTGGCGGAGTGGGTTTGGGTGTGGCGGAGTGGGTTCGGGTCTGACGGAGTGGGTTCGGGTCTGGCGGAGTGGGTTAGGGTCTGGCGGAGTGGGTTCGTGTCTGTCGGAGTGGGTTCGTGTCTGTCGGAGTGGGTTCGGGTCTGGCGGAGTGGGTTGGGGTCTGGCGGATTGGGTTCGGGTCTGGCGGCGCGGGTTCGGGACTGGCGGAGTTGGTTCGGGTCTGGCGGAGTGGGTTTGGGTCTGGCGGAGTGGGTTCGGGTCTGGCGGAGTGGGTTAGGGTCTGGCGGAGTGGGTTCGGGTCTGTCGGAGTGGGTTCGGGTCTGGCGGAGTGGGATGGGGTCTGGCGGATTGGGTTTGGGTCTGGCGGAGCGGGTTCGGGTCTGGCGGAGTGGGTTCGGGTCTGGCGGAGTGGGTTTGGGTCTGGCGGAGTGGGTTTGGGTCTGGCGGAGTGGGATTGGGTCTGGCGGAGTGGGTTTGGGTCTGTCGGAGTGGGTTCGGGTCTGGCGGAGTGGGTTAGGGTCTGGCGGAGTGGGTTCGGGTCTGTCGGAGTGGGTTCGGGTCTGGCGGAGTGGGATGGGGTCTGGCGGATTGGGTTCGGGTCTGGCGGAGCGGGTTCGGGTCTGGCGGAGTGGGTTCGGGTCTGGCGGAGTGGGTTTGGGTCTGGCGGAGTGGGTTTGGGTCTGGCGGAGTGGGATTGGGTCTGGCGGAGTGGGTTTGGGTCTGTCGGAGTGGGTTCGGGTCTGGCGGAGTGGGACGGGGTCTCGCGGAGTGCGTTCGGGTTTGGCGGAGTGAGTTCAGGTCTGGCGGAGTGGGTTTGGTTCTGGCGGAGTGAGTTTGGGTCTGGCGGAGTGGGTTTGGGTCTAGCGGAGTGGGTTTGGGTCTGTCGAAGTGGGTTCGGGTCTGGCAGAGTGGGTTTGGGTCTGGCGGAGTGGGTTGGGGTCTGGCGGAGTGGGTTCGGGTCTGGCGGAATGGGTTCGGGTCTGGCGGAGTGGGTTTGGGTCTGGCGGAGTGGGTTCAGGTCTGTCGGTGTGGGTTCGGGTCTGGCGGAGTGGGTTGTGGTCTGGCGGAGTGGGTTCGGGTTTGGCGGAGTGGGTTTGGGTCTGGCGGAGTGGGTTTGGGTCTGGCGGAGTGGGTTCGGGTCTGGCGGAGTGGTTTCGGGTCTGGCGGAGTGGGTTTGGGTCTGGCGGAGTGGGTTTGGGTCTGGCAGATGGGTTTTGGTCTGGCGGACTGGGTTTGGGTCTGGCCGACTGGGTTCGGGTCTGGCGGAGTGGGTTCGGGTCTGGCGGAGTGGATTCGGGTCTGTCGGAGTGGGTTCGGGTCTGGCGGAGTGGGTTGGGATCTGGCGGAGTGGGTTCGGGTCTGGCGGAGTTGGTTCCGGTCTGGCGGAGTGGGTTCGGGTCTGGCGGAGTGGGTTTGGGTCTGGCGGAATGGGTTCGGGTCTAGTGGAGTGGGTTTGGGTCTCGCGGAGTGGGTTTGGGTCTGGCGGAGTGGGTTGGGGTCTGGCGGAGTGGGTTTGGGTCTGGCGGAGTGGGTTGTGGTCTGGCGGAGTGGGTTCGGGTTTGGCGGAGTGGGTTCGGGTCTGGCGGAGTGGGTTGGGGTCTGGCGTAGTGGGTTCGGGTCTGGCGGAGTGGGTTTGGGTCTGGCGGAGTGGGTTTGGGTCTGGCGGAGTGGGTTTTGGTCTGACGGAGTTGATTTGGGCCAGGCGGAGTGGGTTTGGGTCTGGCGGAGTGGGTTTGGGTCTGGCGGAGTGGGTTTGGGTCTGGTGGAGTGGGTTTGGGTCTGGCAGATGGGTTTTGGTCTGGCGGACTGGGTTTGGGTCTGGCCGACTGGGTTCGGGTCTGGCGGAGTGGGTTCGGGTCTGGCGGAGTGGATTCGGGTCTGTCGGAGTGGGTTCGGGTCTGGCGGAGTGGGTTGGGATCTGGCGGAGTGGGTTCGGGTCTGGCGGAGTTGGTTCCGGTCTGGCGGAGTGGGTTCGGGTCTGGCGGAGTGGGTTTGGGTCTGGCGGAATGGGTTCGGGTCTAGTGGAGTGGGTTTGGGTCTCGCGGAGTGGGTTTGGGTCTGGCGGAGTGGGTTGGGGTCTGGCGGAGTGGGTTTGGGTCTGGCGGAGTGGGTTGTGGTCTGGCGGAGTGGGTTCGGGTTTGGCGGAGTGGGTTCGGGTCTGGCGGAGTGGGTTGGGGTCTGGCGTAGTGGGTTCGGGTCTGGCGGAGTGGGTTTGGGTCTGGCGGAGTGGGTTTGGGTCTGGCGGAGTGGGTTTTGGTCTGACGGAGTTGATTTGGGCCAGGCGGAGTGGGTTTGGGTCTGGCGGAGTGGGTTTGGGTCTGGCGGAGTGGGTTTGGGTCTGGCGGAGTTGGTTCGGGTCTAGCGGAGTGGGTTTGGTTCTGGCGGAGTGGGTTTGGGTCTGGCGGAGTGGTTTTGGGTCTGGCGGAGTTGGTTTGGTTCTGGCGGAGTGGGTTCGGGTCTGGCGGGGTGGGTTTGGGTCTGGCGGAGTGGGTTCGGGTCTGGCGGAGTGGGTTCGGGTCTGGCGGAGTTGGCTTGGGTCTGGCGGAGTGGGTTTGGGTCTGGCGGAGAGGGTTTGGGCCTGGCGGAGTGGGTTTGCGTGTGGCGGAGTGGGTTTGGGTGTGGCGGAGTGGGTTCGGGTCTGACGGAGTGGGTTCGGGTCTGGCGGAGTGGGTTGGGGTCTGGCGGAGTAGGTTCGTGTCTGTCGGAGTGGGTTCGGGTCTGGCGGAGTGGGTTGGGGTCTGGCGGATTGGGTTCGGGTTTGGCGGAGTGGGTTCGGGTCTGGCGGAGTGGGTTTGGTTCTGGCGGAGTGAGTTTGGATCTGGCGGAGTGGGTTTGGGTCTGGCGGAGTGGGTTTGGGGCTGGCGGAGTGGGTTCGGGTTTGGCGGAGTGGTTTCGGGTCTGGCGGAGTGGGTTTGGGTCTGGCGGAGTGGGTTTGAGACTGGCGGATGGGTTAGGGTGTGGCGGACTGGGTTCGGGTCTGGCGGAGTGGGTTCGGGTTTGGCGGAGTGAGTTCAGGTCTGGCGGAGTGGGTTTGGTTCTGGCGGAGTGAGTTTGGGTCTGGCGGAGTGGGTTTGGGTCTGGCGGAGTGGGTTTGGGTCTGTCGGAGTGGGTTCGGGTCTGGCAGAGTGGGTTTGGGTCTGGCGGAGTGGGTTGGGGTCTGGCGCAGTGGGTTCGGGTCTGGCGGAATGGGTTCGGGTCTGGCGGAGTGGGTTTGGGTCTGGCGGAGTGGGTTCAGGTCTGTCGGTGTGGGTTCGGGGCTGGCAGGGTGGGTTGTGGTCTGGCGGATTGGGTTCGGGTTTGGCGGAGTGGGTTCGGGTCTGGCGGAGTGGGTTTGGGTCTGGCGGAGTGGGTTCGGGTCTGGCGGAGTGGTTTCGGGTTTGGCGGAGTGGGTTTGGGTCTGGCGGAGAGGGTTTGGGTCTGGCGGAGTGGGTTTGGGTCTGGCAGATGGGTTTGGGTCTGGCGGACTGGGTTCGGGTCTGGCGGAGCGGGTTCGGGTCTGGCGGAGTGGGTTAGGGTCTGGCGGAGTGGATTCGGGTCTGTCGGAGTGGGTTCGGGTCTGGCGGAGTGGGTTGGGATCTGGCGGAGTGGGTTCGGGTCTGGCGGAGTTGGTTCCGGTCTGGCGGAGTGGGTTCGGGTCTGGCGGAGTGGGTTCGGGTCTGGCGGAGTGGGTTCGGGTCTCGCGGAGTGGGTTTGGGTCTGGCGGAGTGGGTTGGGGTCTGGCGGAGTGGGTTTGGGTCTGGCGGAGTGGGTTGTGGTCTGGCGGAGTGGGTTCGGGTTTGGCGGAGTGGGTTCGGGTCTGGCGGAGTGGGTTGGGGTCTGGCGTAGTGGGTTCGGGTCTGTCGGAGTGGGTTTGGGTCTGGCGGAGTGGGTTTGGGTCTGGTGGAGTGGGTTTTGGTCTGACGGAGTTGATTTGGGCCAGGCGGAGTGGGTTTGGGTCTGGCGGAGTGGGTTTGGGTCTGGCGGAGTGGGTTTGGGTCTGGCGGAGTTGGTTCGGGTCTAGCGGAGTGGGTTTGGTTCTGGCGGAGTGGGTTTGGGTCTGGCGGAGTGGTTTTGGGTCTGGCGGAGTGGGTTTGGGTCTGGCGGAGTGGGTTCGGGTCTGGCGGGGTGGGTTTGGGTCTGGCGGAGTGGGTTCGGGTCTGGCGGAGTGGGTTCGGGACTGACGGAGTTGGCTTGGGTCTGGCGGAGTGGGTTCGGGTCTGGCGGAATGGGTTCGGGTCTGTCGGTGTGGGTTCGGGTCTGGCGGAGTGGGTTCGGGTCTGGAAGAGTGGGTTTGGGTCTGGCGGAGTGGGTTCCAGTCTGGCGGAATGGGTTCGGGTCTTGCGGAGTGGGTTTGGGTCTGGCGGAGTGGGTTCGGGTCTGGCGTAGTGGTTTCGGGTCTGGCGGAGTGGGTGTGGGTCTGGCGGAGTGGGTTTGTGTCTGGCGGAGAGGGTTTGGGCCTGGCGGAGTGGGTTTGCGTGTGGCGGAGTGGGTTTGGGTGTGGCGGAGTGGGTTCGGGTCTGACGGAGTGGGTTCGGGTCTGGCGGAGTGGGTTAGGGTCTGGCGGAGTGGGTTCGTGTCTGTCGGAGTGGGTTCGGGTCTGGCGGAGTGGGTTGGGGTCTGGCGGATTGGGTTCGGGTTTGGCGGAGTGGGTTCGGGTCTGGTGGAGTGGGTTTGGTTCTGGCGGAGTGAGTTTGGGTCTGGCGGAGTGGGTTTGGGTCTGGCGGAGTGGGTTTGGGTCTGGCGGAGTGGGTTCGGGTCTGGCGGAGTGGTTTCGGGTCTGGCGGAGTGGGTTTGGGTCTGGCGGAGTGGGTTTGAGTCTGGCGGATGGGTTAGGGTGTGGCGGACTGGGTTCGGGTCTGGCGGAGTGGGTTTGGGACTGGCGGAGTGGGTTCAGGTCTGTCAGTGTGGGTTCGGGTCTGGCGGAGTGGGTTGTGGTCTGGCGGAGTGGGTTCGTGTTTGGCGGAGTGGGTTCGGGTCTGGCGGAGTGGGTTTGGGTCTGGCGGAGTGGGTTCGGGTCTGGCGGAGTGGGTTTGGGTCTGGCGGAGAGGGTTTGGGCCTGGCGGAGTGGTTTGGGTCTGGCGGAGTGGATTTGGGTGTTGCGGAGTGGGTTCGGGTCTGACGGAGTGGGTTCGGGTCTGGCGGAGTGGGTTATGGTCTGGCGGAGTGGGTTAGGGTCTGTCGGAGTGGGTTCGGGTCTGGCGGAGTGGGATGGGGTCTGGCGGATTGGGTTCGGGTCAGGCGGAGCGGGTTCGGGTCTGGCGGAGTGGGATCGGTTCTGGCGGAGTGGGTTTGGGCCTGGCGGAGTGGGTTTGGGTCTGGCGGAGTGGGTTTGGGTCTGGCGGAGTGGGTTTGGGTCTGGCGGAGTTGGTTCGGGTCTAGCGGAGTGGGTTTGGTTCTGGCGGAGTGGGTTTTGGGTCTGGCGAAGTGGTTTTGGGTCTGGCGGAGTGGATTTGGGTCTGGCGGAGTGGGTTCGGGTCTGGCGGGGTGGGTTTGAGTCTGGCGGAGTGGGTTCGGGTCTGGCGGAGTGGGTTCGGGTCTGGCGGAGTTGGCTTGGGTCTGGCGGAGTGGGTTCGGGTCTGGCGGAATGGGTTCGGGTCTGTCGGTGTGGGTTCGGGTCTGGCGGAGTGGGTTTGGGTCTGGCGGAGTGGGTTAGGGTCTGGCGGAGTGGGTTTGGGTCTGGCGGAGTGGGTTGTGGTCTGGCGGAGTGGGTTCGGGTTTGGCGGAGTGGGTTCGGGTCTGGCGGAGTGGGTTGGGGTCTGGCGTAGTGGGTTTGGGTCTGGCGGAGTGGGTTTGGGTCTGGCGGAGTGGGTTTGGGTCTGGCGGAGTGGGTTTGGGTCTGGCGGATGGGTTTGGGTCTGGTGGAGTGGGTTTGGGGTCTGGCGGTGTGGGTTTGGATCTGGCGGAGTTGGTTTGGGCCTGGCGGAGTGGGTTTGGGTCTGGCGGAGTGGGTTTGGGTCTGGCGGAGTGGGTTGTGGTCTGGCGGAGTGGGTTCGGGTCTGTCGGTGTGGGTTCGGGTCTGGCGGAGTGGGTTGTGGTCTGGCGGAGTTCGTTCGGGTCTGGCGGAGTGGGATCGGTTCTGGCGGAGTGGGTTTGGGTCTGGCGGAGTGGGTTTGGGTCTGGCGGAGTGGGTTTGGGGTCTGGCGGTGTGGGTTTGGATCTGGCGGAGTTGGTTCGGGTCTGGAGGAGCGGGTGCGGGTCTGCCGGAGTGGGTTCGGGTCTGGCGGAGTGGGTTTGGGTCTGGCGGAGTGGGTTTGGGTCTGGTGGAGTGGGATTGGGTCTGGCGGAGTGGGTTTGGGTCTGTCGGAGTTGGTTCGGGTCTGGCGGAGTGGGTTGGGGTCTCGCGGAGTGGGTTTTGGTTTGGCGGAGTGAGTTCAGGTCTGGCGGAGTGGGTTTGGTTCTGGCGGAGTGAGTTTGGGTCTGGCGGAGTGGGTTTGGGTCTAGCGGAGTGGGTTTGGGTCTGTCGGAGTGGGTTCGGGTCTGGCAGAGTGGGTTTGGGTCTGGCGGAGTGGGTTGGGGTCTGGCGGAGTGGGTTCGGGTCTGGCGGAATGGGTTCGGGTCTGGCGGAGTGGGTTTGGGTCTGGCGGAGTGGGTTCAGATCTGTCGGTGTGGGTTCGGGTCTGGCGGAGTGGGTTGTGGTCTGGCGGAGTGGGTTCTGGTTTGGCGGAGTGGGTTCGGGTCTGGCGGAGTGGGTTTGGGTCTGGCGGAGTGGGTTCGGGTCTGGCGGAGTGGTTTCGGGTCTGGCGGAGTGGGTTTGGGTCTGGCGGAGAGGGTTTGGGTCTGGCGGAGTGGGTTTGGGTCTGGCAGATGAGTTTGGGTCTGGCGGACTGGGTTCGGGTCTGGCGGAGTGGGTTCGGGTCTGGCGGAGAGGGTTTGGGTCTGGCGGAGTGGGTTTTGGTCTGACGGAGTTGATTTGGGCCAGGCGGAGTGGGTTTGGGTCTGGCGGAGTGGGTTTGGGTCTGGCGGAGTGGGTTTGGGTCTGGCGGAGTTGGTTCGGGTCTAGCGGAGTGGGTTTGGTTCTGGCGGAGTGGGTTTGGGTCTGGCGGAGTGGTTTTGGGTCTGGCGGAGTGGGTTTGGGTCTGGCGGAGTGGGTTCGGGTCTGGCGGGGTGGGTTTGGGTCTGGCGGAGTGGGTTCGGGTCTGGCGGAGTGGGTTCGGGTCTGGCGGAGTTGGCTTGCGTCTGGCGGAGTGGGTTCGAGTCTGGCGGAATGGGTTTGTGTCTGTCGGTCTGGGTTTGGGTCTGGCGGAGTGGGTTCGGGTCTGGAAGAGTGGGTTTGGGTCTGGCGGAGTGGGTTCCAGTCTGGCGGAATGGGTTCGGGTCTTGCGGAGTGGGTTTGGGTCTGGCGGAGTGGGTTCGGGTCTGGCGTAGTGGTTTCGGGTCTGGCGGAATGGGTGTGGGTCTGGCGGAGAGGGTTTGGGTCTGGCGGAGTGGGTTTGGGTCTGGCGGATGGGTTTGGGTGTGGCGGACTGGGTTCGGGTCTGGCGGAGTGGTTTCGGGTCTGGCGGAGTGGGTTAGGGTCTGGCGGAGTGGGTTTGGGTCTGTCAGAGTGGGTTCGGGTCTGGCGGAGTGGGTTGGGGTCTGGCGGAGTGGGTTCGGGTCTGGCGGAGTGGGTTTGAGTCTGGCGGAGTTGGATCGGGTCTGGCGGAGTGGGTTTGGGTGTGGCGGAGTGGGTTCGGGTCTGACGGAGTGGGTTCGGGTCTGGCGGAGTGGGTTAGGGTCTGGCGGAGTGGGTTCGGGTCTGTCGGAGTGGGTTCGGGTCTGGCGGAGTGGGATGGGGTCTGGCGGATTGGGTTCGGGTCTGGCGGAGCGGGTTCGGGTCTGGCGGAGTTGGTTCGGGCCTGGCGGACTGGCTTTGGGTCTGGCGGAGTGGGTTCGGGTCTGGCGGAGTGGGTTTGGGTCTGGCGGAATGGGTTTGGGTCTGGCGGAGTGGGTTCGGGTCTGTCGGAGTGGGTTCGGGTCTGGCGGAGTGGGTTTGGGTCTGGCGGAGTGGGTTGGGGTCTGGCGGAGTGGGTTCGGGTCTGGCGGAATGGGTTCGGGTCTGGCGGAGTGGGTTTGGGTCTGGCGGAGTGGGTTCGGGTCTGTCGGTGTGGGTTCGGGTCTGGCGGAGTGGGTTGTGGTCTGGCGGAGTGGGTTTGGGTCTGGCGGAGTGTGTTCGGGTCTGTCGGTGTGGGTTCGGGTCTGGCAGAGTGGGTTTGGGGTCTGGCGGAGTGCGTTTGGGTCTGGCGGAGTGGGTTTGGGTCTGGCGGAGTGGGTTTGGGTCTTGCGGAGTGGGTTGGGGTCTGGCGGAGTGGGTTTGGGTCTGGCGGATTGGGTTTGGGTCTGGCGGAGGGGGTTTGGGTCTGGCAGAGTGGGTTTGGGTCTGGCGGAGTGGGTTTGGGGTCTGGCGGAGTGGGTTTGGGTCTGGCGGAGTGGGTTTGGGTCTGGCGGAGTGGGTTTGGGTTCTGGCAGAGTGGGTTTGGGTCTGGCGGAGTCGGTATGGGTCTGGCGGAGTGAGTTTGTGTCTGGCGGAGTGGGTTTGGGTCGGGCGGAGTGGGTTAGCGTCTGGCGGAGTGGGTTCGGGTCTCGTGGAGTGGGTTCGGGTCTGGCGGAGTGGGTTCGGGTCTGTCGGAGTGGGTTCGGGTCTGGCGGAGTGGGTTCGGGTCTGGCGGAGTGGGCAGGGGTCTGGCGGAGTGGGTTTGGTTTTGGGTCTAGCGGAGTGGGTTTGGGTTCGATCTAGCGGAGTGGGTTTGGGTCTAGCGGATTGGATTTGCATCTAACGGAGTGGGTTTGTGTCTAGCGGAGTGGGTGCGTGTTTGAGTCTAGCGGAGTGGGTTTGGGTTTGGGTCTAGTGGAGTGGGTTTGGGTTTGGGTCTAGTTGAGTGGGTTTGGGGTCTGGCAGAGTGGGTTTTGGTCTGGCGGAGTCGGTATGGGTCTGGCGAAGTGAGTTTGTGTCTGGCGGAGTGGGTTTGGGTCGGGCCGAGTGGGTTAGCATCTGGCGGAGTGAGTTTGGGTCTGGCAGAGTGGGTTTGGGGCTGGCGGAGTGGGTTAGGGTTTGGCGGAGTGGGTTTGGGGTCTGACGGAGTGGTTTTGGGTCTGGCGGAGTGGGTTTGGGTCTGTCGGAGTGGGTTCGGGTCTGGCTGAGTGGGTTTGGGTCTGGAGGAGTGGGTTTGGATCTGGCAGAGTGGGTTTGGGTCTGGCGGAGTGGGTTTGGGTCTGGCGGAGTGGGTTCGGGTCTCGCGGAGTGGGTTCGGGTCCGGCAGAGTGGGTTTGGGGGGTCTGGCGGAGTGGGTTCGGGTCTGGCGGAGTGGGTTCGGGTCTGTCGTAGTGGGTTCGGGTCTGGCGGAGTGGGTTCGGGTCTGGCGGAGTGGGTTGGGGTCTGGCGGAGTGGGTTCGGGTCTGGCGGAGTGGGTTTGGGTCTCGCCGAGTGGGTTCGGGTCTCGAGGAGTGGGTTCGGGTCTTGCGGAGTGGGTTTGGGTCTAGCGGAGTAGGTTTGGGTCGAGGGGAGTGGGTTTGGGTCTAGCGGAGTGGGTTTGTATCTTGCGCAGTGGGTTTGGGTCTAGTGGAGGGGGTTTGGGTCTAGCGGATTTGGTTTGGGTCTAGCGCAGTGGGTTTGGGTCTAGCGGAGTGGGTTTGGGTCTAGCGGAGTGGGTTTGGGTCTAGCGCAGTGGGTTTGGGTCGAGCGGATTGGGTTTGGGTCTAGTGGAGTGGGTTTGTTTCTAGCGGAGTGGGTTCGTGTTTGGGTCTAGCGGAGTGGGTTTGGGTTTGGGTCTAGTGGAGTGTGTTTGGGTTTGGGTCTAGTTGAGTGTTTTTGGGGCTAGCGGAGTGGGTCTGGGTCTAGCGGAGTGGGTTTGATTCTAGGGGAGTGGGTTTGGGTCTAGCGGAGTGGGTTTGTGTCCAGCGGAATGGGTTTGTGTTTGGGTCTGGCGGAGTGGGTTTGGGTTTGGGTCTAGCGGAGTGGGTTTGGGTCTAGTGGAGTGGGTTTGGGCCTAGCGGAGTGGGTTTGTGTTTGCGACTAGCGGAGTGGGTTTGGGTCTAGCGGAGTGGGTTTGGGTCTAGCAGAGTGGGTTTGTGTTTGGGTCTAGCGGAGTGGGTTTGGGTTTGGGTGTAGCGGAGTTGGTTTGGGTCTAGCGGAGTGGGTTTGGGTCTAGCGGAGTGGGTTTGTGTTTGGGTCTAGCGGAGTGAGTTTGGGTTTGGGTCTAGCGGAGTGGGTTTGGGTCTGGCAGAGTGGGTTTGGGTCTAGGGGAGTGGGTTTGGGTCTAGCGGAGTGGGTTTGGATCTAGCGCAGTGGGTTTGGGTCTAGCGGAGTGGGTTTGGGTCTAGCGGAGTTGGTTTGGGTCTAGCGCAGTGGGTTTGGGTCTGGCGGAGTGGGTTTGGGTCTAGCGGAGTGGGTTTGGGTCCAGCGGAGTGGGTTTGGGTTTGGGTCTAGCGGAGTGGATTTCGGTTTGGATCTAGCGGAGTGGGTTTGGGTCTAGCGGATTGGGTTTGGGTCGAACGGAGTGGGTTTGTGTCTGGCGGAGTGGGTTCATGTTTTGGTCTAGCGGAGTGGGTTTGGGTTTGGGTCTAGCGGAGTGGGTTTGGGTCTAGCGGAGTGGGTTTGGGTCTAGGGGAGTGGGTTTGGGTCTAGCGGAGTGGGTTTGCGTCTAGCGCAGTGAGTTCGGGTCTAGCGGTGTGGGTTTGGGTCAAGCGGAGTTGGTTTGGGTCTAGCGGAGTGGGTTTGGGTCTAGCGCAGTGGGTTTGGGTCTAGCGCAGTGGGTTAGGGTCTGGCGGAGTGGGTTCGGGTCTGTCGGAGTGGGTTCGGGTCTGGCGGAGTGGGATGGGGTCTGGCGGATTGGGTTCGGGTCTGGCGGAGTTGGATCGGGTCTGGCGGAGTGGGTTTGGGTGTGGCGGAGTGGGTTCGGGTCTGACGGAGTGGGTTCGGGTCTGGCGGAGTGGGTTAGGGTCTGGCGGAGTGGGTTCGGGTCTGTCGGAGTGGGTTCGGGTCTGGCGGAGTGGGATGGGGTCTGGCGGATTGGGTTCGGGTCTGGCGGAGCGGGTTCGGGTCTGGCGGAGTTGGTTCGGGCCTGGCGGACTGGCTTTGGGTCTGGCGGAGTGGGTTCGGGTCTGGCGGAGTGGGTTTGGGTCTGGCGGAATGGGTTTGGGTCTGGCGGAGTGGGTTCGGGTCTGTCGGAGTGGGTTCGGGTCTGGCGGAGTGGGTTTGGGTCTGGCGGAGTGGGTTGGGGTCTGGCGGAGTGGGTTCGGGTCTGGCGGAATGGGTTCGGGTCTGGCGGAGTGGGTTTGGGTCTGGCGGAGTGGGTTCGGGTCTGTCGGTGTGGGTTCGGGTCTGGCGGAGTGGGTTGTGGTCTGGCGGAGTGGGTTTGGGTCTGGCGGAGTGTGTTCGGGTCTGTCGGTGTGGGTTCGGGTCTGGCAGAGTGGGTTTGGGGTCTGGCGGAGTGCGTTTGGGTCTGGCGGAGTGGGTTTGGGTCTGGCGGAGTGGGTTTGGGTCTTGCGGAGTGGGTTGGGGTCTGGCGGAGTGGGTTTGGGTCTGGCGGATTGGGTTTGGGTCTGGCGGAGGGGGTTTGGGTCTGGCAGAGTGGGTTTGGGTCTGGCGGAGTGGGTTTGGGGTCTGGCGGAGTGGGTTTGGGTCTGGCGGAGTGGGTTTGGGTCTGGCGGAGTGGGTTTGGGTTCTGGCAGAGTGGGTTTGGGTCTGGCGGAGTCGGTATGGGTCTGGCGGAGTGAGTTTGTGTCTGGCGGAGTGGGTTTGGGTCGGGCGGAGTGGGTTAGCGTCTGGCGGAGTGGGTTCGGGTCTCGTGGAGTGGGTTCGGGTCTGGCGGAGTGGGTTCGGGTCTGTCGGAGTGGGTTCGGGTCTGGCGGAGTGGGTTCGGGTCTGGCGGAGTGGGCAGGGGTCTGGCGGAGTGGGTTTGGTTTTGGGTCTAGCGGAGTGGGTTTGGGTTCGATCTAGCGGAGTGGGTTTGGGTCTAGCGGATTGGATTTGCATCTAACGGAGTGGGTTTGTGTCTAGCGGAGTGGGTGCGTGTTTGAGTCTAGCGGAGTGGGTTTGGGTTTGGGTCTAGTGGAGTGGGTTTGGGTTTGGGTCTAGTTGAGTGGGTTTGGGGTCTGGCAGAGTGGGTTTTGGTCTGGCGGAGTCGGTATGGGTCTGGCGAAGTGAGTTTGTGTCTGGCGGAGTGGGTTTGGGTCGGGCCGAGTGGGTTAGCATCTGGCGGAGTGAGTTTGGGTCTGGCAGAGTGGGTTTGGGGCTGGCGGAGTGGGTTAGGGTTTGGCGGAGTGGGTTTGGGGTCTGACGGAGTGGTTTTGGGTCTGGCGGAGTGGGTTTGGGTCTGTCGGAGTGGGTTCGGGTCTGGCTGAGTGGGTTTGGGTCTGGAGGAGTGGGTTTGGATCTGGCGGAGTGGGTTTGGGTCTGGCGGAGTGGGTTTGGGTCTGGCGGAGTGGGTTCGGGTCTCGCGGAGTGGGTTCGGGTCCGGCAGAGTGGGTTTGGGGGGTCTGGCGGAGTGGGTTCGGGTCTGGCGGAGTGGGTTCGGGTCTGTCGTAGTGGGTTCGGGTCTGGCGGAGTGGGTTCGGGTCTGGCGGAGTGGGTTGGGGTCTGGCGGAGTGGGTTCGGGTCTGGCGGAGTGGGTTTGGGTCTCGCCGAGTGGGTTCGGGTCTCGAGGAGTGGGTTCGGGTCTTGCGGAGTGGGTTTGGGTCTAGCGGAGTAGGTTTGGGTCGAGGGGAGTGGGTTTGGGTCTAGCGGAGTGGGTTTGTATCTTGCGCAGTGGGTTTGGGTCTAGTGGAGGGGGTTTGGGTCTAGCGGATTTGGTTTGGGTCTAGCGCAGTGGGTTTGGGTCTAGCGGAGTGGGTTTGGGTCTAGCGGAGTGGGTTTGGGTCTAGCGCAGTGGGTTTGGGTCGAGCGGATTGGGTTTGGGTCTAGTGGAGTGGGTTTGTTTCTAGCGGAGTGGGTTCGTGTTTGGGTCTAGCGGAGTGGGTTTGGGTTTGGGTCTAGTGGAGTGTGTTTGGGTTTGGGTCTAGTTGAGTGTTTTTGGGGCTAGCGGAGTGGGTCTGGGTCTAGCGGAGTGGGTTTGATTCTAGGGGAGTGGGTTTGGGTCTAGCGGAGTGGGTTTGTGTCCAGCGGAATGGGTTTGTGTTTGGGTCTGGCGGAGTGGGTTTGGGTTTGGGTCTAGCGGAGTGGGTTTGGGTCTAGTGGAGTGGGTTTGGGCCTAGCGGAGTGGGTTTGTGTTTGCGACTAGCGGAGTGGGTTTGGGTCTAGCGGAGTGGGTTTGGGTCTAGCAGAGTGGGTTTGTGTTTGGGTCTAGCGGAGTGGGTTTGGGTTTGGGTGTAGCGGAGTTGGTTTGGGTCTAGCGGAGTGGGTTTGGGTCTAGCGGAGTGGGTTTGTGTTTGGGTCTAGCGGAGTGAGTTTGGGTTTGGGTCTAGCGGAGTGGGTTTGGGTCTGGCAGAGTGGGTTTGGGTCTAGGGGAGTGGGTTTGGGTCTAGCGGAGTGGGTTTGGATCTAGCGCAGTGGGTTTGGGTCTAGCGGAGTGGGTTTGGGTCTAGCGGAGTTGGTTTGGGTCTAGCGCAGTGGGTTTGGGTCTGGCGGAGTGGGTTTGGGTCTAGCGGAGTGGGTTTGGGTCCAGCGGAGTGGGTTTGGGTTTGGGTCTAGCGGAGTGGATTTCGGTTTGGATCTAGCGGAGTGGGTTTGGGTCTAGCGGATTGGGTTTGGGTCGAACGGAGTGGGTTTGTGTCTGGCGGAGTGGGTTCATGTTTTGGTCTAGCGGAGTGGGTTTGGGTTTGGGTCTAGCGGAGTGGGTTTGGGTCTAGCGGAGTGGGTTTGGGTCTAGGGGAGTGGGTTTGGGTCTAGCGGAGTGGGTTTGCGTCTAGCGCAGTGAGTTCGGGTCTAGCGGTGTGGGTTTGGGTCAAGCGGAGTTGGTTTGGGTCTAGCGGAGTGGGTTTGGGTCTAGCGCAGTGGGTTTGGGTCTAGCGCAGTGGGTTTGGGTCTAGCGGAGTGGGTTTCGGTCTAGCGGAGTGGGTTTGGGTCCAGGGGAGTGGGTTTGGGTCCAGCGGAGTGCGTTTGGGTCTAGCACAGTGGGGTTGGGACTAGCGCAGTGGGTTTGGGTTTAGCGGAGTGGGTTTCAGTCTAGCGGAGTGGGTTTGGGTCTAGGGGAGTGGGTTTGGGTCTAGCGGAGTGGGTTTGGGTCTAGCGGAGTGGGTTTGGGTCTAGCGGAGTGGGTTTGGGTCTAGTGGAGTGGGTTTGGGTATAGCGGAGTTGGTTTGGGTCTAGCGGAGTGGGTTTGGGTTTGGGTCTAGCGGAGTGGGTTTGGGGTTGGGTCTGGCGGAGTGGGTTTGGGTCTAGCGGAGTGGGTTTGTGTCCAGCGGAGTGGGTTTGTGTTTGGGTCCGGCGGAGTGGGTTTGGGTTTGGGTCTAGCGGAGTGGGTTTGGGTCTAGTGGAGTGGGTTTGGGCCCAGCGGAGTGGGTTTGTGTTTGCGACTAGCGGAGTGGGTTTGGGTCTAGCGGAGTGGGTTTGCGTCTAGCGGAGTGGGTTTGTGTTTGGCTCTAGCGGAGTGCGTTTGGGTTTGGGTGTAGCGGAGTGGGTTTGGGTCTAGCGGAGTGGGTTTGGGTCTCGCGGAGTGGGTTTGTGTTTGGGTCTGGGGGAGTGGGTTTGGGTTTGGGTCTAGCGGAGTGGGTTTGGGTCTGGCAGAGTGGGTTTGGGTATGGCGCAGTGGGTTTGTGTATGGCGGAGTGGGTTTGGGTCTGGCGGAGTGGGTTTGGGTCTGGCGGAGTGGGTTTGGGTCTAGCGGAGTGGGTTTGGGTCTAGGGGAGTGGGTTTGGGTCTAGCGGAGTGGGTTTGCGTCTAGCGCAGTGAGTTCGGGTCTAGCGGTGTGGGTTTGGGTCTAGCGGAGTTGGTTTGGGTCTAGCGGAGTGGGTTTCGGTCTAGCGGAGTGGGTTTGGGTCTAGGGGAGTGGGTTTGGGTCTAGCGGAGTGCGTTTGGGTCTAGCACAGTGGGGTTGGGTCTAGCGCAGTGGGTTTGGGTTTAGCGGAGTGGGTTTCGGTCTAGCGGAGTGGGTTTGGGTCTAGGGGAGTGGGTTTGGGTCTAGCGGAGTGGGTTTGGGTCTAGCGGAGTGGGTTTGGGTCCAGCGGAGTGGGTTTGGGTCTAGTGGAGTGGGTTTGGGTATAGCGGAGTTGGTTTGGGTCTAGCGGAGTGGGTTTGGGTTTGGGTCTAGCGGAGTGGGTTTGGGGTTGGGTCTGGCGGAGTGGGTTTGGGTCTAGCGGAGTGGGTTTGTGTCCAGCGGAGTGGGTTTGTGTTTGGGTCTGGCGGAGTGGGTTTGGGTTTGGGTCTAGCGGAGTGGGTTTGGGTCTAGTGGAGTGGGTTTGGGCCCAGCGGAGTGGGTTTGTGTTTGCGACTAGCGGAGTGGGTTTGGGTCTAGCGGAGTGGGTTTGGGTCTAGCGGAGTGGGTTTGTGTTTGGGTCTAGCGGAGTGCGTTTGGGTTTGGGTGTAGTGGAGTGGGTTTGGGTCTAGCGGAGTGGGTTTGGGTCTAGCGGAGTGGGTTTGTGTTTGGGTCTAGCGGAGTGGGTTTGGGTTTGGGTCTAGCGGAGTGGGTTTGGGTCTGGCAGAGTGGGTTTGGGTATGGCGGAGTGGGTTTGGGTATGGCGGAGTGGGTTTGGGTCTGGCGGAGTGGGTTTGGGTCTGGCGGATTGGGTTTGGGACTGGCGGAGTGGGTTTGGGTCTGGCGGAGTGGGTTTGGGTCTGGCGGCATGGGTTTGGGTCTGGCGGCGTGGGTTTGGGTCTGGCGGAGTGGGTTTGGGTCTGGCGGAGTGTGTTTGGGGTCTGGCGGAGTGGGTTTGGGGTCTGGCGGAGTGGGTTTGGGTCTGGCGGAGTGGGTATGGATCTGGCGGATTGGGATTGGGTCTGGCGGAGTGGGTTTGGGTCTGGCGGAGTGGGTTTGGGTCTGGAGGAGTGGGTTTGGGTCTGGCGTAGTGGGTTTGGGTCTGGCGGAGTGGGTTTGGGTCTGGCGGAGTGGGTTTGGGACTGGCGGAGTGGGTTCGGGTCTGGCGGAGTGGGTTCGGGTCTGTCGGAGTGGGTTCGGGTCTGGCTGAGTGGGTTTGGGTCTGGAGGAGTGGGTTTGGATCTGGCGGAGTGGGTTTGGGTCTGGCGGAGTGGGTTTGGGTCTGGCGGAGTGGGTTCGGGTCTCGCGGAGTGGGTTCGGGTCCGGCAGAGTGGGTTTGGGGGGTCTGGCGGAGTGGGTTCGGGTCTGGCGGAGTGGGTTCGGGTCTGTCGTAGTGGGTTCGGGTCTGGCGGAGTGGGTTCGGGTCTGGCGGAGTGGGTTGGGGTCTGGCGGAGTGGGTTCAGGTCTGGCGGAGTGGGTTTGGGTCTCGCCGAGTGGGTTCGGGTCTCGAGGAGTGGGTTCGGGTCTTGCGGAGTGGGTTTGGGTCTAGCGGAGTAGGTTTGGGTCTAGGGGAGTGGGTTTGGGTCTAGCGGAGTGGGTTTGTATCTTGCGCAGTGGGTTTGGGTCTAGTGGAGGGGGTTTGGGTCTAGCGGAGTTGGTTTGGGTCTAGCGCAGTGGGTTTGGGTCTAGCGGAGTGGGTTTGGGTCTAGCGGAGTGGGTTTGGGTCTAGCGCAGTGGGTTTGGGTCGAGCGGATTGGGTTTGGGTCTAGTGGAGTGGGTTTGTTTCTAGCGGAGTGGGTTCGTGTTTGGGTCTAGCGGAGTGGGTTTGGGTTTGGGTCTAGTGGAGTGTGTTTGGGTTTGGGTCTAGTTGAGTGTTTTTGGGGCTAGCGGAGTGGGTCTGGGTCTAGCGGAGTGGGTTTGATTCTAGGGGAGTGGGTTTGGGTCTAGCGGAGTGGGTTTGTGTCCAGCGGAATGGGTTTGTGTTTGGGTCTGGCGGAGTGGGTTTGGGTTTGGGTCTAGCGGAGTGGGTTTGGGTCTAGTGGAGTGGGTTTGGGCCTAGTGGAGTGGGTTTGTGTTTGCGACTAGCGGAGTGGGTTTGGGTCTAGCGGAGTGGGTTTGGGTCTAGCAGAGTGGGTTTGTGTTTGGGTCTAGCGGAGTGGGTTTGGGTTTGGGTGTAGCGGAGTTGGTTTGGGTCTAGCGGAGTGGGTTTGGGTCTAGCGGAGTGGGTTTGTGTTTGGGTCTAGCGGAGTGAGTTTGGGTTTGGGTCTAGCGGAGTGGGTTTGGGTCTGGCAGAGTGGGTTTGGGTCTAGGGGAGTGGGTTTGGGTCTAGCGGAGTGGGTTTGGATCCAGCGCAGTGGGTTTGGGTCTAGCGGAGTGGGTTTGGGTCTAGCGGAGTTGGTTTGGGTCTAGCGCAGTGGGTTTGGGTCTGGCGGAGTGGGTTTGGGTCTAGCGGAGTGGGTTTGGGTCCAGCGGAGTGGGTTTGGGTTTGGGTCTAGCGGAGTGGATTTCGGTTTGGATCTAGCGGAGTGGGTTTGGGTCTAGCGGATTGCGTTTGGGTCGAACGGAGTGGGTTTGTGTCTGGCGGAGTGGGTTCATGTTTTGGTCTAGCGGAGTGGGTTTGGGTTTGGGTCTAGTGGAGTGGGTTTGGGTTTGGGTCTAGTTGAGTGTGTTTCGGTCTAGCGGAGTGGGTTTGGGTCTAGCGGAGTGGGTTTGGGTCTAGGGGAGTGGGTTTGGGTCTAGCGGAGTGGGTTTGCGTCTAGCGCAGTGAGTTCGGGTCTAGCGGTGTGAGTTTGGGTCTAGCGGAGTTGGTTTGGGTCTAGCGGAGTGGGTTTGGGTCTAGCGCAGTGGGTTTGGGTCTAGCGCAGTGGGTTTGGGTCTAGCGGAGTGGGTTTCGGTCTAGCGGAGTGGGTTTGGGTCTAGGGGAGTGGGTTTGGGTCTAGCGGAGTGCGTTTGGGTCTAGCACAGTGGGGTTGGGACTAGCGCAGTGGGTTTGGGTTTAGCGGAGTGGGTTTCAGTCTAGCGGAGTGGGTTTGGGTCTAGGGGAGTGGGTTTGGGTCTAGCGGAGTGGGTTTGGGTCTAGCGGAGTGGGTTTGGGTCTAGCGGAGTGGGTTTGGGTCTAGTGGAGTGGGTTTGGGTATAGCGGAGTTGGTTTGGGTCTAGCGGAGTGGGTTTGGGTTTGGGTCTAGCGGAGTGGGTTTGGGGTTGGGTCTGGCGGAGTGGGTTTGGGTCTAGCGGAGTGGGTTTGTGTCCAGCGGAGTGGGTTTGTGTTTGGGTCCGGCGGAGTGGGTTTGGGTTTGGGTCTAGCGGAGTGGGTTTGGGTCTAGTGGAGTGGGTTTGGGCCCAGCGGAGTGGGTTTGTGTTTGCGACTAGCGGAGTGGGTTTGGGTCTAGCGGAGTGGGTTTGCGTCTAGCGGAGTGGGTTTGTGTTTGGGTCTAGCGGAGTGCGTTTGGGTTTGGGTGTAGCGGAGTGGGTTTGGGTCTAGCGGAGTGGGTTTGTGTTTGGGTCTAGGGGAGTGGGTTTGGGTTTGGGTCTAGCGGAGTGGGTTTGGGTCTGGCAGAGTGGGTTTGGGTATGGCGGAGTGGGTTTGTGTATGGCGGAGTGGGTTTGGGTCTGGCGGAGTGGGTTTGGGTCTGGCGGAGTGGGTTTGGGTCTAGCGGAGTGGGTTTGGGTCTAGGGGAGTGGGTTTGGGTCTAGCGGAGTGGGTTTGCGTCTAGCGCAGTGAGTTCGGGTCTAGCGGTGTGGGTTTGGGTCTAGCGGAGTTGGTTTGGGTCTAGCGGAGTGGGTTTCGGTCTAGCGGAGTGGGTTTGGGTGTAGTGGAGTGGGTTTGGGTCTAGCGGAGTGGGTTTGGGTCTAGCGGAGTGGGTTTGTGTTTGGGTCTAGCGGAGTGGGTTTGGGTTTGGGTCTAGCGGAGTGGGTTTGGGTCTGGCAGAGTGGGTTTGGGTATGGCGGAGTGGGTTTGGGTATGGCGGAGTGGGTTTGGGTCTGGCGGAGTGGGTTTGGGTCTGGCGGATTGGGTTTGGGACTGGCGGAGTGGGTTTGGGTCTGGCGGAGTGGGTTTGGGTCTGGCGGCATGGGTTTGGGTCTGGCGGCGTGGGTTTGGGTCTGGCGGAGTGGGTTTGGGTCTGGCGGAGTGTGTTTGGGGTCTGGCGGAGTGGGTTTGGGGTCTGGCGGAGTGGGTTTGGGTCTGGCGGAGTGGGTATGGATCTGGCGGATTGGGATTGGGTCTGGCGGAGTGGGTTTGGGTCTGGCGGAGTGGGTTTGGGTCTGGAGGAGTGGGTTTGGGTCTGGCGTAGTGGGTTTGGGTCTGGCGGAGTGGGTTTGGGTCTGGCGGAGTGGGTTTGGGACTGGCGGAGTGGGTTCGGGTCTGGCGGAGTGGGTTCGGGTCTGGCGGAGTGGGTTCGGGTCTGGTGGAGTGGGTTCGGGTCGGGCGGAGTGGGTTCGGGTCCGGCGGAGTGGGTTCGGGTCCGGCGGATTGGGTTTGGGTCCGGCGGAGTGGGTTTGGGTCTGGCGGAGTGGGTTTGGGACTGGCTGAGTGGGTTTGGGTCTGGCGGAGTGGGTTTGGGTCTGGCGGAGTGGGTTTGGGTCTGGCGGAGTGGGTTTTGGTCTGGCGGAGTGGGTTTTGATCTGGCGGCGTGGGTTTGGGTCTAGCGGAGTGGGTTTGAGTCTGGCAGAGTGGGTTTGGGTCTGGCGGACTGTGTTTGGGGTCTGGCGGACTGGGTTTGGGTATAGCGGAGTTTGTTTGGGTCTAGGGGAGTGGGTTTGGGTTTGGGTCTAGCGGAGTGGGTTTGGGTCTGGCAGAGTGGGTTTGGGTATGGCGGAGTGGGTTTGTGTATGGCGGAGTGGGTTTGGGTCTGGCGGAGTGGGTTTGGGTCTGGCGGAGTGGGTTTGGGTCTAGCGGAGTGGGTTTGGGTCTAGGGGAGTGGGTTTGGGTCTAGCGGAGTGGGTTTGCGTCTAGCGCAGTGAGTTCGGGTCTAGCGGTGTGGGTTTGGGTCTAGCGGAGTTGGTTTGGGTCTAGCGGAGTGGGTTTCGGTCTAGCGGAGTGGGTTTGGGTCTAGGGGAGTGGGTTTGGGTCTAGCGGAGTGCGTTTGGGTCTAGCACAGTGGGGTTGGGTCTAGCGCAGTGGGTTTGGGTTTAGCGGAGTGGGTTTCGGTCTAGCGGAGTGGGTTTGGGTCTAGGGGAGTGGGTTTGGGTCTAGCGGAGTGGGTTTGGGTCTAGCGGAGTGGGTTTGGGTCCAGCGGAGTGGGTTTGGGTCTAGTGGAGTGGGTTTGGGTATAGCGGAGTTGGTTTGGGTCTAGCGGAGTGGGTTTGGGTTTGGGTCTAGCGGAGTGGGTTTGGGGTTGGGTCTGGCGGAGTGGGTTTGGGTCTAGCGGAGTGGGTTTGTGTCCAGCGGAGTGGGTTTGTGTTTGGGTCTGGCGGAGTGGGTTTGGGTTTGGGTCTAGCGGAGTGGGTTTGGGTCTAGTGGAGTGGGTTTGGGCCCAGCAGAGTGGGTTTGTGTTTGCGACTAGCGGAGTGGGTTTGGGTCTAGCGGAGTGGGTTTGGGTCTAGCGGAGTGGGTTTGTGTTTGGGTCTAGCGGAGTGCGTTTGGTTTTGGGTGTAGTGGAGTGGGTTTGGGTCGAGCGGAGTGGGTTTGGGTCTAGCGGAGTGGGTTTGTGTTTGGGTCTAGCGGAGTGGGTTTGGGTTTGGGTCTAGCGGAGTGGGTTTGGGTCTGGCAGAGTGGGTTTGGGTCTGGAGGAGTGGGTTCGGGTCGGGCGGAGTGGGTTCGGGTCCGGCGGAGTGGGTTCAGGTCCGGCAGATTGGGTTTGGGTCCGGCGGAGTGGGTTTGGGTCTGGCGGAGTGGGTTTGGGACTGGCTGAGTGGGTTTGGGTCTGGCGGAGTGGGTTTGGGTCTGGCGGAGTGGGTTTGGGTCTGGCGGAGTGGGTTTTGGTCTGGCGGAGTGGGTTTTGATCTGGCGGCGTGGGTTTGGGTCTAGCGGAATGGGTTTGAGTCTGGCAGAGTGGGTTTGGGTCTGGCGGACTGTGTTTGGGGTCTGGCGGACTGGGTTTGGGTCTGGCGGAGTGGGTTTGGGTCTGGCGGAGTGGGTTTGGGTCTGGCGGAGTGGGTTTGGGTCTTGCGGAGTGGGTTTGGGTCTGGCGGAGTGGGTTGGGGTCTGGCCGAGAGGGCTCGGGTCTGGCCGAGTTGGTTCGGGTGTGGCGGAGTGGGTTCGGGTCTGGCCTAGTGGGTTCGGGTCTGGCGGAGTGGGTTTGGGTCTAGCGGAGTGGGTTTGGGTCTAGCGGAGTGGGTTTGTGTTTGGGTCTAGCGGAGTGGGTTTGGGTTTGGGTGTAGCGAAGTGGGTTTGGGTCTAGCGGAGTGGGTTTGGGTCTAGCGGAGTGGGTTTGGGTTTGGGTCTAGCGGAGTGGGTTTGGGGTTGGGTCTGGCGGAGTGGGTTTGGGTCTAGCGGAGTGGGTTTGTGTCCAGCGGAGTGGGTTTGTGTTTGGGTATGGCAGAGTGGGTTTGGGTTTGGGTCTAGCGGAGTGGGTTTGGGTCTAGTGGAGTGGGTTTGGGCCCAGCAGAGTGGGTTTGTGTTTGCGACTAGCGGAGTGGGTTTGGGTCTAGCGGAGTGGGTTTGTGTCTAGCGGAGTGGGTTTGTGTTTGGGTCTAGCGGAGTGCGTTTGGGTTTGGGTGTAGCGGAGTGGGTTTGGGTCTAGCGGAGTGGGTTTGGGTCTAGCGGAGTGGGTTTGTGTTTGGGTCTAGCGGAGTGGGTTTGGGTTTGGGTCTAGCGGAGTGGGTTTGGGTCTGGCAGAGTGGGTTTGGGTATGGCGGAGTGGGTTTGGGTATGGCGGAGTGGGTTTGGGTCTGGCGGAGTGGGTTTGGGTCTGGCGGAGTGGGTTTGGGTCTAGCGGAGTGGGTTTGGGTCTAGGGGAGTGGGTTTGGGTCTAGCGGAGTGGGTTTGCGTCTAGCGCAGTGAGTTCGGGTCTAGCGGTGTGGGTTTGGGTCTAGCGGAGTTGGTTTGGGTCTAGCGGAGTGGGTTTCGGTCTAGCGGAGTGGGTTTGGGTCTAGGGGAGTGGGTTTGGGTCTAGCGGAGTGCGTTTGGGTCTAGCACAGTGGGGTTGGGTCTAGTGCAGTGGGTTTGGGTTTAGCGGAGTGGGTTTCGGTCTAGCGGAGTGGGTTTGGGTCTAGGGGAGTGGGTTTGGGTCTAGCGGAGTGGGTTTGGGTCTAGCGGAGTGGGTTTGGGTCTAGCGGAGTGGGTTTGGGTCTAGTGGAGTGGGTTTGGGTATAGCGGAGTTGGTTTGGGTCTAGCGGAGTGGGTTTGGGTTTGGGTCTAGCGGAGTGGGTTTGGGGTTGGGTCTGGCGGAGTGGGTTTGGGTCTAGCGGAGTGGGTTTGTGTCCAGCGGAGTGGGTTTGTGTTTGGGTCTGGCGGAGTGGGTTTGGGTTTGGGTCTAGCGGAGTGGGTTTGGGTCTAGTGGAGTGGGTTTGTGCCCAGCGGAGTGGGTTTGTGTTTGCGACTAGCGGAGTGGGTTTGGGTCTAGCGGAGTGGGTTTGGGTCTAGCGGAGTTTGTTTGTGTTTGGGTCTAGCGGAGTGCATTTGGGTTTGGGTGTAGCGGAGTGGGTTTGGGTCTAGCGGAGTGGGTTTGGGTCTAGCGGAGTGGGTTTGTGTTTGGGTCTAGCGGAGTGGGTTTGGGTTTGGGTCTAGCGGAGTGGGTTTGGGTCTGGCAGAGTGGGTTTGGGTATGGCGGAGTGGGTTTGGGTATGGCGGAGTGGGTTTGGGTATGGCGGAGTGGGTTTGGGTCTGGCGGAGTGGGTTTGGGTCTGGCGGAGTGGGTTTGGGTCTAGCGGAGTGGGTTTGGGTCTAGGGGAGTGGGTTTGGGTCTAGCGGAGTGGGTTTGCGTCTAGCGCAGTGAGTTCGGGTCTAGCGGTGTGGGTTTGGGTCTAGCGGAGTTGGTTTGGGTCTAGCGGAGTGGGTTTCGGTCTAGCGGAGTGGGTTTGGGTCTAGGGGAGTGGGTTTGGGTCTAGCGGAGTGCGTTTGGGTCTAGCACAGTGGGTTTGGGTCTAGCGCAGTGGGTTTGGGTTTAGCGGAGTGGGTTTGGGTCTAGCTGAGTGGGTTTGGGTCTAGGGGAGTGGGTTTGGGTCTAGCGGAGTGGGTTTGCGTCTAGCGCAGTGAGTTCGGGTCTAGCGGTGTGGGTTTGGGTCTAGCGGAGTTGGTTTGGGTCTAGCGGAGTGGGTTTCGGTCTAGCGGAGTGGGTTTGGGTCTAGGGGAGTGGGTTTGGGTCTAGCGGAGTGCGTTTGGGTCTAGCACAGTGGGGTTGGGTCTAGCGCGGAGGGTTTGGGTTTAGCGGAGTGGGTTTCGGTCTAGCGGAGTGGGTTTGGGTCTAGGGGAGTGGGTTTGGGTCTAGCGGAGTGGGTTTGGGTCTAGCGGAGTGGGTTTGGGTCTAGCGGAGTGGGTTTGGGTCTAGTGGAGTGGGTTTGGGTATAGCGGAGTTGGTTTGGGTCTAGCGGAGTGGGTTTGGGTTTGGGTCTAGCGGAGTGGGTTTGGGGTTGGGTCTGGCGGAGTGGGTTTGGGTCTAGCGGAGTGGGTTTGTGTCCAGCGGAGTGGGTTTGTGTTTGGGTCTGGCGGAGTGGGTTTGGGTTTGGGTCTAGCGGAGTGGGTTTGGGTCTAGTGGAGTGGGTTTGTGCCCAGCGGAGTGGGTTTGTGTTTGCGACTAGCGGAGTGGGTTTGGGTCTAGCGGAGTGGGTTTGGGTCTAGCGGAGTGGGTTTGTGTTTGGGTCTAGCGGTGTGCGTTTGGGTTTGGGTGTAGCGGAGTGGGTTTGGGTCTAGCGGAGTGGGTTTGGGTCTAGCGGAGTGGGTTTGTGTTTGGGTCTAGCGGAGTGGGTTTGGGTTTGGGTCTAGCGGAGTGGGTTTGGGTCTGGCAGAGTGGGTTTGGGTATGGCGGAGTGGGTTTGGGTATGGCGGAGTGGGTTTGTGTATGGCGGAGTGGGTTTGGGTCTGGCGGAGTGGGTTTGGGTCTGGCGGAGTGGGTTTGGGTCTAGCGGAGTGGGTTTGGGTCTAGGGGAGTGGGTTTGGGTCTAGCGGAGTGGGTTTGCGTCTAGCGCAGTGAGTTCGGGTCTAGCGGTGTGGGTTTGGGTCTAGCGGAGTTCGTTTGGGTCTAGCGGAGTGGGTTTCGGTCTAGCGGAGTGGGTTTGGGTCTAGGGGAGTGGGTTTGGGTCTAGCGGAGTGCGTTTGGGTCTAGCACAGTGGGGTTGGGTCTAGCGCAGTGGGTTTGGGTTTATCGGAGTGGGTTTCGGTCTAGCTGAGTGGGTTTGGGTCTAGGGGAGTGGGTTTGGGTCTAGCGGAGTGGGTTTGGGTCTAGCGGAGTGGGTTTGGGTCTAGCGGAGTGGGTTTGGGTCTAGTGGAGTGGGTTTGGGTATAGCGGAGTTGGTTTGGGTCTAGCGGAGTGGGTTTGGGTTTGGGTCTAGCGGAGTGGGTTTGGGGTTGGGTCTGGCGGAGTGGGTTTGGGTCTAGCGGAGTGGGTTTGTGTCCAGCGGAGTGGGTTTGTGTTTGGGTCTGGCGGAGTGGGTTTGGGTTTGGGTCTAGCGGAGTGGGTTTGGGTCTAGTGGAGTGGGTTTGGGCCCAGCGGAGTGGGTTTGTGTTTGCGACTAGCGGAGTGGGTTTGGGTCTAGCGGAGTGGGTTTGGGTCTAGCGGAGTGGGTTTGTGTTTGGGTCTAGCGGAGTGCGTTTGGGTTTGGGTGTAGCAGAGTGGGTTTGGGTCTAGCGGAGTGGGTTTGGGTCTAGCGGAGTGGGTTTGTGTTTGGGTCTAGGGGAGTGGGTTTGGGTTTGGGTCTAGCGGAGTGGGTTTGGGTCTGGCAGAGTGGGTTTGGGTATGGCGGAGTGGGTTTGGGTATGGCGGAGTGGGTTTGGGTCTGGCGGAGTGGGTTTGGGTCTAGCGGAGTGGGTTTGGGTCTAGGGGAGTGGGTTTGGGTCTAGCGGAGTGGGTTTGCGTCGAGCGCAGTGAGTTCGGGTCTAGCGGTGTGGGTTTGGGTCTAGCGGAGTTGGTTTGGGTCTAGCGGAGTGGGTTTCGGTCTAGCGGAGTGGGTTTGGGTCTAGGGGAGTGGGTTTGGGTCTAGCGGAGTGCGTTTGGGTCTAGCACAGTGGGGTTGGGTCTAGCGCAGTGGGTTTGGGTTTAGCGGAGTGGGTTTCGGTCTAGCGGAGTGGGTTTGGGTCCAGGGGAGTGGGTTTGGGTCTAGCGGAGTGGGTTTGGGTCTAGCGGAGTGGGTTTGGGTCTAGCGGAGTGGGTTTGGGTCTAGTGGAGTGGGTTTGGGTATAGCGGAGTTGGTTTGGGTCTAGCGGAGTGGGTTTGGGTTTGGGTCTAGCGGAGTGGGTTTGGGGTTGGGTCTGGCGGAGTGGGTTTGGGTCTAGCGGAGTGGGTTTGTGTCCAGCGGAGTGGGTTTGTGTTTGGGTCTGGTGGAGTGGGTTTGGGTTTGGGTCTAGCGGAGTGGGTTTGGGTCTAGTGGAGTGGGTTTGGGCCCAGCGGAGTGGGTTTGTGTTTGCGACTAGCGGAGTGGGTTTGGGTCTAGCGGAGTGGGTTTAGGTCTAGCGGAGTGGGTTTGTGTTTGGGTCTAGCGGAGTGCGTTTGGGTTTGGGTGTAGTGGAGTGGGTTTGGGTCTAGCGGAGTGGGTTTGGGTCTAGCGGAGTGGGTTTGTGTTTGGGTCTAGCGGAGTGGGTTTGGGTTTGGGTCTAGCGGAGTGGGTTTGGGTCTGGCAGAGTGGGTTTGGGTATGGCGGAGTGGGTTTGGGTATGGCGGAGTGGGTTTGGGTCTGGCGGAGTGGGTTTGGGTCTGGCGGATTGGGTTTGGGACTGGCGGAGTGGGTTTGGGTCTGGCGGAGTGGGTTTGGGTCTGGCGGCATGGGTTTGGGTCTGGCGGCGTGGGTTTGGGTCTGGCGGAGTGGGTTTGGGTCTAGCGGAGTGGGTTTGGGTCTAGGGGAGTGGGTTTGGGTCTAGCGGAGTGGGTTTGCGTCTAGCGCAGTGAGTTCGGGTCTAGCGGTGTGGGTTTGGGTCTAGCGGAGTTGGTTTGGGTCTAGCGGAGTGGGTTTCGGTCTAGCGGAGTGGGTTTGGGTCTAGGGGAGTGGGTTTGGGTCTAGCGGAGTGCGTTTGGGTCTAGCACAGTGGGTTTGGGTCTAGGGGAGTGGGTTTGGGTCTAGCGGAGTGCGTTTGGGTCTAGCACAGTGGGGTTGGGTCTAGCGCGGTGGGTTTGGGTTTAGCGGAGTGGGTTTCGGTCTAGCGGAGTGGGTTTGGGTCTAGGGGAGTGGGTTTGGGTCTAGCGGAGTGGGTTTGGGTCTAGCGGAGTGGGTTTGGGTCTAGCGGAGTGGGTTTGGGTCTAGTGGAGTGGGTTTGGGTATAGCGGAGTTGGTTTGGGTCTAGCGGAGTGGGTTTGGGTTTGGGTCTAGCGGAGTGGGTTTGGGGTTGGGTCTGGCGGAGTGGGTTTGGGTCTAGCGGAGTGGGTTTGTGTCCAGCGGAGTGGGTTTGTGTTTGGGTCTGGCGGAGTGGGTTTGGGTTTGGGTCTAGCGGAGTGGGTTTGGGTCTAGTGGAGTGGGTTTGTGCCCAGCGGAGTGGGTTTGTGTTTGCGACTAGCGGAGTGGGTTTGGGTCTAGCGGAGTGGGTTTGGGTCTAGCGGAGTGGGTTTGTGTTTGGGTCTAGCGGAGTGCGTTTGGGTTTGGGTGTAGCGGAGTGGGTTTGGGTCTAGCGGAGTGGGTTTGGGTCTAGCGGAGTGGGTTTGTGTTTGGGTCTAGCGGAGTGGGTTTGGGTTTGGGTCTAGCGGAGTGGGTTTGGGTCTGGCAGAGTGGGTTTGGGTATGGCGGAGTGGGTTTGGGTATGGCGGAGTGGGTTTGTGTATGGCGGAGTGGGTTTGGGTCTGGCGGAGTGGGTTTGGGTCTGGCGGAGTGGGTTTGGGTCTAGCGGAGTGGGTTTGGGTCTAGGGGAGTGGGTTTGGGTCTAGCGGAGTGGGTTTGCGTCTAGCGCAGTGAGTTCGGGTCTAGCGGTGTGGGTTTGGGTCTAGCGGAGTTGGTTTGGGTCTAGCGGAGTGGGTTTCGGTCTAGCGGAGTGGGTTTGGGTCTAGGGGAGTGGGTTTGGGTCTAGCGGAGTGCGTTTGGGTCTAGCACAGTGGGGTTGGGTCTAGCGCAGTGGGTTTGGGTTTAGCGGAGTGGGTTTCGATCTAGCGGAGTGGGTTTGGGTCTAGGGGAGTGGGTTTGGGTCTAGCGGAGTGGGTTTGGGTCTAGCGGAGTGGGTTTGGGTCTAGCGGAGTGGGTTTGGGTCTAGTGGAGTGGGTTTGGGTATAGCGGAGTTGGTTTGGGTCTAGCGGAGTGGGTTTGGGTTTGGGTCTAGCGGAGTGGGTTTGGGGTTGGGTCTGGCGGAGTGGGTTTGGGTCTAGCGGAGTGGGTTTGTGTCCAGCGGAGTGGGTTTGTGTTTGGGTCTGGCGGAGTGGGTTTGGGTTTGGGTCTAGCGGAGTGGGTTTGGGTCTAGTGGAGTGGGTTTGGGCCCAGCGGAGTGGGTTTGTGTTTGCGACTAGCGGAGTGGGTTTGGGTCTAGCGGAGTGGGTTTGGGTCTAGCGGAGTGGGTTTGTGTTTGGGTCTAGCGGAGTGCGTTTGGGTTTGGGTGTAGCGGAGTGGGTTTGGGTCTAGCGGAGTGGGTTTGGGTCTAGCGGAGTGGGTTTGTGTTTGGGTCTAGGGGAGTGGGTTTGGGTTTGGGTCTAGCGGAGTGGGTTTGGGTCTGGCAGTGTGGGTTTGGGTATGGCGGAGTGGGTTTGGGTATGGCGGAGTGGGTTTGGGTCTGGCGGAGTGGGTTTGGGTCTAGCGGAGTGGGTTTGGGTCTAGGGGAGTGGGTTTGGGTCTAGCGGAGTGGGTTTGCGTCGAGCGCAGTGAGTTCGGGTCTGGCGGATTGGGTTTGGGTCCGGCGGAGTGGGTTTGGGTCTGGCGGAGTGGGTTTGGGACTGGCGGAGTGGGTTTGGGTCTGGCGGAGTGGGTTTGGGTCTGGCGGAGTGGGTTTGGGTCTGGCGGAGTGGGTTTGGGTCTAGCGGAGTGGGTTTGGGTCTAGTGGAGTGGGTTTGGGTATAGCGGAGTTGGTTTGGGTCTAGCGGAGTGGGTTTGGGTTTGGGTCTAACGGAGTGATTTTGGGGTTGGGTCTGGCGGAGTGGGTTTGGGTCTAGCGGAGTGGGTTTGTGTCCAGCGGAGTGGGTTTGTGTTTGTGTCTGGCGGAGTGGGTTTGGGTTTGGGTCTAGCGGAGTGGGTTTGGGTCTAGTGGAGTGGGTTTGTGCCCAGCGGAGTGGGTTTGTGTTTGCGACTAGCGGAGTGGGTTTGGGTCTAGCGGAGTGGGTTTGGGTCTAGCGGAGTGGGTTTGTGTTTGGGTCTAGCGGAGTGCGTTTGGGTTTGGGTGTAGCAGAGTGGGTTTGGGTCTAGCGGAGTGGGTTTGGGTCTAGCGGAGTGGGTTTGTGTTTGGGTCTAGCGGAGTGGGTTTGGGTTTGGGTCTAGCGGTGTGGGTTTGGGTCTGGCAGAGTGGGTTTGGGTATGGCGGAGTGGGTTTGGGTATGGCGGAGTGGGTTTGGGTCTGGCGGAGTGGGTTTGGGTCTGGCGGATTGGGTTTGGGACTGGCGGAGTGGGTTTGGGTCTGGCGGAGTGGGTTTGGGTCTGGCGGCATGGGTTTGGGTCTGGCGGCGTGGGTTTAGGTCTAGCGGAGTGGGTTTGTGTTTGGGTCTAGCGGAGTGCGTTTGGGTTTGGGTGTAGTGGAGTGGGTTTGGGTCTAGCGGAGTGGGTTTGGGTCTAGCGGAGTGGGTTTGTGTTTGGGTCTAGCGGAGTGGGTTTGGGTTTGGGTCTAGCGGAGTGGGTTTGGGTCTGGCAGAGTGGGTTTGGGTATGGCGGAGTGGGTTTGGGTATGGCGGAGTGGGTTTGGGTCTGGCGGAGTGGGTTTGGGTCTGGCGGATTGGGTTTGGGACTGGCGGAGTGGGTTTGGGTCTGGCGGAGTGGGTTTGGGTCTGGCGGCATGGGTTTGGGTCTGGCGGCGTGGGTTTGGGTCTGGCGGAGTGGGTTTGGGTTTGGCGGAGTGTGTTTGGGGTCTGGCGGTGTGGGTTTGGGGTCTGGCGGAGTGGGTTTGGGTCTGGCGGAGTGGGTATGGATCTGGCGGATTGGGATTGGGTCTGGCGGAGTGGGTTTGGGTCTGTCGGAGTGGGTTTGGGTCTGGAGGAGTGGGTTTGGGTCTGGCGTAGTGGGTTTGGGTCTGGCGGAGTGGGTTTGGGTCTGGCGGAGTGGGTTTGGGACTGGCGGAGTGGGTTCGGGTCTGGCGGAGTGGGTTCGGGTCTGGCGGAGTGGGTTCGGGTCTGGTGGAGTGGGTTCGGGTCGGGCGGAGTGGGTTCGGGTCCGGTGGAGTGGGTTCGGGTCCGGCGGATTGGGTTTGGGTCCGGCGGAGTGGGTTTGGGTCTGGCGGAGTGGGTTTGGGACTGGCGGAGTGGGTTTGGGTCTGGCGGAGTGGGTTTGGGTCTGGCGGAGTGGGTTTGGGTCTGGCGGAGTGGGTTTGGGTCTAGCGGAGTGGGTTTGGGTCTAGTGGAGTGGGTTTGGGTATAGCGGAGTTGGTTTGGGTCTAGCGGAGTGGGTTTGGGTTTGGGTCTAACGGAGTGATTTTGGGGTTGGGTCTGGCGGAGTGGGTTTGGGTCTAGCGGAGTGGGTTTGTGTCCAGCGGAGTGGGTTTGTGTTTGTGTCTGGCGGAGTGGGTTTGGGTTTGGGTCTAGCGGAGTGGGTTTGGGTCTAGTGGAGTGGGTTTGTGCCCAGCGGAGTGGGTTTGTGTTTGCGACTAGCGGAGTGGGTTTGGGTCTAGCGGAGTGGGTTTGGGTCTAGCGGAGTGGGTTTGTGTTTGGGTCTAGCGGAGTGCGTTTGGGTTTGGGTGTAGCAGAGTGGGTTTGGGTCTAGCGGAGTGGGTTTGGGTCTAGCGGAGTGGGTTTGTGTTTGGGTCTAGCGGAGTGGGTTTGGGTTTGGTTCTAGCGGAGTGGGTTTGGGTCTGGCAGAGTGGGTTTGGGTATGGCGGAGTGGGTTTGGGTATGGCGGAGTGAGTTTGGGTCTGGCGGATTGGGTTTGGGACTGGCGGAGTGGGTTTGGGTCTGGCGGAGTGGGTTTGGGTCTGGCGGCATGGGTTTGGGTCTGGCGGCGTGGGTTTGGGTCTGGCGGAGTGGGTTTGGGTCCGGCGGAGTGTGTTTGGGGTCTGGCGGAGTGGGTTTGGGGTCTGGCGGAGTGGGTTTGGGTCTGGCGGAGTGGGTATGGATCTGGCGGATTGGGATTGGGTCTGGCGGAGTGGGTTTGCGTCTGGCGGAGTGGGTTTGGGTCTGGAGGAGTGGGTTTGGGTCTGGCGTAGTGGGTTTGGGTCTCGCGGAGTGGGTTTGGGTCTGGCGGAGTGGGTTTGGGACTGGCGGAGTGGGTTCGGGTCTGGCGGAGTGGGTTCGGGTCTGGCGGAGTGGGTTCGGGTCTGGCGGAGTGGGTTCGGGTCGGGCGGAGTGGGTTCGGGTCCGGCGGAGTGGGTTCGGGTCCGGCGGATTGGGTTTGGGTCCGGCGGAGTGGGTTTGGGTCTGGCGGAGTGGGTTTGGGTCTGGCGGAGTGGGTTTGGGTCTGGCGGAGTGGGTTTGGGTCTGGCGGAGTGGGTTTGGGTCTGGCGGAGTGGGTTTGGGTCTGGCGTAGTGGGATTGGGTCTGGCGGAGTGGGTTTGGATCTGGCATAGTGGGTTTGGGTCTGGCGGAGTGGGTTTGGGTCTGGCGTAGTGGGTTTGGGACTGGCGGAGTGGGTTTGGGTCTGGCGGAGTGGGTTGGGGTCTGGCCGAGAGGGTTCGGGTCTGGCCGAGTTGGTTCGGGTGTGGCGGAGTGGGTTCGGGTCTGGCCTAGTGGGTTCGGGTCTGGCGGAGTGGGTTTGGGTCTAGCGGAGTGGGTTTGGGTCTAGCGGAGTGGGTTTGTGTTTGGGTCTAGCGGAGTGGGTTTGGGTTTGGGTTCAGTGAAGTGGGTTTGGGTCTAGCGGAGTGGGTTTGGGTCTAGCGGAGTGGGTTTGTGTTTGCGACTAGCGGAGTGGGTTTGGGTCTAGCGGAGTGGGTTTGGGTCTAGCGGAGTGGGTTTGGGTCTAGTGGAGTGGGTTTGGGTATAGCGGAGTTGGTTTGGGTCTAGCGGAGTGGGTTTGGGTTTGGGTCTAGCGGAGTGGGTTTGGGGTTGGGTCTGGCGGAGTGGGTTTGGGTCTAGCGGAGTGGGTTTGTGTCCAGCGGAGTGGGTTTCTGTTTGGGTCTGGCGGAGTGGGTTTGGGTTTGGGTCTAGCGGAGTGGGTTTGGGTCTAGTAGAGTGGGTTTGTGCCCAGCGGAGTGGGTTTGTGTTTGCGACTAGCGGAGTGGGTTTGGGTCTAGCGGAGTGGGTTTGGGTCTAGCGGAGTGGGTTTGTGTTTGGGTCTAGCGGAGTGCGTTTGGGTTTGGGTGTAGCAGAGTGGGTTTGGGTCTAGCGGAGTGGGTTTGGGTCTAGCGGAGTGGGTTTGTGTTTGGGTCTGGCGGAGTGGGTTTGGGTTTGGGTCTAGCGGAGTGGGTTTGGGTCTGGCAGAGTGGGTTTGGGTATGGCGGAGTGGGTTTGGGTATGGCGGAGTGGGTTTGGGTCTGGCGGAGTGGGTTTGGGTCTGGCGGATTGGGTTTGGGACTGGCGGAGTGGGTTTGGGTCTGGAGGAGTGGGTTTGGGTCTGGCGGCATGGGTTTGGGTCTGGCGGCGTGGGTTTGGGTCTGGCGGAGTGGGTTTGGGTCCGGCGGAGTGTGTTTGGGGTCTGGCGGAGTGGGTTTGGGGTCTGGCGGAGTGGGTTTGGGTCTGGCGGAGTGGGTATGGATCTGGCGGATTGGGATTGGGTCTGGCGGAGTGGGTTTGGGTCTGGCGGAGTGGGTTTGGGTCTGGAGGAGTGGGTTTGGGTCTGGCGTAGTGGGTTTGGGTCTGGCGGAGTGGGTTTGGGTCTGGCGGAGTGGGTTTGGGACTGGCGGAGTGGGTTCGGGTCTGGCGGAGTGGGTTCGGGTCTGGCGGAGTGGGTTCGGGTCTGGCGGAGTGGGTTCGGGTCGGGCGGAGTGGGTTCGGGTCCGGCGGAGTGGGTTCGGGTCCGGCGGATTGGGTTTGGGTCCGGCGGAGTGGGTTTGGGTCTGGCGGAGTGGGTTTGGGTCTGGCGGAGTGGGTTTGGGTCTGGCGGAGTGGGTTTGGGTCTGGCGGAGTGGGTTTGGGTCTGGCGGAGTGGGTTTGGGTCTGGCGTAGTGGGATTGGGTCTGGCGGAGTGGGTTTGGATCTGGCATAGTGGGTTTGGGTCTGGCGGAGTGGGTTTGGGTCTGGCGGAGTGGGTTTGGGACTGGCGGAGTGGGTTTGGGTCTGGCGGAGTGGGTTGGGGTCTGGCCGAGAGGGTTCGGGTCTGGCCGAGTTGGTTCGGGTGTGGCGGAGTGGGTTCGGGTCTGGCCTAGTGGGTTCGGGTCTGGCGGAGTGGGTTTGGGTCTAGCGGAGTGTGTTTGGGTCTAGCGGAGTGGGTTTGTGTTTGGGTCTAGCGGAGTGAGTTTGGGTTTGGGTGCAGTGAAGTGCGTTTGGGTCTAGCGGAGTGGGTTTGGGTCTAGCGGAGTGGGTTTGTGTTTGCGACTAGCGGAGTGGGTTTGGGTCTAGCGGAGTGGGTTTGGGACTAGCGGAGTGGGTTTGTGTTTGGGTCTAGCGGAGTGCGTTTGGGTTTGGGTGTAGCGGAGTGGGTTTGGGTCTAGCGGAGTGGGTTTGGGTGTAGCGGAGTGGGTTTGTGTTTGGGTCTAGCGGAGTGGGTTTGGGTTTGGATCTAGCGGAGTGGGTTTGGGTCTGGCAGAGTGGGTTTGGGTATGGCGGAGTGGGTTTGGGTATGGCGGAGTGGGTTTCGGTCTGGCGGAGTGGGTTTGGGTCTGGCGGAGTGGGTTTGGGTCTAGCGGAGTGGGTTTGGGTCTAGGGGAGTGGGTTTGGGTCTAGCGGAGTGGGTTTGCGTCTAGCGCAGTGAGTTCGGGTCTAGCGGTGTGGGTTTGGGTCTAGCGGAGTTGGTTTGGGTCTAGCGGAGTGGGTTTCGGTCTAGCGGAGTGGGTTTGGGTCTAGGGGAGTGGGTTTGGGTCTAGCGGAGTGCGTTTGGGTCTAGCACAGTGGGGTTGGGTCTAGCGCAGTGGGTTTGGGTTTAGCGGAGTGGGTTTCGGTCTAGCGGAGTGGGTTTGGGTCTAGGGGAGTGGGTTTGGGTCTAGCGGAGTGGGTTTGGGTCTAGCGGAGTGGGTTTGGGTCTAGCGGAGTGGGTTTGGGTCTAGTGGAGTGGGTTTGGGTATAGCGGAGTTGGTTTGGGTCTAGCGGAGTGGGTTTGGGTTTGGGTCTAGCGGAGTGGGTTTGGGGTTGGGTCTGGCGGAGTGGGTTTGGGTCTAGCGGAGTGGGTTTGTGTCCAGCGGAGTGGGTTTGTGTTTGGGTCTGGCGGAGTGGGTTTGGGTTTGGGTCTAGCGGAGTGGGTTTGGGTCTAGTGGAGTGGGTTTGGGCCCAGCGGAGTGGGTTTGTGTTTGCGACTAGCGGAGTGGGTTTGGGTCTAGCAGAGTGGGTTTGGGTCTAGCGGAGTGGGTTTGTGTTTGGGTCTAGCGGAGTGCGTTTGGGTTTGGGTGTAGCGGAGTGGGTTTGGGTCTAGCGGAGTGGGTTTGGGTCTAGCGGAGTGGGTTTGTGTTTGGGTCTAGCGGAGTGGGTTTGGGTTTGGGTCTAGCGGAGTGGGTTTGGGTCTGGCAGAGTGGGTTTGGGTATGGCGGAGTGGGTTTGGGTATGGCGGAGTGGGTTTGGGTCTGGCGGAGTGGGTTTGGGTCTGGCGGAGTGGGTTTGGGTCTAGCGGAGTGGGTTTGGGTCTAGGGGAGTGGGTTTGGGTCTAGCGGAGTGGGTTTGCGTCTAGCGCAGTGAGTTCGGGTCTAGCGGTGTGGGTTTGGGTCTAGCGGAGTTGGTTTGGGTCTAGCGGAGTGGGTTTCGGTCTAGTGGAGTGGGTTTGGGTCTAGGGGAGTGGGTTTGGGTCTAGCGGAGTGCGTTTGGGTCTAGCACAGTGGGGTTGGGTCTAGCGCAGTGGGTTTGGGTTTAGCGGAGTGGGTTTCCGTCTAGCGGAGTGGGTTTGGGTCTAGGGGAGTGGGTTTGGGTCTAGGGGAGTGGGTTTGGGTCTAGCGGAGTGGGTTTGCGTCTAGCGCAGTGAGTTCGGGTCTAGCGGTGTGGGTTTGGGTCTAGCGGAGTTGGTTTGGGTCTAGCGGAGTGGGTTTCGGTCTAGCGGAGTGGGTTTGGGTCTAGGGGAGTGGGTTTGGGTCTAGCGGAGTGGGTTTGGGTCTAGCACAGTGGGGTTGGGTCTAGCGCAGTGGGTTTGGGTTTAGCGGAGTGGGTTTCGGTCTAGCGGAGTGGGTTTGGGTCTAGGGGAGTGGGTTTGGGTCTAGCGGAGTGGGTTTGGGTCTAGCGGAGTGGGTTTGGGTCCAGCGGAGTGGGTTTGGGTCTAGTGGAGTGGGTTTGGGTATAGCGGAGTTGGTTTGGGTCTAGCGGAGTGGGTTTGGGTTTGGGTCTAGCGGAGTGGGTTTGGGGTTGGGTCTGGCGGAGTGGGTTTGGGTCTAGCGGAGTGGGTTTGTGTCCAGCGGAGTGGGTTTGTGTTTGGGTCTGGCGGAGTGGGTTTGGGTTTGGGTCTAGCGGAGTGGGTTTGGGTCCAGTGGAGTGGGTTTGTGCCCAGCGGAGTGGGTTTGTGTTTGCGACTAGCGGAGTGGGTTTGGGTCTAGCGGAGTGGGTTTGGGTCTAGCGGAGTGGGTTTGTGTTTGGGTCTAGCGGAGTGCGTTTGGGTTTGGGTGTAGCAGAGTGGGTTTGGGTCTAGCGGAGTGGGTTTGGGTCTAGCGGAGTGGGTTTGTGTTTGGGTCTAGCAGAGTGGGTTTGGGTTTGGGTCTAGCGGAGTGGGTTTGGGTCTGGCAGAGTGGGTTTGGGTATGGCGGAGTGGGTTTGGTATGGCGGAGTGGGTTTGGGTCTGGCGGAGTGGGTTTGGGTCTGGCGGATTGGGTTTGGGACTGGCGGAGTGGGTTTGGGTCTGGCGGAGTGGGTTTGGGTCTGGCGGCATGGGTTTGGGTCTGGCGGCGTGGGTTTGGGTCAGGCGGAGTGGGTTTGGGTCCGGCGGAGTGTGTTTGGGGTCTGGCGGAGTGGGTTTGGGGTCTGGCGGAGTGGGTTTGGGTCTGGCGGAGTGGGTATGGATCTGGCGGATTGGGATTGGGTCTGGCGGAGTGGGTTTGGGTCTGGCGGAGTGGGTTTGGGTCTGGAGGAGTGGGTTTGGGTCTGGCGTAGTGGGTTTGGGTCTGGCGGAGTGGGTTTGGGTCTGGCGGAGTGGGTTCGGGACTGGCGGAGTGGGTTCGGGTCTGGCGGAGTGGGTTCGGGTCTGGCGGAGTGGGTTCGGGTCTGGCGGAGTGGGTTCGGGTCGGGCGGAGTGGGTTCGGGTCCGGCGGAGTGGGTTCGGGTCCGGCGGATTGGGTTTGGGTCCGGCGGAGTGGGTTTGGGTCTGGCGGAGTGGGTTTGGGTCTGGCGGAGTGGGTTTGGGTCTGGCGGAGTGGGTTTGGGTCTGGCGGAGTGGGTTTGGGTCTGGCGGAGTGGGTTTGGGTCTGGCGTAGTGGGATTGGGTCTGGCGGAGTGTGTTTGGATCTGGCATAGTGGGTTTGGGTCTGGCGGAGTGGGTTTGGGTCTGGCGGAGTGGGTTTGGGACTGGCGGAGTGGGTTTGGGTCTGGCGGAGTGGGTTGGGGTCTGGCCGAGAGGGTTCGGGTCTGGCCGAGTTGGTTCGGGTGTGGCGGAGTGGGTTCGGGTCTGGCCTAGTGGGTTCGGGTCTGGCGGAGTGGGTTTGGGTCTAGCGGAGTGGGTTTCGGTCTAGCGGAGTGGGTTTGTGTTTGGGTCTAGCGGAGTGGGTTTGGGTTTGGGTGTAGTGAAGTGGGTTTGGGTCTAGCGGAGTGGGTTTGGGTCTAGCGGAGTGGGTTTGTGTTTGCGACTAGCGCAGTGGGTTTGGGTCTAGCGGAGTGGGTTTGGGTCTGGCGGAGTGGGTTTGTGTTTGGGTCTAGCGGAGTGCATTTGGGTTTGGGTGTAGCGGAGTGGGTTTGGGTCTAGCGGAGTGGGTTTGGGTGTAGCGGAGTGGGTTTGTGTTTGGGTCTAGCGGAGTGGGTTTGGGTTTGGATCTAGCGGAGTGGGTTTGGGTCTGGCAGAGTGGGTTTGGGTATGGCGGAGTGGGTTTGGGTATGGCGGAGTGGGTTTGGGTCTGGCGGAGTGGGTTTGGGTCTGGCGGAGTGGGTTTGGGTCTAGCGGAGTGGGTTTGGGTCTAGGGGAGTGGGTTTGGGTCTAGCGGAGTGGGTTTGCGTCTAGCGCAGTGAGTTCGGGTCTAGCGGTGTGGGTTTGGGTCTAGCGGAGTGGGTTTGGGTCTAGCGGAGTGGGTTTGGGTCTAGTGGAGTGGGTTTGGGTATAGCGGAGTTGGTTTGGGTCTAGCGGAGTGGGTTTGGGTTTGGGTCTAGCGGAGTGGGTTTGGGGTTGGGTCTGGCGGAGTGGGTTTTGGTCTAGCGGAGTGGGTTTGTGTCCAGCGGAGTGGGTTTGTGTTTGGGTCTGGCGGAGTGGGTTTGGGTTTGGGTCTAGCGGAGTGGGTTTGGGTCTAGTGGAGTGGGTTTGGGCCCAGCGGAGTGGGTTTGTGTTTGCGACTAGCGGAGTGGGTTTGGGTCTAGCGGAGTGGGTTTGGGTCTAGCGGAGTGGGTTTGTGTTTGGGTCTAGCGGAGTGCGTTTGGGTTTGGGTGTAGCGGAGTGGGTTTGGGTCTAGCGGAGTGGGTTTGGGTCTAGCGGAGTGGGTTTGTGTTTGGGTCTAGCGGAGTGGGTTTGGGTTTGGGTCTAGCGGAGTGGGTTTGGGTCTGGCAGAGTGGGTTTGGGTATGGCGGAGTGGGTTTGGGTATGGCGGAGTGGGTTTGGGTCTGGCGGAGTGGGTTTGGGTCTGGCGGAGTGGGTTTGGGTCTAGCGGAGTGGGTTTGGGTCTAGGGGAGTGGGTTTGGGTCTAGCGGAGTGGGTTTGCGTCTAGCGCAGTGAGTTCGGGTCTAGCGGTGTGGGTTTGGGTCTAGCGGAGTTGGTTTGGGTCTAGCGGAGTGGGTTTCGGTCTAGTGGAGTGGGTTTGGGTCTAGGGGAGTGGGTTTGGGTCTAGCGGAGTGCGTTTGGGTCTAGCACAGTGGGGTTGGGTCTAGCGCAGTGGGTTTGGGTTTAGCGGAGTGGGTTTCGGTCTAGCGGAGTGGGTTTGGGTCTAGGGGAGTGGGTTTGGGTCTAGGGGAGTGGGTTTGGGTCTAGCGGAGTGGGTTTGGGTCTAGCGGAGTGGGTTTGGGTCTAGCGGAGTGGGTTTGGGTGTAGTGGAGTGGGTTTGGGTATAGCGGAGTTGGTTTGGGTCTAGCGGAGTGGGTTTGGGTTTGGGTCTAGCGGAGTGGGTTTGGGGTTGGGTCTGGCGGAGTGGGTTTGGGTCTAGCGGAGTGGGTTTGTGTCCAGCGGAGTGGGTTTGTGTTTGGGTCTGGCGGAGTGGGTTTGGGTTTGGGTCTAGCGGAGTGGGTTTGGGTCTAGTGGAGTGGGTTTGGGCCCAGCGGAGTGGGTTTGTGTTTGCGACTAGCGGAGTGGGTTTGGGTCTAGCGGAGTGGGTTTGGGTCTAGCGGAGTGGGTTTGTGTTTGGGTCTAGCGGAGTGCGTTTGGGTTTGGGTGTAGCGGAGTGGGTTTGGGTGTAGCGGAGTGGGTTTGGGTCTAGCGGAGTGGGTTTGTGTTTGGGTCTAGCGGAGTGGGTTTGGGTTTGGGTCTAGCGGAGTGGGTTTGGGTCTGGCAGAGTGGGTTTGGGTATGGCGGAGTGGGTTTGGGTATGGCGGAGTGGGTTTGGGTCTGGCGGAGTGGGTTTGGGTCTGGCGGATTGGGTTTGGGACTGGCGGAGTGGGTTTGGGTCTGGCGGAGTGGGTTTGGGTCTGGCGGCATGGGTTTGGGTCTGGCGGCGTGGGTTTGGGTCTGGCGGAGTGGGTTTCGGTCTGGCGGAGTGTGTTTGGGGTCTGGCGGAGTGGGTTTGGGGTCTGGCGGAGTGGGTTTGGGTCTGGCGGAGTGGGTATGGATCTGGCGGATTGGGATTGGGTCTGGCGGAGTGGGTTTGGGTCTGGCGGAGTGGGTTTGGGTCTGGAGGAGTGGGTTTGGGTCTGGCGTAGTGGGTTTGGGTCTGGCGGAGTGGGTTTGGGTCTGGCGGAGTGGGTTTGGGACTGGCGGAGTGGGTTCGGGTCTGGCGGAGTGGGTTCGGGTCTGGCGGAGTGGGTTCGGGTCTGGTGGAGTGGGTTTGGGTCTAGCGGAGTGGGTTTGGGTGTAGTGGAGTGGGTTTGGGTATAGCGGAGTTGGTTTGGGTCTAGCGGAGTGGGTTTGGGTTTGGGTCTAGCGGAGTGGGTTTGGGGTTGGGACTGGCGGAGTGGGTTTGGGTCTAGCGGAGTGGGTTTGTGTCCAGCGGAGTGGGTTTGTGTTTGGGTCTGGCGGAGTGGGTTTGGGTTTGGGTCTAGCGGAGTGGGTTTGGGTCTAGTGGAGTGGGTTTGGGCCCAGCGGAGTGGGTTTGTGTTTGCGACTAGCGGAGTGGGTTTGGGTCTAGCGGAGTGGGTTTGGGTCTAGCGGAGTGGGTTTGTGTTTGGGTCTAGCGGAGTGCGTTTGGGTTTGGGTGTAGCGGAGTGGGTTTGGGTGTAGCGGAGTGGGTTTGGGTCTAGCGGAGTGGGTTTGTGTTTGGGTCTAGCGGAGTGGGTTTGGGTTTGGGTCTAGCGGAGTGGGTTTGGGTCTAGCAGAGTGGGTTTGGGTATGGCGGAGTGGGTTTGGGTATGGCGGAGTGGGTTTGGGTCTGGCGGAGTGGGTTTGGGTCTGGCGGATTGGGTTTGGGACTGGCGGAGTGGGTTTGGGTCTGGCGGAGTGGGTTTGGGTCTGGCGGCATGGGTTTGGGTCTGGCGGCGTGGGTTTGGGTCTGGCGGAGTGGGTTTGGGTCTGGCGGAGTGTGTTTGGGGTCTGGCGGAGTGGGTTTGGGGTCTGGCGGAGTGGGTTTGGGTCTGGCGGAGTGGGTATGGATCTGGCGGATTGGGATTGGGTCTGGCGGAGTGGGTTTGGGTCTGGCGGAGTGGGTTTGGGTCTGGAGGAGTGGGTTTGGGTCTGGCGTAGTGGGTTTGGGTCTGGCGGAGTGGGTTTGGGTCTGGCGGAGTGGGTTTGGGACTGGCGGAGTGGGTTCGGGTCTGGCGGAGTGGGTTCGGGTCTGGCGGAGTGGGTTCGGGTCTGGTGGAGTGGGTTCGGGTCGGGCGGAGTAGGTTCGGGTCCGGCGGAGTGGGTTCGGGTCCGGCGGATTGAGTTTGGGTCCGGCGGAGTGGGTTTGGGTCTGGCGGAGTGGGTTTGGGTCTGGCGGAGTGGGTTTGGGTCTGGCGGAGTGGGTTTGGGTCTGGCGGAGTGGGTTTGGGTCTGGCGGAGTGGGTTTGGGTCTGGCGGAGTGGGATTGGGTCTGGCGGAGTGGGTTTGGATCTGGCATAGTGGGTTTGGGTCTGGCGGAGTGGGTTTGGGTCTGGCGGAGTGGGTTTGGGACTGGCGGAGTGGGTTTGGGTCTGACGGAGTGGGTTTGGGTCTGGCGGAGTGGGTTTGGGTCTGGCGGAGTGGGTTTGGGTCTGGCGGAGTGGGTTTGGGTCTGGCGTAGCGGGTTTGGGTCTGGCGGAGCGGGTTTGGGTCTGGCGTAGCGGGTTTGGGTCTGGCGGAGCGGGTTTGGGTCTGGCGGAGTGGGTTTGGGACTGGCGGAGTGGGTTTGGGTCTGGCGGAGTGGGTTTGGGTCTGGCGGAGTGGGTTTGGGTCTGGCGGAGTGGGTTTTGGTCTGGCGGAGTGGGTTTTGATCTGGCGGCGTGGGTTTGGGTCTAGCGGAGTGGGTTTTAGTCTGGCAGCGTGGGTTTGGGTCTGGCGGACTGTGTTTGGGGTCTGGCGGAGTGGGTTTGGGTCTGGCGGAGTGGGTTTGGGTCTGGCGGAGTGGGTTTGGGTCTGGCGGAGTGGGTTTGGGTCTTGCGGAGTGGGTTTGGGTCTGGCGGAGTGGGTTGGGGTCTGGCCGAGAGGGTTCGGGTCTGGCCGAGTTGGTTCGGGTGTGGCGGAGTGGGTTCGGGTCTGGCCTAGTGGGTTCGGGTCTGGCGGAGTGGGTTTGGGTCTAGCGGAGTGGGTTTGGGTCTAGCGGAGTGGGTTTGTGTTTGGGTCTAGCGGAGTGGGTTTGTGTTTGGGTGTAGCGAAGTGGGTTTGGGTCTAGCGGAGTGGGTTTGGGTCTAGCGGATTGGGTTTGTGTTTGGGTCTAGCGGAGTGGGTTTGGGTTTGGGTCTAGAGGAGTGGGTTTGGGTCTGGCAGAGTGGGTTTGGGTATGGCGGAGTGGGTTTGGGTATGGCGGAGTGGGTTTGGGTCTGGCGGAGTGGGTTTGGGTCTGGCGGAGTGGGTTTGGGACTGGCGGAGTGAGTTTGGGTCTGGAGGAGTGGGTTTGGGTCTGGCGGAGTGGCCTTGGGTCTTGCGGAGTGGGTTTTGGTCTGGCGGAGTGGGTTTGGGTCTGGCGTAGTGGGTTTGGGTCTGGCGGAGTGGGTTTGGGTCTGGCGGAGTGGGTTTGGGACTGGTGGAGTGGTTTTCGGTCTGGCGGAGTGGGTTTGGGTCTGGCGGAGTGGGTTTGGGTCTGGCGGAGTGTGTTTGGGTCTGGCGGAGTGGGTTGGGGTCTGGCCGAATGGGTTCGAGTCTGGCCGAGTGGGTTCGGGTGTGGCGGAGTGGATTCGGGTCTGGCGGAATGGGTTTGGGTCTGGCGGAGTGGGTTTGGGTCTGGCGGAGTGGGTTGGGGTCTGGCGGAGTGGGTTCGGGTCTGGCGGAGTGGGTCGGGTCTGGCGGAGTGGGTTTGGGTCTGGCGGAGTGGGTTTGGGGTCTGGCGGAGTGGGTTTGGGTCTGGCGGAGTGGGTTTGGGTCTGGCGGAGTGGGTTCGGGTCTAGCGGAATGGGTTAGGGTCTGGCGGAGTGGGTTCAGGTCGGGCGGAGTGGGTTCGGGTCCGGCGGAGTGGGTTCGGGTCCGGCGGATTGGGTTTGGGTCCGGCGGAGTGGGTTTGGGTCTGGCGTAGTGGGTTTGGGTCTGGCGGAGTGGGTTTGGATCTGGCATAGTGGGTTTGGGTCTGGCGGAGTGGGTTTGGGTCTGGCGGAGTGGGTTTGGATCTGGCGTAGTGGGTTTGGTCTGGCGGAGTGGGTTTGGGTCTGGCGGAGTGCGTTTGGGTCTGGCGGAGTGGGTTTGGGTCTGGCGCAGTGGGTTTGGTTCTGGCGGAGTGGGTTTGGTTCTGGCGGAGTGGGTCGGGTCTGGCGGAGTGGGTTTGGGTCTGGTGGAGTGGGTTTGGGGTCTGGCGGAGTGGGTTTGGGTCTGGCGGAGTGGGTTTGGGTCTGGCGGAGTGGGTTCGGGTCTAGCGGAATGGGTTCGGGTCGGGCGGAGTGGGTTCGGGTCGGGCGGAGTGGGTTCGGGTCCGGCGGAGTGGGTTCGGGTCCGGCGGATTGGGTTTGGGTCCGGTGGAGTGGGTTTGGGTCTGGCGTAGTGGGTTTGGGTCTGGCGGAGTGGGTTTGGATCTGGCATAGTGGGTTTGGGTCTGGCGGAGTGGGTTTGGGTCTGGCGGAGTGGGTTTGGGTCTGGCGTAGTGGGTTTGGTCTGGCGGAGTGGGTTTGGGTCTGGCGGAGTGGGTTTGGGTCTGGCGGAGTGGGTTTGGGTCTGGCGTAGTGGGTTTGGTTCTGGCGGAGTGGGTTTGGTTCTGGCGGAGTGGGTCGGGTCTGGCGGAGTGGGTTTGGGTCTGGCGGAGTGGGTTTGGGGTCTGGCGGAGTGGGTTTGGGTCTGGCGGAGTGGGTTTGGGTCTGGCGGAGTGGGTTCGGGTCCGGCGGAGTGGGTTCAGGTCCGGCGGATTGGGTTTGGGTCCGGCGGAGTGGGTTTGGGTCTGGCGTAGTGGGTTTGGGTCTGGCGGAGTGGGTTTGGATCTGGCGTAGTGGGTTTGGGTCTGGTGGAGTGGGTTTGGGTCTGGCGGAGTGGGTTTGGATCTGGCGTAGTGGGTTTGGTCTGGCGGAGTGGGTTTGGGTCTGTCGGAGTGGGTTTGGGACTGGCGGAGTGGGTTTGGGTCTGACGCAGTGGGTTTGGGTCTGGCGGAGTGGGTTTGGGTCTGGCGGAGTGGGTTTGGGTCTGGCGAAGTGGGTTTGGGTCTGGCGGAGTGGGTTTGGGTCTGGCGGAGTGGGTTTGGGTCTGGCGGAGTGGGTTTGGGTCTGGCGTAGTGGGTTTGGTTCTGGCGGAGTGGGTTTGGGTCTGGCGGAGGGGGTTTGGGTCTGGTGGAGTGGGTTTGGGTCTGGCGGAGTGGGTTTGGGTCTTGCGGAGTGGGTTTGGGTCTGGCTGAGTTGGTTCGGGTGTGGCGGAGTGGGTTCGGGTCTGGCGGAGTGGGTTCGGGTCTGGCGGAGTGGGTTGGGGTCTGGTGGAGTGGGTTTCGGTCCGGCGGAGTGGGTTGGGGTCTGGCGGAGTGGGTTGGTGTCTGGCGGAGTGGGTTTGGGTCTGGCGGAGTGGGTTTTGCTCTGGCGGAGTGGGTTTTGGTCTGGCGGCGTGGGATTGGGTCTGGCGGAGTGGGTTTGGGTCTGGCAGAGTGGGTTTGGGTCTGGCGGAGTGTGTTTGGGGTCTGGCGGAGTGGGTTTGGGGTCTCGCGGAGTGGGTTTGGGTCTGGCGGAGTGGGTATGGATCTGACGGATTGGGTTTGGGACTGGCGGAGTGGGTTTGGGTCTGGCGGAGTGGGTTTGGGTCTGGCGGAGTGGGTTTTGGTCTGGCGTAGTGGGTTTTGTTCTGGCGGAGTGGGTTTGGGTCTGGCATAGTGGGTTTGGGTCTGGCGGAGTGGGTTTGGGTCTGGCGGAGTGGGTTTGGGTCTGGCGGAGTGGGTTTGGGTCTGGCGGAGTGGGTCTGGGTCTGGCGGAGTGGGTTTGGGTCTGGCGGAGTGGGTTTTGGTCTGGCGGAGTGGGTTTTGGTCTGGCGGCATGGGTTTGGGTCTGGCGGAGTGGGTTTGGGTCTGGCGGAGTGGGTTTGGGTCTGGCGGAGTGTGTTTGGGGTCTGGCGGAGTGGGTTTGGGGTCTCGCGGAGTGCGTTTGGGTCTGGCGGAGTGGGTATGGATCTGGCGGATTGGGTTTGGGTCTGGCGGAGTGGGTTTGTGTCTGGCGGAGTGGGTTTGGGTCTGGCGGAGTGGGTTTGGGTCTGGCGTAGTGGGTTTGGGTCTGGCGGAGTGGGTTTGGGTCTGGCGGAGTGGGTTTGGGACTGGTGGAGTGGGTTTGGGTCTGGCGGAGTGGGTTTGGGTCTGGCGGAGTGGGTTTGGGTCTTGCGGAGTGGGTTTGGGTCTGGCGGAGTGGGTTGGGGTCTGGCCGAGTGGGTTCGAGTCTGGCCGAGTGGGTTCGGGTGTGGCGGAGTGGATTCGGGTCTGGCGGAGTGAGTTCGGGTCTGGCGGAGTGGGTTTGGGTCTGGCGGAGTGGGTTGGGGTTTGGCGGAGTGGGTTGGGGTCTGGCGGAGTGGGTTGGGGTCTGGCGGAGTGGGTTTGGGTCTGGCGTAGTGGGGTTGGGTCTGGCGGAGTGGGATTGGGTCTGGCGGAGTGGGTTTGGGTCTGGCGGAGTGGGTTTGGGTCTGGCGGAGTGGGTTTGGGTCTGGCGGAGTGGGTTTGGGTCTGGCGGAGTGGGTTTTGGTCTGACGGAGTGGGTTTGGGACTGGCGGAGTGGGTTTGGGTCTGGCGGAGTGGGTTTGGGTCTGGCGGAGTGGGTTTTGGTCTGGAGGAGTGGGTTTTCGTCTGGCGGCGTGGGTTTGGGTCTTACGGAGTGGGTTTGGGTCTGGCGGAGTGGGTTTGGGTCTGGCGGAGTGGGTTTGGGTCTGGCGGAGTGGTTTCGTGTCTGGCGGAGTGGGTTCGGGTCTGGCGGAGTGGTTTTGGGTCTGGCGGAGTGGGTTTGGGTCTGGCGGAGTGGGTTTGGGTCTGGCGGAGTGGGTTTGAGTCTGGCGGAGTGGGTTTGTGTCTGGCGGAGTGGTTTAGGGTCTGGCGGAGTGGGTTCGGTTCTGGCGGAGTGGGTTCGGGTCTGGCGGAGTGGGTTTGGGTCTGGTGGAGTGGTTTAGGGTCTGGCGGAGTGGGTTCGGGTCTGGCGGAGTGGGTTCGGGTCTGGCGGAGTGGGTTTGAGTCTGGCGGAGTGGGTTTGGGTCTGGCGGAGTGGGTTAGGGTCTGGCGGAGTGGGTTCGGTTCTGGTGGAGTGGGTTAGGGTCTGGCGGAGTGGGTTTGGGTCTGGTGGAGTGGGTTAGGGTCTGGCGGAGTGGGTTCGGGTCTGGCGGAGTGGGTTCGGGTCTGGCGGACTGGGTTCGGGTCTGGCGGAGTGGGTCCGGGTGTGGCGGTGTGGGTTCGGGTCTGGCGGAGTGGGTTTGGGTCTGGCGGAGTGGGTTTGGGTCTGGCGGATTGGTTGGGGTCTGGCGCAGTGGGTTTGAGTCTGGCGGAGTGGGTTGGGGTCTAGCGGAGTGGGTTCGGGTTTGGCGGAGTGGGTTCGGCTCTGGCGGAGTGGGTTCGGGTCTGGCGGAGTGGGTTCGGGTCTGGCGGAGTGGGTTCGGGTCTGGCGGAGTGGGTTCGGGTCTGGCGGAGTTGGTTTAGGGTCTGGCGGAGTGGGTTCAGGTCTGGCGGAGTGGGTTTGGGTCTGGCGGAGTGGGTTTGGGTCTGGCGGAGTAGGTTTGAGTCTGGCGGAGTGGGTTTGGGTCTGGCGGAGAGGTTTGGGTCTGGCGGAGTGGGCTTTGGTCTGGCGGAGTGGGTTTGGTTCTGGCGGAGTGGGTTTGGGTCTGGCGGAGTGGGTTTGGGTCTGGCAGAGTGGGTTTGGGTCTAGCTGAGTGGTTTCGGGTCTGGCGGAGTGGGTTGGGGTCTGGCGGAGTGGGTTTGGGTCTGGCGCAGTGGGTTTGGGTCTGGCGGAGTGGGTTTGGGTCTGGCGGAGTGCGCTTGGGTCTGGCGGAGTGGGCTTGGATCTGGCGGAGTGGGCTTGGTTCTGGCGGAGTGAGTTTGGGTCTGGCGGAGTGGGCTTGGGTCTGGCGGAGTGGGCTTGGATCTGGCGGAGTGGGTTTGGGTCTGGCGGAGTGGGTTTGGGTCTGGCGGAGTGGGTTTGGGTTTGGCGGAGTGTGTTTGGGTCTAGCGGAGTGCGTTTGGGTCTGGCAGAGTGGGTTTCGGTCTGGCGGAGTGGGTTTGGGTCTAGCGGAGTGGGTTTGGTTTTGGGTCTGGCGGAGTGGGTTTGGGTTTGGGTCTAGTTGAGTGTGTTTGGGTCCAGCGGAGTGGGTTTGGGTCTGGCGGAGTGGGTTTGTGTTTGGGTCTAGCGGAGTGGGTTTGGGTTTGGGTCTAGCGGAGTGGGTTTGGGTCTAGCGGAGTGGGTTTGGGTTTGGGTCTAGCGGAGTGGGCTTGGGGTCTGGCGGAGTGGTTTCGGGTCCGGCGGAGTGGGTTCGGGTCTGGCGGAGTGGGTTTGGGTCTGGCGGAGTGGGTTTGGGTCTGGCGGAGTGGGTTTGGTTCTGGCAGAGTGGGTTTGGGTCTGGCGGAGTGGGTTCGGGTCTGGCAAAGTGGGTTTGAGTCTGGCGGTGTGGGCTTGGGTCTGCCGGAGTAGGTTTGGGTCTGGCGGAGTGGGTTTGGGTCTGGCGGAGTTGGTTTGAGTCTGGCGGAGTGGGTTTGGGTCTGGCGGAGTGGGTTTGGGTCTGGCAGATTGGGTTTGGGTCTGGCGGAGTGGGTTTTGATCTGGCGGTGTGGGTTTGGGTCTGGCGGAGTGGGTTTGGGACTGGCGGAGTGGGTTTGGCTCTGGCGGAGTGGGTTTGGGTCTGGCGGAGTGGGTTTGGGTCTGGCGGAGTGGGTTTGGGTCTGGCGGAGTGGGTTTGGGTCTGGCAGAGTGGGTTTGGGTCTAGCTGAGTGGTTTCGGGTCTGGCGGAGTGGGTTGGGGTCTGGCGGAGTGGGTTTGGGTCTGGCGCAGTGGGTTTGGGTCTGGCGGAGTGGGTTTGGGTCTGGCGGAGTGCGCTTGGGTCTGGCGGAGTGGGCTTGGATCTGGCGGAGTGGGCTTGGGTCTGGCGGAGTGAGTTTGGGTCTGGCGGAGTGGGCTTGGGTCTGGCAGAGTGGGCTTGGATCTGGCGGAGTGGGTTTGGGTCTGGCGGAGTGGGTTTGGGTCTGGCGGAGTGGGTTTGGGTTTGGCGGAGTGTGTTTGGGTCTAGCGGAGTGCGTTTGGGTCTGGCAGAGTGGGTTTCGGTCTGGCGGAGTGGGTTTGGGTCTAGCGGAGTGGGTTTGGTTTTGGGTCTAGCGGAGTGGGTTTGGGTTTGGGTCTAGTTGAGTGTGTTTGGGTCCAGCGGAGTGGGTTTGGGTCTGGCGGAGTGGGTTTGTGTTTGGGTCTAGCGGAGTGGGTTTGGGTTTGGGTCTAGCGGAGTGGGTTTGGGTCTAGCGGAGTGGGTTTGGGTTTGGGTCTAGCGGAGTGGGCTTGGGGTCTGGCGGAGTGGTTTCGGGTCTGGCGGAGTGGGTTCGGGTCTGGCGGAGTGGGTTTGGGTCTGGCGGAGTGGGTTTGGGTCTGGCGGAGTGGGTTTGGTTCTGGCAGAGTGGGTTTGGGTCTGGCGGAGTGGGTTGGGGTCTGGCGGAGTGGGTTCGGGTCTGGCAAAGTGGGTTTGAGTCTGGCGGTGTGGGCTTGGGTCTGCCGGAGTAGGTTTGGGTCTGGCGGAGTGGGTTTGGGTCTGGCGGAGTTGGTTTGAGTCTGGCGGAGTGGGTTTGGGTCTGGCGGAGTGGGTTTGGGTCTGGCAGATTGGGTTTGGGTCTGGCGGAGTGGGTTTTGATCTGGCGGTGTGGGTTTGGGTCTGGCGGAGTGGGTTTGGGACTGGCGGAGTGGGTTTGGCACTGGCGGAGTGGGTTTGGGTCTGGCGGAGTGGGTTTGGGTCTGGCGGAGTGGGTTTGGGTCTGGCGGAGTGGGTTTGGGTCTGGCGGAGTGGGTTTGGGTCTGGCGGAGTGGGCTTGGGTCTGGCGGAGTGGGTTTGGGTCTGGCGGAGTGGGTCCGGGTCTGGCGGAGTGGGTCGGGGTCTGGCGGAGTTTGTTCGGGTCTGACGGAATTGGTTTGGGTCTGGCGGAGTGGGTTTGGGTCTGGCGGAGTGGGTTTGGGTCTGGCGGAGTGGGTTCGGGTCTGGCGGAGTGGGTTCGGGTCTGGCGGAGTGGGTTTGAGTCTGGCGGAGTGGGTTTGGGTCTGGCGGAGTGGGTTAGGGTCTGGCGGAGTGGGTTCGGTTCTGGTGGAGTGGGTTAGGGTCTGGCAGAGTGGGTTTGGGTCTGGTGGAGTGGGTTAGGGTCTGGCGGAGTGGGTTCGGGTCTGGCGGAGTGGGTTCGGGTCTGGCGGACTGGGTTCGGGTCTGGCGGAGTGGGTCCGGGTGTGGCGGTGTGGGTTCGGGTCTGGCGGAGTGGGTTTGGGTCTGGCGGATTGGTTGGGGTCTGGTGCAGTGGGTTTGAGTCTGGCGGAGTGGGTTGGGGTCTAGCGGAGTGGGTTCGGGTTTGGCGGAGTGGGTTCGGCTCTGGCGGAGTGGGTTCGGGTCTGGCGGAGTGGGTTCGGGTCTGGCGGAGTGGGTTCGGGTCTGGCGGAGTGGGTTCGGGTCTGGCGGAGTTGGTTTAGGGTCTGGCGGAGTGGGTTCAGGTCTGGCGGAGTGGGTTTGGGTCTGGCGGAGTGGGTTTGGGTCTGGCGGAGTAGGTTTGAGTCTGGCGGAGTGGGTTTGGGTCTGGCGGAGAGGTTTGGGTCTGGCGGAGTGGGCTTTGGTCTGGCGGAGTGGGTTTGGTTCTGGCGGAGTGGGTTTGGGTCTGGCGGAGTGGGTTTGGGTCTGGCAGAGTGGGTTTGGGTCTAGCTGAGTGGTTTCGGGTCTGGCGGAGTGGGTTGGGGTCTGGCGGAGTGGGTTTGGGTCTGGCGCAGTGGGTTTGGGTCTGGCGGAGTGGGTTTGGGTCTGGCGGAGTGCGCTTGGGTCTGGCGGAGTGGGCTTGGATCTGGCGGAGTGGGCTTGGGTCTGGCGGAGTGAGTTTGGGTCTGGCGGAGTGGGCTTGGGTCTGGCGGAGTGGGCTTGGATCTGGCGGAGTGGGTTTGGGTCTGGCGGAGTGGGTTTGGGTCTGGCGGAGTGGGTTTGGGTTTGGCGGAGTGTGTTTGGGTCTAGCGGAGTGCGTTTGGGTCTGGCAGAGTGGGTTTCGGTCTGGCGGAGTGGGTTTGGGTCTAGCGGAGTGGGTTTGGTTTTGGGTCTAGCGGAGTGGGTTTGGGTTTGGGTCTAGTTGAGTGTGTTTGGGTCCAGCGGAGTGGGTTTGGGTCTGGCGGAGTGGGTTTGGGTCTAGCGGAGTGGGTTTGTGTTTGGGTCTAGCGGAGTGGGCTTGGGGTCTGGCGGAGTGGTTTCGGGTCTGGCGGAGTGGGTTCGGGTCTGGCGGAGTGGGTTTGGGTCTGGCGGAGTGGGTTTGGGTCTGGCGGAGTGGGTTTGGTTCTGGCAGAGTGGGTTTGGGTCTGGCGGAGTGGGTTGGGGTCTGGCGGAGTGGGTTCGGGTCTGGCAAAGTGGGTTTGAGTCTGGCGGTGTGGGCTTGGGTCTGCCGGAGTAGGTTTGGGTCTGGCGGAGTGGGTTTGGGTCTGGCGGAGTTGGTTTGAGTCTGGCGGAGTGGGTTTGGGTCTGGCGGAGTGGGTTTGGGTCTGGCAGATTGGGTTTGGGTCTGGCGGAGTGGGTTTTGATCTGGCGGTGTGGGTTTGGGTCTGGCGGAGTGGGTTTGGGACTGGCGGAGTGGGTTTGGCTCTGGCGGAGTGGGTTTGGGTCTGGCGGAGTGGGTTTGGTTTTGGGTCTAGCGGAGTGGGTTTGGGTTTGGGTCTAGTTGAGTGTGTTTGGGTCCAGCGGAGTGGGTTTGGGTCTGGCGGAGTGGGTTTGTGTTTGGGTCTAGCGGAGTGGGTTTGGGTTTGGGTCTAGCGGAGTGGGTTTGGGTCTAGCGGAGTGGGTTTGGGTTTGGGTCTAGCGGAGTGGGCTTGGGGTCTGGCGGAGTGGTTTCGGGTCCGGCGGAGTGGGTTCGGGTCTGGCGGAGTGGGTTTGGGTCTGGCGGAGTGGGTTTGGGTCTGGCGGAGTGGGTTTGGTTCTGGCAGAGTGGGTTTGGGTCTGGCGGAGTGGGTTGGGGTCTGGTGGAGTGGGTTCGGGTCTGGCAAAGTGGGTTTGAGTCTGGCGGTGTGGGCTTGGGTCTGCCGGAGTAGGTTTGGGTCTGGCGGAGTGGGTTTGGGTCTGGCGGAGTTGGTTTGAGTCTGGCGGAGTGGGTTTGGGTCTGGCGGAGTGGGTTTGGGTCTGGCAGATTGGGTTTGGGTCTGGCGGAGTGGGTTTTGATCTGGCGGTGTGGGTTTGGGTCTGGCGGAGTGGGTTTGGGACTGGCGGAGTGGGTTTGGCTCTGGCGGAGTGGGTTTGGGTCTGGCGGAGTGGGTTTGGGTCTGGCGGAGTGGGTTTGGGTCTGGCGGAGTGGGTTTGGGTCTGGCAGAGTGGGTTTGGGTCTAGCTGAGTGGTTTCGGGTCTGGCGCAGTGGGTTTGGGTCTGGCGGAGTGGGTTTGGGTCTGGCGGAGTGCGCTTGGGTCTGGCGGAGTGGGCTTGGATCTGGCGGAGTGGGCTTGGGTCTGGCGGAGTGAGTTTGGGTCTGGCGGAGTGGGCTTGGGTCTGGCAGAGTGGGCTTGGATCTGGCGGAGTGGGTTTGGGTCTGGCGGAGTGGGTTTGGGTCTGGCGGAGTGGGTTTGGGTTTGGCGGAGTGTGTTTGGGTCTAGCGGAGTGCGTTTGGGTCTGGCAGAGTGGGTTTCGGTCTGGCGGAGTGGGTTTGGGTCTAGCGGAGTGGGTTTGGTTTTGGGTCTAGCGGAGTGGGTTTGGGTTTGGGTCTAGTTGAGTGTGTTTGGGTCCAGCGGAGTGGGTTTGGGTCTGGCGGAGTGGGTTTGTGTTTGGGTCTAGCGGAGTGGGTTTGGGTTTGGGTCTAGCGGAGTGTGTTTGGGTCTAGCGGAGTGGGTTTGGGTTTGGGTCTAGCGGAGTGGGCTTGGGGTCTGGCGGAGTGGTTTCGGGTCTGGCGGAGTGGGTTCGGGTCTGGCGGAGTGGGTTTGGGTCTGGCGGAGTGGGTTTGGGTCTGGCGGAGTGGGTTTGGTTCTGGCAGAGTGGGTTTGGGTCTGGCGGAGTGGGTTGGGGTCTGGCGGAGTGGGTTCGGGTCTGGCAAAGTGGGTTTGAGTCTGGCGGTGTGGGCTTGGGTCTGCCGGAGTAGGTTTGGGTCTGGCGGAGTGGGTTTGGGTCTGGCGGAGTTGGTTTGAGTCTGGCGGAGTGGGTTTGGGTCTGGCGGAGTGGGTTTGGGTCTGGCAGATTGGGTTTGGGTCTGGCGGAGTGGGTTTTGATCTGGCGGTGTGGGTTTGGGTCTGGCGGAGTGGGTTTGGGACTGGCGGAGTGGGTTTGGCACTGGCGGAGTGGGTTTGGGTCTGGCGGAGTGGGTTTGGGTCTGGCGGAGTGGGTTTGGGTCTGGCGGAGTGGGTTTGGGTCTGGCGGAGTGGGTTTGGGTCTGGCGGAGTGGGCTTGGGTCTGGCGGAGTGGGTTTGGGTCTGGCGGAGTGGGTCCGGGTCTGGCGGAGTGGGTCGGGGTCTGGCGGAGTTTGTTCGGGTCTGACGGAATTGGTTTGGGTCTGGCGGAGTGGGTTTGGGTCTGGCGGAGTGGGTTTGGGTCTGGCGGAGTGGGTTCGGGTCTGGCGGAGTGGGTTCGGGTCTGGCGGAGTGGGTTTGAGTCTGGCGGAGTGGGTTTGGGTCTGGCGGAGTGGGTTAGGGTCTGGCGGAGTGGGTTCGGTTCTGGTGGAGTGGGTTAGGGTCTGGCAGAGTGGGTTTGGGTCTGGTGGAGTGGGTTAGGGTCTGGCGGAGTGGGTTCGGGTCTGGCGGAGTGGGTTCGGGTCTGGCGGACTGGGTTCGGGTCTGGCGGAGTGGGTCCGGGTGTGGCGGTGTGGGTTCGGGTCTGGCGGAGTGGGTTTGGGTCTGGCGGATTGGTTGGGGTCTGGTGCAGTGGGTTTGAGTCTGGCGGAGTGGGTTGGGGTCTAGCGGAGTGGGTTCGGGTTTGGCGGAGTGGGTTCGGCTCTGGCGGAGTGGGTTCGGGTCTGGCGGAGTGGGTTCGGGTCTGGCGGAGTGGGTTCGGGTCTGGCGGAGTGGGTTCGGGTCTGGCGGAGTTGGTTTAGGGTCTGGCGGAGTGGGTTCAGGTCTGGCGGAGTGGGTTTGGGTCTGGCGGAGTGGGTTTGGGTCTGGCGGAGTAGGTTTGAGTCTGGCGGAGTGGGTTTGGGTCTGGCGGAGAGGTTTGGGTCTGGCGGAGTGGGCTTTGGTCTGGCGGAGTGGGTTTGGTTCTGGCGGAGTGGGTTTGGGTCTGGCGGAGTGGGTTTGGGTCTGGCAGAGTGGGTTTGGGTCTAGCTGAGTGGTTTCGGGTCTGGCGGAGTGGGTTGGGGTCTGGCGGAGTGGGTTTGGGTCTGGCGCAGTGGGTTTGGGTCTGGCGGAGTGGGTTTGGGTCTGGCGGAGTGCGCTTGGGTCTGGCGGAGTGGGCTTGGATCTGGCGGAGTGGGCTTGGGTCTGGCGGAGTGAGTTTGGGTCTGGCGGAGTGGGCTTGGGTCTGGCGGAGTGGGCTTGGATCTGGCGGAGTGGGTTTGGGTCTGGCGGAGTGGGTTTGGGTCTGGCGGAGTGGGTTTGGGTTTGGCGGAGTGTGTTTGGGTCTAGCGGAGTGCGTTTGGGTCTGGCAGAGTGGGTTTCGGTCTGGCGGAGTGGGTTTGGGTCTAGCGGAGTGGGTTTGGTTTTGGGTCTAGCGGAGTGGGTTTGGGTTTGGGTCTAGTTGAGTGTGTTTGGGTTCAGCGGAGTGGGTTTGGGTCTGGCGGAGTGGGTTTGGGTCTAGCGGAGTGGGTTTGTGTTTGGGTCTAGCGGAGTGGGCTTGGGGTCTGGCGGAGTGGTTTCGGGTCTGGCGGAGTGGGTTCGGGTCTGGCGGAGTGGGTTTGGGTCTGGCGGAGTGGGTTTGGGTCTGGCGGAGTGGGTTTGGTTCTGGCAGAGTGGGTTTGGGTCTGGCGGAGTGGGTTGGGGTCTGGCGGAGTGGGTTCGGGTCTGGCAAAGTGGGTTTGAGTCTGGCGGTGTGGGCTTGGGTCTGCCGGAGTAGGTTTGGGTCTGGCGGAGTGGGTTTGGGTCTGGCGGAGTTGGTTTGAGTCTGGCGGAGTGGGTTTGGGTCTGGCGGAGTGGGTTTGGGTCTGGCAGATTGGGTTTGGGTCTGGCGGAGTGGGTTTTGATCTGGCGGTGTGGGTTTGGGTCTGGCGGAGTGGGTTTGGGACTGGCGGAGTGGGTTTGGCTCTGGCGGAGTGGGTTTGGGTCTGGCGGAGTGGGTTTGGGTCTGGCGGAGTGGTTTTGGGTCTGGCGGAGTGGGTTTGGGTCTGGCGGAGTGGGTTTGGGTCTGGCGGAGTGGGTTTGGGTCTGGCGGAGTGGGTTTGGGTCTGGCGGAGTGGGTCCGGGTCTGGCGGAGTGGGTCGGGGTCTGGCGGAGTTTGTTCGGGTCTGACGGAATTGGTTTGGGTCTGGCGGAGTGGGTTTGGGTCTGGCGGAGTGGGTTTGGGTCTGGCGGAGTGGGTTTGGGTCTGGCGGTGTGTTTGGGTCTGGTGCAGTGGGTTAGGGTCTGGCGGAGTGGGTTTGGGTCTGCCGGAGTGGGTTTGGGTCTGGCGGAGTGGTTTCGGGTCTGGCGGAGTGGGTTGGGGCCTGGCGGAGTGGGATTGGGTCTGGCGGAGTGGGTTTGCGTCTGGCGGAGTGTGTTTGGGTCTGGCGGAGTGGGTCCGGGTCTGGCAGAGTGGGTCGGGTTCTGGCGGAGTTTGTTCGGGTCTGGCGGAATTGGTTTGGGTATGGCGGAGTGGGTTTGGGTCTGGCGGAGTGGGTTTGGGTCTGGCGGAGTGGGTTTGGGTCTGGCGGTGTGTTTGGGTCTGGTGCAGTGGGTTAGGGTCTGGCGGAGTGGGTTTGGGTCTGCCGGAGTGGGTTTGGGTCTGGCGGAGTGGGTTTGGGTTTGGCGGAGTGGGTTTGGGTCTGGCGGAGTGGGTTCGGGTCTGGCGGAGTGGGTTCGGGTGTGGCGGAGTGGGTTCGGCTCTGGCGGAGTGGGTTCGGCTCTGGCGGAGTAGGTTCGGGTCTGGCGGAGTGGGTTCGGGTCTGGCCGAGTGGGATTGGTGTCTGGCGGAGTGGATTTGGGTGTGGCCGAGTGGATTGGGGTCTGGCCGAGTGGGTTCGTGTCAGGCCGAGTGGGTTCGGGTGTGGCGGAGTGGGTTCGGGTCTGGTGGAGTGCGTTGGGGTCTGGCGGAGTGGGTTTGGGTCTGGCGGAGTGGGTTGGGGTCTGGCGGAGTGGGTTGGGGTCTGGCGGAGTGGGTTGTGGTCTGACGGAGTGGGTTTGGGTCTGGCTGAGTGGGGTTCGGTCTGGCGGAGTGGGCTTGGGTCTGGCGGAGTGGGTTTGGGTCTGGCGGAGAGGGTAGGGTCTGGCGGAGTGGGCTTTGGTCTGGCGGAGTGGGTTTGGTTCTGGTGGAGTGGGTTTGGGTCTGGCGGAGTGGGTTTGGGTCTGGCGGAGTGGGTTTGGGTCTAGCTGAGTGGTTTCGGGTCCGGCGGAGTGGGTTGGGGTCTGGCGGAGTGGGTTTGGGTCTGGCGCAGTGGGTTTGGGTCTGGCGGAGTGGGTTTGGGTCTGGCGGAGTGGGCTTGGGTCTGGCGGAGTGGGCTTGGGTCTGGCGGAGTGGGCTTGGGTCTGGCGGAGTGGGTTTGGGTCTGGCGGAGTGGGTTTGGGTCTGGCGGAGTGGGTTCGGGTCTGGCGGAGTGGGTTTGGGTCTGGCAGAGTGTGTTTGGGTCTGGCGGAGTGGGTCCGGGTCTGGCAGAGTGGGTCGGGTTCTGGCGGAGTTTGTTCGGGTCTGGCGGAATTGGTTTGGGTATGGCGGAGTGGGTTTGGGTCTGGCGGAGTGGGTTTGGGTCTGGCGGAGTGGGTTTGGGTCTGGCGGTGTGTTTGGGTCTGGTGCAGTGGGTTAGGGTCTGGCGGAGTGGGTTTGGGTCTGCCGGAGTGGGTTTGGGTCTGGCGGAGTGGGTTTGGGTTTGGCGGAGTGGGTTTGGGTCTGGCGGAGTGGGTTCGGGTCTGGCGGAGTGGGTTCGGGTGTGGCGGAGTGGGTTCGGCTCTGGCGGAGTGGGTTCGGCTCTGGCGGAGTAGGTTCGGGTCTGGCGGAGTGGGTTCGGGTCTGGCCGAGTGGGATTGGTGTCTGGCGGAGTGGATTTGGGTGTGGCCGAGTGGATTGGGGTCTGGCCGAGTGGGTTCGTGTCTGGCCGAGTGGGTTCGGGTGTGGCGGAGTGGGTTCGGGTCTGGTGGAGTGGGTTGGGGTCTGGCGGAGTGGGTTGGGGTCTGGCGGAGTGGGTTGTGGTCTGACGGAGTGGGTTTGGGTCTGGCTGAGTGGGGTTGGGTCTGGCGGAGTGGGCTTGGGTCTGGCGGAGTGGGTTTGGGTCTGGCGGAGAGGGTTGGGTCTGGCGGAGTGGGCTTTGGTCTGGCGGAGTGGGTTTGGTTCTGGTGGAGTGGGTTTGGGTCTGGCGGAGTGGGTTTGGGTCTGGCGGAGTGGGTTTGGGTCTAGCTGAGTGGTTTCGGGTCTGGCGGAGTGGGTTGGGGTCTGGCGGAGTGGGTTTGGGTCTGGCGCAGTGGGTTTGGGTCTGGCGGAGTGGGTTTGGGTCTGGCGGAGTGGGCTTGGGTCTGGCGGAGTGGGCTTGGGTCTGGCGGAGTGGGCTTGGGTCTGGCGGAGTGGGTTTGGGTCTGGCGGAGTGGGTTTGGGTCTGGCGGAGTGGGTTCGGGTCTGGCGGAGTGGGTTCGGGTCTGGCGGAGTGGTTTCGGGTGTGGCGGAATTGGTTTGGGTCTGGCGGAGTGGGTTTGGGTCTGGCGGAGTGGGTTTGGGACTGGCGGAGTGGGTTTGGGTCTGGCGGTGTGGTTGGGTCTGGTGCAGTGGGTTAGGGTCTGGCGGAGTGGGTTTGGGTCTGCCGGAGTGGGTTTGGGTCTGGCGGAGTGGTTTCGGGTCTGGCGGAGTGGGGTGGGGTCTGGCGGAGTGGGATTGGGTCTGGCGGAGTGGGTTTGTGTCTGGCGGAGTGGGTTTGGGTCTGGCGGAGTGGGTCCGGGTCTGGCGGAGTGGGTCGGGGTCTGGCGGAGTTTGTTCGGGTCTGGCGGAATTGGTTTGGGTATGGCGGAGTGGGTTTGGGTCTGGCGGAGTGGGTTTGGGTCTGGCGGAGTGGGTTTGGGTCTGGCGGTGTGTTTGGGTCTGGTGCAGTGGGTTAGGGTCTGGCGGAGTGGGTTTGGGTCTGCCGGAGTGGGTTTGGGTCTGGCGGAGTGGGTTTGGGTTTGGCGGAGTGGGTTTGGGTCTGGCGGAGTGGGTTCGGGTCTGGCGGAGTGGGTTCGGGTGTGGCGGAGTGGGTTCGGCTCTGGCGGAGTGGGTTCGGCTCTGGCGGAGTAGGTTCGGGTCTGGCGGAGTGGGTTCGGGTCTGGCCGAGTGGGATTGGTGTCTGGCGGAGTGGATTTGGGTGTGGCCGAGTGGATTGGGGTCTGGCCGAGTGGGTTCGTGTCTGGCCGAGTGGGTTCGGGTGTGGCGGAGTGGGTTCGGGTCTGGTGGAGTGCGTTGGGGTCTGGCGGAGTGGGTTTGGGTCTGGCGGAGTGGGTTGGGGTCTGGCGGAGTGGGTTGGGGTCTGGCGGAGTGGGTTGTGGTCTGACGGAGTGGGTTTGGGTCTGGCTGAGTGGGGTTGGGTCTGGCGGAGTGGGCTTGGGTCTGGCGGAGTGGGTTTGGGTCTGGCGGAGAGGGTTGGGTCTGGCAGAGTGGGCTTTGGTCTGGCGGAGTGGGTTTGGTTCTGGCGGAGTGGGTTTGGGTCTGGCGGAGTGGGTTTGGGTCTGGCGGAGTGGGTTTGGGTCTAGCTGAGTGGTTTCGGGTCTGGCGGAGTGGGTTGGGGTCTGGCGGAGTGGGTTTGGGTCTGGCGCAGTGGGTTTGGGTCTGGCGGAGTGGGTTTGGGTCTGGCGGAGTGGGCTTGGGTCTGGCGGAGTGGGCTTGGATCTGGCGGAGTGGGCTTGGGTCTGGCGGAGTGGGTTTGGGTCTGGCGGAGTGGGTTTGGGTCTGGCGGAGTGGGTTGGGGTCTGGCGGAGTGGGTTCGGGTCTGGCGGAGTGGGTTCGGGTCTGGCGGAGTGGGTTCGGGTGTGGCGGAGTGGGTTCGGCTCTGGCGGAGTGGGTTCGGCTCTGGCGGAGTGGGTTCGGGTCTGGCGGAGTGGGTTCGGGTCTGGCCGAGTGGGATTGGTCTCTGGCGGAGTGGATTTGGGTGTGGCCGAGTGGATTGGGGTCTGGCCGAGTGGGTTCGTGTCTGGCCGAGTGGGTTCGGGTGTGGCGGAGTGGGTTCGGGTCTGGTGGAGTGCGTTGGGGTCTGGCGGAGTGGGTTTGGGTCTGGCGGAGTGGGTTGGGGTCTGGCGGAGTGGGTTGGGGTCTGGCGGAGTGGGCTTGGGTCTGGCGGAGTGGGTTTGGGTCTGGCGGAGAGGGTTGGGTCTGGCGGAGTGGGCTTTGGTCTGGCGGAGTGGGTTTGGTTCTGGCGGAGTGGGTTTGGGTCTGGCGGAGTGGGTTTGGGTCTGGCGGAGTGGGTTTGGGTCTAGCTGAGTGGTTTCGGGTCTGGCGGAGTGGGTTGGGGTCTGGCGGAGTGCGTTTGGGTCTGGCGGAGTGGGTTTCGGTCTGGCGGAGTGGGTTTGGGTCTAGCGGAGTGGGTTTGGGTTTGGGTCTAGCGGAGTGGGTTTGGGTTTGGGTCTAGTTGAGTGTGTTTGGGTCTAGCGGAGTGGGTTTGCGTCTAGCGGAGTGGGTTTGTGTTTGGGTCTAGCGTGGTGGGTTTGGGTTTGGGTCTAGCGGAGTGGGTTTGGGTCTAGCGGAGTGGGTTTGGGTTTGGGTCGAGCGGAGTGGGCTTGGGGTCTGGCGGAGTGGTTTCGGGTCTGGCGGAGTGGGTTCGGGTCTGGCGGAGTGGGTTTGGGTCTGGCGGAGTGGGTTTGGGTCTGGCGGAGTGGGTTTGGTTCTGGCGGAGTGGGTTTGGGTCTGGCGGAGTGGGTTGGCGTCTGGCGGAGTGGGTTCGGGACTGGCAAAGTGGGTTTGAGTCTGGCGGTGTGGGCTTGGGTCTGCCGGAGTAGGTTTGGGTCTGGCGGAGTGGGTTTGTGTCTGGCGGAGTTGGTTTGGGTCTGGCGGAGTGGGTTTGGGACTGGCGGAGTGGGTTTGGCTCTGGCGGAGTGGGTTTGGGTCTGGTGGAGTGGGTTTGGGTCTGGCGGAGTGGGTTTGGGTCTGGCGGAGTGGGTTTGGGTCTGGCGGAGTGGGTTTGGGTCTGGCGGAGTGGGTTTGGGTCTGGCGGAGTGGGTTTGGGTCTGGCGGAGTGGGTCCGGGTCTGGCGGAGTGGGTCGGTGTCTGGCGGAGTTTGTTCGGGTCTGGCGGAATTGGTTTGGGTCTGGCGGAGTGGGTTGGCGTCTGGCGGAGTGGGTTCGGGTCTGGCAAAGTGGGTTTGAGTCTGGCGGTGTGGGCTTGGGTCTGCCGGAGTAGGTTTGGGTCTGGCGGAGTGGGTTTGTGTCTGGCGGAGTTGGTTTGGGTCTGGCGGAGTGGGTTTGGGACTGGCGGAGTGGGTTTGGCTCTGGCGGAGTGGGTTTGGGTCTGGTGGAGTGGGTTTGGGTCTGGCGGAGTGGGTTTGGGTCTGGCGGAGTGGGTTTGGGTCTGGCGGAGTGGGTTTGGGTCTGGCGGAGTGGGTTTGGGTCTGGCGGAGTGGGTTTGGGTCTGGCGGAGTGGGTCCGGGTCTGGCGGAGTGGGTCGGTGTCTGGCGGAGTTTGTTCGGGTCTGGCGGAATTGGTTTGGGTCTGGCGGAGTGGGTTTGGGTCTGGCGGAGTGGGTTTGGGTCTGGCGGAGTGGGTTTGGGTCTGGCGGTGTGTTTGGGTCTGGTGCAGTGGGTTAGGGTCTGGCAGAGTGGGTTTGGGTCTGCCGGAGTGGGTTTGGGTCTGGCGGAGTGGGTTTGGGTTTGGCGGAGTGGGTTTGGGTCTGGCGGAGTGGGTTCGGGTCTGGCGGAGTGGGTTCGGGTGTGGCGGAGTGGGTTCGGCTCTGGCGGAGTGGGTTCGGCTCTGGCGGAGTGGGTTCGGGTCTGGCGGAGTGGGTTCGGGTCTGGCCGAGTGGGATTGGGGTCTGGCGGTGTGGATTTGGGTGTGGCCGAGTGGGTTGGGGTCTGGCCGAGTGGGTTCGTGTCTGGCTGAGTGGGTTCGGGTGTGGCGGAGTGGGTTCGGGTCTGGTGGAGTGCGTTGGGGTCTGGCGGAGTGGGTTTGGGTCTGGCGGAGTGGGTTGGGGTCTGGCGGAGTGGGTTGGGGTCTGGCGGAGTGGGTTGTGGTCTGACGGAGTGGGTTTGGGTCTGGCTGAGTGGGGTTGGGTCTGGCGGAGTGGGTTGGGGTCTGGCGGAGTGCGTTGGGGTCTGGCGGAGTGGGTTTGGGTCTGGCGGAGTGGGTTTGGGTCTGGCGCAGTGGGTTTGGGTCTGGCGGAGTGGGTTGGGGTCTGGCGGAGTGGGTTGGGGTCTGGCGGAGTGGGTCGGGTCTGGCGGAGTGGGTTTGGGTCTGGCGGTGTGGGTTTGGGGTCTGGCGGAGTGGGTTTGGGTCTGGCGGAGTGGGTTTGGGTCTGGCGGAGTGGGTTCGGGTCTAGCGGAATGGGTTAGGGTCTGGCGGAGTGGGTTCGGGTCGGGCGGAGTGGGTTCGGGTCCGGCGGAGTGGGTTCGGGTCCGGCGGAGTGGGTTCGGGTCCGGCGGATTGGGTTTGGGTCTGGCGGAGTGGGTTTGGGTCTGGCGTAGTGGGTTTGGGTCTGGCGGAGTGGGTTTGGATCTGGCGTAGTGGGTTTGGGTCTGGCGGAGTGGGTTTGGGTCTGGCGGAGTGGGTTTGGATCTGGCGTAGTGGGTTTGGTCTGGCGGAGTGGGTTTGGGTCTGTCGGAGTGGGTTTGGGACTGGCGGAGTGGGTTTGGGTCTGACGGAGTGGGTTTGGGTCTGGCGGAGTGGGTTTGGGTCTGGCGGAGTGGGTTTGGGTCTGGCGGAGTGGGTTTGGGTCTGGCGTAGTGGGTTTGGGTCTGGCGGAGTGGGTGTGGGTCTGGCGTAGTGGGTTTGGGTCTGGCGGAGTGGGTTTGGGTCTGGCGGAGTGGGTTTGGGACTGGCGGAGTGGGTTTGGGTCTGGCGGAGTGGGTTTGGGTTGGGGGAATGGGTTTGCGTCTGGCGGAGTGGGTTTTGGTCTGGCGGAGTGGGTTTTGGTCTGGCGGCGTGGGTTTGGGTCTGGCGGAGTGGGTTTGGGTCTGGCGGAGTGGGTTTGGGTCTGGCGGATTGGGTTTGGGTCTGGCGGAGTGGGTTTGGGTCTGGCGGAGTGGGTTTGGGTCTGGCGTAGTGGGTTTGGTTCTGGCGGAGTGGGTTTGGGTCTGGCGGAGTGGGTTTGGGTCTGGCGGAGTGGGTTTGGGTCTGGCGGATTGGGTTTGGGTCTGGCGTAGTGGGTTTGGTTCTGGCGGAGTGGGTTTGGGTCTGGCGGAGTGGGTTTGGGTCTGGCGGAGTGGGTTCGGGTCTGGCGGACTGGGTTCGGGTCTGGCGGAGTGGGTTCGGGTGTGGCGGAGTGGGTTCGGCTCTGGCGGAGTGGGTTCGGCTCTGGCGGAGTGGGTTCGGGTCTGGCGGAGTGGGTTCGGGTCTGGCCGAGTGGGATTGGGCTCTGGCGGAGTGGATTTGGGTGTGGCCGAGTGGATTGGGGTCTGGCCGAGTGGGTTCGTGTCTGGCCGAGTGGGTTCGGGTGTGGCGGAGTGGGTTCGGGTCTGGTGGAGTGCGTTGGGGTCTGGCGGAGTGGGTTTGGGTCTGGCGGAGTGGGTTGGGGTCTGGCGGAGTGGGTTGGGGTCTGGCGGAGTGGGTTGTGGTCTGACGGAGTGGGTTTGGGTCTGGCTGAGTGGGGTTGGGTCTGGCGGAGTGGGCTTGGGTCTGGCGGAGTGGGTTTGGGTCTGGCGGAGAGGGTTGGGTCTGGCGGAGTGGGCTTTGGTCTGGCGGAGTGGGTTTGGTTCTGGCGGAGTGGGTTTGGGTCTGGCGGAGTGGGTTTGGGTCTGGCGGAGTGGGTTTGGGTCTAGCTGAGTGGTTTCGGGTCTGGCGGAGTGGGTTGGGGTCTGGCGGAGGGCGTTTGGGTCTGGCGGAGTGGGTTTCGGTCTGGCGGAGTGGGTTTGGGTCTACCGGAGTGGGTTTGGGTTTGGGTCTAGCGGAGTGGGTTTGGGTTTGGGTCTAGTTGAGTGTGTTTGGGTCTAGCGGAGTGGGTTTGGGTCTAGCGGAGTGGGTTTGTGTTTGGGTCTAGCGGAGTGGGTTTGGGTTTGGGTCTAGTGGAGTGGGTTTGGGTCTAGCGGAGTGGGTTTGGGTTTGGGTCGAGCGGAGTGGGCTTGGGGTCTGGCGGAGTGGTTTCGGGTCTGGCGGAGTGGGTTCGGGTCTGGCGGAGTGGGTTTGGGTCTGGCGGAGTGGGTTTGGGTCTGGCGGAGTGGGTTTGGGTCTGGCGGAGTGGGTTGGGGTCTGGCGGAGTGGGTTCGAGTCTGGCAAAGTGGGTTTGAGTCTGGCGGTGTGGGCTTGGGTCTGCCGGAGTAGGTTTGGGTCTGGCGGAGTGGGTTTGGGTCTGGCGGAGTTGGTTTGGGTCTGGCGGAGTGGGTTTGGGACTGGCGGAGTGGGTTTGGCTCTGGCGGAGTGGGTTTGGGTCTGGTGGAGTGGGTTTGGGTCTGGCGGAGTGGGTTTGGGTCTGGCGGAGTGGGTTTGGGTCTGGCGGATTGGGTTTGGGTCTGGCGGAGTGGGTTTGGGTCTGGCGGAGTGGGTCCGGGTCTGGCGGAGTGGGTCGGTGTCTGGCGGAGTTTGTTCGGGTCTGGCGGAATTGGTTTGGGTCTGGCGGAGTGGGTTTGGGTCTGGCGGAGTGGGTTTGGGTCTGGCGGAGTGGGTTTGGATCTGGCGTAGTGGGTTTGGTCTGGCGGAGTGGGTTTGGGTCTGTCGGAGTGGGTTTGGGACTGGCGGAGTGGGTTTGGGTCTGGCGGAGTGGGTTTGGGTCTGGCGGAGTGGGGTTGGGTCTGGCGGAGTGGGTTTGGGTCTGGCGGAGTGGGTTTGGGTCTGGCGTCGTGGGTTTGGGTCTGGCGGAGTGGGTGTGGGTCTGGCGTAGTGGGTTTGGGTCTGGCGGAGTGGGTTTGGGTCTGGCGGAGTGGGTTTGGGACTGGCGGAGTGGGTTTGGGTCTGGCGGAGTGGGTTTGGGTTGGGGGAATGGGTTTGGGTCTGGCGGAGTGGGTTTTGGTCTGGCGGAGTGGGTTTTGGTCTGGCGGCGTGGGTTTGGGTCTGGCGGAGTGGGTTTGGGTCTGGCGGAGTGGGTTTGGGTCTGGCGGAGTGGGTTTGGGTCTTGCGGAGTGGGTTTGGGTCTGGCGGAGTGGGTTGGGGACTGGCCGAGAGGGTTCGGGTCTGGCTGAGTTGGTTCGGGTGTGGCGGAGTGGGTTCGGGTCTGGCGGAGTGGGTTCGGGTCTGGCGGAGTGGGTTTGGGTCTGGCGGAGTGGGTTTGTGTCTGGCGGAGTGGGTTTGGGTCTGGCGGAGTGGGTTTGGGTCTGGCGTAGTGGGTTTGCATCTGGCGGAGTGGGTTTGGGTCTGGCGGAGTGGGTTTGGGACTGGTGGAGTGGGTTTGGGTCTGGCAGAGTGGGTTTGGGTCTGGCGGAGTGGGTTTGGGACTGGTGGAGTGGGTTTGGGTCTGGCAGAGTGGGTTTGGGTCTGGCGGAGTGGGTTTGGGTCTGGCGTAGTGGGTTTGGGTCTTGCGGAGTGGGTTTGGGTCTGGCGGAGTGGGTTGGGGTCTGACCGAGTGGGTTCTAGTCTGGCCGAGTGGGTTCGGGTGTGGCGGAGTGGATTCGGGTCTGGCGGAGTGAGTTCGGGTCTGGCGGAGTGGGTTTGGGTCTGGCGGAGTGGGTTGGGGTTTGGCGGAGTGGGTTGGGGTCTGGCGGAGTGGGTTGGGGTCTGGCGGAGTTGCTTTGGGTCTGGCGTAGTGGGGTTGGGTCTGGCGGAGTGGGATTGGGTCTGGCGGAGTGGGTTTGGGTCTGGCGGAGTGGGTTTGGGTCTGGCGGAGTGGGTTTGGGTCTGGCGGAGTGGGTTTGGTTCTGGCGGATTGGGTTTTGGTCTGACGGAGTGGGTTTGGGACTGGCGGAGTGGGTTTGGGCCTGGCGGAGTGGGTTTGGGTCTGGCGGAGTGGGTTTGGGTCTGGCGGAGTGGGTTTGGGTCTGGCGGAGTGGGATTGGGTCTGGCGTAGTGGGTTTGGGTCTGGCGGAGTGGGTTTGGGTCTGGCGTAGTGGGTTTGGGTCTGGCGGAGTGGGTTTGGGTCTGGCGGAGTGTGTTTGGATCTGGCGGAGTGGGTTTGGGTCTGGCGGAGTGGGTTTGGGTCTGGCGGAGTGGGTTTGGGTCTGGCGGAGTGGGTTTGGGTCTGGCGGAGTGGGTTTGGGTCTGGCGGAGTGGGTTTGGGTCTGGCGGAGTGGGTCCGGGTCTGGCGGAGTGGGTCGGTGTCTGGCGGAGTTTGTTCGGGTCTGGCGGAATTGGTTTGGGTCTGGCGGAGTGGGTTTGGGTCTGGCGGAGTGGGTTTGGGTCTGGCGGAGTGGGTTTGGATCTGGCGTAGTGGGTTTGGTCTGGCGGAGTGGGTTTGGGACTGTCGGAGTGGGTTTGGGACTGGCGGAGTGGGTTTGGGTCTGGCGGAGTGGGTTTGGGTCTGGCGGAGTGGGTTTGGGTCTGGCGGAGTGGGTTTGGGTCTGGCGGAGTGGGTTTGGGTCTGGCGTAGTGGGTTTGGGTCTGGCGGAGTGGGTGTGGGTCTGGCGTAGTGGGTTTGGGTCTGGCGGAGTGGGTTTGGGTCTGGCGGAGTGGGTTTGGGTCTGGCGGAGTGGGTTTGGGTCTTGCGGAGTGGGTTTGGGTCTGGCGGAGTGGGTTGGGGACTGGCCGAGAGGGTTCGGGTCTGGCTGAGTTGGTTCGGGTGTGGCGGAGTGGGTTCGGGTCTGGCGGAGTGGGTTCGGGTCTGGCGGAGTGGGTTTGGGTCTGGCGGAGTGGGTTTGTGTCTGGCGGAGTGGGTTTGGGTCTGGCGGAGTGGGTTTGGGTCTGGCGTAGTGGGTTTGCATCTGGCGGAGTGGGTTTGGGTCTGGCGGAGTGGGTTTGGGTCTGGCGGAGTGGGTTTGGGTCTGGCGGAGTGGGTTTGGGTCTGGCGGAGTGGGTTTGGGTCTGGCGGAGTGGGTTTGGGTCTGGCGTAGTGGGTTTGGGTCTTGCGGAGTGGGTTTGGGTCTGGCGGAGTGGGTTGGGGTCTGACCGAGTGGGTTCTAGTCTGGCCGAGTGGGTTCGGGTGTGGCGGAGTGGATTCGGGTCTGGCGGAGTGAGTTCGGGTCTGGCGGAGTGGGTTTGGGTCTGGCGGAGTGGGTTGGGGTTTGGCGGAGTGGGTTGGGGTCTGGCGGAGTGGGTTGGGGTCTGGCGGAGTTGCTTTGGGTCTGGCGTAGTGGGGTTGGGTCTGGCGGAGTGGGATTGGGTCTGGCGGAGTGGGTTTGGGTCTGGCGGAGTGGGTTTGGGTCTGGCGGAGTGGGTTTGGGTCTGGCGGAGTGGGTTTGTTTCTGGCGGATTGGGTTTTGGTCTGACGGAGTGGGTTTGGGACTGGCGGAGTGGGTTTGGGCCTGGCGGAGTGGGTTTGGGTCTGGCGGAGTGGGTTTGGGTCTGGCGGAGTGGGTTTGGGTCTGGCGGAGTGGGATTGGGTCTGGCGTAGTGGGTTTGGGTCTGGCGGAGTGGGTTTGGGTCTGGCGTAGTGGGTTTGGGTCTGGCGGAGTGGGTTTGGGTCTGGCGGAGTGTGTTTGGATCTGGCGGAGTGGGTTTGGGTCTGGCGGAGTGGGTTTGGGTCTGGCGGAGTGGGTTTGGGTCTGGCGGAGTGGGTTTTGGTCTGGAGGAGTGGGTTTTGGCCTGGCGGCGTGGGTTTGGGTCTGACGGAGTGGGTTTGGGTCTGGCGGAGTGGGTTTGGGTCTGGCGTAGTGGGTTTGGGTCTGGCGGAGTGGTTTCATGTCTGGCGGAGTCGGTTCGGGTCTGGCGGAGTGGTTTTGGGTCTGGCGGAGTGGGTTTGGGTCTGGCGGAGTGGGTTTGGGTCTGGCGGAGTGGGTTTGAGTCTGGCGGAGTGGGTTTGGGTCTGGCGGAGTGGTTTAGGGTCTGGCGGAGTGGGTTCGGTTCTGGCGGAGTGGGTTCGGGTCTGGCGGAGTGGGTTTGGGTCTGGTGGAGTGGTTTATGGTCTGACGGAGTGGGTTCGGGACTGGCGGAGTGGGTTCGGTTCTGGCGGAGTGGGTTTGGGTCTGGCGGAGTGGGTTTGGTGTCTGGCGGATTGGTTTCGTGTCTGGCGGAGTGGGTTCGGGTCTGGCGGAGTGGTTTTGGGTCTGGCGGGGTGGGTTTGGGTCTGGCGGAGTGGGTTTGGGTCTGGCGGAGTGGGTTTGAGTCTGGCGGAGTGGGTTTGGGTCTGGCGGAGTGGGTTAGGGTCTGGCGGAGTGGGTTCGGTTCTGGCGGAGTGGGTTAGGGTCTGGCAGAGTGGGTTTGTGTCTGGTGGAGTGGGTTAGGGTCTGGCGGAGTGGGTTCGGGTCTGGCGGAGTGGGTTCGGGTCTGGCGGACTGGGTTCGGGTCTGGCGGAGTGGGTTCGGGTGTGGCGGAGTGGGTTCGGGTCTGGCGGAGTGGGTTTGGGTCTGGCGGATTGGTTGGGGTCTGGCGCAGTGGGTTTGAGTCTGGCGGAGTGGGTTGGGGTCTATGGGAGTGGGTTTGGGTCTGGCGGAGTGGGCTTTGGTCTGGCGGAGTGGGTTTGGGTCTGGCGGAGTGGGTTTGTGTCTGGCGGAGTGGGTTTGGGTCTGGCGGAGTGGGTTTTGGTCTGGCGGAATGGGTTTGGGTCTGGCGGAGTGGGTTCGGGTCTGGCGGAGTGGGTTTTGATCTGGCTGAGTGGGTTTGGGGCTGGCGGAGTGGGTTTGGGTCTGGCGGAGTGGGTTTGGGTCTGGCAGAGTGGGTTTGGGTCTGGCAGAGTGGGTTTGGGTCTGGCAGAGTGGGTTGGGTCTGGCGGTGTGGGTTTGGGTCTGGCGGAGTGGTTTTGGGTCTGGCGGAGTGGGTTTGGGTCTGGCGGAGTGGGTTTGGGTCTGGCGGAGTGGGTTGGGGTCTGGCCGAGTGGGTTCGGGTCTGGCCGAGTGGGTTCGGGTGTGGCGGTGTGGGTTCGGGTCTGGCGGAGTGCATTGGGGTCTGGCGGAGTGGGTTGGTGTCTGGCGGAGTGGGTTGCCGTCTGGCGGAGTGTGTTTGGGTCTGGCGGAGTGGGGTTGGGTCTGGCGGAGTGGGCTTTGGTCTGGCGGAGTGGGTTTGGGTCTGGCGGAGTGGGTCTGGGTCTGGCGGAGTGGGTTTGGGTTTAGCGGAGTGGGTTAGGGTCTGGCGGAGTGGGTTCGGGTCTGGCGGAGTGGTTCGGGTCTGGCGGAGTGGGTTTGGGTCTGGCGGAGTGGGTTTGGGTCTGGCGGAGTGGGTTTGGGTCTGGCGGAGTGGGTTTGGGTCTGGCGGAGTGGGTTTGGGTCTGGCGGTGTGTTTGGGTCTGGCGGAGTGGGTTAGGGTCTGGCGGGGTGGGTTTGGGTCTGGCGGAGTGGGTTTGGGTCTGGCGGAGTGGGTTTGGGGCTGGCGGTGTGGGTTTGGGTTTGGCAGAGTGGGTTTGGGTCTCGCGGAGTGGGTTCGGGTCTGGCGGAGTGGGTTCGGGTCTGGCGGAGTGGGTTCGGGTCTGGCTGAGTGGGTTCGGGTCTGGCGGAGTGGGTTCGGGTCTGGCGGAGTGGGTTGGGGTCTGGTGGAGTGGGTTGGGGTCTGGCGGAGTGGGTTACAGTCTGGCGGATTGGGTTTGGGTCTGGCGGACTGGGGTTGGGTCTGGCGGAGTGGGCTTTGGTCTGGCGGAGTGGGTTTGGGTCTGGCGGTGTGGGTTTGTGTCTGGCGGAGTGGGTTTTGATCTGGCTGAGTGGGTTTGGGGCTGGCGGAGTGGGTTTGGGTCTGGCGGAGTGGGTTTGGGTCTGGCAGAGTGGGTTTGGGTCTGGCGGAGTGGGTTGGGGTCTGGCAGATTGGGTTTGGGTCTGGCAGAGTGGGTTGGGTCTGGCGGTGTGGGTTTGGGTCTGGCGGAGTGGTTTTGGGTCTGGCGGAGTGGGTTTGGGTCTGGCGGAGTGGGTTTGGGTCTGGCGGAGTGGGTTGGGGTCTGGCCGAGTGGGTTCGGGTCTGGCCGAGTGGGTTCGGGTGTGGCGGTGTGGGTTCGGGTCTGGCGGAGTGCATTGGGGTCTGGCGGAGTGGGTTGGTGTCTGGCGGAGTGGGTTGCGGTCTGGCGGAATGTGTTTGGGTCTGGCGGAGTGGGGTTGGGTCTGGCGGAGTGGGCTTTGGTCTGGCGGAGTGGGTTTGGGTCTGGCGGAGTGCGTCTGGGTCTGGCGGAGTGGGTTTGGGTTTAGCGGAGTGGGTTAGGGTCTGGCGGAGTGGGTTCGGCTCTGGCGGAGTGTTTCGGGTCTGGCGGAGTGGGGTTGGGTCTGGCGGAGTGGGCTTTGGTCTGGCGGAGTGGGTTTGGGTCTGGCGGAGTGGGTTTGGGTCTGGCGGAGTGGGTTTGGGTCTGGCGGTGGGTTTGGGTCTGGCGGAGTGGGTTAGGGTCTGGCGGGGTGGGTTTGGGTCTGGCGGAGTGGGTTTGGGTCTGGCGGAGTGGGTTTGGGGCTGGCGGTGTGGGTTTGGGTTTGGCAGAGTGGGTTTGGGTCTCGCGGAGTGGGTTCGGGTCTGGCGGAGTGGGTTCGGGTCTGGCGGAGTGGGTTCGGGTCTGGCTGAGTGGGTTCGGGTCTGGCGGAGTGGGTTCGGGTCTGGCGGAGTGGGTTGGGGTCTGGTGGAGTGGGTTGGGGTCTGGCGGAGTGGGTTACAGTCTGGCGGATTGGGTTTGGGTCTGGCGGACTGGGGTTGGGTCTGGCGGAGTGGGCTTTGGTCTGGCGGAGTGGGTTTGGGTCTGGCGGTGTGGGTTTGTGTCTGGCGGAGTGGGTTTGGGTCTGGCGGAGTGGGTTTTGGTCCTGCGGAATGGGTTTGGGTCTGGCGGAGTGGGTTCGGGTCTGGCGGAGTGGGTTTTGATCTGGCTGAGTGGGTTTGGGGCTGGCGGAGTGGGTTTGGGTCTGGCGGAGTGGGTTTGGGTCTGGCTGAGTGGGTTTGGGGCTGGCGGAGTGGGTTTGGGTCTGGCGGAGTGGGTTTGGGTCTGGCAGAGTGGGTTTGGGTCTGGCGGAGTGGGTTGGGGTCTGGCAGAGTGGGTTTGGGTCTGGCAGAGTGGGTTGGGTCTGGCGGTGTGGGTTTGGGTCTGGCGGAGTGGTTTTGGGTCTGGCGGAGTGGGTTTGGGTCTGGCGGAGTGGGCTTTGGTCTGGCGGAGTGGGTTTGGGTCTGGCGGAGTGGGTTTGTGTCTGGCGGAGTGGGTTTGGGTCTGGCGGAGTGGGTTTTGGTCTGGCGGAATGGGTTTGGGTCTGGCGGAGTGGGTTCGGGTCTGGCGGAGTGGGTTTTGATCTGGCTGAGTGGGTTTGGGGCTGGCGGAGTGGGTTTGGGTCTGGCGGAGTGGGTTTGGGTCTGGCAGAGTGGGTTTGGGTCTGGCAGAGTGGGTTTGGGTCTGGCAGAGTGGGTTGGGTCTGGCGGTGTGGGTTTGGGTCTGGCGGAGTGGTTTTGGGTCTGGCGGAGTGGGTTTGGGTCTGGCGGAGTGGGTTTGGGTCTGGCGGAGTGGGTTGGGGTCTGGCCGAGTGGGTTCGGGTCTGGCCGAGTGGGTTCGGGTGTGGCGGTGTGGGTTCGGGTCTGGCGGAGTGCATTGGGGTCTGGCGGAGTGGGTTGGTGTCTGGCGGAGTGGGTTGCGGTCTGGCGGAGTGTGTTTGGGTCTGGCGGAGTGGGGTTGGGTCTGGCGGAGTGGGCTTTGGTCTGGCGGAGTGGGTTTGGGTCTGGCGGAGTGGGTCTGGGTCTGGCGGAGTGGGTTTGAGTTTAGCGGAGTGGGTTAGGGTCTGGCGGAGTGGGTTCGGGTCTGGCGGAGTGGTTCGGGTCTGGCGGAGTGGGTTTGGGTCTGGCGGAGTGGGTTTGGGTCTGGCGGAGTGGGTTTGGGTCTGGCGGAGTGGGTTTGGGTCTGGCGGAGTGGGTTTGGGTCTGGCGGTGGGTTTGGGTCTGGCGGAGTGGGTTAGGGTCTGGCGGGGTGGGTTTGGGTCTGGCGGAGTGGGTTTGGGTCTGGCGGAGTGGGTTTGGGGCTGGCGGTGTGGGTTTGGGTTTGGCAGAGTGGGTTTGGGTCTCGCGGAGTGGGTTCGGGTCTGGCGGAGTGGGTTCGGGTCTGGCGGAGTGGGTTCGGGTCTGGCTGAGTGGGTTCGGGTCTGGCGGAGTGGGTTCGGGTCTGGCGGAGTGGGTTGGGGTCTGGTGGAGTGGGTTGGGGTCTGGCGGAGTGGGTTACAGTCTGGCGGATTGGGTTTGGGTCTGGCGGACTGGGGTTGGGTCTGGCGGAGTGGGCTTTGGTCTGGCGGAGTGGGTTTGGGTCTGGCGGTGTGGGTTTGTGTCTGGCGGAGTGGGTTTGGGTCTGGCGGAGTGGGTTTTGGTCTGGCGGAATGGGTTTGGGTCTGGCGGAGTGGGTTCGGGTCTGGCGGAGTGGGTTTTGATCTGGCTGAGTGGGTTTGGGGCTGGCGGAGTGGGTTTGGGTCTGGCGGAGTGGGTTTGGGTCTGGCAGAGTGGGTTTGGGTCTGGCGGAGTGGGTTGGGGTCTGGCAGAGTGGGTTTGGGTCTGGCAGAGTGGGTTGGGTCTGGCGGTGTGGGTTTGGGTCTGGCGGAGTGGTTTTGGGTCTGGCGGAGTGGGTTTGGGTCTGGCGGAGTGGGCTTTGGTCTGGCGGAGTGGGTTTGGGTCTGGCGGAGTGGGTTTGTGTCTGGCGGAGTGGGTTTGGGTCTGGCGGAGTGGGTTTTGGTCTGGCGGAATGGGTTTGGGTCTGGCGGAGTGGGTTCGGGTCTGGCGGAGTGGGTTTTGATCTGGCTGAGTGGGTTTGGGGCTGGCGGAGTGGGTTTGGGTCTGGCGGAGTGGGTTTGGGTCTGGCAGAGTGGGTTTGGGTCTGGCAGAGTGGGTTTGGGTCTGGCAGAGTGGGTTGGGTCTGGCGGTGTGGGTTTGGGTCTGGCGGAGTGGTTTTGGGTCTGGCGGAGTGGGTTTGGGTCTGGCGGAGTGGGTTTGGGTCTGGCGGAGTGGGTTGGGGTCTGGCCGAGTGGGTTCGGGTCTGGCCGAGTGGGTTCGGGTGTGGCGGTGTGGGTTCGGGTCTGGCGGAGTGCATTGGGGTCTGGCGGAGTGGGTTGGTGTCTGGCGGAGTGGGTTGCGGTCTGGCGGAGTGTGTTTGGGTCTGGCGGAGTGGGGTTGGGTCTGGCGGAGTGGGCTTTGGTCTGGCGGAGTGGGTTTGGGTCTGGCGGAGTGGGTCTGGGTCTGGCGGAGTGGGTTTGGGTTTAGCGGAGTGGGTTAGGGTCTGGCGGAGTGGGTTCGGGTCTGGCGGAGTGGGTTCGGGTCTGGCGGAGTGGGTTTGGGTCTGGAGGAGTGGGTTTGGGTCTGGCGGAGTGGGTTTGGGTCTGGCGGAGTGGGTTTGGGTCTGGCGGTGGGTTTGGGTCTGGCGGAGTGGGTTAGGGTCTGGCGGGGTGGGTTTGGGTCTGGCGGAGTGGGTTTGGGTCTGGCGGAGTGGGTTTGGGGCTGGCGGTGTGGGTTTGGGTTTGGCAGAGTGGGTTTGGGTCTCGCGGAGTGGGTTCGGGTCTGGCGGAGTGGGTTCGGGTCTGGCGGAGTGGGTTCGGGTCTGGCTGAGTGGGTTCGGGTCTGGCGGAGTGGGTTCGGGTCTGGCGGACTGGGTTGGGGTCTGGTGGAGTGGGTTGGGGTCTGGCGGAGTGGGTTACAGTCTGGCGGATTGGGTTTGGGTCTGGCGGACTGGGGTTGGGTCTGGCGGAGTGGGCTTTGGTCTGGCGGAGTGGGTTTGGGTCTGGCGGTGTGGGTTTGTGTCTGGCGGAGTGGGTTTGGGTCTGGCGGAGTGGGTTTTGGTCTGGCGGAATGGGTTTGGGTCTGGCGGAGTGGGTTCGGGTCTGGCGGAGTGGGTTTTGGTCTGGCTGAGTGGGTTTGGGGCTGGCGGAGTGGGTTTGGGTCTGGCGGAGTGGGTTTGGGTCTGGCAGAGTGGGTTTCGGTCTGGCGGAGTGGGTTGGGGTCTGGCAGAGTGGGTTTGGGTCTGGCGGAGTGGGTTGGGGTCTGTCGGTGTGGGTTTGGGTCTGGCGGAGTGGGTTTGGGTCTGGCGGAGTGGGTTTGGTTCTAGCAGAGTGGGTATGGGTCTGGCGGGGTGGGGTGGGGTCTGGCGGTGTGCGTTTGGGTCTGGCGGAGTGGGTTCGGGTCTGGCTGAGTGGGTTGGGGTCTGGCAGAGTGGGTTTGGGTCTGGCAGAGTGGGTTGGGGTCTGGCGGTGTGGGTTTGGGTCTGGCGGAGTGGGTTTGGGTCTGGCGGAGTGGGTTTGGGTCTGGCAGAGTGGGTTGGGGTCTGGCGGTGTGGGTTTGGGTCTGGCGGAGTGGGTTTGGGTCTGGCGGAGTGGGTTTGGGTCTGGCGGAGTGGGTTTGGGTCTGGCGGAGTGTGTTGGGGTCTGGCCGAGTGGGTTCGGGTCTGGCCGAGGGTGTTCGGGTGTGGCGGTGTGGGTTCGGGTCTGGCGGAGTGCATTGGGGTCTGGCGGAGTGGGTTGGCGTCTGGCGGAGTGGGTTGCGGTCTGGCGGAGTGGGTTTGGGTCTGGCGGAGTGGGGTTGGGTCTGGCGGAGTGGGCTTTGGTCTGGCGGAGTGGGTTTGGGTCTGGCGGAGTGGGTTTGGGTCTGGCGGAGTGGGGTTGGGTCTGGCGGAGTGGGTTTTGGTCTGGCTGAGTGGGTTTGGGGCTGGCAGAGTGGGTTTGGTTCTGGCGGAGTGGGTTTGGGTCTGGCGGAGTGGGTTTGGGGTCTGGCGGAGTGGGTTTGGGGTCTATCGGAGTGGATTTGGGGTCTGACGGAGTGGGTTTGGGTCTGGCGCAGTGGGTTTGGGTGTGGCGGAGTGGGTTTGGGTCTGGCGGAGTGGGTTTGGGGTCTGGCGGAGTGGGTTTGGGGTCTGGCAGAGTGGGTTTGGGGTCTGGCGGAGTGGGTTTGGGTCTGGCACAGTGGGTTTGGGTCTAACAGAGTGCGTTTGGGTCTGGCGGAGTGGGTTTGGGTCTGGCGGAGTGGGTCTGGGTCTGGCGGAGTGGGTTTGGGTTTAGCGGAGTGGGTTTGGGTCTGGCGGAGTGGGTTTGGGTCTGGCGGAGTGGGTTCGGGTCTGGCGGACTGGGTTTGGGTCTGGCGGAGTGGGTTTGGGTCTGGCGGAGTGGGTTTGGGTCTGGTGGAGTGGGTTTGGGTCTAGCGGTGGGTTTGGGTCTGGCGGAGTGGGTTAGGGTCTGGCGGGGTGGGTTTGGGTCTGGCGGAGTGGGTTTGGGTCTGGCGGAGTGGGTTTGGGGCTGGCGGTGTGGGTTTGGGTCTGGCAGAGTGGGTTTGGGTCTCGCGGAGTGGGTTCGGGTCTGGCGGAGTGGGTTTGGGTCTGGCGGAGTGGGTTCGTGTCTGGCTGAGTGGGTTGGGGTCTGGCGGAGTGGGTTAGGGTGTGGCGGAGTGGGTTCGGCTCTGGCGGAGTGGGTTCGGGTCTGGCGGAGTGTGCTCGGGTCTGGCGGAGTGGGTTTGGGTCTGTCGGAGTGGGTTTGGGTCTGGCGGAGTGGGTTTGGGTCTGGCGGAGTGGGATTGGGTCTGGCGGAGTGGGTTTGGGTCTGGCGGAGTGGGTTTGGTTCTGGCGGAGTGGGTATGGGTCTGGTGGAGTGGGGTGGGGTCTGGCGGTGCGCGTTTGGGTCTGGCGGAGTGGGTTTGGGTCTGGCTGAGTGGGTTCGGGTCTGGCGGAGTGGGTTCGGGTCTGGCGGAGTGGGTTGGGGTGTGGCGGAGTGGGTTGGGGTGTGGCGGAGTGGGTTCAGCTCTGGCGGAGTGGGTTCGGTTCTGGCGGAGTGTGCTCGGGTCTGGCGGAGTGGGTTCGGGTCTGGCGCATTGGGTTCGGGTCTGGCGGAGTGAGTTTGGGGCTGGCGGAGTGGGTTTGGGTCTGGCCGAGTGGGTTGGGGTCTGGCCGAGTGGGTTCGGGTCTGGCCGAGTGGGTTCGGGTGTGGCGGTGTGGGTTGGGGTCTGGCGGAGTGCGTTGGGGTCTGGCGGAGTGGGTTCGGGTCTGGCGGAGTGGGTTGGGGTCTGGCGGAGTGGGTTGGGGTCTGGTGGAGTGGGTTGGGGTCTGGCGGAGTGGGTTGCGGTCTGGCGGAGTGGGTTTGGGTCTGGCGGAGTGGGGTTGGGTCTGGCGGAGTGGGCTTTGGTCTGGCGGAGTGGGTTTGGGTCTGGCGGAGTGGGTTTGTGTCTGGCGGAGTGGGTTTGGGTCTGGCGGAGTGGGTTTTGGTCTGGCGGAATGGGTTTGGGTCTGGCGGAGTGGGTTCGGGTCTGGCGGAGTGGGTTTTGGTCTGGCTGAGTGGGTTTGGGGCTGGCGGAGTGGGTTTGGGTCTGGCGGAGTGGGTTTGGGTCTGGCAGAGTGGGGTTGGGTCTGGCGGAGTGGGTTGGGGTCTGGCAGAGTGGGTTTGGGTCTGGCAGAGTGGGTTGGGGTCTGGCGGTGTGGGTTTGGGTCTGGCGGAGTGGGATTGGGTCTGGCGGAGTGGGTTTGGGTCTGGCGGAGTGGGTTTGGTTCTAGCAGAGTGGGTATGGGTCTGGCGGGGTGGGGTGGGGTCTGGCGGTGTGCGTTTGGGTCTGGCGGAGTGGGTTCGGGTCTGGCTGAGTGGGTTGGGGTCTGGCAGAGTGGGTTTGGGTCTGGCAGAGTGGGTTGGGGTCTGGCGGTGTGGGTTTGGGTCTGGCGGAGTGGGTTTGGGTCTGGCGGAGTGGGTTTGGGTCTGGCAGAGTGGGTTGGGGTCTGGCGGTGTGGGTTTGGGTCTGGCGGAGTGGGTTTGGGTCTGGCGGAGTGGGTTTGGGTCTGGCGGAGTGGGTTTGGGTCTGGCGGAGTGGGTTGGGGTCTGGCCGAGTGGGTTCGGGTCTGGCCGAGGGTGTTCGGGTGTGGCGGTGTGGGTTCGGGTCTGGCGGAGTGCATTGGGGTCTGGCGGAGTGGGTTGGCGTCTGGCGGAGTGGGTTGCGGTCTGGCGGAGTGGGTTTGGGTCTGGCGGAGTGGGGTTGGGTCTGGCGGAGTGGGCTTTGGTCTGGCGGAGTGGGTTTGGGTCTGGCGGAGTGGGTTTGGGTCTGGCGGAGTGGGGTTGGGTCTGGCGGAGTGGGTTTTGGTCTGGCTGAGTGGGTTTGGGGCTGGCAGAGTGGGTTTGGTTCTGGCGGAGTGGGTTTGGGTCTGGCGGAGTGGGTTTGGGGTCTGGCGGAGTGGGTTTGGGGTCTATCGGAGTGGATTTGGGGTCTGACGGAGTGGGTTTGGGTCTGGCGCAGTGGGTTTGGGTGTGGCGGAGTGGGTTTGGGTCTGGCGGAGTGGGTTTGGGGTCTGGCGGAGTGGGTTTGGGGTCTGGCAGAGTGGGTTTGGGGTCTGGCGGAGTGGGTTTGGGTCTGGCACAGTGGGTTTGGGTCTAACAGAGTGCGTTTGGGTCTGGCGGAGTGGGTTTGGGTCTGGCGGAGTGGGTCTGGGTCTGGCGGAGTGGGTTTGGGTTTAGCGGAGTGGGTTTGGGTCTGGCGGAGTGGGTTTGGGTCTGGCGGAGTGGGTTCGGGTCTGGCGGACTGGGTTTGGGTCTGGCGGAGTGGGTTTGGGTCTGGCGGAGTGGGTTTGGGTCTGGTGGAGTGGGTTTGGGTCTAGCGGTGGGTTTGGGTCTGGCGGAGTGGGTTAGGGTCTGGCGGGGTGGGTTTGGGTCTGGCGGAGTGGGTTTGGGTCTGGCGGAGTGGGTTTGGGGCTGGCGGTGTGGGTTTGGGTCTGGCAGAGTGGGTTTGGGTCTCGCGGAGTGGGTTCGGGTCTGGCGGAGTGGGTTTGGGTCTGGCGGAGTGGGTTCGGGTCTGGCTGAGTGGGTTGGGGTCTGGCGGAGTGGGTTAGGGTGTGGCGGAGTGGGTTCGGCTCTGGCGGAGTGGGTTCGGGTCTGGCGGAGTGTGCTCGGGTCTGGCGGAGTGGGTTTGGGTCTGTCGGAGTGGGTTTGGGTCTGGCGGAGTGGGTTTGGGTCTGGCGGAGTGGGATTGGGTCTGGCGGAGTGGGTTTGGGTCTGGCGGAGTGGGTTTGGTTCTGGCGGAGTGGGTATGGGTCTGGTGGAGTGGGGTGGGGTCTGGCGGTGCGCGTTTGGGTCTGGCGGAGTGGGTTTGGGTCTGGCTGAGTGGGTTCGGGTCTGGCGGAGTGGGTTCGGGTCTGGCGGAGTGGGTTGGGGTGTGGCGGAGTGGGTTGGGGTGTGGCGGAGTGGGTTCAGCTCTGGCGGAGTGGGTTCGGTTCTGGCGGAGTGTGCTCGGGTCTGGCGGAGTGGGTTCGGGTCTGGCGCATTGGGTTCGGGTCTGGCGGAGTGAGTTTGGGGCTGGCGGAGTGGGTTTGGGTCTGGCCGAGTGGGTTGGGGTCTGCCCGAGTGGGTTCGGGTCTGGCCGAGTGGGTTCGGGTGTGGCGGTGTGGGTTGGGGTCTGGCGGAGTGCGTTGGGGTCTGGCGGAGTGGGTTCGGGTCTGGCGGAGTGGGTTGGGGTCTGGCGGAGTGGGTTGGGGTCTGGTGGAGTGGGTTGGGGTCTGGCGGAGTGGGTTGCGGTCTGGCGGAGTGGGTTTGGGTCTGGCGGAGTGGGGTTGGGTCTGGCGGAGTGGGCTTTGGTCTGGCGGAGTGGGTTTGGGTCTGGCGGAGTGGGTTTGTGTCTGGCGGAGTGGGTTTGGGTCTGGCGGAGTGGGTTTTGGTCTGGCGGAATGGGTTTGGGTCTGGCGGAGTGGGTTCGGGTCTGGCGGAGTGGGTTTTGGTCTGGCTGAGTGGGTTTGGGGCTGGCGGAGTGGGTTTGGGTCTGGCGGAGTGGGTTTGGGTCTGGCAGAGTGGGGTTGGGTCTGGCGGAGTGGGTTGGGGTCTGGCAGAGTGGGTTTGGGTCTGGCAGAGTGGGTTGGGGTCTGGCGGTGTGGGTTTGGGTCTGGCGGAGTGGGTTTGGGTCTGGCGGAGTGGGTTTGGGTCTGGCGGAGTGGGTTTGGGTCTGGCGGAGTGGGTTTGGTTCTGGTGGAGTGGGTTTGGGTCTGGCGGAGTGGGTTGGGTTCTGGCGGTGTGGGTTTGGGTCTGGCGGAGTGGGTTTGGGTCTGGCGGTGTGGGTTTGGGTCTGGCGGAGTGGGTTTGGGTCTGGCGGTGTGGGCATGGGTCTGGCGGAGTGGGTTTGGGTCTGGCGGAGTGGGTTTGGGTCTGGCGGAGTGGGTTTGGGTCTGGCGGAGTGGGTTTGGGTCTGGCGGAGTGGGTTTGGGTCTTGCGGAGTGGATTTGGGTCTGGTGGTGTGGGTTTGGGTCTGGCGGAGTGCGTTTGGGTCGGGCGGAGTGGGTTTGGGTCTGGCGGAGTGGGTTTGTGTCTGGCGGAGTGGGTTTGGGTCTGGCGGAGTGGGTTTGGGTCTGGCGGAGTGGGTTTGGGTCTGGGGGAGTTGGTTTTGGTCTGGCGGAGTGGGTTTGGGTCTGGCGGAGTGGGTTTGGGTCTGGCAGAGTGGGTTTGGGTCTGGCGGAGTGGGTTTGGGTCTTGCGGAGTGGATTTGGGTCTGGCGGTGTGGGTTTGGGTCTGGCGGAGTGCGTTTGGGTCGGGCGGAGTGGGTTTGGGTCTGGCGGAGTGGGTTTGGGTCTGGCGGAGTGGGTTTGGTTCTGGCGGAGTGGGTTTGGGTCTGGCGGAGTGGGTTTGGGTCTGGCGGAGTGGGTTCGGGTCTGGCGGAGTGGGTTCGGGTCTGACGGAGTGAGTACGGGTCTGGCGGAGTGGGTCCGGGTCTGGCGGAGAGGGTTTGGGTCTGGCGGAGTGGGTTTGGGTCTGGCGGAGTGGGTTTGGGTCTGGCGGAGTGGGTTTGGTTCTAGCAGAGTGGGTATGGGTCTGGCGGAGTGGGGTGGGGTCTGGCGCTGTGCGTTTGGGTCTGACGGAGTGGGTTCGGGTCTGGCTGAGTGGGTTGGGGTCTGGCAGAGTGGGTTTGGATCTGGCAGAGTGGGTTGGGGTCTGGCGGCGTGGGTTTGGGTCTGGCGGAGTGGGATTGGGTCTGGCGGAGTGGGTTTGGGTCTGGCGGAGTGGGTTTGGGTCTGGCAGAGTGGGTTGGGGTCTGGCGGTGTGGGTTTGGGTCTGGCGGAGTGGGTTTGGGTCTGGCGGAGTGGGTTTGGGTCGGGCGGAGTGGGTTTGGGTCTGGCGGAGTGGGTTGGGGTCTGGCCGAGTGGGTTCGGGTCTGGCCGAGTGGGTTCGGGTGTGGCGGTGTGGGTTCGGGTCTGGCGGAGTGCATTGGGGTCTGGCGGAGTGGGTTGAGGTCTGGCGGAGTGGGTTGCGGTCTGGCGGAGTGGGTTTGGGTCTGGCGGAGTGGGGTTGGGTCTGGCGGAGTGGGCTTTGGTCTGGCGGAGTGGGTTTGGGTCTGGCGGAGTGGGTTTGGGTCTGGCGGAGTGGGGTTGGGTCTGGCGGAGTTGGTTTTGGTCTGGCTGAGTGGGTTTGGGGCTGGCGGAGTGGGTTTGGTTCTGGCGGAGTGGGTTTGGGTCTGGCGGAGTGGGTTTGGGGTCTGGCGGAGTGGGTTTGGGGTCTATCGGAGTGGATTTGCGGTCTGACGGAGTGGGTTTGGGTCTGGCGCAGTGGGTTTGGGTCTGGCGGAGTGGGTTTGGGTCTGGCGGAGTGGGTTTGGGGTCTGGCGGAGTGGGTTTGGGGTCTGGCAGAGTGGGTTTGGGGTCTGGCGGAGTGGGTTTGGGTCTGGCACAGTGGGTTTGGGTCTAACAGAGTGCGTTTGGGTCTGGCGGAGTGGGTTTGGGTCTGGCGGAGTGGGTCTGGGTCTGGCGGAGTGGGTTTGGGTTTAGCGGAGTGGGTTTGGGTCTGGCGGAGTGGGTTTGGGTCTGGCGGGGTGGGTTCGGGTCTGGCGGACTGGGTTTGGGTCTGGCGGAGTGGGTTTGTGTCTGGCGGAGTGGGTTTGGGTCTGGTGGAGTGGGTTTGGGTCTAGCGGTGGGTTTGGGTCTGGCGGAGTGGGTTAGGGTCTGGCGGGGTGGGTTTGGGTCTGGCGGAGTGGGTTTGGGTCTGGCGGAGTGGGTTTGGGGCTGGCGGTGTGGGTTTGGGTCTGGCAGAGTGGGTTTGGGCCTCGCGGAGTGGGTTCGGGTCTGGCGGAGTGGGTTTGGGTCTGGCGGAGTGGGTTCGGGTCTGGCTGAGTGGGTTCGGGTCTGGCGGAGTGGGTTCGGGTCTGGCGGAGTGGGTTGGGGTCTGGCAGAGTGGGTTAGGGTGTGGCGGAGTGGGTTCGGCTCTGGCGGAGTGGGTTCGGGTCTGGCGGAGTGTGCTCGGGTCTGGCGGAGTGGGTTTGGGTCTGTCGGAGTGGGTTTGGGTCTGGCGGAGTGGGTTTGGGTCTGGCGGAGTGGGATTGGGTCTGGCGGAGTGGGTTTGGGTCTGGCGGAGTGGGTTCGGGTCTGGCGCATTGGGTTCGGGTCTGGCGGAGTGAGTTTGGGGCTGGCGGAGTGGGTTTGGGTCTGGCCGAGTGGGTTGGGGTCTGGCCGAGTGGGTTCGGGTCTGGCCGAGTGGGTTCGGGTGTGGCGGTGTGGGTTGGGGTCTGGCGGAGTGCGTTGGGGTCTGGCGGAGTGGGTTCGGGTCTGGCGGAGTGGGTTGGGGTCTGGCGGAGTGGGTTGGGGTCCGGTGGAGTGGGTTGGGGTCTGGCGGAGTGGGATGCGGTCTGGCGGAGTGGGTTTGGGTCTGGCGGAGTGGGGTTGGGTCTGGCGGAGTGGGCTTTGGTCTGGCGGAGTGGGTTTGGGTCTGGCGGAGTGGGTTTGTGTCTGGCGGAGTGGGTTTGGGTCTGGCGGAGTGGGTTTTGGTCTGGCGGAATGGGTTTGGGTCTGGCGGAGTGGGTTCGGGTCTGGCGGAGTGGGTTTTGGTCTGGCTGAGTGGGTTTGGGGCTGGCGGAGTGGGTTTGGGTCTGGCGGAGTGGGTTTGGGTCTGGCAGAGTGGGGTTGGGTCTGGCGGAGTGGGTTGGGGTCTGGCAGAGTGGGTTTGGGTCTGGCAGAGTGGGTTGGGGTCTGGCGGTGTGGGTTTGGGTCTGGCGGAGTGGGTTTGGGTCTGGCGGAGTGGGTTTGGGTCTGGCGGAGTGGGTTTGGGTCTGGCGGAGTGGGTTTGGTTCTGGTGGAGTGGGTTTGGGTCTGGCGGAGTGGGTTGGGTTCTGGCGGTGTGGGTTTGGGTCTGGCGGAGTGGGTTTGGGTCTGGCGGTGTGGGTTTGGGTCTGGCGGAGTGGGTTTGGGTCTGGCGGTGTGGGCATGGGTCTGGCGGAGTGGGTTTGGGTCTGGCGGAGTGGGTTTGGGTCTGGCGGAGTGGGTTTGGGTCTGGCGGAGTGGGTTTGGGTCTGGCGGAGTGGGTTTGGGTCTTGCGCAGTGGATTTGGGTCTGGCGGTGTGGGTTTGGGTCTGGCGGAGTGCGTTTGGGTCGGGCGGAGTGGGTTTGGGTCTGGCGGAGTGGGTTTGTGTCTGGCGGAGTGGGTTTGGGTCTGGCGGAGTGGGTTTGGGTCTGGCGGAGTGGGTTTGGGTCTGGGGGAGTTGGTTTTGGTCTGGCGGAGTGGGTTTGGGTCTGGCGGAGTGGGTTTGGGTCTGGCAGAGTGGGTTTGGGTCTGGCGGAGTGGGTTTGGGTCTTGCGGAGTGGATTTGGGTCTGGCGGTGTGGGTTTGGGTCTGGCGGAGTGCGTTTGGGTCGGGCGGAGTGGGTTTGGGTCTGGCGGAGTGGGTTTGGGTCTGGCGGAGTGGGTTTGGTTCTGGCGGAGTGGGTTTGGGTCTGGCGGAGTGGGTTTGGGTCTGGCGGAGTGGGTTCGGGTCTGGCGGAGTGGGTTCGGGTCTGACGGAGTGAGTACGGGTCTGGCGGAGTGGGTCCGGGTCTGGCGGAGAGGGTTTGGGTCTGGCGGAGTGGGTTTGGGTCTGGCGGAGTGGGTTTGGGTCTGGCGGAGTGGGTTTGGTTCTAGCAGAGTGGGTATGGGTCTGGCGGAGTGGGGTGGGGTCTGGCGGTGTGCGTTTGGGTCTGGCGGAGTGGGTTCGGGTCTGGCTGAGTGGGTTGGGGTCTGGCAGAGTGGGTTTGGGTCTGGCAGAGTGGGTTGGGGTCTGGCGGTGTGGGTTTGGGTCTGGCGGAGTGGGATTGGGTCTGGCGGAGTGGGTTTGGGTCTGGCGGAGTGGGTTTGGGTCTGGCAGAGTGGGTTGGGGTCTGGCGGTGTGGGTTTGGGTCTGGCGGAGTGGGTTTGGGTCTGGCGGAGTGGGTTTGGGTCGGGCGGAGTGGGTTTGGGTCTGGCGGAGTGGGTTGGGGTCTGGCCGAGTGGGTTCGGGTCTGGCCGAGTGGGTTCGGGTGTGGCGGTGTGGGTTCGGGTCTGGCGGAGTGCATTGGGGTCTGGCGGAGTGGGTTGAGGTCTGGCGGAGTGGGTTGCGGTCTGGCGGAGTGGGTTTGGGTCTGGCGGAGTGGGGTTGGGTCTGGCGGAGTGGGCTTTGGTCTGGCGGAGTGGGTTTGGGTCTGGCGGAGTGGGTTTGGGTCTGGCGGAGTGGGGTTGGGTCTGGCGGAGTGGGTTTTGGTCTGGCTGAGTGGGTTTGGGGCTGGCGGAGTGGGTTTGGTTCTGGCGGAGTGGGTTTGGGTCTGGCGGAGTGGGTTTGGGGTCTGGCGGAGTGGGTTTGGGGTCTATCGGAGTGGATTTGCGGTCTGACGGAGTGGGTTTGGGTCTGGCGCAGTGGGTTTGGGTCTGGCGGAGTGGGTTTGGGTCTGGCGGAGTGGGTTTGGGGTCTGGCGGAGTGGGTTTGGGGTCTGGCAGAGTGGGTTTGGGGTCTGGCGGAGTGGGTTTGGGTCTGGCACAGTGGGTTTGGGTCTAACAGAGTGCGTTTGGGTCTGGCGGAGTGGGTTTGGGTCTGGCGGAGTGGGTCTGGGTCTGGCGGAGTGGGTTTGGGTTTAGCGGAGTGGGTTTGGGTCTGGCGGAGTGGGTTTGGGTCTGGCGGGGTGGGTTCGGGTCTGGCGGACTGGGTTTGGGTCTGGCGGAGTGGGTTTGTGTCTGTCGGAGTGGGTTTGGGTCTGGTGGAGTGGGTTTGGGTCTAGCGGTGGGTTTGGGTCTGGCGGAGTGGGTTAGGGTCTGGCGGGGTGGGTTTGGGTCTGGCGGAGTGGGTTTGGGTCTGGCGGAGTGGGTTTGGGGCTGGCGGTGTGGGTTTGGGTCTGGCAGAGTGGGTTTGGGTCTCGCGGAGTGGGTTCGGGTCTGGCGGAGTGGGTTTGGGTCTGGCGGAGTGGGTTCGGGTCTGGCTGAGTGGGTTCGGGTCTGGCGGAGTGGGTTCGGGTCTGGCCCAGTGGGTTGGGGTCTGGCAGAATGGGTTAGGGTGTGGCGGAGTGGGTTCGGCTCTGGCGGAGTGGGTTCGGGTCTGGCGGAGTGTGCTCGGGTCTGGCGGAGTGGGTTTGGGTCTGTCGGAGTGGGTTTGGGTCTGGCGGAGTGGGTTTGGGTCTGGCGGAGTGGGATTGGGTCTGGCGGAGTGGGTTTGGGTCTGGCGGAGTGGGTTTGGTTCTGGCGGAGTGGATATGGGTCTGGCGGAGTGGGGTGGGGTCTGGCGGTGTGCGTTTGGGTCTGGCGGAGTGGGTTCGGGTCTGGCTGAGTGGGTTCGGGTCTGGCGGAGTGGGTTCGGGTCTGGCGGAGTGGGTTGGGGTGTGGCGGAGTGGGTTGGGGTGTGGCGGAGTGGGTTCAGCTCTGGCGGAGTGGGTTCGGTTCTGGCGGAGTGTGCTTGGGTCTGGCGGAGTGGGTTCGGGTCTGGCGCATTGGGTTCGGGTCTGGCGGAGTGAGTTTGGGGCTGGCGGAGTGGGTTTGGGTCTGGCCGAGTGGGTTGGGGTCTGGCCGAGTGGGTTCGGGTCTGGCCGAGTGGGTTCGGGTGTGGCGGTGTGGGTTGGGGTCTGGCGGAGTGCGTTGGGGTCTGGCGGAGTGGGTTCGGGTCTGGCGGAGTGGGTTGGGGTCTGGCGGAGTGGGTTGGGGTCTGGTGGAGTGGGTTGGGGTCTGGCGGAGTGGGTTGCGGTCTGGCGGAGTGGATTTGGGTCTGGCGGAGTGGGGTTGGGTCTGGCGGAGTGGGCTTTGGTCTGGCGGAGTGGGTTTGGGTCTGGCGGAGTGGGTTTGTGTCTGGCGGAGTGGGTTTGGGTCTGGCGGAGTGGGTTTTGGTCTGGCGGAATGGGTTTGGGTCTGGCGGAGTGGGTTCGGGTCTGGCGGAGTGGGTTTTGGTCTGGCTGAGTGGGTTTGGGGCTGGCGGAGTGGGTTTGGGTCTGGCGGAGTGGGTTTGGTTCTGGCAGAGTGGGGTTGGGTCTGGCGGAGTGGGTTGGGGTCTGGCAGAGTGGGTTTGGGTCTGGCAGAGTGGGTTGGGGTCTGGCGGTGTGGGTTTGGGTCTGGCGGAGTGGGTTTGGGTCTGGCGGAGTGGGTTTGGTTCTGGCGGAGTGGGTTTGGTTCTGGCGGAGTGGGTTGGGTTCTGGCGGTGTGGGTTTGGGTCTGGCGGAGTGGGTTTGGGTCTGGCGGAGTGGGTTTGGGTCTGGCGGAGTGGGTTTGGGTCTGGCGGTGTGGGCATGGGTCTGGCGGAGTGGGTTTGGGTCTGGCGGAGTGGGTTTGGGTCTGGCGGAGTGGGTTTGGGTCTGGCGGAGTGGGTTTGGGTCTGGCGGAGTGGGTTTGGGTCTGGCAGAGTGGGTTTGGGTCTGGCGGAGTGGGTTTGGGTCTTGCGGAGTGGATTTGGGTCTGGCGGTGTGGGTTTGGGTCTGGCGGAGTGCGTTTGGGTCGGGCGGAGTGGGTTTGGGTCTGGCGGAGTGGGTTTGGGTCTGGCGGAGTGGGTTTGGTCCTGGCGGAGTGGGTTTGGGTCTGGCGGAGTGGGTTTGGGTCTGGCGGAGTGGGTTGGGGTCTGGCGGAGTGGGTTCGGGTCTGGCGGAGTGGGTTCGGGTCTGACGGAGTGAGTACGGGTCTGGCGGAGTGGGTCCGCGTCTGGCGGAGAGGGTTTGGGTCTGGCGGAGTGGGTTTGGGTCTGGCGGAGTGGGTTTGGGTCTGGCGGAGTGGGTTTGGGTCTGGCGGAGTGGGTTTTGGTCTGGCGGAGTGGGTTTTGGTCTGGCGGAGTGGGTTTGGGTCTGGCGGAGTGGGTTGGGGTCTGGCGGAGTGGGTTCGGGTCTGGCGGAGTGGGTTTGGGTCTGGCGGAGTGGGTTTGGCGTCTGGCAGAGTGGGGTTGCGGACTGGCGGAGTGGGTTTGGGGTCTGGCGGAGTGGGTTTGGTTCTGGCACAGTGGGTTTGGGTCTAACAGAGTGCGTTTGGGTCTGGCGGAGTGGGCTTGGGTCTGCCGGAGTAGGTTTTGGTCTGTCGGACTGGTTTGGGTCTGGCGGAGTTGGTTTGGGTCTGGCAGAGTGGGCTTGGGTCTGGCGGAGTGGGCTTGGATCTGGCGGAGTGGGTTTGGGTCTGGGGGAGTGGGCTTGGGTCTGGCGGAGTGGGTTTGGGTCTGGGGGAGTGGGTTTGGGTCTGGCGGAGTGGGTTTGTGTCTGGCAGAGTGGGTTTGGGTCTGGCGGAGTGGGTTTTGGTCTAGAGGAGTGGGTTTGGGTTTGGGTCTAGCGGAGTGGGTTTGGGTCTAGCGGAGTGGGTTTGTGTCTAGCGGAGTGGGTTTGTGTTTGGGTCAAGCGGAGTGGGTTTGGGTCTGGCGGAGTGGGTTTGGGTCTGGCGGAGTGGGTTTGGGTCTGGCGGAGTGGGTTTGGGTCTGGCGGAGTGGGTTTGGGTCTGGCGGAGGGGGTTAGGTCTGGCGGAGTGGGTTTGGGTCTGGCGGAATGGGCTTGGGTCTGGCGGAGTGGGTTTGGGTCTCGCGGACTGGGTTTGGGTCTAGCAGAGTGGGTTTGGGTCTAGCGGAGTGGGTTTGGGTCTAGCGGAGTGGGTTTGGGTTTGGGTCTAGCGGAGTGGGTTTGGGTTTGGGTCGAGCGGAGTGGGTTTGGATCTGGCGGAGTGGGTTTGGGTCTAGCGGTGTGGGTTTGTGTCTAGCGGAGTGGGTTTGTGTTTGGGTCGAGCGGAGTGGGTTTGGGTTTGGGTATAGTCGAGTGAGTTTGGGTTTGGGTCCAGTTGAGTGTGTTTGGGTCTAGCGGAGTGGGTGTGGGTCTCGCGGAGTGGGTTTGGGTTTAGCGGAGTGGGTTCAGGTCTGGCGGAGTGGGTTCGGGTCTGGCGGAGTGGGTTGGTGTCTGGCGGAGTGGGTTGGGGTCTTGCGGAGTGGGTTTGGGTCTGGCGGAGTGGGTTTTGGTCTGGCGGAGTGGGTTTGTGTCTGGCGGAGTGGGTTTGGGTCTGGCGCAGTGGGTTTGGGTCTGGCGGAGTGGGTTGGGGTCTGGCGGAGTGGGTTTGGGTCTGGCAGAGTGGGTTTGGGGTCTGGCGGAGTGGGTTTGGTTCTGGCGCAGTGGGTTTGGTTCTGGCGGAGTGGGTTTGGGTCTGGCGGAGTGGGTTTGGGTCTGGCGGAGTGGGCTTGGGTCTGGCGGAGTGGGCTTGGATCTGGCGGAGTGGGTTTGGGGTCTGGCGGAGTGGGTTTGGGTCTGGCGGAGTGGGTTTGGGTCTCGCGGAGTTGGTTTGGGTCTGGCGGAGTGGGTTTGTGTCTCGCAGAGTGGGTTTGGGTCTGGCGGTGTGGGTTTTGGTCTAGCGGAGTGGCTTTGTGTTTGGGTCAAGCGGAGTGGGTTTGGGTCTGGCGGAGTGGGTTTGGGTCTGGCGGTGTGGGTTTGGGTTTTGCGGAGTGGGTTTGGGGTCTGTCGGAGGGGCTTTGGGGTCTGTCGGAGTGGTTTTGGGGTCTGGCGGAGTGGGTTTGGGTCTGGCGGAGTGGGTTTGGGTCTGGCGGAGTGGGTTTTGGTCTGGCGGAGTGGGTTTTGGTCTGCCGGAGTGGGTTTGGGTCTGGCGGAGTGGGTTTGGGTCTGGCGGAATGGGTTTGGGGCTGGCGGAGTGGGTTTCGGTCTGGCGGTGTGGGTTTGGGTTTGGCGGAGTGGCTTTGGGGTCTGGCGGAGGGGCTTTGGGGTCTGGCGGAGTGGGTTTGTGTCTGGCAGAGTGGGTTTGGGTCTGGCGGAGTGGGTTTTGGTCTAGAGGAGTGGGTTTGGGTTTGGGTCTAGCGGAGTGGGTTTGGGTCTAGCGGAGTGGGTTTGTGTCTAGCGGAGTGGGTTTGTGTTTCGGTCAAGCGGAGTGGGTTTGGGTCTGGCGGAGTGGGTTTGGGTCTAGCGGAGTGGGTTTGGGTCTGGCGGAGTGGGTTCGGGGTCTGGCGTAGGGTCTTTGGGGTCTGCCGGAGTGGTTTTGGGGTCAGGCGGAGTGGGTTTGGGTCTGGCGGAGTGGGTTTGGGTCTGGCGGAGTGGGTTTGGGTCTGGCGGAGGGGGTTGGGTCTGGCGGAGTGGGTTTGGGTCTGGCGGAGTGGGCTTGGGTCTGGCGGAGTGGGTTTGGGTCTCGCGGACTGGGTTTGGGTCTAGCAGAGTGGGTTTGGGTCTAGCGGAGTGGGTTTGGGTCTAGCGGAGTGGGTTTGGGTTTGGGTCTAGCGGAGTGGGTTTGGGTTTGGGTCTAGCGGAGTGGGTTTGGGTCTAGCGGAGTGGGTTTGGGTTTGGGTCTAGCGGAGTGGGTTTGGGTTTGGGTCTAGCGGAGTGGGTTTGGGTCTGGCGGAGTGGGTTTGGGTCTAGCGGAGTGGGTTTGGGTCTTGCGGAGTGGGTTTGGGTTTGGGTCTAGCGGAGTGGGTTTGGGTTTGGGTCTAGCGGAGTGGGTTTGGGTCTAGCGGAGTGGGTTTGGGTTTGGGTCTAGCGGAGTGGGTTTGGGTTTGGGTCTAGCGGAGTGGGTTTGGGTCTGGCGGAGTGGGTTTGGGTCTAGCGGAGTGGGTTTGTGTCTAGCGGAGTGGGTTTATGTTTGGGTCGAGCGGAGTGGGTTTGGGTTTGGGTATAGTCGAGTGGGTTTGGGTTTGGGTCCAGTTGAGTGTGTTTGGGTCTAGCGGAGTGGGTGTGGGTCTAGCGGAGTGGGTTTGGGTTTAGCGGAGTGGGTTCAGGTCTGGCGGAGTGGGTTCGGGTCTGGCGGAGTGGGTTGGTGTCTGGCGGAGTGGGTTGGGGTCTTGCGGAGTGGGTTTGGGTCTGGCGGAGTGGGTTTTGGTCTGGCGGAGTGGGTTTGTGTCTGGTGGAGTGGGTTTGGGTCTGGCGCAGTGGGTTTGGGTCTGGCGGAGTGGGTTGGGGTCTGGCGGAGTGGGTTTGGGTCTGGCGGAGTGGGTTTGGGGTCTGGCGTAGTGGGTTTGGTTCTGGCGCAGTGGGTTTGGTTCTGGCGGAGTGGGTTTGGGTCTGGCGGAGTTGGTTTGGGTCTGGCGGAGTGGGCTTGGGTCTGGCGGAGTGGGCTTGGATCTGGCGGAGTGGGTTTGGGGTCTGGCGGAGTGGGTTTGGGTCTGGCGGAGTGGGTTTGGGTCTGGCGGAGTTGGTTTGGGTCTGGCGGAGTGGGTTTGTGTCTCGCAGAGTGGGTTTGGGTCTGGCGGTGTGGGTTTTGGTCTAGCGGAGTGGCTTTGTGTTTGGGTCAAGCGGAGTGGGTTTGGGTCTGGCGGAGTGGGTTTGGGTCTGGCGGTGTGGGTTTGGGTTTGGCGGAGTGGGTTTGGGGTCTGGCGGAGGGGCTTTGGGGTCTGTCGGAGTGGTTTTGGGGTCTGGCGGAGTGGGTTTGGGTCTGGCGGAGTGGGTTTGGGTCTGGCGGAGTGGGTTTTGGTCTGGCGGAGTGGGTTTTGGTCTGCCGGAGTGGGTTTGGGTCTGGCGGAGTGGGTTTGGGTCTGGCGGAGTGGGTTTGGGTCTGGCGGAGTGGGTTTGGGTCTGGCGGAGTGGGTTTGGGTCTGGCGGAGGGGGTTTGGGTCTGGCGGAGTGGGTTTGGGTCTGGAGGAGTGGGCTTGGGTCTGGCGGAGTGGGTTTGGGTCTTGCGGACTGCGTTTGGGTCTAGCAGAGTGGGTTTGGGTCTAGCGGAGTGGGTTTGGGTCTAGCGGAGTGGGTTTGGGTTTGGGTCTAGCGGAGTGGGTTTGGGTTTGGGTCGAGCGGAGTGGGTTTGGGTCTAGCGGAGTGGGTTTGGGTCTAGTGGAGTGGGTTTGTGTCTGGCGGAGTGGGTTTGTGTTTGGGTCCAGCGGAGTGGTTTTGGGTTTGGGTATAGTGGAGTGGGTTTGGGTTTGAGTCTAGTTGAGTGTGTTTGTGTCTAGCGGAGTGGGTTTGGGTCCAGCAGAATGGGTTCGGGTCTGGCGGAGTGGGTTGGGGTCTGGCGGAGTGGGTTTGGGTCTGGCGGAGTGGGTTTGCATCTGGCGGAGTGGGCTTGGGTCTGGCGGAGTGGGCTTGGATCAGGCGGAGTGGGTTTGGGTCTGGCGGAGTGGGTTTGGGTCTGGCGGAGTGGGTTTGGGTCTGGCGGAGTGGGTTTGGGCCTGCGGTGTTGGTTTGGGTCTGGCAGAGTGGGTTTGGGTCTGGCGGAGTGGGTTTGGGTCTGGCGGAGTGGGTTTGGGTCTGGCGGAGTGGGTTTGGGTCTGGCGGAGTGGGTTTGGGTCTGGCGGAGTGGGCTTGGGTCTGGCGGAGTTGGCTTGGATCTGGTGGAGTGGGTTTGGGTCTGGGGGAGTGGGTTTGGGTCTGGCGGAGTGGGTTTGGGTCTGGCGGAGTGGGTTTGGGTCTGGCGGAGTGGGTTTGTGTCTGGCAGAGTGGGTTTGGGTCTGGCGGAGTGGGTTTTGGTCTAGAGGAGTGGGTTTGGGTTTGGGTCGAGCGGAGTGGGTTTGGGACTAGCGGAGTGGGTTTGTGTCTAGCGGAGTGGGTTTGTGTTTGGGTCAAGCGGAGTGGGTTTGGGTCTGGCGGAGTGGGTTTGGGTCTGGCGGAGTGGGTTTGGGTCTGGCGCAGTGGGTTCGGGGTCTGGCGTAGGGTCTTTGGGGTCTGCCGGAGTGGTTTTGGGGTCAGGCGGAGTGGGTTTGGGTCTGGCGGAGTGGGTTTGGGTCTGGCGGAGTGGGTTTGGGTCTGGCGGAGTGGGCTTGGGTCTGGCGGAGTGGGCTTGGGTCTGGCGGAGTGGGTTTGGGTCTGGCGGAGGGGGTTTTGGTCTAGCGGAGTGGCTTTGTGTATGGGTCAAGCGGAGTGGGTTTGGGTCTGGCGGAGTGGGTTTGGGTCTGGCGGTGTGGGTTTGGGTTTGGCGGAGTGGGTTTGGGGTCTGGTGGAGGGGCTTTGGGGTCTGTCGGAGTGGTTTTGGGGTCTGGCGGAGTGGGTTTGGGTCTGGCGGAGTGGGTTTGTGTCTAGCGGAGTGGGTTTGTGTTTGGGTCGAGCGGAGTGGGTTTGGGTTTGGGTATAGTCGAGTGGGTTTGGGTTTGGGTCCAGTTGAGTGTGTTTGGGTCTAGCGGAGTGGGTGTGGGTCTAGCAGAGTGGGTTTGGGTTTAGCGGAGTGGGTTCAGGTCTGGCGGAGTGGGTTCGGGTCTGGCGGAGTGGGTTGGTGTCTGGCGGAGTGGGTTGGGGTCTTGCGGAGTGGGTTTGGGTCTGGCGGAGCGGGTTTTGGTCTGGCGGAGTGGGTTTGTGTCTGGCGGAGTGGGTTTGGGTCTGGCGCAGTGGGTTTGGGTCTGGCGGAGTGGGTTGGGGTCTGGTGGAGTGGGTTTGGTTCTGGCGGAGTGGGTTTGGGGTCTGGCGGAGTGGGTTTGGTTCTGGCGGAGTGGGTTTGGTTCTGGCGGAGTGGGTTTGGGTCTGGCGGAGTGGGCTTGGGTCTGGCGGAGTGGGCTTGGATCAGGCGGAGTGGGTTTGGGTCTGGCGGAGTGGGTTTGGGTCTGGCGGAGTGGGTTTGGGTCTGGCGGAGTGGGTTTGGGCCTGCGGTGTTGGTTTGGGTCTGGCAGAGTGGGTTTGGGTCTGGCGGAGTGGGTTTGGGTCTGGCGGAGTGGGTTTGGGTCTGGCGGAGTGGGTTTGGGTCTGGCGGAGTGGGTTTGGGTCTGGCGGAGTGGGCTTGGGTCTGGCGGAGTTGGCTTGGATCTGGTGGAGTGGGTTTGGGTCTGGGGGAGTGGGTTTGGGTCTGGCGGAGTGGGTTTGGGTCTGGCGGAGTGGGTTTGGGTCTGGCGGAGTGGGTTTGTGTCTGGCAGAGTGGGTTTGGGTCTGGCGGAGTGGGTTTTGGTCTAGAGGAGTGGGTTTGGGTTTGGGTCGAGCGGAGTGGGTTTGGGACTAGCGGAGTGGGTTTGTGTCTAGCGGAGTGGGTTTGTGTTTGGGTCAAGCGGAGTGGGTTTGGGTCTGGCGGAGTGGGTTTGGGTCTGGCGGAGTGGGTTTGGGTCTGGCGCAGTGGGTTCGGGGTCTGGCGTAGGGTCTTTGGGGTCTGCCGGAGTGGTTTTGGGGTCAGGCGGAGTGGGTTTGGGTCTGGCGGAGTGGGTTTGGGTCTGGCGGAGTGGGTTTGGGTCTGGCGGAGTGGGCTTGGGTCTGGCGGAGTGGGCTTGGGTCTGGCGGAGTGGGTTTGGGTCTGGCGGAGGGGGTTTTGGTCTAGCGGAGTGGCTTTGTGTATGGGTCAAGCGGAGTGGGTTTGGGTCTGGCGGAGTGGGTTTGGGTCTGGCGGTGTGGGTTTGGGTTTGGCGGAGTGGGTTTGGGGTCTGGTGGAGGGGCTTTGGGGTCTGTCGGAGTGGTTTTGGGGTCTGGCGGAGTGGGTTTGGGTCTGGCGGAGTGGGTTTGTGTCTAGCGGAGTGGGTTTGTGTTTGGGTCGAGCGGAGTGGGTTTGGGTTTGGGTATAGTCGAGTGGGTTTGGGTTTGGGTCCAGTTGAGTGTGTTTGGGTCTAGCGGAGTGGGTGTGGGTCTAGCAGAGTGGGTTTGGGTTTAGCGGAGTGGGTTCAGGTCTGGCGGAGTGGGTTCGGGTCTGGCGGAGTGGGTTGGTGTCTGGCGGAGTGGGTTGGGGTCTTGCGGAGTGGGTTTGGGTCTGGCGGAGCGGGTTTTGGTCTGGCGGAGTGGGTTTGTGTCTGGCGGAGTGGGTTTGGGTCTGGCGCAGTGGGTTTGGGTCTGGCGGAGTGGGTTGGGGTCTGGTGGAGTGGGTTTGGTTCTGGCGGAGTGGGTTTGGGGTCTGGCGGAGTGGGTTTGGTTCTGGCGGAGTGGGTTTGGTTCTGGCGGAGTGGGTTTGGGTCTGGCGGAGTGGGTTTGGGTCTGGCGGAGTGGGCTTGGGTCTGGCGGAGTGGGCTTGGATCTGGCGGAGTGGGTTTGGGGTCTGGCGGAGTGGGTTTGGGTCTGGCGGAGTGGGTTTGGGTCTGGCGGAGTTGGTTTGGGTCTGGCGGAGTGGGTTTGGGTCTGGCGGAGTGGGTTTGGGTCTGGCGGAGTGGGTTTGGGTCTGGCGGAGTGGGTTTGGGTCTGGCGGAGTGGGCTTGGGTCTGGCGGAGTGGGCTTGGATCTGGCGGAGTGGGTTTGGGTCTGGCGGAGTGGGCTTGGGTCTGGCGGAGTGGGTTTGGGTCTGGCGGAGTGGGTTTTGGTCTAGAGGAGTGGGTTTGGGTTTGGGTATAGCAGAGTGGGTTTGGGTCTAGCGGAGTGGGTTTGTGTCTAGCGGAGTGGGTTTGTGTTTGGGTCAGGCGGAGTGGGTTTGGGTCTGGCGGAGTGGGTTTGGGTCTGGCGGAGTGGGTTTGGGTCTGGCGGTGGGTTTGGGTCTGGCTGAGTGGGTTAGGGTCTGGCGGAGTGGGTTTGGGTCTGGCGGAGTGGGTTTGGGTCTGGCGGAGTGGGCTTGGGTCTGGCGGAGTGGGCTTGGATCTGGCGGAGTGGGTTTGGGTCTGGCGGAGTGGGCTTGGGTCTGGCGGAGTGGGTTTGGGTCTGGCGGAGTGGGTTTGGGTCTGGCGGAGTGGGTTTGGGTCTGGCGGAGTGGGTTTGGGTCGGGCAGAGTGGGTTTGGGTCCGGCGGAGTGGGTTTTGGTCTGGCGGAGTGGGTTTGGGTCTGGCGGAGTGGGTTGGGGTCTGGCGGAGTGGGTTTGGGTCTAGCGGAGTGGGTTTGGGTTTGGGTCTAGCGGAGCGGGTTTGGGTTTGGGTCTAGCGGAGTGAGTTTGGGTCTAGCGGAGTGTGTTTGGGTCTAGCGGAGTGGGTTTGTGTCTAGCGGAGTGGGTTTGTGTCTAGCAGAGTGGCTTTGTGTTTGGGTCCAGCGGAGTGGGTTTGGGTTTGGGAATAGTGGAGTGGGTTTGGGTCCAGTTGAGTGTGTTTGGGTCTAGCAGAGTGGGTTTGGGTCTAGCGGAGTGGGTTCGGGTCTTGCTGAGTGGGTTCGGGTCTGGCGGAGTGGGTTCGGGACTGGCGGAGTGGGTTTGTGTGTGGCAGAGTGGGTTTGGGTCTGGCGGAGTGAGTTTTGGTCTAGAGGAATGGGTTTGGGGCTGGCGGAGTGGGTTTGGGTCTGGCAGAGTGGGTTTAGGTCTGGCGGAGTGGGTTTGGGTCTGGCGGAGTGGGTTTTGGTCTGGCGGAGTGGGTTTGTGTCTGGCGGAGTGGGTTTGGGTCTGGCGGAGTGGGTTTGGGTCTGGCGGAGTGGGTTTGGGTCTGGCGGAGTGGGTTTGGGTCTGGCGGAGTGGGTTTGGGTCTGGCGGAGGGGGTTGGGTCTGGCGGAGTGGGTTTGGGTCTGGCGGAGTGGGCTTGGGTCTGGCGGAGTGGGTTTGGGTCTCGCGGACTGGGTTTGGGTCTAGCAGAGTGGGTTTGGGTCTAGCGGAGTGGGTTTGGGTCTAGCGGAGTGGGTTTGGGTTTGGGTCTAGCGGAGTGGGTTTGGGTTTGGGTCTAGCGGAGTGGGTTTGGGTCTGGCGGAGTGGGTTTGGGTCTAGCGGAGTGGGTTTGTGTCTAGCGGAGTGGGTTTGTGTTTGGGTCGAGCGGAGTGGGTTTGGGTTTGGGTATAGTCGAGTGGGTTTGGGTTTGGGTCCAGTTGAGTGTGTTTGGGTCTAGCGGAGTGGGTGTGGGTCTAGCGGAGTGGGTTTGTGTTTAGCGGAGTGGGTTCAGGTCTGGCGGAGTGGGTTCGGGTCTGGCGGAGTGGGTTGGTGTCTGGCGGAGTGGGTTGGGGTCTTGCGGAGTGGGTTTGGGTCTGGCGGAGTGGGTTTTGGTCTGGCGGAGTGGGTTTGTGTCTGGCGGAGTGGGTTTGGGTCTGGCGCAGTGGGTTTGGGTCTGGCGGAGTGGGTTGGGGTCTGGCGGAGTGGGTTTGGGTCTGGCGGAGTGGGTTTGGGGTCTGGCGGAGTGGGTTTGGTTCTGGCGCAGTGGGTTTGGTTCTGGAGGAGTGGGTTTGGGTCTGGCGGAGTGGGTTTGGGTCTGGCGGAGTGGGCTTGGGTCTGGCGGAGTGGGCTTGGATCTGGCGGAGAGGGTATGGGGTCTGGCGGAGTGGGTTTGGGTCTGGCGGAGTGGGTTTGGGTCTGGCGGAGTTGGTTTGGGTCTGGCGGAGTGGGTTTGTGTCTCGCAGAGTGGGTTTGGGTCTGGCAGCGTGGGTTTTGGTCTAGCGGAGTGGCTTTGTGTATGGGTCAAGCGGAGTGGGTTTGGGTCTGGCGGAGTGGGTTTGGGTCTGGCGGTGTGGGTTTGGGTTTGGCGGAGTGGGTTTGGGGTCTGGTGGAGGGGCTTTGGGGTCTGTCGGAGTGGTTTTGGGGTCTGGCGGAGTGGGTTTGGGTCTGGCGGAGTGGGTTTGTGTCTAGCGGAGTGGGTTTGTGTTTGGGTCGAGCGGAGTGGGTTTGGGTTTGGGTATAGTCGAGTGGGTTTGGGTTTGGGTCCAGTTGAGTGTGTTTGGGTCTAGCGGAGTGGGTGTGGGTCTAGCGGAGTGGGTTTGGGTTTAGCGGAGTGGGTTCAGGTCTGGCGGAGTGGGTTCGGGTCTGGCGGAGTGGGTTGGTGTCTGGCGGAGTGGGTTGGGGTCTTGTGGAGTGGGTTTGGGTCTGGCGGAGTGGGTTTTGGTCTGGCGGAGTGGGTTTGTGTCTGGCGGAGTGGGTTTGGGTCTGGCGCAGTGGGTTTGGGTCTGGCGGAGTGGGTTGGGGTCTGGCGGAGTGGGTTTGGGTCTGGCGGAGTGGGTTTGGGGTCTGGCGGAGTGGGTTTGGTTCTGGCGCAGTGGGTTTGGTTCTGGCGGAGTGGGTTTGGGTCTGGCGGAGTGGGTTTGGGTCTGGCGGAGTGGGCTTGGGTCTGGCGGAGTGGGCTTGGATCTGGCAGAGTGGGTTTGGGGTCTGGCGGAGTGGGTTTGGGTCTGGCGGAGTGGGTTTGGGTCTGGCGGAGTTGGTTTGGGTCTGGCGGAGTGGGTTTGTGTCTCGCAGAGTGGGTTTGGGTCTGGCGGTGTGGGTTTTGGTCTAGCGGAGTGGCTTTGTGTATGGGTCAAGCGGAGTGGGTTTGGGTCTGGCGGAGTGGGTTTGGGTCTGGCGGTGTGGGTTTGGGTTTGGCGGAGTGGGTTTGGGGTCTGGTGGAGGGGCTTTGGGGTCTGTCGGAGTGGTTTTGGGGTCTGGCGGAGTGGGTTTGGGTCTGGCGGAGTGGGTTTGGGTCTGGCGGAATGGGTTTTGGTCTGGCGGAGTGGGTTTTGGTCTGCCGGAGTGGGTTTGGGTCTGGCGGAGTGGGTTTGGGTCTGGCGGAGTGGGTTTGGGTCTGGCGGAGTGGGTTTGGGTCTGGCGGAGTGGGTTTGGGTCTGGCGGAGGGGGTTTGTGTCTGGCGGAGTGGGTTTGGGTCTGGAGGAGTGGGCTTGGGTCTGGCGGAGTGGGTTTGGGTCTTGCGGACTGCGTTTGGGTCTAGCAGAGTGGGTTTGGGTCTAGCGGAGTGGGTTTGGGTCTAGCGGAGTGGGTTTGGGTTTGGGTCTAGCAGAGTGGGTTTGGGTTTGGGTCTAGCGGAGTGGGTTTGGGTCTTGTGGAGTGGGTTTGGGTCTAGTGGAGTGGGTTTGTGTCTAGCGGAGTGGGTTTGTGTTTGAGTCCAGCGGAGTGGTTTTGGGTTTGGGTATAGTGGAGTGGGTTTGGGTTTGAGTCTAGTTGAGTGTGTTTGGGTCTAGCGGAGTGGGTTTGGGTCCAGCGGAATGGGTTCGGGTCTGGCTGAGTGGGTTCGGGTCTGGCGGAGTGGGTTGGGGTCTGGCGGAGTGGGTTTGGGTCTGGCGGAGTGGGTTTGCATCTCGCGGAGTGGGCTTGGGTCTGGCGGAGTGGGCTTGGATCAGGCGGAGTGGGTTTGGGTCTGGCGGAGTGGCTTTGGGTCTGGCGGAGTGGGTTTGGGTCTGGCGGAGTGGGTTTGGGTCTGGCGGTGTTGGTTTGGGTCTGGCAGAGTGGGTTTGGGTCTGGCGGAGTGGGTTTGGGTCTGGCGGAGTGGGTTTGGGTCTGGCGGAGTGGGTTTGGGTCTGGCGGAGTGGGTTTGGGTCTGGCGGAGTGGGTTTGGGTCTGGCGGAGTGGGTTTGGGTCGGGCAGAGTGGGTTTGGGTCCGGCGGAGTGGGTTTTGGTCTGGCGGAGTGGGTTTGGGTCTGGCGGAGTGGGTTGGGGTCTGGCGGAGTGGGTTTGGGTCTAGCGGAGTGGGTTTGGGTTTGGGTCTAGCGGAGCGGGTTTGGGTTTGGGTCTAGCGGAGTGAGTTTGGGTCTAGCGGAGTGTGTTTGGGTCTAGCGGAGTGGGTTTGTGTCTAGCGGAGTGGGTTTGTGTCTAGCAGAGTGGCTTTGTGTTTGGGTCCAGCGGAGTGGGTTTGGGTTTGGGAATAGTGGAGTGGGTTTGGGTCCAGTTGAGTGTGTTTGGGTCTAGCAGAGTGGGTTTGGGTCTAGCGGAGTGGGTTCGGGTCTTGCTGAGTGGGTTCGGGTCTGGCGGAGTGGGTTCGGGACTGGCGGAGTGGGTTTGTGTGTGGCAGAGTGGGTTTGGGTCTGGCGGAGTGAGTTTTGGTCTAGAGGAATGGGTTTGGGGCTGGCGGAGTGGGTTTGGGTCTGGCAGAGTGGGTTTAGGTCTGGCGGAGTGGGTTTGGGTCTGGCGGAGTGGGTTTTGGTCTGGCGGAGTGGGTTTGTGTCTGGCGGAGTGGGTTTGGGTCTGGCGGAGTGGGTTTGGGTCTGGCGGAGTGGGTTTGGGTCTGGCGGAGTGGGTTTGGGTCTGGCGGAGTGGGTTTGGGTCTGGCGGAGGGGGTTGGGTCTGGCGGAGTGGGTTTGGGTCTGGCGGAGTGGGCTTGGGTCTGGCGGAGTGGGTTTGGGTCTCGCGGACTGGGTTTGGGTCTAGCAGAGTGGGTTTGGGTCTAGCGGAGTGGGTTTGGGTCTAGCGGAGTGGGTTTGGGTTTGGGTCTAGCGGAGTGGGTTTGGGTTTGGGTCTAGCGGAGTGGGTTTGGGTCTGGCGGAGTGGGTTTGGGTCTAGCGGAGTGGGTTTGTGTCTAGCGGAGTGGGTTTGTGTTTGGGTCGAGCGGAGTGGGTTTGGGTTTGGGTATAGTCGAGTGGGTTTGGGTTTGGGTCCAGTTGAGTGTGTTTGGGTCTAGCGGAGTGGGTGTGGGTCTAGCGGAGTGGGTTTGTGTTTAGCGGAGTGGGTTCAGGTCTGGCGGAGTGGGTTGGGGTCTGGCGGAGTGGGTTGGTGTCTGGCGGAGTGGGTTGGGGTCTTGCGGAGTGGGTTTGGGTCTGGCGGAGTGGGTTTTGGTCTGGCGGAGTGGGTTTGTGTCTGGCGGAGTGGGTTTGGGTCTGGCGCAGTGGGTTTGGGTCTGGCGGAGTGGGTTGGGGTCTGGCGGAGTGGGTTTGGGTCTGGCGGAGTGGGTTTGGGGTCTGGCGGAGTGGGTTTGGTTCTGGCGCAGTGGGTTTGGTTCTGGAGGAGTGGGTTTGGGTCTGGCGGAGTGGGTTTGGGTCTGGCGGAGTGGGCTTGGGTCTGGCGGAGTGGGCTTGGATCTGGCGGAGAGGGTATGGGGTCTGGCGGAGTGGGTTTGGGTCTGGCGGAGTGGGTTTGGGTCTGGCGGAGTTGGTTTGGGTCTGGCGGAGTGGGTTTGTGTCTCGCAGAGTGGGTTTGGGTCTGGCAGCGTGGGTTTTGGTCTAGCGGAGTGGCTTTGTGTATGGGTCAAGCGGAGTGGGTTTGGGTCTGGCGGAGTGGGTTTGGGTCTGGCGGTGTGGGTTTGGGTTTGGCGGAGTGGGTTTGGGGTCTGGTGGAGGGGCTTTGGGGTCTGTCGGAGTGGTTTTGGGGTCTGGCGGAGTGGGTTTGTGTCTGGCGGAGTGGGTTTGTGTCTAGCGGAGTGGGTTTGTGTTTGGGTCGAGCGGAGTGGGTTTGGGTTTGGGTATAGTCGAGTGGGTTTGGGTTTGGGTCCAGTTGAGTGTGTTTGGGTCTAGCGGAGTGGGTGTGGGTCTAGCGGAGTGGGTTTGGGTTTAGCGGAGTGGGTTCAGGTCTGGCGGAGTGGGTTCGGGTCTGGCGGAGTGGGTTGGTGTCTGGCGGAGTGGGTTGGGGTCTTGTGGAGTGGGTTTGGGTCTGGCGGAGTGGGTTTTGGTCTGGCGGAGTGGGTTTGTGTCTGGCGGAGTGGGTTTGGGTCTGGCGCAGTGGGTTTGGGTCTGGCGGAGTGGGTTGGGGTCTGGCGGAGTGGGTTTGGGTCTGGCGGAGTGGGTTTGGGGTCTGGCGGAGTGGGTTTGGTTCTGGCGCAGTGGGTTTGGTTCTGGCGGAGTGGGTTTGGGTCTGGCGGAGTGGGTTTGGGTCTGGCGGAGTGGGCTTGGGTCTGGCGGAGTGGGCTTGGATCTGGCAGAGTGGGTTTGGGGTCTGGCGGAGTGGGTTTGGGTCTGGCGGAGTGGGTTTGGGTCTGGCGGAGTTGGTTTGGGTCTGGCGGAGTGGGTTTGTGTCTCGCAGAGTGGGTTTGGGTCTGGCGGTGTGGGTTTTGGTCTAGCGGAGTGGCTTTGTGTATGGGTCAAGCGGAGTGGGTTTGGGTCTGGCGGAGTGGGTTTGGGTCTGGCGGTGTGGGTTTGGGTTTGGCGGAGTGGGTTTGGGGTCTGGTGGAGGGGCTTTGGGGTCTGTCGGAGTGGTTTTGGGGTCTGGCGGAGTGGGTTTGGGTCTGGCGGAGTGGGTTTGGGTCTGGCGGAATGGGTTTTGGTCTGGCGGAGTGGGTTTTGGTCTGCCGGAGTGGGTTTGGGTCTGGCGGAGTGGGTTTGGGTCTGGCGGAGTGGGTTTGGGTCTGGCGGAGTGGGTTTGGGTCTGGCGGAGTGGGTTTGGGTCTGGCGGAGGGGGTTTGTGTCTGGCGGAGTGGGTTTGGGTCTGGAGGAGTGGGCTTGGGTCTGGCGGAGTGGGTTTGGGTCTTGCGGACTGCGTTTGGGTCTAGCAGAGTGGGTTTGGGTCTAGCGGAGTGGGTTTGGGTCTAGCGGAGTGGGTTTGGGTTTGGGTCTAGCAGAGTGGGTTTGGGTTTGGGTCTAGCGGAGTGGGTTTGGGTCTTGTGGAGTGGGTTTGGGTCTAGTGGAGTGGGTTTGTGTCTAGCGGAGTGGGTTTGTGTTTGAGTCCAGCGGAGTGGTTTTGGGTTTGGGTATAGTGGAGTGGGTTTGGGTTTGAGTCTAGTTGAGTGTGTTTGGGTCTAGCGGAGTGGGTTTGGGTCCAGCGGAATGGGTTCGGGTCTGGCTGAGTGGGTTCGGGTCTGGCGGAGTGGGTTGGGGTCTGGCGGAGTGGGTTTGGGTCTGGCGGAGTGGGTTTGCATCTCGCGGAGTGGGCTTGGGTCTGGCGGAGTGGGCTTGGATCAGGCGGAGTGGGTTTGGGTCTGGCGGAGTGGCTTTGGGTCTGGCGGAGTGGGTTTGGGTCTGGCGGAGTGGGTTTGGGTCTGGCGGTGTTGGTTTGGGTCTGGCAGAGTGGGTTTGGGTCTGGCCGAGTGGGTTTGGGTCTGGCGGAGTGGGTTTGGGTCTGGCGGAGTGGGTTTGGGTCTGGCGGAGTGGGTTTGGGTCTGGCGGAGTGGTCTTGGGTCTGGCGGAGTGGGCTTGGATCTGGCGGAGTGGGTTTGGGTCTGGGGGAGTGGGTTTGGGTCTGGCGGAGTGGGTTTGTGTCTGGCAGAGTGGGTTTGGGTCTGGCGGAGTGGGTTTTGGTCTAGAGGAGTGGGTTTGGGTTTGGGTCTGGCGGAGTGGGTTTGGGTCTAGCGGAGTGGGTTTGTGTCTAGCGGAGTGGGTTTGTGTTTGGGTCAAGCGGAGTGGGTTTGGGTCTAGCGGAGTGGGTTTGTGTCTAGCGGAGTGGGTTTGTGTTTGGGTCAAGCGGAGTGGGTTTGGGTCTGGCGGAGTGGGTTTGGGTCTGGCGGAGTGGGTTTGGGTCTGGCGCAGTGGGTTCGGGGTCTGGCGTAGGGTCTTTGGGGTCTGCCGGAGTGGTTTTGGGGTCAGGCGGAGTGGGTTTGGGTCTGGCGGAGTGGGTTTGGGTCTGGCGGAGTGGGTTTGGGTCTGGCGGAGTGGGCTTGGGTCTGGCGGAGTGGGCTTGGGTCTGGCGGAGTGGGTTTGGGTCTGGCGGAGGGGGTTTTGGTCTAGCGGAGTGGCTTTGTGTATGGGTCAAGCGGAGTGGGTTTGGGTCTGGCGGAGTGGGTTTGGGTCTGGCGGTGTGGGTTTGGGTTTGGCGGAGTGGGTTTGGGGTCTGGTGGAGGGGCTTTGGGGTCTGTCGGAGTGGTTTTGGGGTCTGGCGGAGTGGGTTTGGGTCTGGCGGAGTGGGTTTGTGTCTAGCGGAGTGGGTTTGTGTTTGGGTCGAGCGGAGTGGGTTTGGGTTTGGGTATAGTCGAGTGGGTTTGGGTTTGGGTCCAGTTGAGTGTGTTTGGGTCTAGCGGAGTGGGTGTGGGTCTAGCAGAGTGGGTTTGGGTTTAGCGGAGTGGGTTCAGGTCTGGCGGAGTGGGTTCGGGTCTGGCGGAGTGGGTTGGTGTCTGGCGGAGTGGGTTGGGGTCTTGCGGAGTGGGTTTGGGTCTGGCGGAGCGGGTTTTGGTCTGGCGGAGTGGGTTTGTGTCTGGCGGAGTGGGTTTGGGTCTGGCGCAGTGGGTTTGGGTCTGGCGGAGTGGGTTGGGGTCTGGTGGAGTGGGTTTGGTTCTGGCGGAGTGGGTTTGGGGTCTGGCGGAGTGGGTTTGGTTCTGGCGGAGTGGGTTTGGTTCTGGCGGAGTGGGTTTGGGTCTGGCGGAGTGGGTTTGGGTCTGGCGGAGTGGGCTTGGGTCTGGCGGAGTGGGCTTGGATCTGGCGGAGTGGGTTTGGGGTCTGGCGGAGTGGGTTTGGGTCTGGCGGAGTGGGTTTGGGTCTGGCGGAGTTGGTTTGGGTCTGGCGGAGTGGGTTTGGGTCTGGCGGAGTGGGTTTGGGTCTGGCGGAGTGGGTTTGGGTCTGGCGGAGTGGGTTTGGGTCTGGCGGAGTGGGCTTGGGTCTGGCGGAGTGGGCTTGGATCTGGCGGAGTGGGTTTGGGTCTGGCGGAGTGGGCTTGGGTCTGGCGGAGTGGGTTTGGGTCTGGCGGAGTGGGTTTTGGTCTAGAGGAGTGGGTTTGGGTTTGGGTATAGCAGAGTGGGTTTGGGTCTAGCGGAGTGGGTTTGTGTCTAGCGGAGTGGGTTTGTGTTTGGGTCAGGCGGAGTGGGTTTGGGTCTGGCGGAGTGGGTTTGGGTCTGGCGGAGTGGGTTTGGGTCTGGCGGTGGGTTTGGGTCTGGCTGAGTGGGTTAGGGTCTGGCGGAGTGGGTTTGGGTCTGGCGGAGTGGGTTTGGGTCTGGCGGAGTGGGCTTGGGTCTGGCGGAGTGGGCTTGGATCTGGCGGAGTGGGTTTGGGTCTGGCGGAGTGGGCTTGGGTCTGGCGGAGTGGGTTTGGGTCTGGCGGAGTGGGTTTGGGTCTGGCGGAGTGGGTTTGGGTCTGGCGGAGTGGGTTTGGGTCGGGCAGAGTGGGTTTGGGTCCGGCGGAGTGGGTTTTGGTCTGGCGGAGTGGGTTTGGGTCTGGCGGAGTGGGTTGGGGTCTGGCGGAGTGGGTTTGGGTCTAGCGGAGTGGGTTTGGGTTTGGGTCTAGCGGAGCGGGTTTGGGTTTGGGTCTAGCGGAGTGAGTTTGGGTCTAGCGGAGTGTGTTTGGGTCTAGCGGAGTGGGTTTGTGTCTAGCGGAGTGGGTTTGTGTCTAGCAGAGTGGCTTTGTGTTTGGGTCCAGCGGAGTGGGTTTGGGTTTGGGAATAGTGGAGTGGGTTTGGGTCCAGTTGAGTGTGTTTGGGTCTAGCAGAGTGGGTTTGGGTCTAGCGGAGTGGGTTCGGGTCTTGCTGAGTGGGTTCGGGTCTGGCGGAGTGGGTTCGGGACTGGCGGAGTGGGTTTGTGTGTGGCAGAGTGGGTTTGGGTCTGGCGGAGTGAGTTTTGGTCTAGAGGAATGGGTTTGGGGCTGGCGGAGTGGGTTTGGGTCTGGCAGAGTGGGTTTAGGTCTGGCGGAGTGGGTTTGGGTCTGGCGGAGTGGGTTTTGGTCTGGCGGAGTGGGTTTGTGTCTGGCGGAGTGGGTTTGGGTCTGGCGGAGTGGGTTTGGGTCTGGCGGAGTGGGTTTGGGTCTGGCGGAGTGGGTTTGGGTCTGGCGGAGTGGGTTTGGGTCTGGCGGAGGGGGTTGGGTCTGGCGGAGTGGGTTTGGGTCTGGCGGAGTGGGCTTGGGTCTGGCGGAGTGGGTTTGGGTCTCGCGGACTGGGTTTGGGTCTAGCAGAGTGGGTTTGGGTCTAGCGGAGTGGGTTTGGGTCTAGCGGAGTGGGTTTGGGTTTGGGTCTAGCGGAGTGGGTTTGGGTTTGGGTCTAGCGGAGTGGGTTTGGGTCTGGCGGAGTGGGTTTGGGTCTAGCGGAGTGGGTTTGTGTCTAGCGGAGTGGGTTTGTGTTTGGGTCGAGCGGAGTGGGTTTGGGTTTGGGTATAGTCGAGTGGGTTTGGGTTTGGGTCCAGTTGAGTGTGTTTGGGTCTAGCGGAGTGGGTGTGGGTCTAGCGGAGTGGGTTTGTGTTTAGCGGAGTGGGTTCAGGTCTGGCGGAGTGGGTTCGGGTCTGGCGGAGTGGGTTGGTGTCTGGCGGAGTGGGTTGGGGTCTTGCGGAGTGGGTTTGGGTCTGGCGGAGTGGGTTTTGGTCTGGCGGAGTGGGTTTGTGTCTGGCGGAGTGGGTTTGGGTCTGGCGCAGTGGGTTTGGGTCTGGCGGAGTGGGTTGGGGTCTGGCGGAGTGGGTTTGGGTCTGGCGGAGTGGGTTTGGGGTCTGGCGGAGTGGGTTTGGTTCTGGCGCAGTGGGTTTGGTTCTGGAGGAGTGGGTTTGGGTCTGGCGGAGTGGGTTTGGGTCTGGCGGAGTGGGCTTGGGTCTGGCGGAGTGGGCTTGGATCTGGCGGAGAGGGTATGGGGTCTGGCGGAGTGGGTTTGGGTCTGGCGGAGTGGGTTTGGGTCTGGCGGAGTTGGTTTGGGTCTGGCGGAGTGGGTTTGTGTCTCGCAGAGTGGGTTTGGGTCTGGCAGCGTGGGTTTTGGTCTAGCGGAGTGGCTTTGTGTATGGGTCAAGCGGAGTGGGTTTGGGTCTGGCGGAGTGGGTTTGGGTCTGGCGGTGTGGGTTTGGGTTTGGCGGAGTGGGTTTGGGGTCTGGTGGAGGGGCTTTGGGGTCTGTCGGAGTGGTTTTGGGGTCTGGCGGAGTGGGTTTGGGTCTGGCGGAGTGGGTTTGTGTCTAGCGGAGTGGGTTTGTGTTTGGGTCGAGCGGAGTGGGTTTGGGTTTGGGTATAGTCGAGTGGGTTTGGGTTTGGGTCCAGTTGAGTGTGTTTGGGTCTAGCGGAGTGGGTGTGGGTCTAGCGGAGTGGGTTTGGGTTTAGCGGAGTGGGTTCAGGTCTGGCGGAGTGGGTTCGGGTCTGGCGGAGTGGGTTGGTGTCTGGCGGAGTGGGTTGGGGTCTTGTGGAGTGGGTTTGGGTCTGGCGGAGTGGGTTTTGGTCTGGCGGAGTGGGTTTGTGTCTGGCGGAGTGGGTTTGGGTCTGGCGCAGTGGGTTTGGGTCTGGCGGAGTGGGTTGGGGTCTGGCGGAGTGGGTTTGGGTCTGGCGGAGTGGGTTTGGGGTCTGGCGGAGTGGGTTTGGTTCTGGCGCAGTGGGTTTGGTTCTGGCGGAGTGGGTTTGGGTCTGGCGGAGTGGGTTTGGGTCTGGCGGAGTGGGCTTGGGTCTGGCGGAGTGGGCTTGGATCTGGCAGAGTGGGTTTGGGGTCTGGCGGAGTGGGTTTGGGTCTGGCGGAGTGGGTTTGGGTCTGGCGGAGTTGGTTTGGGTCTGGCGGAGTGGGTTTGTGTCTCGCAGAGTGGGTTTGGGTCTGGCGGTGTGGGTTTTGGTCTAGCGGAGTGGCTTTGTGTATGGGTCAAGCGGAGTGGGTTTGGGTCTGGCGGAGTGGGTTTGGGTCTGGCGGTGTGGGTTTGGGTTTGGCGGAGTGGGTTTGGGGTCTGGTGGAGGGGCTTTGGGGTCTGTCGGAGTGGTTTTGGGGTCTGGCGGAGTGGGTTTGGGTCTGGCGGAGTGGGTTTGGGTCTGGCGGAATGGGTTTTGGTCTGGCGGAGTGGGTTTTGGTCTGCCGGAGTGGGTTTGGGTCTGGCGGAGTGGGTTTGGGTCTGGCGGAGTGGGTTTGGGTCTGGCGGAGTGGGTTTGGGTCTGGCGGAGTGGGTTTGGGTCTGGCGGAGGGGGTTTGTGTCTGGCGGAGTGGGTTTGGGTCTGGAGGAGTGGGCTTGGGTCTGGCGGAGTGGGTTTGGGTCTTGCGGACTGCGTTTGGGTCTAGCAGAGTGGGTTTGGGTCTAGCGGAGTGGGTTTGGGTCTAGCGGAGTGGGTTTGGGTTTGGGTCTAGCAGAGTGGGTTTGGGTTTGGGTCTAGCGGAGTGGGTTTGGGTCTTGTGGAGTGGGTTTGGGTCTAGTGGAGTGGGTTTGTGTCTAGCGGAGTGGGTTTGTGTTTGAGTCCAGCGGAGTGGTTTTGGGTTTGGGTATAGTGGAGTGGGTTTGGGTTTGAGTCTAGTTGAGTGTGTTTGGGTCTAGCGGAGTGGGTTTGGGTCCAGCGGAATGGGTTCGGGTCTGGCTGAGTGGGTTCGGGTCTGGCGGAGTGGGTTGGGGTCTGGCGGAGTGGGTTTGGGTCTGGCGGAGTGGGTTTGCATCTCGCGGAGTGGGCTTGGGTCTGGCGGAGTGGGCTTGGATCAGGCGGAGTGGGTTTGGGTCTGGCGGAGTGGCTTTGGGTCTGGCGGAGTGGGTTTGGGTCTGGCGGAGTGGGTTTGGGTCTGGCGGTGTTGGTTTGGGTCTGGCAGAGTGGGTTTGGGTCTGGCGGAGTGGGTTTGGGTCTGGCGGAGTGGGTTTGGGTCTGGCGGAGTGGGTTTGGGTCTGGCGGAGTGGGTTTGGGTCTGGCGGAGTGGGTTTGGGTCTGGCGGAGTGGGTTTGGGTCGGGCAGAGTGGGTTTGGGTCCGGCGGAGTGGGTTTTGGTCTGGCGGAGTGGGTTTGGGTCTGGCGGAGTGGGTTGGGGTCTGGCGGAGTGGGTTTGGGTCTAGCGGAGTGGGTTTGGGTTTGGGTCTAGCGGAGCGGGTTTGGGTTTGGGTCTAGCGGAGTGAGTTTGGGTCTAGCGGAGTGTGTTTGGGTCTAGCGGAGTGGGTTTGTGTCTAGCGGAGTGGGTTTGTGTCTAGCAGAGTGGCTTTGTGTTTGGGTCCAGCGGAGTGGGTTTGGGTTTGGGAATAGTGGAGTGGGTTTGGGTCCAGTTGAGTGTGTTTGGGTCTAGCAGAGTGGGTTTGGGTCTAGCGGAGTGGGTTCGGGTCTTGCTGAGTGGGTTCGGGTCTGGCGGAGTGGGTTCGGGACTGGCGGAGTGGGTTTGTGTGTGGCAGAGTGGGTTTGGGTCTGGCGGAGTGAGTTTTGGTCTAGAGGAATGGGTTTGGGGCTGGCGGAGTGGGTTTGGGTCTGGCAGAGTGGGTTTAGGTCTGGCGGAGTGGGTTTGGGTCTGGCGGAGTGGGTTTTGGTCTGGCGGAGTGGGTTTGTGTCTGGCGGAGTGGGTTTGGGTCTGGCGGAGTGGGTTTGGGTCTGGCGGAGTGGGTTTGGGTCTGGCGGAGTGGGTTTGGGTCTGGCGGAGTGGGTTTGGGTCTGGCGGAGGGGGTTGGGTCTGGCGGAGTGGGTTTGGGTCTGGCGGAGTGGGCTTGGGTCTGGCGGAGTGGGTTTGGGTCTCGCGGACTGGGTTTGGGTCTAGCAGAGTGGGTTTGGGTCTAGCGGAGTGGGTTTGGGTCTAGCGGAGTGGGTTTGGGTTTGGGTCTAGCGGAGTGGGTTTGGGTTTGGGTCTAGCGGAGTGGGTTTGGGTCTGGCGGAGTGGGTTTGGGTCTAGCGGAGTGGGTTTGTGTCTAGCGGAGTGGGTTTGTGTTTGGGTCGAGCGGAGTGGGTTTGGGTTTGGGTATAGTCGAGTGGGTTTGGGTTTGGGTCCAGTTGAGTGTGTTTGGGTCTAGCGGAGTGGGTGTGGGTCTAGCGGAGTGGGTTTGTGTTTAGCGGAGTGGGTTCAGGTCTGGCGGAGTGGGTTGGGGTCTGGCGGAGTGGGTTGGTGTCTGGCGGAGTGGGTTGGGGTCTTGCGGAGTGGGTTTGGGTCTGGCGGAGTGGGTTTTGGTCTGGCGGAGTGGGTTTGTGTCTGGCGGAGTGGGTTTGGGTCTGGCGCAGTGGGTTTGGGTCTGGCGGAGTGGGTTGGGGTCTGGCGGAGTGGGTTTGGGTCTGGCGGAGTGGGTTTGGGGTCTGGCGGAGTGGGTTTGGTTCTGGCGCAGTGGGTTTGGTTCTGGAGGAGTGGGTTTGGGTCTGGCGGAGTGGGTTTGGGTCTGGCGGAGTGGGCTTGGGTCTGGCGGAGTGGGCTTGGATCTGGCGGAGAGGGTATGGGGTCTGGCGGAGTGGGTTTGGGTCTGGCGGAGTGGGTTTGGGTCTGGCGGAGTTGGTTTGGGTCTGGCGGAGTGGGTTTGTGTCTCGCAGAGTGGGTTTGGGTCTGGCAGCGTGGGTTTTGGTCTAGCGGAGTGGCTTTGTGTATGGGTCAAGCGGAGTGGGTTTGGGTCTGGCGGAGTGGGTTTGGGTCTGGCGGTGTGGGTTTGGGTTTGGCGGAGTGGGTTTGGGGTCTGGTGGAGGGGCTTTGGGGTCTGTCGGAGTGGTTTTGGGGTCTGGCGGAGTGGGTTTGTGTCTGGCGGAGTGGGTTTGTGTCTAGCGGAGTGGGTTTGTGTTTGGGTCGAGCGGAGTGGGTTTGGGTTTGGGTATAGTCGAGTGGGTTTGGGTTTGGGTCCAGTTGAGTGTGTTTGGGTCTAGCGGAGTGGGTGTGGGTCTAGCGGAGTGGGTTTGGGTTTAGCGGAGTGGGTTCAGGTCTGGCGGAGTGGGTTCGGGTCTGGCGGAGTGGGTTGGTGTCTGGCGGAGTGGGTTGGGGTCTTGTGGAGTGGGTTTGGGTCTGGCGGAGTGGGTTTTGGTCTGGCGGAGTGGGTTTGTGTCTGGCGGAGTGGGTTTGGGTCTGGCGCAGTGGGTTTGGGTCTGGCGGAGTGGGTTGGGGTCTGGCGGAGTGGGTTTGGGTCTGGCGGAGTGGGTTTGGGGTCTGGCGGAGTGGGTTTGGTTCTGGCGCAGTGGGTTTGGTTCTGGCGGAGTGGGTTTGGGTCTGGCGGAGTGGGTTTGGGTCTGGCGGAGTGGGCTTGGGTCTGGCGGAGTGGGCTTGGATCTGGCAGAGTGGGTTTGGGGTCTGGCGGAGTGGGTTTGGGTCTGGCGGAGTGGGTTTGGGTCTGGCGGAGTTGGTTTGGGTCTGGCGGAGTGGGTTTGTGTCTCGCAGAGTGGGTTTGGGTCTGGCGGTGTGGGTTTTGGTCTAGCGGAGTGGCTTTGTGTATGGGTCAAGCGGAGTGGGTTTGGGTCTGGCGGAGTGGGTTTGGGTCTGGCGGTGTGGGTTTGGGTTTGGCGGAGTGGGTTTGGGGTCTGGTGGAGGGGCTTTGGGGTCTGTCGGAGTGGTTTTGGGGTCTGGCGGAGTGGGTTTGGGTCTGGCGGAGTGGGTTTGGGTCTGGCGGAATGGGTTTTGGTCTGGCGGAGTGGGTTTTGGTCTGCCGGAGTGGGTTTGGGTCTGGCGGAGTGGGTTTGGGTCTGGCGGAGTGGGTTTGGGTCTGGCGGAGTGGGTTTGGGTCTGGCGGAGTGGGTTTGGGTCTGGCGGAGGGGGTTTGTGTCTGGCGGAGTGGGTTTGGGTCTGGAGGAGTGGGCTTGGGTCTGGCGGAGTGGGTTTGGGTCTTGCGGACTGCGTTTGGGTCTAGCAGAGTGGGTTTGGGTCTAGCGGAGTGGGTTTGGGTCTAGCGGAGTGGGTTTGGGTTTGGGTCTAGCAGAGTGGGTTTGGGTTTGGGTCTAGCGGAGTGGGTTTGGGTCTTGTGGAGTGGGTTTGGGTCTAGTGGAGTGGGTTTGTGTCTAGCGGAGTGGGTTTGTGTTTGAGTCCAGCGGAGTGGTTTTGGGTTTGGGTATAGTGGAGTGGGTTTGGGTTTGAGTCTAGTTGAGTGTGTTTGGGTCTAGCGGAGTGGGTTTGGGTCCAGCGGAATGGGTTCGGGTCTGGCTGAGTGGGTTCGGGTCTGGCGGAGTGGGTTGGGGTCTGGCGGAGTGGGTTTGGGTCTGGCGGAGTGGGTTTGCATCTCGCGGAGTGGGCTTGGGTCTGGCGGAGTGGGCTTGGATCAGGCGGAGTGGGTTTGGGTCTGGCGGAGTGGCTTTGGGTCTGGCGGAGTGGGTTTGGGTCTGGCGGAGTGGGTTTGGGTCTGGCGGTGTTGGTTTGGGTCTGGCAGAGTGGGTTTGGGTCTGGCCGAGTGGGTTTGGGTCTGGCGGAGTGGGTTTGGGTCTGGCGGAGTGGGTTTGGGTCTGGCGGAGTGGGTTTGGGTCTGGCGGAGTGGTCTTGGGTCTGGCGGAGTGGGCTTGGATCTGGCGGAGTGGGTTTGGGTCTGGGGGAGTGGGTTTGGGTCTGGCGGAGTGGGTTTGTGTCTGGCAGAGTGGGTTTGGGTCTGGCGGAGTGGGTTTTGGTCTAGAGGAGTGGGTTTGGGTTTGGGTCTGGCGGAGTGGGTTTGGGTCTAGCGGAGTGGGTTTGTGTCTAGCGGAGTGGGTTTGTGTTTGGGTCAAGCGGAGTGGGTTTGGGTCTGGCGGAGTGGGTTTGGGTCTGGCGGAGTGGGTTTGGGTCTGGCGGAGTGGGTTTGGGGTCTGGCGTAGGGTCTTTGGGGTCTGCCGGAGTGGTTTTGGGGTCAGGCGGAGTAGGTTTGGGTCTGGCGGAGTGGGTTTGGGTCTGGCGGAGTGGGTTTGGGTCTGGCGGAGGGGGTTGGGTCTGGCGGAGTGGGTTTGGGTCTGGCGGAGTGGGCTTGGGTCTGGCGGAGTGGGTTTGGGTCTCGCGGACTGGGTTTCGGTCTAGCAGAGTGGGTTTGGGTCTAGCGGAGTGGGTTTGGGTCTAGCGGAGTGGGTTTGGGTTTGGGTCTAGCGGAGTGGGTTTGGGTTTGGGTCTAGCGGAGTGGGTTTGGGTCTGGCGGAGTGGGTTTGGGTCTAGCGGAGTGGGTTTGTGTCTAGCGGAGTGGGTTTGTGTTTGGGTCGAGCGGAGTGGGTTTGGGTTTGGGTATAGTCGAGTGGGTTTGTGTTTGGGTCCAGTTGAGTGTGTTTGGGTCTAGCGGAGTGGGTGTGGGTCTAGCGGAGTGGGTTTGGGTTTAGCGGAGTGGGTTCAGGTCTGGCGGAGTGGGTTCGGGTCTGGCGGAGTGGGTTGCTGTCTGGCGGAGTGGGTTGGGGTCTTGCGGAGTGGGTTTGGGTCTGGCGGAGTGGGTTTTGGTCTGGCGGAGTGGGTTTGTGTCTGGCGGAGTGGGTTTGGGTCTGGCGCAGTGGGTTTGGGTCTGGCGGAGTGGGTTGGGGTCTGGCGGAGTGGGTTTGGGTCTGGCGGAGTGGGTTTGGGGTCTGGCGGAGTGGGTTTGGTTCTGGCGCAGTGGGTTTGGTTCTGGCGGAGTGGGTTTGGGTCTGGCAGAGTGGGTTTGGGTCTGGCGGAGTGGGCTTGGGTCTGGCGGAGTGGGCTTGGATCTGGCGGAGTGGGTTTGGGGTCTGGCGGAGTGGGTTTGGGTCTGGCGGAGTGGGTTTGGGTCTGGCGGAGTTGGTTTGGGTCTGGGGGAGTGGGTTTGTGTCTCGCAGAGTGGGTTTGGGTCTGGCGGTGTGGGTTTTGGGCTAGCGGAGTGGCTTTGTGTTTGGGTCAAGCGGAGTGGGTTTGGGTCTGGCGGAGTGGGTTTGGGTCTGGCGGTGTGGGTTTGGGTTTGGCGGAGTGGGTTTGGGGTCTGGCGGAGGGGCTTTGGGGTCTGTCGGAGTGGTTTTGGGGTCTGGCGGAGTGGGTTTGGGTCTGGCGGAGTGGGTTTGGGTCTGGCGGAGTGGGTTTTGGTCTGGCGGAGTGGGTTTTGGTCTGCCGGAGTGGGTTTGGGTCTGGCGGAGTGGGTTTGGGTCTGGCGGAGTGGGTTTGGGGCTGGCGGAGTGGGTTTGGGTCTGGCGGAGTAGGTTTGGGTCTGGCGGAGGGGGATTGGGTCTGGCGGAGTGGGTTTGGGTCTGGAGGAGTGGGCTTGGGTCTGGCGGAGTGGGTTTGGGTCTTGCGGACTGCGTTTGGGTCTAGCAGAGTGGGATTGGGTCTAGCGGAGTGGGTTTGGGTCTAGCGGAGTGGGTTTGGGTTTGGGTCTAGCGGAGTGGGTTTGGGTCTAGTGGAGTGGGTTTGTGTCTAGCGGAGTGGGTTTGTGTTTGGGTCCAGCGGAGTGGTTTTGGGTTTGGGTATAGTGGAGTGGGTTTAGGTTTGAGTCCAGTTGAGTGTGTTTGGGTCTAGCGGAGTGGGTTTGGGTCCAGCGGAATGTGTTCGGGTCTGGCTGAGTGGGTTCGGGTCTGGCGGAGTGGGTTGGGGTCTGGCGGAGTGGGTTTGGGTCTGGCAAAGTGGGTTTGCATCTGGCGGAGTGGGCTTGGGTCTGACGGAGTGGGCTTGGATCAGGCGGAGTGGGTTTGGGTCTGGCGGAGTGGGTTTGGGTCTGGCGGAGTGGGTTTGGGTCTGGCGGAGTGGGTTTGGGTCTGGCGGTGTTGGTTTGGGTCTGGCAGAGTGGGTTTGGGTCTGGCCGAGTGGGTTTGGGTCTGGCGGAGTGGGTTTGGGTCTGGCGGAGTGGGTTTGGGTCTGGCGGAGTGGGTTTGGGTCTGGCGGAGTGGGTTAGGGTCTGGCGGAGTGGGCTTGGGTCTGGCGGAGTGGGCTTGGATCTGGCGGAGTGGGTTTGGGTCTGGGGGAGTGGGCTTGGGTCTGGCGGAGTGGGTTTGGGACTGGCGGAGTGGGTTTGGGTCTGGCGGAGTGGGTTTGTGTCTGGCAGAGTGGGTTTGGGTCTGGCGGAGTGGGTTTTGGTCTAGAGGAGTGGGTTTGGGTTTGGGTCTAGCGGAGTGGGTTTGGGTCTAGCGGAGTGGGTTTGTGTCTAGCGGAGTGGGTTTGTGTTTGGGTCAAGCGGAGTGGGTTTGGGTCTGGCGGAGTGGGTTTGGGTCTGGCGGAGTGGGTTTGGGTCTGGCGGAGTGGGTTCGGGGTCTGGCGTAGGGTCTTTGGGGTCTGCCGGAGTGGTTTTGGGGTCAGGCGGAGTGGGTTTGGGTCTGGCGCAGTGGGTTTGGGTCTGGCGGAGTGGGTTTGGGTCTGGCGGAGTGGGTTTGGGTTTGGGTCTAGCGGAGTGGGTTTGGGTTTGGGTCTAGCGGAGTGGGTTTGGGTCTAGCGGAGTGGGTTTGGGTCTAGTGGAGTGGGTTTGTGTCTAGCGGAGTGGGTTTGTGTTTGGGTCCAGCGGAGTGGTTTTGGGTTTGGGTATAGTGGAGTGGGTTTAGGTTTGAGTCTAGTTGAGTGTGTTTGGGTCTAGCGGAGTGGGTTTGGGTCCAGCGGAATGTGTTCGGGTCTGGCTGAGTGGGTTCGGGTCTGGCGGAGTGGGTTGGGGTCTGGCGGAGTGGGTTTGGGTCTGGCAGAGTGGGTTTGCATCTGGCGGAGTGGGCTTGGGTCTGCCAGAGTGGGCTTGGATCAGGCGGAGTGGGTTTGGGTCTGGCGGAGTGGGTTTGGGTCTGGCGGAGTGGGTTTGGGTCTGGCGGAGTGGGTTTGGGTCTGGCGGTGTTGGTTTGGGTCTGCCAGAGTGGGTTTGGGTCTGGCCGAGTGGGTTTGGGTCTGGCGGAGTGGGTTTGGGTCTGGCGGAGTGGGTTTGGGTCTGGCGGAGTGGGTTAGGGTCTGGCGGAGTGGGCTTGGGTCTGGCGGATTGGGCTTAGATCTGGCGGAGTGGGTTTGGGTCTGGGGGAGTGGGCTTGGGTCTGGCGGAGTGGGTTTGGGTCTGGCGGAGTGGGTTTGGGTCTGGCGGAGTGGGTTTGGGTCTGGCAGAGTGGGTTTGGGTCTGGCGGAGTGGGTTTTGGTCTAGAGGAGTGGGTTTGGGTTTGGGTCTAGCGGAGTGGGTTTGGGTCTAGCGGAGTGGGTTTGTGTCTAGCGGAGTGGGTTTGTGTTTGGGTCAAGCGGAGTGGGTTTGGGTCTGGCGGAGTGGGTTTGGGTCTGGCGGAGTGGGTTTGGGTCTGGCGGAGTGGGTTCGGGGTCTGGCGTAGGGTCTTTGGGGTCTGCCGGAGTGGTTTTGGGGTCAGGCGGAGTGGGTTTGGGTCTGGCGCAGTGGGATTGTGTCTGGCGGAGTGGGTTTGGGTCTGGGGGAGTGGGTTTGTGTCTCGCAGAGTGGGTTTGGGTCTGGCGGTGTGGGTTTTGGTCTAGCGGAGTGGCTTTGTGTTTGGGTCAAGCGGAGTGGGTTTGGGTCTGGCGGAGTGGGTTTGGGTCTGGCGGTGTGGGTTTGGGTTTGGCGGAGTGGGTTTGGGGTCTGGCGGAGGGGCTTTGGGGTCTGTCGGAGTGGTTTTGGGGTCTGGCGGAGTGGGTTTGGGTCTGGCGGAGTGGGTTTGGGTCTGGCGGAGTGGGTTTTGGTCTGGCGGAGTGGGTTTTGGTCTGCCGGAGTGGGTTTGGGTCTGGCGGAGTGGGTTTGGGTCTGGCGGAGTGGGTTTGGGTCTGTCGGAGTGGGTTTGGTTCTGGCGGAGTGGGTTTGGGTCTGGCGGAGTGGGTTTGGGTCTGGCGGAGGGGGTTTGGGTCTGGCGGAGTGGGTTTGGGTCTGGAGGAGTGGGCTTGGGTCTGGCGGAGTGGGTTTGGGTCTTGCGTTCTGCGTTTGGGTCTAGCAGAGTGGGTTTGGGTCTAGCGGAGTGGGTTTGGGTCTAGCGGAGTGGGTTTGGGTTTGGGTCTAGCGGAGTGGGTTTGGGTTTGGGTCTAGCGGAGTGGGTTTGGGTCTAGCGGAGTGGGTTTGGGTCTAGTGGAGTGGGTTTGTGTCTAGCGGAGTGGGTTTGTGTTTGGGTCCAGCGGAGTGGTTTTGGGTTTGGGTATAGTGGAGTGGGTTTAGGTTTGAGTCTAGTTGAGTGTGTTTGGGTCTAGCGGAGTGGGTTTGGGTCCAGCGGAATGTGTTCGGGTCTGGCTGAGTGGGTTCGGGTCTGGCGGAGTGGGTTGGGGTCTGGCGGAGTGGGTTTGGGTCTGGCGGAGTGGGTTTGGGTCTGGCGGAGTGGGCTTGGATCTGGCGGAGTGGGTTTGGGTCTGGCGGAGTGGGCTTGGGTCTGGCGGAGTGGGCTTGGATCTGGCGGAGTGGGTTTGGGTCTGGGGGAGTGGGCTTGGGTCTGGCGGAGTGGGTTTGGGACTGGCGGAGTGGGTTTGGGTCTGGCGGAGTGGGTTTGTGTCTGGCAGAGTGGGTTTGGGTCTGGCGGAGTGGGTTTTGGTCTAGAGGAGTGGGTTTGGGTTTGGGTCTAGCGGAGTGGGTTTGGGTCTAGCGGAGTGGGTTTGTGTCTAGCGGAGTGGGTTTGTGTTTGGGTCAAGCGGAGTGGGTTTGGGTCTGGCGGAGTGGGTTTGGGTCTGGCGGAGTGGGTTTGGGTCTGGCGGAGTGGGTTCGGGGTCTGGCGTAGGGTCTTTGGGGTCTGCCGGAGTGGTTTTGGGGTCAGGCGGAGTGGGTTTGGGTCTGGCGCAGTGGGTTTGGGTCTGGCGGAGTGGGTTTGGGTCTGGCGGAGTGGGTTTGGGTTTGGGTCTAGCGGAGTGGGTTTGGGTTTGGGTCTAGCGGAGTGGGTTTGGGTCTAGCGGAGTGGGTTTGGGTCTAGTGGAGTGGGTTTGTGTCTAGCGGAGTGGGTTTGTGTTTGGGTCCAGCGGAGTGGTTTTGGGTTTGGGTATAGTGGAGTGGGTTTAGGTTTGAGTCTAGTTGAGTGTGTTTGGGTCTAGCGGAGTGGGTTTGGGTCCAGCGGAATGTGTTCGGGTCTGGCTGAGTGGGTTCGGGTCTGGCGGAGTGGGTTGGGGTCTGGCGGAGTGGGTTTGGGTCTGGCAGAGTGGGTTTGCATCTGGCGGAGTGGGCTTGGGTCTGCCAGAGTGGGCTTGGATCAGGCGGAGTGGGTTTGGGTCTGGCGGAGTGGGTTTGGGTCTGGCGGAGTGGGTTTGGGTCTGGCGGAGTGGGTTTGGGTCTGGCGGTGTTGGTTTGGGTCTGCCAGAGTGGGTTTGGGTCTGGCCGAGTGGGTTTGGGTCTGGCGGAGTGGGTTTGGGTCTGGCGGAGTGGGTTTGGGTCTGGCGGAGTGGGTTAGGGTCTGGCGGAGTGGGCTTGGGTCTGGCGGATTGGGCTTAGATCTGGCGGAGTGGGTTTGGGTCTGGGGGAGTGGGCTTGGGTCTGGCGGAGTGGGTTTGGGTCTGGCGGAGTGGGTTTGGGTCTGGCGGAGTGGGTTTGGGTCTGGCAGAGTGGGTTTGGGTCTGGCGGAGTGGGTTTTGGTCTAGAGGAGTGGGTTTGGGTTTGGGTCTAGCGGAGTGGGTTTGGGTCTAGCGGAGTGGGTTTGTGTCTAGCGGAGTGGGTTTGTGTTTGGGTCAAGCGGAGTGGGTTTGGGTCTGGCGGAGTGGGTTTGGGTCTGGCGGAGTGGGTTTGGGTCTGGCGGAGTGGGTTCGGGGTCTGGCGTAGGGTCTTTGGGGTCTGCCGGAGTGGTTTTGGGGTCAGGCGGAGTGGGTTTGGGTCTGGCGCAGTGGGATTGTGTCTGGCGGAGTGGGTTTGGGTCTGGGGGAGTGGGTTTGTGTCTCGCAGAGTGGGTTTGGGTCTGGCGGTGTGGGTTTTGGTCTAGCGGAGTGGCTTTGTGTTTGGGTCAAGCGGAGTGGGTTTGGGTCTGGCGGAGTGGGTTTGGGTCTGGCGGTGTGGGTTTGGGTTTGGCGGAGTGGGTTTGGGGTCTGGCGGAGGGGCTTTGGGGTCTGTCGGAGTGGTTTTGGGGTCTGGCGGAGTGGGTTTGGGTCTGGCGGAGTGGGTTTGGGTCTGGCGGAGTGGGTTTTGGTCTGGCGGAGTGGGTTTTGGTCTGCCGGAGTGGGTTTGGGTCTGGCGGAGTGGGTTTGGGTCTGGCGGAGTGGGTTTGGGTCTGTCGGAGTGGGTTTGGGTCTGGCGGAGTGGGTTTGGGTCTGGCGGAGTGGGTTTGGGTCTGGCGGAGGGGGTTTGGGTCTGGCGGAGTGGGTTTGGGTCTGGAGGAGTGGGCTTGGGTCTGGCGGAGTGGGTTTGGGTCTTGCGTTCTGCGTTTGGGTCTAGCAGAGTGGGTTTGGGTCTAGCGGAGTGGGTTTGGGTCTAGCGGAGTGGGTTTGGGTTTGGGTCTAGCGGAGTGGGTTTGGGTTTGGGTCTAGCGGAGTGGGTTTGGGTCTAGCGGAGTGGGTTTGGGTCTAGTGGAGTGGGTTTGTGTCTAGCGGAGTGGGTTTGTGTTTGGGTCCAGCGGAGTGGTTTTGGGTTTGGGTATAGTGGAGTGGGTTTAGGTTTGAGTCTAGTTGAGTGTGTTTGGGTCTAGCGGAGTGGGTTTGGGTCCAGCGGAATGTGTTCGGGTCTGGCTGAGTGGGTTCGGGTCTGGCGGAGTGGGTTGGGGTCTGGCGGAGTGGGTTTGGGTCTGGCGGAGTGGGTTTGGGTCTGGCGGAGTGGGCTTGGGTCTGGCGGAGTGGGCTTGGATCTGGCGGAGTGGGTTTGGGTCTGGCGGAGTGGGCTTGGGTCTGGCGGAGTGGGTTTGGGTCTGGCGGAGTGGGTTTGGGTCTGGCGGAGTGGGTTTGGGTCTGGCGGAGTGGGTTTGGGTCGGGCAGAGTGGGTTTGGGTCCGGCGGAGTGGGTTTTGGTCTGGCGGAGGTTGTTTGGGTCTGGCGGAGTGGGTTTGGGTCTGGCGGAGTGGGCTTGGGTCTGGTGGAATGGGTTTGGGGCTGGCGGAGTGGGTTTGGGTCTGGCGGAGTGGGTTTGGGTCTGGCGGAGTGGGTTTGAGGTCTGGCGGAGTGGGTTTGTGTCTGGTGGAGTGGGTTTGGGTCTGGTGGAGTAAGTTTGGGTCTGGCGGAGTGGGTTTGGGTCTGTCGGTGTGGGTTTGGGTCTGGCGGAGTGGGTTTGGGTCTGGCGGAGTGGGTTTGGGTCTGGCGGAGTGGGTTTGGGTCTGGCGGAGTGGGTTTGGGTCTAGCGGAGTGGGTTTGGGTTTGGGTCTAGCGGAGTGGGTTTGTGTCTAGCGGAGTGGGTTTGTGTCTAGCAGAGTGGCTTTGTGCTTGGGTCCAGCGGAGTGGGTTTGGGTTTGGGAATAGTGGAGTGGGTTTGGGTCCAGTTGAGTGTGTTTGGGTCTAGCAGAGTGGGTTTGGGTCTAGCGGAGTGGGTTCGGGTCTAGCTGAGTGGGTTCGGGTCTGGCGGAGTGGGTTCGGGTCTGGCGGAGTGGGTTTGTGTGTGGCAGAGTGGGTTTGGGTCCGGCGGAGTGGGTTTTGGTCTGGCGGAGGTTGTTTGGGTCTGGCGGAGTGGGTTTGGGTCTGGCGGAGTGGGCTTGGGTCTGGTGGAATGGGTTTGGGGCTGGCGGAGTGGGTTTGGGTCTGGCGGAGTGGGTTTGGGTCTGGCGGAGTGGGTTTGAGGTCTGGCGGAGTGGGTTTGTGTCTGGTGGAGTGGGTTTGGGTCTGGTGGAGTAAGTTTGGGTCTGGCGGAGTGGGTTTGGGTCTGTCGGTGTGGGTTTGGGTCTGGCGGAGTGGGTTTGGGTCTGGCGGAGTGGGTTTGGGTCTGGCGGAGTGGGTTTGGGTCTGGCGGAGTGGGTTTGGGTCTAGCGGAGTGGGTTTGGGTTTGGGTCTAGCGGAGTGGGTTTGTGTCTAGCGGAGTGGGTTTGTGTCTAGCAGAGTGGCTTTGTGCTTGGGTCCAGCGGAGTGGGTTTGGGTTTGGGAATAGTGGAGTGGGTTTGGGTCCAGTTGAGTGTGTTTGGGTCTAGCAGAGTGGGTTTGGGTCTAGCGGAGTGGGTTCGGGTCTAGCTGAGTGGGTTCGGGTCTGGCGGAGTGGGTTCGGGTCTGGCGGAGTGGGTTTGTGTGTGGCAGAGTGGGTTTGGGTCTGGCGGAGTGAGTTTTGGTCTAGAGGAATGGGTTTGGGGCTGGCGGAGTGGGTTTGGGTCTGGCAGAGTGGGTTTGGGTCTGGCGGAGTGGGTTTTGGTCTGGCGGAGTGGGTTTTGGTCTGGCGGAGTGGGTTTGTGTCTGGCGGAGTGGGTTTGGGTCTGGCGGAGTAAGTTTGGGTCTGGCGGAGTGGGTTTGGGTCAGGTGGAGTGGGTTTGGGTCTGGCGGAGTGGGTTTGGGTCTGGCGGAGTGGGTTTAGGTCTAGTGGAGTGGGTTTGGGTCTAGCGGAGTGGGTTTGGGTCCAGCGGACTGGGTTTGAGATTGGGTCTAGCGGAGTGTGTTTGGGTTTGGGTCTGGCGGAGTGGGTTTGGATCTAGCGGAGTGGGTTTGTGTCTAGCGGAGTGGGTTTGTGTTTGGGTCCTGCGGAGTGGGTTTGGGTTTGGGTATGGTGGAGTGGGTTTGGGTTTGGCGGAGTGGGTTTTTGTCTGGCGGAGTGGGTTTGGGTCTGGCGGAGTGGGTTTGGGGTCTGGCGTAGGGTCTTTGGGGTCTGCCGGAGTGGTTTTGGCGTCTGGCGGAGTGGGTTTGGGTCTGGCGCAGTGGGTTTGGGTCTGGCGGAGTGGGTTTGGGTCTGGCGGAATGGGCTTGGATCTGGCGGAGTGGGTTTGGGTCTGGCGGAGTGGGCTTGGGTCTGGCGGAGTGGGTTTGGGTCTAGCGGAGTGGGTTTGGGTTTGGCGGAGTGGGTTTGGGTCTGGCGGAGTGGGTTTGGGTCTGGTGGAGTGGGTTTGGGTCTGGCGGAGTGGGTTTGGGTCTGGTGGAATGGGTTTGGTGCTGGCGGAGTGGGTTTGTGTCTGGCGGAGTGGGTGTTGGGTCTGGCGGAGTGGGTTTGAGGTCTGGCGGAGTGGGTTTGTGTCTGGTGGAGTGGGTTTGGGTCTGGCGGAGTAAGTTTGGGTCTGGCGGAGTGGGTTTGGGTCTGTCGGAGTGGGTTTGGGTCTGGCGGAGTGGGTTTGGGTCTGGCGGAGTGGGTTTGGGTCTGGCGGAGTGGGTTTGGGTCTGGCGGAGTGGGTTTGGGTCTAGCGGAGTGGGTTTGTGTCTAGCGGAGTGGGTTTGTGTTTGGGTCCAGCGGAGTGGGTTTGGGTTTGGGAATAGTGGAGTGGGTTTGGGTTTGGGTCTAGTTGAGTGTGTTTGGGTTTGGGTCTAGCGGAGTGGGTTTGGGTCTAGCGGAGTGGGTTTGTGTCTAGCGGAGTGGGTTTGTGTTTGGGTCAAGCGGAGTGGGTTTGGGTCTGGCGGAGTGGGTTTGGGTCTGGCGGAGTGGGTTTGGGTCTGGCGGAGTGGGTTTGGGGTCTGGCGTAGGATCTTTGGGGTCTGCCGGAGTGGTTTTGGGGTCTGGCGGAGTGGGTTTGGGTCTGGCGCAGTGAGTTTGGGGCTGGCGGAGCGGGTTTGGGTCTGGCGGAGTGGGTTGGGGTCTGGCGGAGTGGGTTTGTGTCTAGCGGAGTGGGTTTGTGTTTGGGTCCTGCGGAGTGGGTTTGGGTTTGGGTATGGTGGAGTGGGTTTGGGTTTGGGTCTAGTTGAGTGTGTTTGGGTCTAGCGGAGTGGGTTTGGGTCCAGCGGAGTGGGTTTGGGTCTGGCGGAGTGGGTTTGGGTCTGGCGGAGTGGGTTTGGGTCTGGCGGAGTGGGTTTGGGTCTGGCGGAGTGGGGTTGGGTCTGGCGGAGTGGGTTGGGGTCTGGCGGAGTGAGCTTGGGTCTGGCGGAGTGGGGTTCGGTCTGGCGGAGTGGGCTTGGGTCTGGCGGAGTGGGTTTGGGTCTGGCGGAGTGGGTTTAGGTCTGGCGGAGTGGGTTTGGGTCTGGCGGAGTGGGTTTTGGTCTGGCGGAGTGGGTTTTGGTCTGGCGGAATGGGTTTGGGGTCTGGCGGAGTGGGTTTGGGTTTGGGTCTAGCGGAGTGGGTTTGGGTTTGGGTCTAGCGGAGTGGGTTTGGGTCTAGCGGAGTGGGTTTGTGTTTGGGTCAAGCGGAGTGGGTTTGGGTTTGGGTATAGTGGAGTGGGTTTGGGTTTGGGTCTAGTTGAGTGTGTTTGGGTCTAGCGGAGTGGGTTTGGGTCTAGCGGAGAGGGTTTGGGTCTGGCGGAGTGGGTTCAGGTCTGGCGGAGAGGGTTGTGGTCTGGCGGAGTAGGTTGGGGTCTGGCGGAGTGAGCTTGGGTCTGGCGGAATGGGGTTGGGTCTGGCGGAGTGGGCTTGGGTCTGGCTGAGTGGGTTTGGGTCTGGCGGAGTGGGTTTGGGTCTGGCGGAGTGGGTTTGGGTCTGGCGGAATGGGTTTTGTTCTGGCGGAGTGGGTTTTGGTCTGGCGGAGTGGGTTTTGGTCTGACGGAGTGGGTTTGGGTCTGGCGGAGTGGGTTTGGGTCTGGCAGAGTGGGTTTTGGTCTGGCGGAGTGGGTTTTGGTCTGGCGGAGTGGGTTTGGGTCTAGCCGAGTGAGTTTGGGTCTAGCGGAGTGGTTTTGGGTCTAGCGGAGTGGGTTTGGGTTTGGGTCTAGCGGAGTGGCTTTGGGTTTGGGTCTGGCGGAGTGGGTTTGGTTCTAGCGGAGTGGGTTTGTGTCTAGCGGAGTGGGTTTGTGTTTGGGTCAAGCAGAGTGGGTTTGGGTTTGGGTATAGTGGAGTGGGTTTGGGTTTGGGTCTAGTTGAGTGTGTTTGGGTCTAGCGGAGTGGGTTTGGGTCTAGCGGAGTGGGTTTGGGTCTAGCGGAGTGGGTTTGGGTCTGGCGGAGAGGGTTCGGGTCTGGCGGAGAGGGTTGGGGTCTGGCGGAGTGGGTTGGGGTCTGGCGGAGTGAGCTTGGGTCTGGCGGAGTGGGGTTGGGTCTGGCGGAGTGGGTCTGGGTCTGGCGGAGTGGGTTTGGGTCTGGCGGAGTGGGTTTAGGTCTGGCGGAGTGGGTTTTGGTCTGGCGGAGTGGGTTTCGGTCTGGCGGAGTGGGTTTGGGTCTAGCGGAGTGGGTTTGGGTCTGGCGGAGTGGGTTTTGGTCTGGCGGAGTGGGTTTGGGTCTGGCGGAGTGTGTTTGGGTCTGGCGGAGTGGGTTTGGGTCTGGCGGAGTGGGTTTTGGTCTGGCGGAGTGGGTTTTGGACTGGCGAAGTGGGTTTGGGTCTGGCGGAGTGGGTTTTGGTCTGGCGGAGTGGGTTTGGGTCTGGAGGTGTGGGTTTGGGGCTCGCGGAGTGGGTTCGGGTCTGGCAGAGTGGGTTCGGGTCTGGCGGAGAGGGTTTTGGGACTGGCGGAGTGGGTTGGGGTCTGGCGGAGTGGGTTTGGGTCTGGCGGAGTGGGGTTGGGTCTGGCGGAGTGGGCTTGGGTCTGGCGGAGTGGGTTTGGGTCTGGCGGAGTGGGTTTAGGGCTGGCGGAGTGGGTTTGGGTCTGCGGAGTGGGTTTGGGTCTGGCGGAGTGGGTTTGGGTCTAGCGGAGTGTGTTTGGGTCTAGCGGAGTGGGTTTGGGTTTGGGTCTAGCGGAGTTGGTTTGGGTTTGGGTCTGGCGGAGTGGGTTTGGGTCTGGCGGAGTGGGTTTGGGTCTGGCGGAGTGGGTTTTGGTCTGGCGGAGTGGGTTTGGGTCTGGCGGAGTGGGTTTGGGTCTAGCTGAGTGGGTTCGTGTCTGGCGGAGTGGGTTTGGGTCTGGCGGAGTTGAGTTGGGGTCTGGCGGAGTGGGTTTGTGTCTGGCGGAGTGGGTTTGGGTCTGGCGGAGTAAATTTGTGTCTGGCGGAATGGGTTTGGGCCTGGCGGAGAGGGTTTGGGTCTAGCGGAGTGGGTTTGGGTCTGGCGGAGTGGGTTTGGGTGTAGCGGAGTGGGTTTGGGTCTAGCGGAGTGGGTTTGGGTCTAGCGGAGTGGGTTTGGGTTTGGGTCTAGCGGAGTTGGTTTGGGTTTGGGTCTAGCGGAGTGGGTTTGGGTCTGGCGGAGTGGGTTTGGGGCTGGCTGAGTGGGTTTGGGTCTGGCGGAGTGGGTTCGGGTCTGGCGGAGTGGGTTTGTGTCTGGCGGAGTGGGTTTGGGTCTGGCGGAGTAAATTTGTGTCTGGCAGAATGGGTTTGGGTCTGGCGGAGTGGGTTTGGGTCTAGCGGAGTGGGTTTGGGTCTGGCGGAGTGGGTTTGGGTGTAGCGGAGTGGGTTTGGGTATAGCGGAGTGGGTTTGGGTCTAGCGGAGTGGGTTTGGGTTTGGGTCTAGCGGAGTTGGTTTGGGTTTGGGTCTGGCGGAGTGGGTTTGGGTCTGGCGGAGTGGGTTTGGGTCTGGCGGAGTGGGTTTTGGTCTGGCGGAGTGGGTTTGGGTCTAGCGGAGCGAATTTGGGTCTGGCGGAGTGGGTTTTGGTCTGGCGGAGAGGGTTTGGGTCTGGCGGATTGGCTTTGGGTCTGGCGGAGTGGGTTGGGGTCTGGCGGAGTGGGTTTGGGTCTGGCGGAGTGGGGTTGGGTCTGGCGGAGTGGGCTTGGGTCTGGCGGAGTGGGTTTGGGTCTGGCGGAGTGGGTTCAGGTCTGGCGGAGTGGCTTTGGGTGTGGCGGAGTGGGTTTGGGTCTGGCGGAGTGGGCTTGGGTCTGGCGGAGTGGGTTGGGGTCTGGCGGAGTGGGTTTGGGTCTGGCGGAGTGGGTTTGGGTCTGGCGGAGTGGGTTTGGGTCTGGCGGAGTGGGTTTTGGTCTGACGGAGTGGGTTCGGGTCTGGCGGAGTGGGTTCGTGTCTGGCGGAGTGGGTTCGGGTCTGGCGGAGTGGGTTCGGGTCTGGCGGAGTGGGTTCGGGTCTGGCGGAGTGGGTTTGGGTCTCGCGGAGTGGGTTGGGGTCTGGCGGAGTGGGTTGGGGTGTGGCGGAGTGGGTTCGGCTCTGGCGGATTGGGTTCGGGTCTGGCGGAGTGGGTTCAGGTCTGGCGGAGTGGGTTCCGGTCTGGCGGAGTGGGTTCGGGTCTGGTGGAGTGGGTTCGGGTCTGGCGGAGTGGGTTGGGGTCTGGCGGAGTGGGTTGTGGTGTGTCGGAGTGGGTTCGGCTCTGGCGGAGTGGGTTCGGGTCTGGCGGAGTGTGTTCGGGTCTGGCGGAGTGGGTTCGGGTCTGGCGGAGTGGGTTCGGGTCTGGCGGAGTGGGTTTGGTGTCTGGCGGAGTGGGTTTGGGTCTGGCCGAGTGGGTTCGGGTCTGGCCGAGTGGGTTCGGTGTGGCGGTGTGGGTTCGGGTCTGGCGGAGTGCGTTGGGGTCTGGCGGAGTGGGTTGGGGTCTGGCGGAGTGGGTTGGGGTCTGGCGGAGTGGGTTGCGCTCTGGCGGAGTGGGTTTGGGTCTGGCGGAGTGGGGTTGGGTCTGGCGGAGTGGGCTTTGGTCTGGCGGAGTTGGTTTTGGTCTGGCGGAGTGGGTTTGGGTCTGGCGGAGTGGGTTTGGGTCTGGCGGAGTGGGTTTGGGTCTGGCGGAGTGGGTTTGGGTCTGGCGCAGTGGGTTTGGGTCTGGCAGAGTGGGTTTGGGTCTGGCGGAGTGGGTTTGGGTCTGGCGGAGTGGGTTTGGGTCTGGCGGTGTGGGCTTGGGTCTGCCGGAGTAGGTTCGGGTCTGGCGGAGTGGGTTTGGGTCTGGCGGAGTTGGTTTCGGTCTGGCGGAGTGGGTTTGGGTCTGGCGGAGTGGGTTTTGGTCTGGCGGTGTGGGTTTGGGTCTGGCGGAGTGGGTTAGGGTCTGGCGGACAGGGTTCGGGTCTGGCGGAGTGGGTTCGGGTCTGGCGGAGTGGGTTCGGGTCTGGCGGAGTGGGTTCGGGTCTGGCGGTGTGGGTTCGGGTCTGGCGGAGTGGGTTTGGGTCTGGCGATGCGTTTGCGTCTGGTGGAGTGGGCTATGGTCTGGCGGAGTGGGTTTGGGTCTGGCGGAGTGGGTTTGGGTCTGGCGGAGTGGGTTAGGGTCTCGCGGAGTGGGTTCGGGTCTGGCGGAGTGGGTTCGGGTCTGGCGGAGTGGGTTCGGGTCTGGCGGAGTGGGTTCGGGTCTGGCGGAGTGGGTTCGGGTCTGGCGGACTGGGTTAGGGTCTGGCGGAGTGGGCTTGGGACTGGCGGAGTGGGTTTTGGTCTGGCTGAGTGGGTTTGGGTCTGGCGGAGTGGGTTTGGGTCTGGCGGAGTGGGTTTGGGTCTGGCGGAGTGGGTTTTGGTCTGGCGGAGTGGGTTTGGGTCTGGCGGAGTGGGTTGGGGTCTGGTGGAGTGGGTTCGGGTCTGGCGGAGTGGGTTTGGGTCTGGCGGAGTGGTTTTGGGTCTGGGGGTGGGTTTGGGTCTGGCGGTGGGTTTGGGTCTGGTGGAGTGGGTTATGGTCTGGCGGAGTGGGTTTGGGTCTGGCGGAGTGGGTTTGGGTCTGGCGGAGTGGGTTCGGGTCTGACGGAGTGGGTTCGGGTCTGTCGGAGTGGGTTCGGGTCTGGCGGAGGGGGTTCGGGTCTGGCGGAGTGGGTTGGGGTGTGGCGGAGTGGGTTCGGCTCTGGCGGAGTGGGTTCGGGTCTGGCGGAGTGGGTTCGGGTCTGGCAGAGTGGGTTCGGGTCTGGCGGAGTGGGTTCGGGGTCTGGCGGTGTGGGTGTGGGTCTGGCCGAGTGGGTTCGGGTCTGGCCGAGTGGGTTTGGGTGTGGCAGTGTGGGTTCGGGTCTGGCGGAGTGCGTTGGGGTCTGGCGGAGTGGGTTTGGGTCTGGTGGAGTGGGTTGGGGTCTGGCAGAGTGGGTTGGGGTCTGGCGGAGTGGGTTGGGGTCTGGCGGAGTGGTTTGCGGTCTGGCGGAGTGGGTTTGGGTCTGGCGGAGTGGGGTTGGGTCTGGCGGAGTGGGTTTGGGTCTGGCGGTGTGGGCTTGGGTCTGCCGGAGTAGGTTCGGGTCTGGCGGTGTGGGTTCGGGTCTGGCGGAGTGGGTTTGGGTCTGGCGATGCGTTTGCGTCTGGTGGAGTGAGCTATGGTCTGGCGGAGTGGGTTTGGGTCTGGCGGAGTGGGTTTGGGTCTGGCGGAGTGGGTTAGGGTCTCGCGGAGTGGGTTCAGGTCTGGCGGAGTGGGTTCGGGTCTGGCGGAGTGGGTTCGGGTCTGGCGGAGTGGGTTCGGGTCTGGCGGAGTGGGTTCGGGTCTGGCGGAGTGGGTTCGGGTCTGGCGGACTGGGTTAGGGTCTGGCGGAGTGGGCTTGGGACTGGCGGAGTGGGTTTTGGTCTGGCTGAGTGGGTTTGGGTCTGGCGGAGTGGGTTTGGGTCTGGCGGAGTGGGTTTGGGTCTGGCGGAGTGGGTTTTGGTCTGGCGGAGTGGGTTTGGGTCTGGCGGAGTGGGTTGGGGTCTGGTGGAGTGGGTTCGGGTCTGGCGGAGTGGGTTTGGGTCTGACGGAGTGGTTTTGGGTCTGGGGGTGGGTTTGGGTCTGGCGGTGGGTTTGGGTCTGGTGGAGTGGGTTATGGTCTGGCGGAGTGGGTTTGGGTCTGGCGGAGTGGGTTTGGGTCTGGCGGAGTGGGTTCGGGTCTGGCGGAGTGGGTTCGGGTCTGTCGGAGTGGGTTCGGGTCTGGCGGAGTGGGTTCGGGTCTGGCGGAGTGGGTTGGGGTGTGGCGGAGTGGGTTCGGCTCTGGCGGAGTGGGTTCGGGTCTGGCGGAGTGGGTTCGGGTCTGGCGGAGTGGGTTCGGGTCTGGCGGAGTGGGTTCGGGGTCTGGCGGAGTGGGTGTGGGTCTGGCGGAGTGGGTTGGGATCTGGCGGAGTGGGTTGGGGTCTGGCGGAGTGGTTTGCGGTCTGGCGGAGTGGGTTTGGGTCTGGCGGAGTGGGGTTGGGTCTGGCGGAGTGGGTTTGGGTCTGGCGGTGTGGGCTTGGGTCTGCCGGAGTAGGTTCGGGTCTGGCGGAGTGGCTTTGGGTCTGGCGGAGTTGGTTTCGGTCTGGCGGAGTGGGTTTGGGTCTGGCGGAGTGGGTTTCGGTCTCACGGAGTGGGTTTTGGTCTGGCGGTGTGGGTTTGGGTCTGGTGGAGTGGGTTAGGGTCTGGCGGACAGGGTTCGGGTCTGGCGGAGTGGGTTCGGGTCTGGCGGAGTGGGTTCGGGTCTGGCGGAGTGGGTTCGGATCTGGCGGTGTGGGTTCGGGTCTGGCGGAGTGGGTTCGGGTCTGGCGGAGTGGGTTTGGGTCTGGCGGTGGGTTTGCGTCTGGCGGAGTGGGTTCGGGTCTGGCCGAGTGGGTTTGGGTGTGGCAGTGTGGGTTCGGGTCTGGCGGAGTGGGTTAGGGTCTCGCGGAGTGGGTTCGGGTCTGGTGGAGTGGGTTGGGGTCTGGCGGAGTGGGATGGGGTCTGGCGGAGTGGGTTGGGGTCTGGCGGAGTGGTTTGCGGTCTGGCGGAGTGGGTTTGGGTCTGGCGGAGTGGGGTTGGGTCTGGCGGAGTGGGTTTGGGTCTGGCGGTGTGGGCTTGGGTCTGCCGGAGTAGGTTCGGGTCTGGCGGAGTGGGTTTGGGTCTGGCGGAGTTGGTTTCGGTCTGGCGGAGTGGGTTTGGGTCTGGCGGAGTGGGTTTCGGTCTCGCGGAGTGGGTTTTGGTCTGGCGGTGTGGGTTTGGGTCTGGCGGAGTGGGTTAGGGTCTGGCGGACAGGGTTCGGGTCTGGCGGAGTGGGTTCGGGTCTGGCGGAGTGGGTTTGGGTCTGGCGGAGTGGGTTCGGGTCTGGCGGTGTGGGTTCGGGTCTGGCGGAGTGGGTTTGGGTCTGGCGATGCGTTTGCGTCTGGCGGAGTGGGTTATGGTCTGGCGGAGTGGGTTTGGGTCTGGCGGAGTGGGTTTGGGTCTGGCGGAGTGGGTTAGGGTCTCGCGGAGTGGGTTCGGGTCTGGCGGAGTGGGTTTGGGTCTGGCGGTGTGGGTTTGGGTCTGGCGGAGTGGGTTAGGGTCTGGCGGTCTGGGTTCGGGTCTGGCGGAGTGGGTTCGGGTCTGGCGGAGTGGGTTCGGGTCTGGCGGAGTGGGTTCGGGTCTGGCGGAGTGGGTTCGGGTATGACGGAGTGGGTTTGGGGTCTGGCGGAGTGGGTTTGGGTCTGGCCGAGTGGGTTGGGATCTGGCCGAGTGGGTTCGGGTCTGGCCGAGTGGGTTCGGGTGTGGCGGAGTGGGGTTGGGTCTGGCGGAGTGGGCTTGGGTCTGGCGGAGTGGGTTTGGGTCTGGCGGAGTGGGTTTGGGTCTGGCGGAGTGGGTTTGGGTCTGGCGGAGTGGGTTTTGGTCTGGCTGAGTGGGTTTGGGTCTGGCGGAGTGGGTTTGGGACTGGCGGAGTGGGTTTGGGTCTGGCGGAGTGGGTTTGGGACTAGCGGAGTGGGTTTGGGGTCTGGCGGAGTGGGTTTGGGTCTGGCGTAGTGGGTTTTGGTCTGGCTGAGTGGGTTTGGGTCTGGCGGATTGGGCTTGGGACTGGCGGAGTGGGTTTTGGTCTGGCTGAGTGGGTTTGGGTCTGGCGGAGTGGGTTTGGGTCTGGCGGAGTGGGTTTGGGTCTGGCGGAGTGGGTTTTCATCGCCGAGTGGGTTTGGGTCTGGCGCAGTGGGTTTGGGTCTGGCGGAGTGGGTTCGGGTCTGGCGGAGTGGGTTCGGGTCTGGCGGAGTGGGTTTGGGTCTGGCGGAGTGGGTTTGGGGTCTGGCGGTGTGGTTTTGTAATCTGGCGGAGTGGGTTTGGGGTCTGGCGGAGTGGGTTTGGGTCTGGCGCAGTGGGTTTGGGTCTGACTGAATGCGTTTGGGTCTGGTGGAGTGGGTTTGGGTCTGGCGGAGTGGGTTTGGGTCTGGCGGTGTGGGCTTGGGTCTGCTGGAGTGGGTTTGGGTCTGGCGGAGTGGGTTTGGGTCTGGTGGAGTTGGTTTGGGTCTGGCGGAGTGGGTTTGGGTCTGGCGGAGTGGGTTTGGGTCTGGCGGATTGGGTTTGGGTCTGGCGGTGTGGGTTTTGGTCTGGCGGAGTGGGTTTGGTTCTGGCGGAGTGGGTTTTGGTCTGGCTGAGTGGGTTTGGGTCTGGCGGAGTGGGTTTGGGACTGGCGGAGTGGGTTTGGGTCTGGCGGAGTGGGTTTGGGACTGGCGGAGTGGGTTTGGGGTCTGGCGGAGTGGGTTTGGGTCTGGCGGAGTGGGTTTTGGTCTGGCTGAGTGGGTTTGGGTCTGGCGGATTGGGCTTGGGACTGGCGGAGTGGGTTTTGGTCTGGCTGAGTGGGTTTGGGTCTGGCGGAGTGGGTTTGGGTCTGGCGGAGTGGGTTTGGGTCTGGCGGAGTGGGTTTTCGTCTGGCCGAGTGGGTTCGGGTCTGGCCGAGTGGGTTTGGGTGTGGCAGTGTGGGTTCGGGTCTGGCGGAGTGCGTTGGGGTCTGGCGGAGTGGGTTTGGGTCTGGTGGAGTGGGTTGGGGTCTGGCAGAGTGGGTTGGGGTCTGGCGGAGTGGGTTGGGGTCTGGCGGAGTGGTTTGCGGTCTGGCGGAGTGGGTTTGGGTCTGGCGGAGTGGGGTTGGGTCTGGCGGAGTGGGTTTGGGTCTGGCGGTGTGGGCTTGGGTCTGCCGGAGTAGGTTCGGGTCTGGCGGAGTGGGTTTGGGTCTGGCGGAGTTGGTTTCGGTCTGGCGGAGTGGGTTTGGGTCTGGCGGAGTGGGTTCGGGTCTGGCGGAGTGGGTTCGGGTCTGGCGGTGTGGGTTCGGGTCTGGCGGAGTGGGTTTGGGTCTGGCGATGCGTTTGCGTCTGGCGGAGTGGGCTATGGTCTGGCGGAGTGGGTTTGGGTCTGGCGGAGTGGGTTTGGGTCTGGCGGAGTGGGTTAGGGTCTCGCGGAGTGGGTTCAGGTCTGGCGGAGTGGGTTCGGGTCTGGCGGAGTGGGTTCGGGTCTGGCGGAGTGGGTTCGGGTCTGGCGGAGTGGGTTCGGGTCTGGCGGAGTGGGTTCGGGTCTGGCGGACTGGGTTAGGGTCTGGCGGAGTGGGCTTGGGACTGGCGGAGTGGGTTCGGGTCTGGCGGAGTGGGTTCGGGTCTGGCGGAGTGGGTTCGGGTCTGGCGGAGTGGGTTCGGGGTCTGGCGGAGTGGGTGTGGGTCTGGCGGAGTGGGTTGGGATCTGGCGGAGTGGGTTGGGGTCTGGCGGAGTGGTTTGCGGTCTGGCGGAGTGGGTTTGGGTCTGGCGGAGTGGGGTTGGGTCTGGCGGAGTGGGTTTGGGTCTGGCGGTGTGGGCTTGGGTCTGGCGGAGTGGGTTTGGTTCTGGCGGAGTGGGTTTTGGTCTGGCTGAGTGGGTTTGGGTCTGGCGGAGTGGGTTTGGGACTGGCGGAGTGGGTTTGGGTCTGGCGGAGTGGGTTTGGGACTGGCGGAGTGGGTTTGGGGTCTGGCGGAGTGGGTTTGGGTCTGGCGGAGTGGGTTTTGGTCTGGCTGAGTGGGTTTGGGTCTGGCGGATTGGGCTTGGGACTGGCGGAGTGGGTTTTGGTCTGGCTGAGTGGGTTTGGGTCTGGCGGAGTGGGTTTGGGTCTGGCGGAGTGGGTTTGGGTCTGGCGGAGTGGGTTTTCGTCTGGCCGAGTGGGTTCGGGTCTGGCCGAGTGGGTTTGGGTGTGGCAGTGTGGGTTCGGGTCTGGCGGAGTGCGTTGGGGTCTGGCGGAGTGGGTTTGGGTCTGGTGGAGTGGGTTGGGGTCTGGCAGAGTGGGTTGGGGTCTGGCGGAGTGGGTTGGGGTCTGGCGGAGTGGTTTGCGGTCTGGCGGAGTGGGTTTGGGTCTGGCGGAGTGGGGTTGGGTCTGGCGGAGTGGGTTTGGGTCTGGCGGTGTGGGCTTGGGTCTGCCGGAGTAGGTTCGGGTCTGGCGGAGTGGGTTTGGGTCTGGCGGAGTTGGTTTCGGTCTGGCGGAGTGGGTTTGGGTCTGGCGGAGTGGGTTCGGGTCTGGCGGAGTGGGTTCGGGTCTGGCGGTGTGGGTTCGGGTCTGGCGGAGTGGGTTTGGGTCTGGCGATGCGTTTGCGTCTGGCGGAGTGGGCTATGGTCTGGCGGAGTGGGTTTGGGTCTGGCGGAGTGGGTTTGGGTCTGGCGGAGTGGGTTAGGGTCTCGCGGAGTGGGTTCAGGTCTGGCGGAGTGGGTTCGGGTCTGGCGGAGTGGGTTCGGGTCTGGCGGAGTGGGTTCGGGTCTGGCGGAGTGGGTTCGGGTCTGGCGGAGTGGGTTCGGGTCTGGCGGACTGGGTTAGGGTCTGGCGGAGTGGGCTTGGGACTGGCGGAGTGGGTTCGGGTCTGGCGGAGTGGGTTCGGGTCTGGCGGAGTGGGTTCGGGTCTGGCGGAGTGGGTTCGGGGTCTGGCGGAGTGGGTGTGGGTCTGGCGGAGTGGGTTGGGATCTGGCGGAGTGGGTTGGGGTCTGGCGGAGTGGTTTGCGGTCTGGCGGAGTGGGTTTGGGTCTGGCGGAGTGGGGTTGGGTCTGGCGGAGTGGGTTTGGGTCTGGCGGTGTGGGCTTGGGTCTGCCGGAGTAGGTTCGGGTCTGGCGGAGTGGCTTTGGGTCTGGCGGAGTTGGTTTCGGTCTGGCGGAGTGGGTTTGGGTCTGGCGGAGTGGGTTTCGGTCTCACGGAGTGGGTTTTGGTCTGGCGGTGTGGGTTTGGGTCTGGTGGAGTGGGTTAGGGTCTGGCGGACAGGGTTCGGGTCTGGCGGAGTGGGTTCGGGTCTGGCGGAGTGGGTTCGGGTCTGGCGGAGTGGGTTCGGATCTGGCGGTGTGGGTTCGGGTCTGGCGGAGTGGGTTTGGGTCTGGCGATGCGTTTGCGTCTGGCGGAGTGGGTTATGGTCTGGCGGAGTGGGTTTGGGTCTGGCGGGGTGGGTTTGGGTCTGGCGGAGTGGGTTAGGGTCTCGCGGAGTGGGTTCGGCTTTGGCGGAGTGGGTTTGGGTCTGGCGGAGTGGGTTTGGGTCTGGCGGAGTGGGTTTGGGTCTGGCAGAGTGGGTTTCGGTCTCGTGGAGTGTGTTTTGGTCTGGCGGTGTGGGTTTGGGTCTGGCGGAGTGGGTTAGGGTCTGGCGGAGTGGGTTCGGGTCTGGCGGAGTGGGTTCGGGTCTGGCGGAGTGGGTTCGGGTCTGGCGGAGTGGGTTCGGGTCTGGCGGAGTGGGTTCGGGTCTGGCGGAGTGGGTTCGGGTCTGGCGGAGTGGGTTCGGGGTCTGGCGGAGTGGGTGTGGGTCTGGCGGAGTGGGTTGGGATCTGGCGGAGTGGGTTGGGGTCTGGCGGAGTGGTTTGCGGTCTGGCGGAGTGGGTTTGGGTCTGGCGGAGTGGGGTTGGGTCTGGCGGAGTGGGTTTGGGTCTGGCGGTGTGGGCTTGGGTCTGCCGGAGTAGGTTCGGGTCTGGCGGAGTGGCTTTGGGTCTGGCGGAGTTGGTTTCGGTCTGGCGGAGTGGGTTTGGGTCTGGCGGAGTGGGTTTCGGTCTCACGGAGTGGGTTTTGGTCTGGCGGTGTGGGTTTGGGTCTGGTGGAGTGGGTTAGGGTCTGGCGGACAGGGTTCGGGTCTGGCGGAGTGGGTTCGGGTCTGGCGGAGTGGGTTCGGGTCTGGCGGAGTGGGTTCGGATCTGGCGGTGTGGGTTCGGGTCTGGCGGAGTGGGTTTGGGTCTGGCGATGCGTTTGCGTCTGGCGGAGTGGGTTATGGTCTGGCGGAGTGGGTTTGGGTCTGGCGGGGTGGGTTTGGGTCTGGCGGAGTGGGTTAGGGTCTCGCGGAGTGGGTTCGGCTCTGGCGGAGTGGGTTTGGGTCTGGCGGAGTGGGTTTGGGTCTGGCGGAGTGGGTTTGGGTCTGGCAGAGTGGGTTTCGGTCTCGTGGAGTGTGTTTTGGTCTGGCGGTGTGGGTTTGGGTCTGGCGGAGTGGGTTAGGGTCTGGCGGAGTGGGTTCGGGTCTGGCGGAGTGGGTTCGGGTCTGGCGGAGTGGGTTCGGGTCTGGCGGAGTGGGTTCGGGTCTGGCGGAGTGGGTTCGGGTCTGGCGGAGTGGGTTTGGGTCTGGCGGTGGGTTTGCGTCTGGCGGAGTGGGTTCGGGTCTGGCCGAGTGGGTTTGGGTGTGGCAGTGTGGGTTCGGGTCTGGCGGAGTGGGTTAGGGTCTCGCGGAGTGGGTTCGGGTCTGGTGGAGTGGGTTGGGGTCTGGCGGAGTGGGATGGGGTCTGGCGGAGTGGGTTGGGGTCTGGCGGAGTGGTTTGCGGTCTGGCGGAGTGGGTTTGGGTCTGGCGGAGTGGGGTTGGGTCTGGCGGAGTGGGTTTGGGTCTGGCGGTGTGGGCTTGGGTCTGCCGGAGTAGGTTCGGGTCTGGCGGAGTGGGTTTGGGTCTGGCGGAGTTGGTTTCGGTCTGGCGGAGTGGGTTTGGGTCTGGCGGAGTGGGTTTCGGTCTCGCGGAGTGGGTTTTGGTCTGGCGGTGTGGGTTTGGGTCTGGCGGAGTGGGTTAGGGTCTGGCGGACAGGGTTCGGGTCTGGCGGAGTGGGTTCGGGTCTGGCGGAGTGGGTTTGGGTCTGGCGGAGTGGGTTCGGGTCTGGCGGTGTGGGTTCGGGTCTGGCGGAGTGGGTTTGGGTCTGGCGATGCGTTTGCGTCTGGCGGAGTGGGTTATGGTCTGGCGGAGTGGGTTTGGGTCTGGCGGAGTGGGTTTGGGTCTGGCGGAGTGGGTTAGGGTCTCGCGGAGTGGGTTCGGGTCTGGCGGAGTGGGTTTGGGTCTGGCGGTGTGGGTTTGGGTCTGGCGGAGTGGGTTAGGGTCTGGCGGTCTGGGTTCGGGTCTGGCGGAGTGGGTTCGGGTCTGGCGGAGTGGGTTCGGGTCTGGCGGAGTGGGTTCGGGTCTGGCGGAGTGGGTTCGGGTATGACGGAGTGGGTTTGGGGTCTGGCGGAGTGGGTTTGGGTCTGGCCGAGTGGGTTGGGATCTGGCCGAGTGGGTTCGGGTCTGGCCGAGTGGGTTCGGGTGTGGCGGAGTGGGGTTGGGTCTGGCGGAGTGGGCTTGGGTCTGGCGGAGTGGGTTTGGGTCTGGCGGAGTGGGTTTGGGTCTGGCGGAGTGGGTTTGGGTCTGGCGGAGTGGGTTTTGGTCTGGCTGAGTGGGTTTGGGTCTGGCGGAGTGGGTTTGGGACTGGCGGAGTGGGTTTGGGTCTGGCGGAGTGGGTTTGGGACTAGCGGAGTGGGTTTGGGGTCTGGCGGAGTGGGTTTGGGTCTGGCGTAGTGGGTTTTGGTCTGGCTGAGTGGGTTTGGGTCTGGCGGATTGGGCTTGGGACTGGCGGAGTGGGTTTTGGTCTGGCTGAGTGGGTTTGGGTCTGGCGGAGTGGGTTTGGGTCTGGCGGAGTGGGTTTGGGTCTGGCGGAGTGGGTTTTCATCGCCGAGTGGGTTTGGGTCTGGCGCAGTGGGTTTGGGTCTGGCGGAGTGGGTTCGGGTCTGGCGGAGTGGGTTCGGGTCTGGCGGAGTGGGTTTGGGTCTGGCGGAGTGGGTTTGGGGTCTGGCGGTGTGGTTTTGTAATCTGGCGGAGTGGGTTTGGGGTCTGGCGGAGTGGGTTTGGGTCTGGCGCAGTGGGTTTGGGTCTGACTGAATGCGTTTGGGTCTGGCGGAGTGGGTTTGGGTCTGGCGGAGTGGGTTTGGGTTTGGCGGTGTGGGCTTGGGTCTGCTGGAGTGGGTTTGGGTCTGGCGGAGTGGGTTTGGGTCTGGTGGAGTTGGTTTGGGTCTGGCGGAGTGGGTTTGGGTCTGGCGGAGTGGGTTTGGGTCTGGCGGATTGGGTTTGGGTCTGGCGGTGTGGGTTTTGGTCTGGCGGAGTGGGTTTGGTTCTGGCGGAGTGGGTTTTGGTCTGGCTGAGTGGGTTTGGGTCTGGCGGAGTGGGTTTGGGACTGGCGGAGTGGGTTTGGGTCTGGCGGAGTGGGTTTGGGACTGGCGGAGTGGGTTTGGGGTCTGGCGGAGTGGGTTTGGGTCTGGCGGAGTGGGTTTTGGTCTGGCTGAGTGGGTTTGGGTCTGGCGGATTGGGCTTGGGACTGGCGGAGTGGGTTTTGGTCTGGCTGAGTGGGTTTGGGTCTGGCGGAGTGGGTTTGGGTCTGGCGGAGTGGGTTTGGGTCTGGCGGAGTGGGTTTTCGTCTGGCCGAGTGGGTTCGGGTCTGGCCAAGTGGGTTTGGGTGTGGCAGTGTGGGTTCGGGTCTGGCGGAGTGCGTTGGGGTCTGGCGGAGTGGGTTTGGGTCTGGTGGAGTGGGTTGGGGTCTGGCAGAGTGGGTTGGGGTCTGGCGGAGTGGGTTGGGGTCTGGCGGAGTGGTTTGCGGTCTGGCGGAGTGGGTTTGGGTCTGGCGGAGTGGGGTTGGGTCTGGCGGAGTGGGTTTGGGTCTGGCGGTGTGGGCTTGGGTCTGCCGGAGTAGGTTCGGGTCTGGCGGAGTGGGTTTGGGTCTGGCGGAGTTGGTTTCGGTCTGGCGGAGTGGGTTTGGGTCTGGCGGAGTGGGTTCGGGTCTGGCGGAGTGGGTTCGGGTCTGGCGGTGTGGGTTCGGGTCTGGCGGAGTGGGTTTGGGTCTGGCGATGCGTTTGCGTCTGGCGGAGTGGGCTATGGTCTGGCGGAGTGGGTTTGGGTCTGGCGGAGTGGGTTTGGGTCTGGCGGAGTGGGTTAGGGTCTCGCGGAGTGGGTTCAGGTCTGGCGGAGTGGGTTCGGGTCTGGCGGAGTGGGTTCGGGTCTGGCGGAGTGGGTTCGGGTCTGGCGGAGTGGGTTCGGGTCTGGCGGAGTGGGTTCGGGTCTGGCGGACTGGGTTAGGGTCTGGCGGAGTGGGCTTGGGACTGGCGGAGTGGGTTCGGGTCTGGCGGAGTGGGTTCGGGTCTGGCGGAGTGGGTTCGGGTCTGGCGGAGTGGGTTCGGGGTCTGGCGGAGTGGGTGTGGGTCTGGCGGAGTGGGTTGGGATCTGGCGGAGTGGGTTGGGGTCTGGCGGAGTGGTTTGCGGTCTGGCGGAGTGGGTTTGGGTCTGGCGGAGTGGGGTTGGGTCTGGCGGAGTGGGTTTGGGTCTGGCGGTGTGGGCTTGGGTCTGCCGGAGTAGGTTCGGGTCTGGCGGAGTGGCTTTGGGTCTGGCGGAGTTGGTTTCGGTCTGGCGGAGTGGGTTTGGGTCTGGCGGAGTGGGTTTCGGTCTCACGGAGTGGGTTTTGGTCTGGCGGTGTGGGTTTGGGTCTGGTGGAGTGGGTTAGGGTCTGGCGGACAGGGTTCGGGTCTGGCGGAGTGGGTTCGGGTCTGGCGGAGTGGGTTCGGGTCTGGCGGAGTGGGTTCGGATCTGGCGGTGTGGGTTCGGGTCTGGCGGAGTGGGTTTGGGTCTGGCGATGCGTTTGCGTCTGGCGGAGTGGGTTATGGTCTGGCGGAGTGGGTTTGGGTCTGGCGGGGTGGGTTTGGGTCTGGCGGAGTGGGTTAGGGTCTCGCGGAGTGGGTTCGGCTCTGGCGGAGTGGGTTTGGGTCTGGCGGAGTGGGTTTGGGTCTGGCGGAGTGGGTTTGGGTCTGGCAGAGTGGGTTTCGGTCTCGTGGAGTGTGTTTTGGTCTGGCGGTGTGGGTTTGGGTCTGGCGGAGTGGGTTAGGGTCTGGCGGAGTGGGTTCGGGTCTGGCGGAGTGGGTTCGGGTCTGGCGGAGTGGGTTCGGGTCTGGCGGAGTGGGTTCGGGTCTGGCGGAGTGGGTTCGGGTCTGGCGGAGTGGGTTCGGGTCTGGCGGAGTGGGTTCGGGGTCTGGCGGAGTGGGTGTGGGTCTGGCGGAGTGGGTTGGGATCTGGCGGAGTGGGTTGGGGTCTGGCGGAGTGGTTTGCGGTCTGGCGGAGTGGGTTTGGGTCTGGCGGAGTGGGGTTGGGTCTGGCGGAGTGGGTTTGGGTCTGGCGGTGTGGGCTTGGGTCTGCCGGAGTAGGTTCGGGTCTGGCGGAGTGGCTTTGGGTCTGGCGGAGTTGGTTTCGGTCTGGCGGAGTGGGTTTGGGTCTGGCGGAGTGGGTTTCGGTCTCACGGAGTGGGTTTTGGTCTGGCGGTGTGGGTTTGGGTCTGGTGGAGTGGGTTAGGGTCTGGCGGACAGGGTTCGGGTCTGGCGGAGTGGGTTCGGGTCTGGCGGAGTGGGTTCGGGTCTGGCGGAGTGGGTTCGGATCTGGCGGTGTGGGTTCGGGTCTGGCGGAGTGGGTTTGGGTCTGGCGATGCGTTTGCGTCTGGCGGAGTGGGTTATGGTCTGGCGGAGTGGGTTTGGGTCTGGCGGGGTGGGTTTGGGTCTGGCGGAGTGGGTTAGGGTCTCGCGGAGTGGGTTCGGCTCTGGCGGAGTGGGTTTGGGTCTGGCGGAGTGGGTTTGGGTCTGGCGGAGTGGGTTTGGGTCTGGCAGAGTGGGTTTCGGTCTCGTGGAGTGTGTTTTGGTCTGGCGGTGTGGGTTTGGGTCTGGCGGAGTGGGTTAGGGTCTGGCGGAGTGGGTTCGGGTCTGGCGGAGTGGGTTCGGGTCTGGCGGAGTGGGTTCGGGTCTGGCGGAGTGGGTTCGGGTCTGGCGGAGTGGGTTCGGGTCTGGCGGAGTGGGTTTGGGTCTGGCGGTGGGTTTGCGTCTGGCGGAGTGGGTTCGGGTCTGGCCGAGTGGGTTTGGGTGTGGCAGTGTGGGTTCGGGTCTGGCGGAGTGGGTTAGGGTCTCGCGGAGTGGGTTCGGGTCTGGTGGAGTGGGTTGGGGTCTGGCGGAGTGGGATGGGGTCTGGCGGAGTGGGTTGGGGTCTGGCGGAGTGGTTTGCGGTCTGGCGGAGTGGGTTTGGGTCTGGCGGAGTGGGGTTGGGTCTGGCGGAGTGGGTTTGGGTCTGGCGGTGTGGGCTTGGGTCTGCCGGAGTAGGTTCGGGTCTGGCGGAGTGGGTTTGGGTCTGGCGGAGTTGGTTTCGGTCTGGCGGAGTGGGTTTGGGTCTGGCGGAGTGGGTTTCGGTCTCGCGGAGTGGGTTTTGGTCTGGCGGTGTGGGTTTGGGTCTGGCGGAGTGGGTTAGGGTCTGGCGGACAGGGTTCGGGTCTGGCGGAGTGGGTTCGGGTCTGGCGGAGTGGGTTTGGGTCTGGCGGAGTGGGTTCGGGTCTGGCGGTGTGGGTTCGGGTCTGGCGGAGTGGGTTTGGGTCTGGCGATGCGTTTGCGTCTGGCGGAGTGGGTTATGGTCTGGCGGAGTGGGTTTGGGTCTGGCGGAGTGGGTTTGGGTCTGGCGGAGTGGGTTAGGGTCTCGCGGAGTGGGTTCGGGTCTGGCGGAGTGGGTTTGGGTCTGGCGGTGTGGGTTTGGGTCTGGCGGAGTGGGTTAGGGTCTGGCGGTCTGGGTTCGGGTCTGGCGGAGTGGGTTCGGGTCTGGCGGAGTGGGTTCGGGTCTGGCGGAGTGGGTTCGGGTCTGGCGGAGTGGGTTCGGGTATGACGGAGTGGGTTTGGGGTCTGGCGGAGTGGGTTTGGGTCTGGCCGAGTGGGTTGGGATCTGGCCGAGTGGGTTCGGGTCTGGCCGAGTGGGTTCGGGTGTGGCGGAGTGGGGTTGGGTCTGGCGGAGTGGGCTTGGGTCTGGCGAAGTGGGTTTGGGTCTGGCGGAGTGGGTTTGGGTCTGGCGGAGTGGGTTTGGGTCTGGCGGAGTGGGTTTTGGTCTGGCTGAGTGGGTTTGGGTCTGGCGGAGTGGGTTTGGGACTGGCGGAGTGGGTTTGGGTCTGGCGGAGTGGGTTTGGGACTAGCGGAGTGGGTTTGGGGTCTGGCGGAGTGGGTTTGGGTCTGGCGTAGTGGGTTTTGGTCTGGCTGAGTGGGTTTGGGTCTGGCGGATTGGGCTTGGGACTGGCGGAGTGGGTTTTGGTCTGGCTGAGTGGGTTTGGGTCTGGCGGAGTGGGTTTGGGTCTGGCGGAGTGGGTTTGGGTCTGGCGGAGTGGGTTTTCATCTGGCCGAGTGGGTTTGGGTCTGGCGCAGTGGGTTTGGGTCTGGCGGAGTGGGTTCGGGTCTGGCGGAGTGGGTTCGGGTCTGGCGGAGTGGGTTTGGGTCTGGCGGAGTGGGTTTGGGGTCTGGCGGTGTGGTTTTGTAATCTGGCGGAGTGGGTTTGGGGTCTGGCGGAGTGGGTTTGGGTCTGGCGCAGTGGGTTTGGGTCTGACTGAATGCGTTTGGGTCTGGCGGAGTGGGTTTGGGTCTGGCGGAGTGGGTTCGGGTCTGGCGGAGTGGGTTCGGGTCTGGCGGAGTGGGTTCGGATCTGGCGGTGTGGGTTCGGGTCTGGCGGAGTGGGTTTGGGTCTGGCGATGCGTTTGCGTCTGGCGGAGTGGGTTATGGTCTGGCGGAGTGGGTTTGGGTCTGGCGGGGTGGGTTTGGGTCTGGCGGAGTGGGTTAGGGTCTCGCGGAGTGGGTTCGGCTCTGGCGGAGTGGGTTTGGGTCTGGCGGAGTGGGTTTGGGTCTGGCGGAGTGGGTTTGGGTCTGGCAGAGTGGGTTTCGGTCTCGTGGAGTGTGTTTTGGTCTGGCGGTGTGGGTTTGGGTCTGGCGGAGTGGGTTAGGGTCTGGCGGAGTGGGTTCGGGTCTGGCGGAGTGGGTTCGGGTCTGGCGGAGTGGGTTCGGGTCTGGCGGAGTGGGTTCGGGTCTGGCGGAGTGGGTTCGGGTCTGGCGGAGTGGGTTTGGGTCTGGCGGTGGGTTTGCGTCTGGCGGAGTGGGTTCGGGTCTGGCCGAGTGGGTTTGGGTGTGGCAGTGTGGGTTCGGGTCTGGCGGAGTGGGTTAGGGTCTCGCGGAGTGGGTTCGGGTCTGGTGGAGTGGGTTGGGGTCTGGCGGAGTGGGATGGGGTCTGGCGGAGTGGGTTGGGGTCTGGCGGAGTGGTTTGCGGTCTGGCGGAGTGGGTTTGGGTCTGGCGGAGTGGGGTTGGGTCTGGCGGAGTGGGTTTGGGTCTGGCGGTGTGGGCTTGGGTCTGCCGGAGTAGGTTCGGGTCTGGCGGAGTGGGTTTGGGTCTGGCGGAGTTGGTTTCGGTCTGGCGGAGTGGGTTTGGGTCTGGCGGAGTGGGTTTCGGTCTCGCGGAGTGGGTTTTGGTCTGGCGGTGTGGGTTTGGGTCTGGCGGAGTGGGTTAGGGTCTGGCGGACAGGGTTCGGGTCTGGCGGAGTGGGTTCGGGTCTGGCGGAGTGGGTTTGGGTCTGGCGGAGTGGGTTCGGGTCTGGCGGTGTGGGTTCGGGTCTGGCGGAGTGGGTTTGGGTCTGGCGATGCGTTTGCGTCTGGCGGAGTGGGTTATGGTCTGGCGGAGTGGGTTTGGGTCTGGCGGAGTGGGTTTGGGTCTGGCGGAGTGGGTTTGGGTCTCGCGGAGTGGGTTCGGGTCTGGCGGAGTGGGTTTGGGTCTGGCGGTGTGGGTTTGGGTCTGGCGGAGTGGGTTAGGGTCTGGCGGTCTGGGTTCGGGTCTGGCGGAGTGGGTTCGGGTCTGGCGGAGTGGGTTCGGGTCTGGCGGAGTGGGTTCGGGTCTGGCGGAGTGGGTTCGGGTATGACGGAGTGGGTTTGGGGTCTGGCGGAGTGGGTTTGGGTCTGGCCGAGTGGGTTGGGATCTGGCCGAGTGGGTTCGGGTCTGGCCGAGTGGGTTCGGGTGTGGCGGAGTGGGGTTGGGTCTGGCGGAGTGGGCTTGGGTCTGGCGAAGTGGGTTTGGGTCTGGCGGAGTGGGTTTGGGTCTGGCGGAGTGGGTTTGGGTCTGGCGGAGTGGGTTTTGGTCTGGCTGAGTGGGTTTGGGTCTGGCGGAGTGGGTTTGGGACTGGCGGAGTGGGTTTGGGTCTGGCGGAGTGGGTTTGGGACTAGCGGAGTGGGTTTGGGGTCTGGCGGAGTGGGTTTGGGTCTGGCGTAGTGGGTTTTGGTCTGGCTGAGTGGGTTTGGGTCTGGCGGATTGGGCTTGGGACTGGCGGAGTGGGTTTTGGTCTGGCTGAGTGGGTTTGGGTCTGGCGGAGTGGGTTTGGGTCTGGCGGAGTGGGTTTGGGTCTGGCGGAGTGGGTTTTCATCTGGCCGAGTGGGTTTGGGTCTGGCGCAGTGGGTTTGGGTCTGGCGGAGTGGGTTCGGGTCTGGCGGAGTGGGTTCGGGTCTGGCGGAGTGGGTTTGGGTCTGGCGGAGTGGGTTTGGGGTCTGGCGGTGTGGTTTTGTAATCTGGCGGAGTGGGTTTGGGGTCTGGCGGAGTGGGTTTGGGTCTGGCGCAGTGGGTTTGGGTCTGACTGAATGCGTTTGGGTCTGGCGGAGTGGGTTTGGGTCTGGCGGAGTGGGTTTGGGTCTGGCGGTGTGGGCTTGGGTCTGCTGGAGTGGGTTTGGGTCTGGCGGAGTGGGTTTGGGTCTGGTGGAGTTGGTTTGGGTCTGGCGGAGTGGGTTTGGGTCTGGCGGAGTGGGTTTGGGTCTGGCGGATTGGGTTTGGGTCTGGCGGTGTGGGTTTTGGTCTGGCGGAGTGGGTTTGGTTCTGGCGGAGTGGGTTTTGGTCTGGCTGAGTGGGTTTGGGTCTGGCGGAGTGGGTTTGGGACTGGCGGAGTGGGTTTGGGTCTGGCGGAGTGGGTTTGGGACTGGCGGAGTGGGTTTGGGGTCTGGCGGAGTGGGTTTGGGTCTGGCGGAGTGGGTTTTGGTCTGGCTGAGTGGGTTTGGGTCTGGCGGATTGGGCTTGGGACTGGCGGAGTGGGTTTTGGTCTGGCTGAGTGGGTTTGGGTCTGGCGGAGTGGGTTTGGGTCTGGCGGAGTGGGTTTGGGTCTGGCGGAGTGGGTTTTCGTCTGGCCGAGTGGGTTTGGGTCTGGCGGAGTGGGTTTGGGTCTGGCGGAGTAGGTTCAGGTCTGGTGGAGTGGGTTCGGGTCTGGCGGAGTGGGTTTGGGTCTGGCGGAGTGGGTTTGGGGTCTGGCGGTGTGGTTTTGTAATCTGGCGAAGTGGGTTTGGGGTCTGGCGGAGTGGGTTTGGGTCTGGCGCAGTGCGTTTGGGTCTGGCGGAGTGGGTTTGGGTCTGGCGGAGTGGGTTTGGGTCTGGCGGTGTGGGCTTGGGTCTGCTGGAGTGGGTTTGGGTCTGGCGGAGTTGGTTTCGGTCTGGCGGAGTGGGTTTGGGTCTGGCGGAGTGGGTTTCGGTCTCGCGGAGTGGGTTTTGGTCTGGCGGTGTGGGTTTGGGTCTGGCGGAGTGGGTTAGGGTCTGGCGGACAGGGTTCGGGTCTGGCGGAGTGGGTTCGGGTCTGGCGGAGTGGGTTTGGGTCTGGCGGAGTGGGTTCGGGTCTGGCGGTGTGGGTTCGGGTCTGGCGGAGTGGGTTTGGGTCTGGCGATGCGTTTGGGTCTGGCGGAGTGGGTTATGGTCTGGCGGAGTGGGTTTGGGTCTGGCGGAGTGGGTTTGGGTCTGGCGGAGTGGGTTAGGGTCTCGCGGAGTGGGTTCGGGTCTGGCGGAGTGGGTTTGGGTCTGGCGGTGTGGGTTTGGGTCTGGCGGAGTGGGTTAGGGTCTGGCGGTCTGGGTTCGGGTCTGGCGGAGTGGGTTCGGGTCTGGCGGAGTGGGTTCGGGTCTGGCGGAGTGGGTTCGGGTCTGGCGGAGTGGGTTCGGGTATGACGGAGTGGGTTTGGGGTCTGGCGGAGTGGGTTTGGGTCTGGCCGAGTGGGTTGGGATCTGGCCGAGTGGGTTCGGGTCTGGCCGAGTGGGTTCGGGTGTGGCGGAGTGGGGTTGGGTCTGGCGGAGTGGGCTTGGGTCTGGCGGAGTGGGTTTGGGTCTGGCGGAGTGGGTTTGGGTCTGGCGGAGTGGGTTTGGGTCTGGCGGAGTGGGTTTTGGTCTGGCTGAGTGGGTTTGGGTCTGGCGGAGTGGGTTTGGGACTGGCGGAGTGGGTTTGGGTCTGGCGGAGTGGGTTTGGGACTAGCGGAGTGGGTTTGGGGTCTGGCGGAGTGGGTTTGGGTCTGGCGTAGTGGGTTTTGGTCTGGCTGAGTGGGTTTGGGTCTGGCGGATTGGGCTTGGGACTGGCGGAGTGGGTTTTGGTCTGGCTGAGTGGGTTTGGGTCTGGCGGAGTGGGTTTGGGTCTGGCGGAGTGGGTTTGGGTCTGGCGGAGTGGGTTTTCATCTGGCCGAGTGGGTTTGGGTCTGGCGCAGTGGGTTTGGGTCTGGCGGAGTGGGTTCGGGTCTGGCGGAGTGGGTTCGGGTCTGGCGGAGTGGGTTTGGGTCTGGCGGAGTGGGTTTGGGGTCTGGCGGTGTGGTTTTGTAATCTGGCGGAGTGGGTTTGGGGTCTGGCGGAGGGGGTTGGGTCTGGCGCAGTGGGTTTGGGTCTGACTGAGTGCGTTTGGGTCTGGCGGAGTGGGTTTGGGTCTGGCGGAGTGGGTTTGGGTCTGGCGGTGTGGGCTTGGGTCTGCTGGAGTGGGTTTGGGTCTGGCGGAGTGGGTTTGGGTCTGGTGGAGTTGGTTTGGGTCTGGCGGAGTGGGTTTGGGTCTGGCGGAGTGGGTTTGGGTCTGGCGGATTGGGTTTGGGTCTGGCGGTGTGGGTTTTGGTCTGGCGGAGTGGGTTTGGTTCTGGCGGAGTGGGTTTTGGTCTGGCTGAGTGGGTTTGGGTCTGGCGGAGTGGGTTTGGGACTGGCGGAGTGGGTTTGGGTCTGGCGGAGTGGGTTTGGGACTGGCGGAGTGGGTTTGGGGTCTGGCGGAGTGGGTTTGGGTCTGGCGGAGTGGGTTTTGGTCTGGCTGAGTGGGTTTGGGTCTGGCGGATTGGGCTTGGGACTGGCGGAGTGGGTTTTGGTCTGGCTGAGTGGGTTTGGGTCTGGCGGAGTGGGTTTGGGTCTGGCGGAGTGGGTTTGGGTCTGGCGGAGTGGGTTTTCATCTGGCCGAGTGGGTTTGGGTCTGGCGGAGTGGGTTTGGGTCTGGCGGAGTGGGTTCAGGTCTGGTGGAGTGGGTTCGGGTCTGGCGGAGTGGGTTTGGGTCTGGCGGAGTGGGTTTGGGGTCTGGCGGTGTGGTTTTGTAATCTGGCGAAGTGGGTTTGGGGTCTGGCGGAGTGGGTTTGGGTCTGGCGCAGTGCGTTTGGGTCTGGCGGAGTGGGTTTGGGTCTGGCGGAGTGGGTTTGGGTCTGGCGGTGTGGGCTTGGGTCTGCTGGAGTGGGTTTGGGTTTGGCGGAGTGGGTTTGGGTCTGGCGGAGTTGGTTTGGGTCTGGCGGAGTGGGTTTGGGTCTGGCGGAGTGGGTTTGGGTCTGGCGGATTGGGTTTGGGTCTGGCGGTGTGGGTTTTGGTCTGGCGGAGTGGGTTTGGGTCTGGCGGAGTGGGTTTGGGTCTGGCGGAGTGGGTTTGGGTCTGGCGGTGGGTTTGGGTCTGGCTGAGTGGGTTAGGGTCTGGCGGAGTGGGTTTGGGTCTGGCGGAGTGGGTTTGGGTCTGGCGGAGTGGGTTTGGGTCTGGCGGAGTGGGTTTGGGTCTGGCGGAGTGGGTTTGGGTCTGGCGGAGTGGGTTTGGGTCTGGCGGAGTGGGTTTGGGTCTGGCGGAGTGGGTTTGGGTCTGGCGCAGTGGGTTTGGGTCTGGCGGAGTGGGTTTTTTGTCTGGCGGAGTGGGTTCGGGTCTGGCGGTGTGGGCTTGGGTCTGCCGGAGTAGGTTCGGGTCTGGCGGAGTGGGTTTGGGTCTGGCGGAGTTGGTTTCGGTCTGGCGGAGTGGGTTTGGGTCTGGCGGAGTGGGCTTTGGTCTGGCGGTGTGGGTTTGGGTCTGGCGGAGTGGGTTAGGGTCTGGCGGACAGGGTTCGGGTCTGGCGGAGTGGGTTCGGGTCTGGCGGAGTGGGTTCGGGTCTGGCGGAGTGGGTTCGGGTCTGGCGGTGTGGGTTCGGGTCTGGCGGAGTGGGTTTGGGTCTGGCGATGCGTTTGCGTCTGGCGGAGTGGGCTATGGTCTGGCGGAGTGGGTTTGGGTCTGGCGGAGTGGGTTTGGGTCTGGCGGAGTGGGTTAGGGTCTCGCGGAGTGGGTTCGGGTCTGGCGGAGTGGGTTCGGGTCTGGCGGAGTGGGTTCGGGTCTGGCGGAGTGGGTTCGGGTCTGGCGGAGTGGGTTCGGGTCTGGCGGACTGGGTTAGGGTCTGGCGGAGTGGGCTTGGGACTGGTGGAGTGGGTTTTGGTCTGGCTGAGTGGGTTTGGGTCTGGCGGAGTGGGTTTGGGTCTGGCGGAGTGGGTTTGGGTCTGGCGGAGTGGGTTTTGGTCTGGCGGAGTGGGTTTGGGTCTGGCGGAGTGGGTTGGGGTCTGGTGGAGTGGGTTCGGGTCTGGCGGAGTGGGTTTGGGTCTGGCGGAGTGGTTTGGGGTCTGGGGGTGGGTTTGGGTCTGGCGGTGGGTTTGGGTCTGGTGGAGTGGGTTATGGTCTGGCGGAGTGGGTTTGGGTCTGGCGGAGTGAGTTTGGGTCTGGCGGAGTGGGTTCGGGTCTGACGGAGTGGGTTCGGGTCTGTCGGAGTGGGTTCGGGTCTGGCGGAGGGGGTTCGGGTCTGGCGGAGTGGGTTAGGGTGTGGCGGAGTGGGTTCGGCTCTGGCGGAGTGGGTTCGGGTCTGGCGGAGTGGGTTCGGGTCTGGCAGAGTGGGTTCGGGTCTGGCGGAGTGGGTTCGGGGTCTGGCGGAGTGGGTGTGGGTCTGGCCGAGTGGGTTCGGGTCTGGCCGAGTGGGTTCGGGTCTGGCCGAGTGGGTTTGGGTGTGGCAGTGTGGGTTCGGGTCTGGCGGAGTGCGTTGGGGTCTGGCGGAGTGGGTTTGGGTCTGGTGGAGTGGGTTGGCGTCTGGCAGAGTGTGTTGGGGTCTGGCGGAGTGGGTTGGGGTCTGGCGGAGTGGTTTGCGGTCTGGCGGAGTGGGTTTGGGTCTGGCGGAGTGGGGTTGGGTCTGGCGGAGTGGGTTTGGGTCTGGCGGTGTGGGCTTGGGTCTGCCGGAGTAGGTTCGGGTCTGGCGGAGTGGGTTTGGGTCTGGCGGAGTTGGTTTCGGTCTGGCGGAGTGGGTTTGGGTCTGGCGGAGTGGGTTCGGGTCTGGCGGAGTGGGTTCGGGTCTGGCGGTGTGGGTTCGGGTCTGGCGGAGTGGGTTTGGGTCTGGCGATGCGTTTGCGTCTGGCGGAGTGGGCTATGGTCTGGCGGAGTGGGTTTGGGTCTGGCGGAGTGTGTTTGGGTCTGGCGGAGTGGGTTAGGGTCTCGCGGAGTGGGTTCAGGTCTGGCGGAGTGGGTTCGGGTCTGGCGGAGTGGGTTCGGGTCTGGCGGAGTGGGTTCGGGTCTGGCGGAGTGGGTTCGGGTCTGGCGGAGTGGGTTCGGGTCTGGCGGAGTGGGTTCAGGTCTGGCGGACTGGGTTAGGGTCTGGCGGAGTGGGCTTGGGACTGGCGGAGTGGGTTTTGGTCTGGCTGAGTGGGTTTGGGTCTGGCGGAGTGGGTTTGGGTCTGGCGGAGTGGGTTTGGGTCTGGCGGAGTGGGTTTTGGTCTGGCGGAGTGGGTTTGGGTCTGGCGGAGTGGGTTGGGGTCTGGTGGAGTGGGTTCGGGTCTGGCGGAGTGGGTTTGGGTCTGGCGGAGTGGTTTTGGGTCTGGGGGTGGGTTTGGGTCTGGCGGTGGGTTTGGGTCTGGTGGAGTGGGTTATGGTCTGGCGGAGTGGGTTTGGGTCTGTCGGAGTGGGTTCGGGTCTGGCGGAGGGGGTTCGGGTCTGGCGGAGTGGGTTAGGGTGTGGCGGAGTGGGTTCGGCTCTGGCGGAGTGGGTTCGGGTCTGGCGGAGTGGGTTCGGGTCTGGCAGAGTGGGTTCGGGTCTGGCGGAGTGGGTTCGGGGTCTGGCGGAGTGGGTGTGGGTCTGGCCGAGTGGGTTCGGGTCTGGCCGAGTGGGTTCGGGTCTGGCCGAGTGGGTTTGGGTGTGGCAGTGTGGGTTCGGGTCTGGCGGAGTGCGTTGGGGTCTGGCGGAGTGGGTTTGGGTCTGGTGGAGTGGGTTGGGGTCTGGCAGAGTGGGTTGGGGTCTGGCGGAGTGGGTTGGGGTCTGGCGGAGTGGTTTGCGGTCTGGCGGAGTGGGTTTGGGTCTGGCGGAGTGGGGTTGGGTCTGGCGGAGTGGGTTTGGGTCTGGCGGTGTGGGCTTCGGTCTGCCGGAGTAGGTTCGGGTCTGGCGGAGTGGGTTTGGGTCTGGCGGAGTTGGTTTCGGTCTGGCGGAGTGGGTTTGGGTCTGGCGGAGTGGGTTCGGGTCTGGCGGAGTGGGTTCGGGTCTGGCGGTGTGGGTTCGGGTCTGGCGGAGTGGGTTTGGGTCTGGCGATGCGTTTGCGTCTGGCGGAGTGGGCTATGGTCTGGCGGAGTGGGTTTGGGTCTGGCGGAGTGGGTTTGGGTCTGGCGGAGTGGGTTAGGGTCTCGCGGAGTGGGTTCAGGTCTGGCGGAGTGGGTTCGGGTCTGGCGGAGTGGGTTCGGGTCTGGCGGAGTGGGTTCGGGTCTGGCGGAGTGGGTTCGGGTCTGGCGGAGTGGGTTCGGGTCTGGCGGAGTGGGTTCGGGTCTGGCGGACTGGGTTAGGGTCTGGCGGAGTGGGCTTGGGACTGGCGGAGTGGGTTTTGGTCTGGCTGAGTGGGTTTGGGTCTGGCGGAGTGGGTTTGGGTCTGGCGGAGTGGGTTTGGGTCTGGCGGAGTGGGTTTTGGTCTGGCGGAGTGGGTTTGGGTCTGGCGGAGTGGGTTGGGGTCTGGTGGAGTGGGTTCGGGTCTGGCGGAGTGGGTTTGGGTCTGGCGGAGTGGTTTTGGGTCTGGGGGTGGGTTTGGGTCTGGCGGTGGGTTTGGGTCTGGTGGAGTGGGTTATGGTCTGGCGGAGTGGGTTTGGGTCTGGCGGAGTGGGTTTGGGTCTGGCGGAGTGGGTTCGGGTCTGGCGGAGTGGGTTCGGGTCTGTCGGAGTGGGTTCGGGTCTGGCGGAGTGGGTTCGGGTCTGGCGGAGTGGGTTGGGGTGTGGCGGAGTGGGTTCGGCTCTGGCGGAGTGGGTTCGGGTCTGGCGGAGTGGGTTCGGGTCTGGCGGAGTGGGTTCGGGTCTGGCGGAGTGGGTTCGGGGTCTGGCGGAGTGGGTGTGGGTCTGGCGGAGTGGGTTGGGATCTGGCGGAGTGGGTTGGGGTCTGGCGGAGTGGTTTGCGGTCTGGCGGAGTGGGTTTGGGTCTGGCGGAGTGGGGTTGGGTCTGGCGGAGTGGGTTTGGGTCTGGCGGTGTGGGCTTGGGTCTGCCGGAGTAGGTTCGGGTCTGGCGGAGTGACTTTGGGTCTGGCGGAGTTGGTTTCGGTCTGGCGGAGTGGGTTTGGGTCTGGCGGAGTGGGTTTCGGTCTCACGGAGTGGGTTTTGGTCTGGCGGTGTGGGTTTGGGTCTGGCGGAGTGGGTTAGGGTCTGGCGGACAGGGTTCGGGTCTGGCGGAGTGGGTTCGGGTCTGGCGGAGTGGGTTCGGGTCTGGCGGAGTGGGTTCGGGTCTGGCGGTGTGGGTTCGGGTCTGGCGGAGTGGGTTTGGGTCTGGCGATGCGTTTGCGTCTGGCGGAGTGGGTTATGGTCTGGCGGAGTGGGTTTGGGTCTGGCGGAGTGGGTTTGGGTCTGGCGGAGTGGGTTAGGGTCTCGCGGAGTGGGTTCGGGTCTGGCGGAGTGGGTTTGGGTCTGGCGGTGTGGGTTTGGGTCTGGCGGAGTGGGTTAGGGTCTGGCGGTGTGGGTTCGGGTCTGGCAGAGTGGGTTCGGGTCTGGCGGAGTGGGTTCGGGTCTGGCGGAGTGGGTTAGGGTCTGGCGGAGTGGGTTCGGGTATGACGGAGTGGGTTTGGGGTCTGGCGGAGTGGGTTTGGGTCTGGCCGAGTGGGTTGGGATCTGGCCGAGTGGGTTCGGGTCTGGCCGAGTGGGTTCGGGTGTGGCGGAGTGGGGTTGGGTCTGGCGGAGTGGGCTTGGGTCTGGCGGAGTGGGTTTGGGTCTGGCGGAGTGGGTTTGGGTCTGGCGGAGTGGGTTTGGGTCTGGCGGAGTGGGTTTTGGTCTGGCTGAGTGGGTTTGGGTCTGGCGGAGTGGGTTTGGGACTGGCGGAGTGGGTTTGGGTCTGGCGGAGTGGGTTTGGGACTAGCGGAGTGGGTTTGGGGTCTGGCGGAGTGGGTTTGGGTCTGGCGTAGTGGGTTTTGGTCTGGCTGAGTGGGTTTGGGTCTGGCGGATTGGGCTTGGGACTGGCGGAGTGGGTTTTGGTCTGGCTGAGTGGGTTTGGGTCTGGCGGAGTGGGTTTGGGTCTGGCGGAGTGGGTTTGGGTCTGGCGGAGTGGGTTTTCATCTGGCCGAGTGGGTTTGGGTCTGGCGCAGTGGGTTTGGGTCTGGCGGAGTGGGTTCGGGTCTGGCGGAGTGGGTTCGGGTCTGGCGGAGTGGGTTTGGGTCTGGCGGAGTGGGTTTGGGGTCTGGCGGTATGGTTTTGTAATCTGGCGGAGTGGGTTTGGGGTCTGGCGGAGTGGGTTTGGGTCTGGCGCAGTGGGTTTGGGTCTGACTGAGTGCGTTTGGGTCTGGCGGAGTGGGTTTGGGTCTGGCGGAGTGGGTTTGGGTCTGGCGGTGTGGGCTTGGGTCTGCTGGAGTGGGTTTGGGTCTGGCGGAGTGGGTTTGGGTCTGGCGGAGTGGGTTTGGGTCTGGCGGAGTGGGTTTGGGTCTGGCGGAGTGGGTTTGGGTCTGGCGGAGTGGGTTTGGGTCTGGCGGAGTGGGTTTGGGTCTGGCGCAGTGGGTTTGGGTCTGGCAGAGTGGGTTTGGGTCTGGCGGAGTGGGTTTGGGTCTGGCGGAGTGGGTTTGGGTCTGGCGGTGTGGGCTTGGGTCTGCCGGAGTAGGTTCGGGTCTGGCGGAGTGGGTTTGGGTCTGGCGGAGTTGGTTTCGGTCTGGCGGAGTGGGTTTGGGTCTGGCGGAGTGGGCTTTGGTCTGGCGGTGTGGGTTTGGGTCTGGCGGAGTGGGTTAGGGTCTGGCGGACAGGGTTCGGGTCTGGCGGAGTGGGTTCGGGTCTGGCGGAGTGGGTTCGGGTCTGGCGGAGTGGGTTCGGGTCTGGCGGTGTGGGTTCGGGTCTGGCGGAGTGGGTTTGGGTCTGGCGATGCGTTTGCGTCTGGCGGAGTGGGCTATGGTCTGGCGGAGTGGGTTTGGGTCTGGCGGAGTGGGTTTGGGTCTGGCGGAGTGGGTTAGGGTCTCGCGGAGTGGGTTCGGGTCTGGCGGAGTGGGTTCGGGTCTGGCGGAGTGGGTTCGGGTCTGGCGGAGTGGGTTCGGGTCTGGCGGAGTGGGTTCGGGTCTGGCGGACTGGGTTAGGGTCTGGCGGAGTGGGCTTGGGACTGGCGGAGTGGGTTTTGGTCTGGCTGAGTGGGTTTGGGTCTGGCGGAGTGGGTTTGGGTCTGGCGGAGTGGGTTTGGGTCTGGCGGAGTGGGTTTTGGTCTGGCGGAGTGGGTTTGGGTCTGGCGGAGTGGGTTGGGGTCTGGTGGAGTGGGTTCGGGTCTGGCGGAGTGGGTTTGGGTCTGGCGGAGTGGTTTGGGGTCTGGGGGTGGGTTTGGGTCTGGCGGTGGGTTTGGGTCTGGTGGAGTGGGTTATGGTCTGGCGGAGTGGGTTTGGGTCTGGCGGAGTGAGTTTGGGTCTGGCGGAGTGGGTTCGGGTCTGACGGAGTGGGTTCGGGTCTGTCGGAGTGGGTTCGGGTCTGGCGGAGGGGGTTCGGGTCTGGCGGAGTGGGTTGGGGTGTGGCGGAGTGGGTTCGGCTCTGGCGGAGTGGGTTCGGGTCTGGCGGAGTGGGTTCGGGTCTGGCAGAGTGGGTTCGGGTCTGGCGGAGTGGGTTCGGGGTCTGGCGGAGTGGGTGTGGGTCTGGCCGAGTGGGTTCGGGTCTGGCCGAGTGGGTTCGGGTCTGGCCGAGTGGGTTTGGGTGTGGCAGTGTGGGTTCGGGTCTGGCGGAGTGCGTTGGGGTCTGGCGGAGTGGGTTTGGGTCTGGTGGAGTGGGTTGGGGTCTGGCAGAGTGGGTTGGGGTCTGGCGGAGTGGGTTGGGGTCTGGCGGAGTGGTTTGCGGTCTGGCGGAGTGGGTTTGGGTCTGGCGGAGTGGGGTTGGGTCTGGCGGAGTGGGTTTGGGTCTGGCGGTGTGGGCTTGGGTCTGCCGGAGTAGGTTCGGGTCTGGCGGAGTGGGTTTGGGTCTGGCGGAGTTGGTTTCGGTCTGGCGGAGTGGGTTTGGGTCTGGCGGAGTGGGTTCGGGTCTGGCGGAGTGGGTTCGGGTCTGGCGGTGTGGGTTCGGGTCTGGCGGAGTGGGTTTGGGTCTGGCGATGCGTTTGCGTCTGGCGGAGTGGGCTATGGTCTGGCGGAGTGGGTTTGGGTCTGGCGGAGTGGGTTTGGGTCTGGCGGAGTGGGTTAGGGTCTCGCGGAGTGGGTTCAGGTCTGGCGAGTGGGTTCGGGTCTGGCGGAGTGGGTTCGGGTCTGGCGGAGTGGGTTCGGGTCTGGCGGAGTGGGTTCGGGTCTGGCGGAGTGGGTTCGGGTCTGGCGGAGTGGGTTCGGGTCTGGCGGACTGGGTTAAGGTCTGGCGGAGTGGGCTTGGGACTGGCGGAGTGGGTTTTGGTCTGGCTGAGTGGGTTTGGGTCTGGCGGAGTGGGTTTGGGTCTGGCGGAGTGGGTTTGGGTCTGGCGGAGTGGGTTTTGGTCTGGCGGAGTGGGTTTGGGTCTGGCGGAGTGGGTTGGGGTCTGGTGGAGTGGGTTCGGGTCTGGCGGAGTGGGTTTGGGTCTGGCGGAGTGGTTTTGGGTCTGGGGGTGGGTTTGGGTCTGGCGGTGGGTTTGGGTCTGGTGGAGTGGGTTATGGTCTGGCGGAGTGGGTTTGGGTCTGGCGGAGTGGGTTTGGGTCTGGCGGAGTGGGTTCGGGTCTGGCGGAGTGGGTTCGGGTCTGTCGGAGTGGGTTCGGGTCTGGCGGAGTGGGTTCGGGTCTGGCGGAGTGGGTTGGGGTGTGGCGGAGTGGGTTCGGCTCTGGCGGAGTGGGTTCGGGTCTGGCGGAGTGGGTTCGGGTCTGGCGGAGTGGGTTCGGGTCTGGCGGAGTGGGTTCGGGGTCTGGCGGAGTGGGTGTGGGTCTGGCGGAGTGGGTTGGGATCTGGCGGAGTGGGTTGGGGTCTGGCGGAGTGGTTTGCGGTCTGGCGGAGTGGGTTTGGGTCTGGCGGAGTGGGGTTGGGTCTGGCGGAGTGGGTTTGGGTCTGGCGGTGTGGGCTTGGGTCTGCCGGAGTAGGTTCGGGTCTGGCGGAGTGGCTTTGGGTCTGGCGGAGTTGGTTTCGGTCTGGCGGAGTGGATTTGGGTCTGGCGGAGTGGGTTTCGGTCTCACGGAGTGGGTTTTGGTCTGGCGGTGTGGGTTTGGGTCTGGCGGAGTGGGTTAGGGTCTGGCGGACAGGGTTCGGGTCTGGCGGAGTGGGTTCGGGTCTGGCGGAGTGGGTTCGGGTCTTGCGGAGTGGGTTCGGATCTGGCGGTGTGGGTTCGGGTCTGGCGGAGTGGGTTTGGGTCTGGCGATGCGTTTGCGTCTGGCGGAGTGGGTTATGGTCTGGCAGAGTGGGTTTGGGTCTGGCGGAGTGGGTTTGGGTCTGGCGGAGTGGGTTAGGGTCTCGCGGAGTGGGTTCGGGTCTGGCGCAGTGGGTTTGGGTCTGGCGGAGTGGGTTTGGGTCTGGCGGAGTGGGTTTGGGTCTGGCGGAGTGGGTTTCGGTCTCGTGGAGTGTGTTTTGGTCTGGCGGTGTGGGTTTGGGTCTGGCGGAGTGGGTTAGGGTCTGGCGGAGTGGGTTCGGGTCCGGCGGAGTGGGTTCGGGTCTGGCGGAGTGGGTTCGGGTCTGGCGGAGTGGGTTCGGGTCTGGCGGAGTGGGTTCGGGTCTGGCGGAGTGGGTTTGGGTCTGGCGGTGGGTTTGCGTCTGGCGGATTGGGTTCGGGTCTGGCCGAGTGGGTTTGGGTGTGGCAGTGTGGGTTCGGGTCTGGCGGAGTGGGTTAGGGTCTCGCGGAGTGGGTTCGGGTCTGGTGGAGTGGGTTGGGGTCTGGCGGAGTGGGATGGGGTCTGGCGGAGTGGGTTGGGGTCTGGCGGAGTGGTTTGCGGTCTGGCGGAGTGGGTTTAGGTCTGGCGGAGTGGGGTTGGGTCTGGCGGAGTGGGTTTGGGTCTGGCGGTGTGGGCTTGGGTCTGCCGGAGTAGGTTCGGGTCTGGAGGAGTGGGTTTGGGTCTGGCAGAGTTGGTTTCGGTCTGGCGGAGTGGGTTTGGGTCTGGCGGAGTGGGTTTCGGTCTCGCGGAGTGGGCTTTGGTCTGGCGGTGTGGGTTTGGGTCTGGCGGAGTGGGTTAGGGTCTGGCGGACAGGGTTCGGGTCTGGCGGAGTGGGTTCGGGTCTGGCGGAGTGGGTTTGGGTCTGGCGGAGTGGGTTCGGGTCTGGCGGTGTGGGTTCGGGTCTGGCGGAGTGGGTTTGGGTCTGGCGATGCGTTTGCGTCTGGCGGAGTGGGTTATGGTCTGGCGGAGTGGGTTTGGGTCTGGCGGAGTGGGTTTGGGTCTGGCGGAGTGGGTTAGGGTCTCGCGGAGTGGGTTCGGGTCTGGCGGAGTGGGTTTGGGTCTGGCGGTGTGGGTTTGGGTCTGGCGGAGTGGGTTAGGGTCTGGCGGTGTGGGTTCGGGTCTGGCAGAGTGGGTTCGGGTCTGGCGGAGTGGGTTCGGGTCTGGCGGAGTGGGTTCGGGTCTGGCGGAGTGGGTTCGGGTATGACGGAGTGGGTTTGGGGTCTGGCGGAGTGGGTTTGGGTCTGGCCGAGTGGGTTGGGATCTGGCCGAGTGGGTTCGGGTCTGGCCGAGTGGGTTCGGGTGTGGCGGAGTGGGGTTGGGTCTGGCGGAGTGGGCTTGGGTCTGGCGGAGTGGGTTTGGGTCTGGCGGAGTGGGTTTGGGTCTGGCGGAGTGGGTTTGGGTCTGGCGGAGTGGGTTTTGGTCTGGCTGAGTGGGTTTGGGTCTGGCGGAGTGGGTTTGGGACTGGCGGAGTGGGTTTGGGTCTGGCGGAGTGGGTTTGGGACTAGCGGAGTGGGTTTGGGGTCTGGCGGAGTGGGTTTGGGTCTGGCGTAGTGGGTTTTGGTCTGGCTGAGTGGGTTTGGGTCTGGCGGATTGGGCTTGGGACTGGCGGAGTGGGTTTTGGTCTGGCTGAGTGGGTTTGGGTCTGGCGGAGTGGGTTTGGGTCTGGCGGAGTGGGTTTGGGTCTGGCGGAGTGGGTTTTCATCTGGCCGAGTGGGTTTGGGTCTGGCGCAGTGGGTTTGGGTCTGGCGGAGTGGGTTCGGGTCTGGCGGAGTGGGTTCGGGTCTGGCGGAGTGGGTTTGGGTCTGGCGGAGTGGGTTTGGGGTCTGGCGGTGTGGTTTTGTAATCTGGCGGAGTGGGTTTGGGGTCTGGCGGAGTGGGTTTGGGTCTGGCGCAGTGGGTTTGGGTCTGACTGAGTGCGTTTGGGTCAGGCGCAGTGGGTTTGGGTCTGGCGGAGTGGGTTTGGGTCTGGCGGTGTGGGCTTGGGTCTGCTGGAGTGGGTTTGGGTCTGGCGGAGTGGGTTTGGGTCTGGTGGAGTTGGTTTGGGTCTGGCGGAGTGGGTTTGGGTCTGGCGGAGTGGGTTTGGGTCTGGCGGATTGGGTTTGGGTCTGGCGGTGTGGGTTTTGGTCTGGCGGAGTGGGTTTGGGTCTGGCGGAGTGGGTTTTGGTCTGGCTGAGTGGGTTTGGGTCTGGCGGAGTGGGTTTGGGACTGGCGGAGTGGGTTTGGGTCTGGCGGAGTGGGTTTGGGACTGGCGGAGTGGGTTTGGGGTCTGGCGGAGTGGGTTTGGGTCTGGCGGAGTGGGTTTTGGTCTGGCTGAGTGGGTTTGGGTCTGGCGGATTGGGCTTGGGACTGGCGGAGTGGGTTTTGGTCTGGCTGAGTGGGTTTGGGTCTGGCGGAGTGGGTTTGGGTCTGGCGGAGTGGGTTTGGGTCTGGTGGAGTGGGTTCGGGTCTGGCGGAGTGGGTTTGGGTCTGGCGGAGTTGGTTTCGGTCTGGCGGAGTGGGTTTGGGTCTGGCGGAGTGGGTTTCGTTCTCGCGGAGTGGGTTTTGGTCTGGCGGTGTGGGTTTGGGTCTGGCGGAGTGGGTTAGGGTCTGGCGGACAGGGTTCGGGTCTGGCGGAGTGGGTTCGGGTCTGGCGGAGTGGGTTTGGGTCTGGCGGAGTGGGTTCGGGTCTGGCGGTGTGGGTTCGGGTCTGGCGGAGTGGGTTTGGGTCTGGCGATGCGTTTGCGTCTGGCGGAGTGGGTTATGGTCTGGCGGAGTGGGTTTGGGTCTGGCGGAGTGGGTTTGGGTCTGGCGGAGTGGGTTAGGGTCTCGCGGAGTGGGTTCGGGTCTGGCGGAGTGGGTTTGGGTCTGGCGGTGTGGGTTTGGGTCTGGCGGAGTGGGTTAGGGTCTGGCGGTGTGGGTTCGGGTCTGGCAGAGTGGGTTCGGGTCTGGCGGAGTGGGTTCGGGTCTGGCGGAGTGGGTTCGGGTCTGGCGGAGTGGGTTCGGGTATGACGGAGTGGGTTTGGGGTCTGGCGGAGTGGGTTTGGGTCTGGCCGAGTGGGTTGGGATCTGGCCGAGTGGGTTCGGGTCTGGCCGAGTGGGTTCGGGTGTGGCGGAGTGGGGTTGGGTCTGGCGGAGTGGGCTTGGGTCTGGCGGAGTGGGTTTGGGTCTGGCGGAGTGGGTTTGGGTCTGGCGGAGTGGGTTTGGGTCTGGCGGAGTGGGTTTTGGTCTGGCTGAGTGGGTTTGGGTCTGGCGGAGTGGGTTTGGGACTGGCGGAGTGGGTTTGGGTCTGGCGGAGTGGGTTTGGGACTAGCGGAGTGGGTTTGGGGTCTGGCGGAGTGGGTTTGGGTCTGGCGTAGTGGGTTTTGGTCTGGCTGAGTGGGTTTGGGTCTGGCGGATTGGGCTTGGGACTGGCGGAGTGGGTTTTGGTCTGGCTGAGTGGGTTTGGGTCTGGCGGAGTGGGTTTGGGTCTGGCGGAGTGGGTTTGGGTCTGGCGGAGTGGGTTTTCATCTGGCCGAGTGGGTTTTCATCTGGCCGAGTGGGTTTGGGTCTGGCGCAGTGGGTTTGGGTCTGGCGGAGTGGGTTCGGGTCTGGCGGAGTGGGTTTGGGTCTGGCGGAGTGGGTTTGGGGTCTGGCGGTGTGGTTTTGTAATCTGGCGGAGTGGGTTTGGGGTCTGGCGGAGTGGGTTTGGGTCTGGCGCAGTGGGTTTGGGTCTGACTGAGTGCGTTTGGGTCTGGCGGAGTGGGTTTGGGTCTGGCGGAGTGGGTTTGGGTCTGGCGGTGTGGGCTTGGGTCTGCTGGAGTGGGTTTGGGTCTGGCGGAGTGGGTTTGGGTCTGGTGGAGTTGGTTTGGATCTGGCGGAGTGGGTTTGGGTCTGGCGGAGTGGGTTTGGGTCTGGCGGATTGGGTTTGGGTCTGGCGGTGTGGGTTTTGGTCTGGCGGAGTGGGTTTGGGACTGGCGGAGTGGGTTTGGGGCCTGGCGGAGTGGGTTTGGGTCTGGCGGAGTGGGTTTTGGTCTGGCTGAGTGGGTTTGGGTCTGGCGGATTGGGCTTGGGACTGGCGGAGTGGGTTTTGGTCTGGCTGAGTGGGTTTGGGTCTGGCGGAGTGGGTTTGGGTCTGGCGGAGTGGGTTTGGGTCTGGCGGAGTGGGTTTTCGTCTGGCCGAGTGGGTTTGGGTCTGGCGGAGTGGGTTTGGGTCTGGCGGAGTGGGTTCAGGTCTGGTGGAGTGGGTTCGGGTTTGGCGGAGTGGGTTTGGGTCTGGCGGAGTGGGTTTGGGGTCTGGCGGTGTGGTTTTGTAATCTGGCGAAGTGGGTTTGGGGTCTGGCGGAGTGGGTTTGGGTCTGGCGCAGTGCGTTTGGGTCTGGCGGAGTGGGTTTGGGTCTGGCGGAGTGGGTTTGGGTCTGGCGGTGTGGGCTTGGGTCTGCTGGAGTGGGTTTGGGTTTGGCGGAGTGGGTTTGGGTCTGGCGGAGTTGGTTTGGGTCTGGCGGAGTGGGTTTGGGTCTGGCGGAGTGGGTTTGGGTCTGGCGGATTGGGTTTGGGTCTGGCGGTGTGGGTTTTGGTCTGGCGGAGTGGGTTTGGGTCTGGCGGAGTGGGATTGGGTCTGGCGGAGTGGGTTTGGGTCTGGCGGTGGGTTTGGGTCTGGCTGAGTGGGTTAGGGTCTGGCGGAGTGGGTTTGGGTCTGGCGGAGTGGGTTTGGGTCTGGCGGAGTGGGTTTGGGTCTGGCGGAGTGGGTTTGGGTCTGGCGGAGTGGGTTTGGGTCTGGCGGAGTGGGTTTGGGTCTGGCGGAGTGGGTTTGGGTCTGGCGGAGTGGTTTTGGGTCTGGCGGTGGGTTTGGGTCTGGTGGAGTGGGTTATTGTCTGGCGGAGTGGGTTTGGGTCTGGCGGAGAGGGTTTGGGTCTGGCGGAGTGGGTTTGGGGCTGGCGGAGTGGGTTTGGGTCTGGCGGAGTGGGTTAGGGTCTGGCAGAGTGGGTTTGGGTCTGGCGGAGTGGGTTTGGGGCTGGCGGAGTGGGTTTGGGTCTGGCGGAGTGGGTTCGGGTCTTGCTGAGTGGGTTGGCGTCTGGCGGAGTGGGTTGGGGTCTGGCGGGGTGGGTTCGGGTCTGGCAGAGTGTGTTCGGGTCTGGCGGAGTGGGTTCGGGTCTGGCTGAGTGGGTTTGGGTCTGGCGCAGTGGGTTTGGGGTCTGGCGGAGTGGGTTTGTGTCTGGCGGAGTGGGTTCGGGTCTGGCGGACTGGGTTTGGGTCTGGCTGAGTGGGTTTAGGTCTGGCGGAGTGGGTTTGGGTCTGGCGGAGTGGGTTTGGGGTCTGGCGGAGTGGGTTCGGGTCTGGCTGAGTGGGTTTGGGTCTGGCGGAGTGGGTTCGGGTCTGGCGGAGTGGGTTCGGGTCTTGCGGAGTGGGTTGGGGTCTGGCGGAGTGGGTTGGGGTCTGGCGGGGTGGGTTGGGGTCTGGCGGAGTGTGTTCGGGTCTGGCGGAGTGGGTTTGGGTCTGGCTGAGTGGGTTTGGGTCTGGCGCAGTGGGTTTGGTGTCTGGCGGAGTGGGTTTGTGTCTGGCGGAGTGGGTTCGTGTCTGGCGGAGTGGGTTCGTGTCTGGCGGAGTGCGTTCGGGTCTGGCGGAGTGGGTTTGGGGTCTGGCGGAGTGGGTTTGGGTCTGGCTGAGTGGGTTCAGGTCTGGCGGAGTGGGTTCGGGTCTGGCGGAGTGGGTTTGGGGTCTGGCGGAGTGGGTTCGGGTCTGGCTGAGTGGGTTTGGGTCTGGCGGAGTGGGTTCGGGTCTGGCGGAGTGGGTTTGGGGTCTGGCGGAGTGGGTTTGGGTCTGGCCGAGTGGGTTGGGGTCTGGCGGAGTGGGTTGGGGTCTGGCTGAGTGGGTTGCGGTCTGGCGGAGTGGGTTTGGGTCTGGCGGAGTGGGGTTGGGTCTGGCGGAGTGGGCTTTGGTCTGGCGGAGTGGGTTTGGGTCTGGCGGAGTGGGTTTTGGTCTGGCTGAGTGGGTTTGGGGCTGGCGGAGTGGGTTTGGGTCTGGCGGAGTGGGTTTGGGTCTGGCGGAGTGGGTTTTGGTCTGGCTGAGTGGGTTTGGGTCTGGTGGATTGGGCTTGGGACTGGCGGAGTGGGTTTTGGTCTGGCTGAGTGGGTTTGGGTCTGGCGGAGTGGGTTTGGGTCTGGCGGAGTGGGTTTGGGTCTGGCGGAGTGGGTTTTCGTCTGGCCGAGTGGGTTTGGGTCTGGCGGAGTGGGTTTGGGTCTGGCGGAGTGGGTTCGGGTCTGGCGGAGTGGGTTCGGGTCTGGCGGAGTGGGTTTGGGTCTGGCGGAGTGGGTTTGGGGTCTGGCGGTGTGGTTTTGTAATCTGGCGGACAGGGTTTGGGGTCTGGCGGAGTGGGTTTGGGTCTGGCGCAGTGGGTTTGGGTCTGACTGAGTGCGTTTGGGTCTGGCGGAGTGGGTTTGGGTCTGGCGGAGTGGGTTTGGGTCTGGCGGTGTGGGCTTGGGTCTGCTGGAGTGGGTTTGGGTTTGGCGGAGTGGGTTTGGGTCTGGCGGATTGGGTTTGGGTCTGGCGGTGTGGGTTTTGGTCTGGCGGAGTGGGTTTGGGTCTGGCGGAGTGGGTTTGGGTCTGGCGGAGTGGGTTTGGGTCTGGCGGTGGGTTTGGGTCTGGCGGAGTGGGTTAGGGTCTGGCGGAGTGGGTTTGGGTCTGGCGGAGTGGGTTTGGGTCTGGCGGAGTGGGTTTGGGTCTGGCGGAGTGGGTTTGGGTCTGGCGGTGGGTTTGGGTCTGGTGGAGTGGGTTATTGTCTGGCGGAGTGGGTTTGGGTCTGGCGGAGAGGGTTTGGGTCTGGCGGAGTGGGTTTGGGGCTGGCGGAGTGGGTTTGGGTCTGGCGGAGTGGGTTAGGGTCTGGCAGAGTGGGTTTGGGTCTGGCGGAGTAGGTTTGGGGCTGGCGGAGTGGGTTTGGGGCTGGCGGAGTGGGTTCGGGTCTTGCGGAGTGGGTTGGGGTCTGGCGGAGTGGGTTGGGGTCTGGCGGGGTGGGTTCGGGTCTGGCGGAGTGTGTTCGGGTCTGGCGGAGTGGGTTCGGGTCTGGCTGAGTGGGTTTGGGTCTGGCGCAGTGGGTTTGGGGTCTGGCGGAGTGGGTTCGTGTCTGGCGGAGTGGGTTCGGGTCTGGCGGAGTGGGTTTGGGGTCTGGCGGAGTGGGTTTGGGTCTGGCTGAGTGGGTTTCGGTCTGGCGGAGTGGGTTCGGGTCTGGCGGAGTGGGTTTGGGGTCTGGCGGAGTGGGTTTGTGGTCTGGCGGAGTGGGTTCGGGTCTGGCTGAGTGGGTTCGGGTCTGGCGGAGTGGGTTCGGGTCTGGCGGAGTGGGTTCGGGTCTTGCGGAGTGGGTTGGGGTCTGGCGGGGTGGGTTCGGGTCTGGCGGAGTGTGTTCGGGTCTGGCGGAGTGGGTTTGGGTCTGGCTGAGTGGGTTTGGGTCTGGCGCAGTGGGTTTGGTGTCTGGCGGAGTGGGTTTGGGGTCTGGCGGAGTGGGTTCGGGTCTGGCGGAGTGGGTTTGGGGTCTGGCGGAGTGGGTTCGGGTCTGGCTGAGTGGGTTTGGGTCTGGCGGAGTGGGTTCGGGTCTGGCAGACTGGGTTTGGGGTCTGGCGGAGTGGGTTTGGGTCTGGCCGAGTGGGTTGGGGTCTGGCCGAGTGGGTTCGGGTCTGGCCGAGTGGGTTCGGGTGTGGCGGTGTGGGTTCGGGTCTGGCGGAGTGCGTTGGGGTTTGGCGGAGTGGGTTTGGGTCTGGTTGAGTGGGTTGGGGTCTGGCGGAGTGGGTTGGGGTCTGGCGGAGTGGGTTGCGGTCTGGCGGAGTGGGTTTGGGTCTGGCGGAGTGGGGTTGGGTCTGGCGGAGTGGGCTTTGGTCTGGCGGAGTGGGTTTGGGTCTGGCGGAGTGGGTTTGGGTCTGGCGGAGTGTGTTTGGGTCTGGCGGAGTGGGTTTGGGTCTGGCGGAGTGGGTTTTGGTCTGGCGGAGTGGGTTTTGGTCTGGCTGAGTGGGTTTGGGGCTGGCGGAGTGGGTTTGGGTCTGGCGGAGTGGGTTTGGGTCTGGCGGAGTGGGTTTTGGTCTGGCTGAGTGGGTTTGGGTCTGGCGGAGTGGGCTTGGGACTGGCGGAGTGGGTTTGGGTCTGGCGGAGTGGGTTTGGGTCTGGCGGAGTGGGTTTGGGTCTGGCGGAGTGGTTTTGGGTCTGGCGGAGTGGGTTTGGGTCTGGCGGAGTGGGTTCGGGTCTGGCGGGGTGGGTTTGGGTCTGGCGGAGTGGGTTCGGGTCTGGCGGAGTGGGTTCGGGACTGACGGAGTTGGCTTGGGTCTGGCGGAGTGGGTTCGGGTCTGGCGGAATGGGTTCGGGTCTGTCGGTGTGGGTTCGGGTCTGGCGGAGTGGGTTCGGGTCTGGAAGAGTGGGTTTGGGTCTGGCGGAGTGGGTTCCAGTCTGGCGGAATGGGTTCGGGTCTTGCGGAGTGGGTTTGGGTCTGGCGGAGTGGGTTTGGGTCTGGCGTAGTGGTTTCGGGTCTGGCGGAGTGGGTGTGGGTCTGGCGGAGTGGGTTTGGGTCTGGCGGAGAGGGTTTGGGCCTGGCGGAGTGGGTTTGCGTGTGGCGGAGTGGGTTTGGGTGTGGCGGAGTGGGTTCGGGTCTGACGGAGTGGGTTCGGGTCTGGCTGAGTGGGTTTGGGTCTGGCGGAGTGGGTTCGGGTCTGGCAGACTGGGTTTGGGGTCTGGCGGAGTGGGTTTGGGTCTGGCCGAGTGGGTTGGGGTCTGGCCGAGTGGGTTCGGGTCTGGCCGAGTGGGTTCGGGTGTGGCGGTGTGGGTTCGGGTCTGGCGGAGTGCGTTGGGGTTTGGCGGAGTGGGTTTGGGTCTGGTTGAGTGGGTTGGGGTCTGGCGGAGTGGGTTGGGGTCTGGCGGAGTGGGTTGCGGTCTGGCGGAGTGGGTTTGGGTCTGGCGGAGTGGGGTTGGGTCTGGCGGAGTGGGCTTTGGTCTGGCGGAGTGGGTTTGGGTCTGGCGGAGTGGGTTTGGGTCTGGCGGAGTGTGTTTGGGTCTGGCGGAGTGGGTTTGGGTCTGGCGGAGTGGGTTTTGGTCTGGCGGAGTGGGTTTTGGTCTGGCTGAGTGGGTTTGGGGCTGGCGGAGTGGGTTTGGGTCTGGCGGAGTGGGTTTGGGTCTGGCGGAGTGGGTTTTGGTCTGGCTGAGTGGGTTTGGGTCTGGCGGAGTGGGCTTGGGACTGGCGGAGTGGGTTTGGGTCTGGCGGAGTGGGTTTGGGTCTGGCGGAGTGGGTTTGGGTCTGGCGGAGTTGGTTTTGGTCTGGCGGAATGGGTTTGGGTCTGGCGGAGTGGGTTTGGGTCTGGCGGAGTGGGTTTGGGTCTGGCGGTGGGTTTGGGTCTGGCGGAGTGGGTTAGGGTCTGGCGGAGTGGGTTTGGGTCTGGCGGAGTGGGTTTTGGTTTGGCGGAGTGGGTTTGGGTCTGGCGGAGTGGGTTTGGGTCTGGCGGAGTGGGTTTGGGTCTGATGGAGTGGGTTTGGGTCTGGCGGAGTGGGTTTGGGTCTGGCGGAGTGGTTTTGGGTCTGGCAGTGGGTTTGGGTCTGGTGGAGTGGGTTATTGTCTGGCGGAGTTGGTTTGGGTCTGGCGGAGTGGGTTTGGGCCTGGCGGAGTGGGTTTGGGGCTGGCGGAGTGGGTTTGGGTCTGGCGGAGTGGGTTAGGGTCTGGCGGAGTGGGTTTGGGGCTGGCGGAGTGGGTTGGGGTCTGGCGGAGTGGGTTGGGGTCTGGCGTAGTGGGTTCGGGTCTGGCGGAGTGGGTTCGGGTCTGGCGGAGTGGGTTGGGGTCTGGCGGAGTGGGTTCGGGTCTGGCGGAGTGGGTTCGGGTCTGGCGGAGTGGGTTGGGGTCTGGCGGAGTGGGTTGGGGTCTGGCGGGGTGGGTTCGGGTCTGGCGGAGTGTGTTCCGGTCTGGCGGAGTGGGTTCGGGTCTGGCTGAGTGGGTTTGGGTCTGGCGGAGTGGGTTGGGGTCTGGCGGAGTGGGTTCGGGTCTGGCGGAGTGTGTTCGGGTCTGGCGGAGTGGCTTGGGGTCTGGCGGAGTGGGTTGGGGTGGGTTCAGGTCTGGCGGAGTGTGTTCAGGTCTGGCGGAGTGGGTTCGGGTCCGGCTGAGTGGGTTTGGGTCTGGCGGAGTGGGTTTGGGGTCTGGCGGAGTGGGTTTGGGTCTGGCGGAGTGGGTTAGGGTCTGGCGGAGTGGGTTTGGGTCTGGCGGAGTGGGTTTGGGTCTGGCTGAGTGGGTTTGGGTCTGGCGTAGTGGGTTCGGGTCTGGCGGAGTGGGTTTCGGGTCTGGCGGAGTGGGTTCGGGTCTGGCTGAGTGGGTTTGGGTCTGGCGGAGTGGGTTCGGGTCTGGCGGAGTGGGTTTGGGGACTGGCGGAGTGGGTTTGGGTCTGGCCGAGTGGGTTGGGGTCTGGCCGAGTGGGTTCGGGTCTGGCCGAGTGGGTTCGGGTGTGGCGGTGTGGGTTCGGGTCTGGCGGAGTGGGTTTTGGTCTGGCTGAGTGGGTTTGGGTCTGGCGGAGTGGGTTTGGGACTGGCGGAGTGGGTTTGGGTCTGGCGGAGTGGGTTTGGGACTGGCGGAGTGGGTTTGGGGTCTGGCGGAGTGGGTTTGGGTCTGGCGGAGTGGGCTTGGGACTGGCGGAGTGGGTTTTGGTCTGGCTGAGTGGGTTTGGGTCTGGCGGAGTGGGTTTGGGTCTGGCGGAGTGGGTTTGGGTCTGGCGGAGTGGGTTTTCGTCTGGCCGAGTGGGTTTGGGTCTGGCGGAGTGGGTTTGGGTCTGGCGGAGTGGGTTCGGGTCTGGCGGAGTGGGTTCGGGTCTGGCGGAGTGGGTTTGGGTCTGGCGGAGTGGGTTTGGGGTCTGGCGGTGTGGTTTTGTAATCTGGCGGAGTGGGTTTGGGGTCTGGCGGAGTGGGTTTGGGTCTGGCGCAGTGGGTTTGGGTCTGACTGAGTGCGTTTGCGTCTGGCGGAGTGGGTTTGGGTCTGGCGGAGTGGGTTTGGGTCTGGCGGTGTGGGCTTGGGTCTGCTGGAGTGGGTTTGGGTCTGGCGGAGTGGGTTTGGGTCTGGCGGAGTTGGTTCGGGTCTGGCGGAGTGGGTTGGGGTCTGGCGGAGTGGGTTGGGGTGGGTTCAGGTCTGGCGGAGTGTGTTCAGGTCTGGCGGAGTGGGTTCGGGTCCGGCTGAGTGGGTTTGGGTCTGGCGGAGTGGGTTTGGGGTCTGGCGGAGTGGGTTTGGGTCTGGCGGAGTGGGTTAGGGTCTGGTGGAGTGGGTTTGGGTCTGGCGGAGTGGATTTGGGTCTGGCTGAGTGGGTTTGGGTCTGGCGGAGTGGGTTCGGGTCTGGCGGAGTGGGTTTCGGTTCTGGCGGAGTGGGTTCGGGTCTGGCTGAGTGGGTTTGGGTCTGGCGGAGTGGGTTCGGGTCTGGCGGAGTGGGTTTGGGGTCTGGCGGAGTGGGTTTGGGTCTGGCCGAGTGGGTTGGGGTCTGGCCGAGTGGGTTCGGGTCTGGCCGAGTGGGTTCGGGTGTGGCGGTGTGGGTTCGGGTCTGGCGGAGTGGGTTTTGGTCTGGCTGAGTGGGTTTGGGTCTGCTGGAGTGGGTTTGGGACTGGCGAAGTGGGTTTGGGTCTGGCGGAGTGGGTTTGGGACTGGCGGAGTGGGTTTGGGGTCTGGCGGAGTGGGTTTGGGGTCTGGCGGAGTGGGTTTTGGTCTGGCTGAGTGGGTTTGGGTCTGGCGGATTGGGCTTGGGACTGGCGGAGTGGGTTTTGGTCTGGCTGAGTGGGTTTGGGTCTGGCGGAGTGGGTTTGGGTCTGGCGGAGTGGGTTTGGGTCTCGCGGAGTGGGTTTTCGTCTGGCCGAGTGGGTTTGGGTCTGGCGGAGTGGGTTTGGGTCTGGCGGAGTGGGTTCGGGTCTGGCGGAGTGGGTTCGGGTCTGGCGGAGTGGGTTTTCGTCTGGCGGAGTGGGTTTGGGGTCTGGCGGTGTGGTTTTGTAATCTGGCGGAGTGGGTTTGGGGTCTGGCGGAGTGGGTTTGGGTCTGGCGCAGTGGGTTTGGGTCTGACTGAGTGCGTTTGGGTCTGGCGGAGTGGGTTTGGGTCTGGCGGAGTGGGTTTGGGTCTGGCGGTGTGGGCTTGGGTCTGCTGGAGTGGGTTTGGGTCTGGCGGAGTGGGTTTGGGTCTGGCGGAGTTGGTTTGGGTCTGGCGGAGTGGGTTTGGGTCTGGCGGAGTGGTTTTGGGTCTGGCGGATTGGGTTTGGGTCTGGCGGTGTGGGTTTTGGTCTGGCGGAGTGGGTTTGGGTCTGGCGGAGTGTGTTCGGGTCTGGCGGAGTGGCTTGGGGTCTGGCGGAGTGGGTTGGGGTGGGTTCAGGTCTGGCGGAGTGTGTTCAGGTCTGGCGGAGTGGGTTCGGGTCCGGCTGAGTGGGTTTGGGTCTGGCGGAGTGGGTTTGGGGTCTGGCGGAGTGGGTTTGGGTCTGGCGGAGTGGGTTAGGGTCTGGCGGAGTGGGTTTGGGTCTGGCGGAGTGGGTTTGGGTCTGGCTGAGTGGGTTTGGGTCTGGCGTAGTGGGTTCGGGTCTGGCGGAGTGGGTTTCAGGTCTGGCGGAGTGGGTTCGGGTCTGGCTGAGTGGGTTTGGGTCTGGCGGAGTGGGTTCGGGTCTGGCGGAGTGGGTTTGGGGACTGGCGGAGTGGGTTTGGGTCTGGCCGAGTGGGTTGGGGTCTGGCCGAGTGGGTTCGGGTCTGGCCGAGTGGGTTCGGGTGTGGCGGTGTGGGTTCGGGTCTGGCGGAGTGGGTTTTGGTCTGGCTGAGTGGGTTTGGGTCTGGCGGAGTGGGTTTGGGACTGGCGGAGTGGGTTTGGGTCTGGCGGAGTGGGTTTGGGACTGGCGGAGTGGGTTTGGGGTCTGGCGGAGTGGGTTTGGGTCTGGCGGAGTGGGCTTGGGACTGGCGGAGTGGGTTTTGGTCTGGCTGAGTGGGTTTGGGTCTGGCGGAGTGGGTTTGGGTCTGGCGGAGTGGGTTTGGGTCTGGCGGAGTGGGTTTTCGTCTGGCCGAGTGGGTTTGGGTCTGGCGGAGTGGGTTTGGGTCTGGCGGAGTGGGTTCGGGTCTGGCGGAGTGGGTTCGGGTCTGGCGGAGTGGGTTTGGGTCTGGCGGAGTGGGTTTGGGGTCTGGCGGTGTGGTTTTGTAATCTGGCGGAGTGGGTTTGGGGTCTGGCGGAGTGGGTTTGGGTCTGGCGCAGTGGGTTTGGGTCTGACTGAGTGCGTTTGCGTCTGGCGGAGTGGGTTTGGGTCTGGCGGAGTGGGTTTGGGTCTGGCGGTGTGGGCTTGGGTCTGCTGGAGTGGGTTTGGGTCTGGCGGAGTGGGTTTGGGTCTGGCGGAGTTGGTTCGGGTCTGGCGGAGTGGGTTGGGGTCTGGCGGAGTGGGTTGGGGTGGGTTCAGGTCTGGCGGAGTGTGTTCAGGTCTGGCGGAGTGGGTTCGGGTCCGGCTGAGTGGGTTTGGGTCTGGCGGAGTGGGTTTGGGGTCTGGCGGAGTGGGTTTGGGTCTGGCGGAGTGGGTTAGGGTCTGGTGGAGTGGGTTTGGGTCTGGCGGAGTGGGTTTGGGTCTGGCTGAGTGGGTTTGGGTCTGGCGGAGTGGGTTGGGGTCTGGCGGAGTGGGTTTCGGTTCTGGCGGAGTGGGTTCGGGTCTGGCTGAGTGGGTTTGGGTCTGGCGGAGTGGGTTCGGGTCTGGCGGAGTGGGTTTGGGGTCTGGCGGAGTGGGTTTGGGTCTGGCCGAGTGGGTTGGGGTCTGGCCGAGTGGGTTCGGGTCTGGCCGAGTGGGTTCGGGTGTGGCGGTGTGGGTTCGGGTCTGGCAGAGTGGGTTTTGGTCTGGCTGAGTGGGTTTGGGTCTGCTGGAGTGGGTTTGGGACTGGCGAAGTGGGTTTGGGTCTGGCGGAGTGGGTTTGGGACTGGCCGAGTGGGTTTGGGGTCTGGCGGAGTGGGTTTGGGGTCTGGCGGAGTGGGTTTTGGTCTGGCTGAGTGGGTTTGGGTCTGGCGGATTGGGCTTGGGACTGGCGGAGTGGGTTTTGGTCTGGCTGAGTGGGTTTGGGTCTGGCGGAGTGGGTTTGGGTCTGGCGGAGTGGGTTTGGGTCTCGCGGAGTGGGTTTTCGTCTGGCCGAGTGGGTTTGGGTCTGGCGGAGTGGGTTTGGGTCTGGCGGAGTGGGTTCGGGTCTGGCGGAGTGGGTTCGGGTCTGGCGGAGTGGGTTTTCGTCTGGCGGAGTGGGTTTGGGGTCTGGCGGTGTGGTTTTGTAATCTGGCGGAGTGGGTTTGGGGTCTGGCGGAGTGGGTTTGGGTCTGGCGCAGTGGGTTTGGGTCTGACTGAGTGCGTTTGGGTCTGGCGGAGTGGGTTTGGGTCTGGCGGAGTGGGTTTGGGTCTGGCGGTGTGGGCTTGGGTCTGCTGGAGTGGGTTTGGGTCTGGCGGAGTGGGTTTGGGTCTGGCGGAGTTGGTTTGGGTCTGGCGGAGTGGGTTTGGGTCTGGCGGAGTGGTTTTGGGTCTGGCGGATTGGGTTTGGGTCTGGCGGTGTGGGTTTTGGTCTGGCGGAGTGGGTTTGGGTCTGGCGGAGTGGGTTTTGGTCTGGCTGAGTGGGTATGGGTCTGGCGGAGTGGGTTTGGGACTGGCGGAGTCGGTTTGGGTCTGGCGGAGTGGGTTTGGGACTGGCGGAGTGGGTTTGGGGTCTGGCGGAGTGGGTTTGGGTCTGGCGGAGTGGGTTTTGGTCTGGCTGAGTGGGTTTGGGTCTGGCGGATTGGGCTTGGGACTGGAGGAGTGGGTTTTGGTCTGGCTGAGTGGGTTTGGGTCTGGCGGAGTGGGTTTGGGTCTGGCGGAGTGGGTTTGGGTCTCGCGGAGTGGGTTTTCGTCTGGCCGAGTGGGTTTGTGTCTGGCGGAGTGGGTTTGGGTCTGGCGGAGTGGGTTCGGGTCTGGCGGAGTGGGTTCGGGTCTGGCGGAGTGGGTTTGGGTCTGGCGGAGTGGGTTTGGGGTCTGGCGGTGTGGTTTTGTAATCTGGCGGAGTGGGTTTGGGGTCTGGCTGAGTGGGTTTGGGTCTGGCGCAGTGGGTTTGGGTCTGACTGAGTGGGTTTGGGTCTGGCGGAGTGGGTTTGGGTCTGGCGGAGTGGGTTTGGGTCTGGCGGTGTGGGCTTGGGTCTGCTGGAGTGGGTTTGGGTCTGGCGGAGTGGGTTTGGGTCTGGCGGAGTTGGTTTGGGTCTGGCGGAGTGGGTTTGGGTCTGGCGGAGTGGGTTTGGGTCTGGCGGATTGGGTTTGGGTCTGGCGGTGTGGGTTTTGGTCTGGCGGAGTGGGTTTGGGTCTGGCGGAGTGGGTTTGGGTCTGGCGGAGTGGGTTTGGGTCTGGCGCAGTGGGTTAGGGTCTGGCGGAGTGGGTTTGGGTCTGGCGGAGTGGGTTTGGGTCTGGCGGAGTGGGTTTGGGTCTGGCGGAGTGGGTTTGGGGCTGGCGGAGTGGGTTTGGGTCTGGCGGAGTGGGTTAGGGTCTGGCAGAGTGGGTTTGGGTCTGGCGGAGTGGGTTTGGGGCTGGCGGAGTGGGTTTGGGTCTGGCGGAGTGGGTTCGGGTCTTCCGGAGTGGGTTGGGGTCTGGCGGAGTGGGTTCGGGTCTGGCGGGGTGGGTTCGGGTCTGGCGGAGTGTGTTCGGGTCTGGCGGAGTGGGTTCGGGTCTGGCTGAGTGGGTTTGGGTCTGGCGCAGTGGGTTTGGGGTCTGGCGCAGTGGGTTTGTGTCTGGCGGAGTGGGTTCGGGTCTGGCGGAGTGGGTTTGGTGTCTGGCGGAGTGGGTTCAGGTCTGGCGGAGTGTGTTCAGGTCTGGCGGAGTGGGTTCGGGTCTGGCTGAGTGGGTTCGGGTCTTGCGGAGCGGGTTGGGGTCTGGCGGAGTGGGTTGGGGTCTGGCGGGGTGGGTTCGGGTCTGGCGGAGTGTGTTCGGGTCTGGCGGAGTGGGTTTGGGTCTGGCTGAGTGGGTTTGGGTCTGGCGCAGTGGGTTTGGTGTCTGGCGGAGTGGGTTTGTGTCTGGCGGAGTGGGTTCGGGTCTGGCGGAGTGGGTTTGGGGTCTGGCGGAGTGGGTTTGGGTCTGGCTGAGTGGGTTTAGGTCTGGCGGAGTGGGTTTGTGTCTGGCGGAGTGGGTTTGGGTCTGGCGGAGTGGGTTCGGGTCTGGCGGAGTGGGTTCGGGTCTGGCGGAGTGGGTTTGGGTCTGGCGGAGTGGGTTTGGGGTCTGGCGGTGTGGTTTTGTAATCTGGCGGAGTGGGTTTGGGGTCTGGCGGAGTGGGTTTGGGTCTGGCGCAGTGGGTTTGGGTCTGACTGAGTGGGTTTGGGTCTGGCGGAGTGGGTTTGGGTCTGGCGGAGTGGGTTTGGGTCTGGCGGTGTGGGCTTGGGTCTGCTGGAGTGGGTTTGGGTCTGGCGGAGTGGGTTTGGGTCTGGCGGAGTTGGTTTGGGTCTGGCGGAGTGGGTTTGGGTCTGGCGGAGTGGGTTTGGGTCTGGCGGATTGGGTTTGGGTCTGGCGGTGTGGGTTTTGGTCTGGCGGAGTGGGTTTGGGTCTGGCGGAGTGGGTTTGGGTCTGGCGGAGTGGGTTTGGGTCTGGCGCAGTGGGTTAGGGTCTGGCGGAGCGGGTTTGGGTCTGGCGGAGTGGGTTTGGGTCTGGCGGAGTGGGTTTGGGTCTGGCGGAGTGGGTTTGGGGCTGGCGGAGTGGGTTTGGGTCTGGCGGAGTGGGTTAGGGTCTGGTAGAGTGGGTTTGGGTCTGGCGGAGTGGGTTTGGGGCTGGCGGAGTGGGTTTGGGTCTGGCGGAGTGGGTTCGGGTCTTCCGGAGTGGGTTGGGGTCTGGCGGAGTGGGTTGGGGTCTGGCGGGGTGGGTTCGGGTCTGGCGGAGTGTGTTCGGGTCTGGCGGAGTGGGTTCGGGTCTGGCTGAGTGGGTTTGGGTCTGGCGCAGTGGGTTTGGGGTCTGGCGCAGTGGGTTTGTGTCTGGCGGAGTGGGTTCGGGTCTGGCGGAGTGGGTTTGTGGTCTGGCGGAGTGGGTTCAGGTCTGGCGGAGTGTGTTCAGGTCTGGCGGAGTGGGTTCGGGTCTGGCTGAGTGGGTTCGGGTCTTGCGGAGTGGGTTGGGGTCTGGCGGAGTGGGTTGGGGTCTGGCGGGGTGGGTTCGGGTCTGGCGGAGTGTGTTCGGGTCTGGCGGAGTGGGTTTGGGTCTGGCTGAGTGGGTTTGGGTCTGGCGCAGTGGGTTTGGTGTCTGGCGGAGTGGGTTTGTGTCTGGCGGAGTGGGTTCGGAACTGGCGGAGTGGGTTTGGGGTCTGGCGGAGTGGGTTTGGGTCTGGCTGAGTGGGTTTAGGTCTGGCGGAGTGGGTTCGGGTCTGGCGGAGTGGGTTTGGGGTCTGGCGGAGTGGGTTCGGGTCTGGCTGAGTGGGTTTGGGTCTGGCGGAGTGGGTTCGGGTCTGGCGGAGTGGGTTTGGGGTCTGGCGGAGTGGGTTTGGGTCTGGCCGAGTGGGTTGGGGTCTGGCCGAGTGGGTTCGGGTCTGGCTGAGTGGGTTCGGGTGTGGCGGTGTGGGTTCGGGTCTGGCGGAGTGCGTTGGGGTCTGTCGGAGTGGGTTGGGGTCTGGCGGAGTGGGTTCGGGTCTGGCGGAGTGGGTTGGGGTCTGGCGGAGTGGGTTGGGGTCTGGCGGGGTGGGTTCAGGTCTGGCGGAGTGTGTTCAGGTCTGGCGGAGTGGGTTCGGGTCTGGCTGAGTGGGTTTGGGTCTGGCGGAGTGGGTTTGGGGTCTGGCGGAGTGGGTTTGGGTCTGGCGGAGTGGGTTTGGGTCTGGCGGAGTGGGTTTGGGGTCTGGCGGAGTGGGTTTGGGTCTGGCTGAGTGGGTTTGGGTCTGGCGGAGTGGGTTCGGGTCTGGCGGAGTGGGTTTCGGGTCTGGTGGAGTGGGTTCGGGTCTGGCTGAGTGGGTTTGGGTCTGGCGGAGTGGGTTCGGGTCTGGCGGAGTGGGTTTGGGGTCTGGCGGAGTGGGTTTGGGTCTGGCCGAGTGGGTTGGGGTCTGCCGAGTGGGTTCGGGTCTGGCCGAGTGGGTTCGGGTGTGGCGGTGTGGGTTGGGGACTAGCGGAGTGGGTTGGGGTCTGGCGGAGTGGGTTGCGGTCTGGCGGAGTGGGTTTGGGTCTGGCGGAGTGGGGTTGGGTCTGGCGGAGTGGGCTTTGGTCTGGCGGAGTGGGTTTGGGTCTGGCGGAGTGGGTTTGGGTCTGGCGGAGTGGGTTTGTGTCTAGCGGAGTGGGTTTGTGTCTAGCGGAGTGGGTTTGCGTTTGGGCCTAGTGGAGTGTGTTTGCATTTGGGTCTAGCGGAGTGGGTTTGTGTTTGGGTCTGGCGGAGTGGGTTTGGGTCTAGCGGAGTGGGTTTGGGTCTAGCGGAGTGGGTTTGGGTCTAGCGGAGTGGGTTTGTGTATAGCGGAGTGGGTTTGGGTCTAGCGGAGTGGGTTTGGGTCTAGCGGAGTGGGTTTGGGTCTAGCGGAGTGGGTTTGGGTCTAGCGGAGTGGGTTTGGGTCCAGCGGAGTGGGTTTGGGTCTAGCGGAGTGGGTTTGGGTCTAGCGGAGTGGGTTTGGGTCTAGCGGAGTGGGTTTCGGTCTAGCGGAGTGGGTTTGTGTCTAGCCGAGTGGGTTTGGGTCTGGCGGAGTGGGTTTGGGTCTGGCAGAGTGGGTTCGGGTCTGGCGGAGTGGGTTCGGGTCTGGCGGAGTGGGTTTGGGTCTGGCGGAGTGGGTTTGGGGTCTGACGGAGTGGTTTTGTAATCTGGCGGAGTGGGTTTGGGGTCTGGCGGAGTGGGTTTGGGTCTGGCGCATTGGGTTTGGGTCTGACTGAGTGCGTTTGGGTCTGGCGGAGTGGGTTTGGGTCTGGCGGAGTGGGTTTGGGTCTGGCGGTGTGGGCTTGGGTCTGCCGGAGTGGGTTTGGGTCTGGCGGAGTGGGTTTGGGTCTGGCGGAGTAGGTTTGGGTCTGGCGGAGTGGGTTTGGGTCTGGCGGAGTGGGTTTGGGTCTGGCGGATTGGGTTTGGGTCTGGCGGTGTGGGTTTTGGTCTGGCGGAGTGGGTTTGGGTCTGGCGGAGTGGGTTTGGGTCTGGCGGAGTGGGTTTGGGTCTGGGGGTGGGTTTGGGTCTGGTGGAGTGGGTTAGGGTCTGGCGGAGTGGGTTTGGGTCTGGCGGAGTGGGTTTGGGTGTGGCGGAGTGGGTTTGGGTCTGGCGGAGTGGGTTTGGGTCTGGCGGAGTGGGTTTGGGTCTGGCGGAGTGGGTTTGGGTCTGGCGGAGTGGGTTTGGGTCTGGCGGAGTGGTTTTGGGTCTGGCGGTGGGTTTGGGTCTGGTGGAGTGGGTTATTGCCTGGCGGAGTGGGTTTGGGTCTGGCGAAGAGGGTTTGGGTCTGGCGGTGTGGGTTTGGGGCTGGCGGAGTGGTTTTGGTTCTGGCGGAGTGGGTTTGGGGCTGGCGGAGTGGGCTCTGGCGGAGTGGGTTGGGGTCTGGCGGAGTGGGTTCGGGTCTGGCGGAGTGGGTTTGGGGCTGGCGGAGTGGGTTTGGGTCTGGCGGAGTGGGTTAGGGTCTGGCGGAGTGGGTTTGGGTCTGGCGGAGTGGGTTTGGGGCTGGCGGAGTGGGCTCTGGCGGAGTGGGTTGGGGTCTGGCGGAGTGGGTTCGGGTCTGGCGGAGTGGGTTGGGGTCTGGCAGAGTGGGTTGGGGTCTGGCGGAGTGGGTTCGGGTCTGGCGGAGTGGGTTGGGGTCTGGCGGAGTGGGTTGGGGTCTGGCGGAGTGGGTTGGGGTCTGGCGGGGTGGGTTCGGGTCTGGCGGAGTGTGTTCCGGTCTGGCGGAGTGGGTTCGGGTCTGGCTGAGTGGGTTTGGGTCTGGCGGAGTGGGTTCGGGTCTGGCGGAGTGGGTTCGGGTCTGGCGGAGTGGGTTGGGGTCTGGCGGAGTGGGTTGGGGTCTGGCGGGGTGGGTTCAGGTCTGGCGGAGTGTGTTCAGGTCTGGCGGAGTGGGTTCGGGTCTGGCTGAGTGGGTTCGGGTCTTGCGGAGTGGGTTGGGGTCTGGCGGAGTGGGTTGGTGTCTGGCGGGGTGGGTTCGGGTCTGGCGGAGTGTGTTCGGGTCTGGCGGAGTGGGTTTGGGTCTGGCTGAGTGGGTGTGGGTCTGGCGCAGTGGGTTTGGTGTCTGGCGGAGTGGGTTTGTGTCTGGCGGAGTGGGTTCGGGTCTGGCGGAGTGGGTTTGGGGTCTGGCGGAGTGGGTTTGGGTCTGGCTGAGTGGGTTTAGGTCTGGCGGGGTGGGTTCGGGTCTGGCGGAGTGGGTTTGGGGTCTGGCGGAGTGGGTTCGGGTCTGGCTGAGTGGGTTTGGGTCTGGCGGAGTGGGTTCGGGTCTGGCGGAGTGGGTTTGGGGTCTGGCGGAGTGGGTTTGGGTCTGGCGCAGTGGGTTTGGGTCTGACTGAGTGCGTTTGGGTCTGGCGGAGTGGGTTTGGGTCTGGCGGAGTGGGTTTGGGTCTGGCGGTGTGGGCTTCGGTCTGCTGGAGTGGGTTTGGGTTTGGCGGAGTGGGTTTGGGTCTGGCGGAGTTGGTTTGGGTCTGGCGGAGTGGGTTTGGGTCTGGCGGAGTTGGTTTGGGTCTGGCGGAGTGGGTTTGGGTCTGGCGGAGTGGGTTTGGGTCTGGCGGATTGGGTTTGGGTCTGGCGGTGTGGGTTTTGGTCTGGCAGAGTGGGTTTGGGTCTGGCGGAGTGGGTTTGGGTCTGGCGGAGTGGGTTTGGGACTGGCGGTGGGTTTGGGTCTGGCTGAGTGGGTTAGGGTCTGGCGGAGTGGGTTTGGGTCTGGCGGAGTGGGTTTGGGTCTGGCGGAGTGGGTTTGGGTCTGGCGGTGTGGGTTTGGGTCTGGCGGAGTGGGTTTGGGTCTGGCGGAGTGGGTTTGGGTCTTGCGGAGTGGGTTGGGGTCTGGCGGAGTGGGTTGGGGTCTGGCGGGGTGGGTTTGGGTCTGGCGGAGTTTGTTCGGGTCTGGCGGAGTGGGTTCGGGTCTGGCTGAGTGGGTTTGGGTCTGGCGCAGTGGGTTTGGGGTCTGGCGGAGTGGGTTTGTGTCTGGCGGAGTGGGTTCGGGTCTGACGGAGTGGGTTTGGGGTCTGGCGGAGTGGGTTTGGGTCTGGCTGAGTGGGTTTAGGTCTGGCGGAGTGGGTTCGGGTCTGGCGGAGTGGGTTTGGGGTCTGGCGGAGTGGGTTCGGGTCTGGCTGAGTGGGTTTGGGTCTGGCGGAGTGGGTTCGGGTCTGGCGGAGTGGGTTCGGGTCTTGCGGAGTGGGTTGGGGTCTGGCGGAGTGGGTTGGGGTCTGGCGGGGTGGGTTCGGGTCTGGCGGAGTGTGTTCGGGTCTGGCGGAGTGGGTTTGGGTCTGGCTGAGTGGGTTTGGGTCTGGCGCAGTGGGTTTGGTGTCTGGCGGAGTGGGTTTGTGTCTGGCGGAGTGGGTTCGGGTCTGGCGGAGTGGGTTTGGGGTCTGGCGGAGTGGGTTTGGGTCTGGCTGAGTGGGTTTAGGTCTGGCGGAGTGGGTTCGGGTCTGGCGGTGTGGGTTTGGGGTCTGGCGGAGTGGGTTCGGGTCTGGCTGAGTGGGTTTGGGTCTGGCGGAGTGGGTTTGGGTCTGGCGCAGTGGGTTTGGGGTCTGGCGGAGTGGGTTTGGGTCTGGCCGAGTGGGTTGGGGTCTGGCCGAGTGGGTTCGGGTCTGGCCGAGTGGGTTCGGGTGTGGCGGTGTGGGATCGGGTCTGGCGGAGTGCGTTGGGGTCTGGCGGAGTGGGTTTGGGTCTGGCGGAGTGGGTTGGGGTCTGGCGGAGTGGGTTGGGGTCTGGCGGAGTGGGTTGCGGTCTGGCGGAGTGGGTTTGGGTCTGGCGGAGTGGGGTTGGGTCTGGCGGAGTGGGCTTTGGTCTGGCGGAGTGGGTTTGGGTCTGGCGGAGTGGGTTTGGGTCTGGCGGAGTGGGTTTGGGTCTGGCGGAGTGGGTTTGGGTCTGGCGGAGTGGGTTTTGGTCTGGCGGAGTGGGTTTTGGTCTGGCTGAGTGGGTTTGGGGCTGGCGGAGTGGGTTTGGGTCTGGCGGAGTGGGTTTGGGTCTGGCGGAGTGGGTTTTGGTCTGGCTGAGTGGGTTTGGGTCTGGCGGATTGGGCTTGGGACTGGCGGAGTGGGTTTTGGTCTGGCTGAGTGGGTTTGGGTCTGGCGGAGTGGGTTTGGGTCTGGCGGAGTGGGTTTGGGTCTGGCGGAGTGGGTTTTCGTCTGGCCGAGTGGGTTTGGGTCTGGCGGAGTGGGTTTGGGTCTGGCGGAGTGGGTTCGGGTCTGGCGGAGTTGGTTTGGGTCTGGCGGAGTGGGTTTGGGTCTGGCGGAGTGGGTTTGGGGTCTGGCGGTGTGGTTTTGTAATCTGGCGGAGTGGGTTTGGGGTCTGGCGGAGTGGGTTTGGGTCTGGCGCAGTGGGTTTGGGTCTGACTGAGTGCGTTTGGGTCTGGCGGAGTGGGTTTGGGTCTGGCGGAGTGGGTTTGGGTCTGGCGGTGTGGGCTTGGGTCTGCTGGAGTGGGTTTGGGTTTGGCGGAGTGGGTTTGGGTCTGGCGGAGTGGGTTTGGGTCTGGCGGAGTGGGTTTGGGTCTGGCGGAGTGGGTTTGGGTCTGGCGGAGTGGGTTTGGGTCTGGCGGTGTGGGCTTGGGTCTGCTGGAGTGGGTTTGGGTTTGGCGGAGTGGGTTTGGGTCTGGCGGAGTGGGTTTGGGTCTGGCGGAGTGGGTTTGGGTCTGGCGGAGTGGGTTTGGGTCTGGCGGAGTGGGTTTGGGTCTGGCGGAGTGGGTTTGGGTCTGGCGGAGTGGGTTTGGGTCTGGCGGAGTGGGTTTGGGTCTGGCGGAGTGGGTTTGGGTCTGGCGGAGTGGTTTTGGGTCTGGCGGTGGGTTTGGGTCTGGTGGAGTGGGTTATTGTCTGGCGGAGTGGGTTTGGGTCTGGCGGAGAGGGTTTGGGTCTGGCGGAGTGGGTTTGGGGCTGGCGGAGTGGGTTTGGGTCTGGCGGAGTGGGTTAGGGTCTGGCAGAGTGGGTTTGGGTCTGGCGGAGTTGGTTTGGGGCTGGCGGAGTGGGTTTGGGTCTGGCGGAGTGGGTTCGGGTCTTGCGGAGTGGGTTGGGGTCTGGCGGAGTGGGTTGGGGTCTGGCGGGGTGGGTTCGGGTCTGGCGGAGTGTGTTCGGGTCTGGCGGAGTGGGTTCGGGTCTGGCTGAGTGGGTTTGGGTCTGGCGCAGTGGGTTTGGGGTCTGGCGGAGTGGGATTGTGTCTGGCGGAGTGGGTTCGGGTCTGGCGGAGTGGGTTTGGGGTCTGGCGGAGTGGGTTTGGGTCTGGCTGAGTGGGTTTAGGTCTGGCGGAGTGGGTTCGGGTCTGGCGGAGTGGGTTTGGGGTCTGGCGGAGTGGGTTCGGGTCTGGCTGAGTGGGTTTGGGTCTGGCGGAGTGGGTTCGGGTCTGGCGGAGTGGGTTCGGGTCTTGCGGAGTGGGTTGGGGTCTGGCGGAGTGGGTTGGGGTCTGGCGGGGTGGGTTCGGGTCTGGCGGAGTGTGTTCGGGTCTGGCGGAGTGGGTTTGGGTCTGGCTGAGTGGGTTTGGGTCTGGCGCAGTGGGTTTGGGTCTGGCGGAGTGGGTTCGGGTCTTGCGGAGTGGGTTGGGGTCTGGCGGAGTGGGTTGGGGTCTGGCGGGGTGGGTTCGGGTCTGGCGGAGTGTGTTCGGGTCTGGCGGAGTGGGTTTGGGTCTGGCTGAGTGGGTTTGGGTCTGGCGCAGTGGGTTTGGTGTCTGGCGGAGTGGGTTTGTGTCTGGCGGAGTGGGTTCGGGTCTGGCGGAGTGGGTTTGGGGTCTGGCGGAGTGGGTTTGGGTCTGGCTGAGTGGGTTTAGGTCTGGCGGAGTGGGTTCGGGTCTGGCGGTGTGGGTTTGGGGTCTGGCGGAGTGGGTTCGGGTCTGGCTGAGTGGGTTTGGGTCTGGCGGAGTGGGTTTGGGTCTGGCGCAGTGGGTTTGGGGTCTGGCGGAGTGGGTTTGGGTCTGGCCGAGTGGGTTGGGGTCTGGCCGAGTGGGTTCGGGTCTGGCCGAGTGGGTTCGGGTGTGGCGGTGTGGGATCGGGTCTGGCGGAGTGCGTTGGGGTCTGGCGGAGTGGGTTTGGGTCTGGCGGAGTGGGTTGGGGTCTGGCGGAGTGGGTTGGGGTCTGGCGGAGTGGGTTGCGGTCTGGCGGAGTGGGTTTGGGTCTGGCGGAGTGGGGTTGGGTCTGGCGGAGTGGGCTTTGGTCTGGCGGAGTGGGTTTGGGTCTGGCGGAGTGGGTTTGGGTCTGGCGGAGTGGGTTTGGGTCTGGCGGAGTGGGTTTGGGTCTGGCGGAGTGCGTTTTGGTCTGGCGGAGTGGGTTTTGGTCTGGCTGAGTGGGTTTGGGGCTGGCGGAGTGGGTTTGGGTCTGGCGGAGTGGGTTTGGGTCTGGCGGAGTGGGTTTTGGTCTGGCTGAGTGGGTTTGGGTCTGGCGGATTGGGCTTGGGACTGGCGGAGTGGGTTTTGGTCTGGCTGAGTGGGTTTGGGTCTGGCGGAGTGGGTTTGGGTCTGGCGGAGTGGGTTTGGGTCTGGCGGAGTGGGTTTTCGTCTGGCCGAGTGGGTTTGGGTCTGGCGGAGTGGGTTTGGGTCTGGCGGAGTGGGTTCGGGTCTGGCGGAGTTGGTTTGGGTCTGGCGGAGTGGGTTTGGGTCTGGCGGAGTGGGTTTGGGGTCTGGCGGTGTGGTTTTGTAATCTGGCGGAGTGGGTTTGGGGTCTGGCGGAGTGGGTTTGGGTCTGGCGCAGTGGGTTTGGGTCTGACTGAGTGCGTTTGGGTCTGGCGGAGTGGGTTTGGGTCTGGCGGAGTGGGTTTGGGTCTGGCGGTGTGGGCTTGGGTCTGCTGGAGTGGGTTTGGGTTTGGCGGAGTGGGTTTGGGTCTGGCGGAGTGGGTTTGGGTCTGGCGGAGTGGGTTTGGGTCTGGCGGAGTGGGTTTGGGTCTGGCGGAGTGGGTTTGGGTCTGGCGGTGTGGGCTTGGGTCTGCTGGAGTGGGTTTGGGTTTGGCGGAGTGGGTTTGGGTCTGGCGGAGTGGGTTTGGGTCTGGCGGAGTGGGTTTGGGTCTGGCGGAGTGGGTTTGGGTCTGGCGGAGTGGGTTTGGGTCTGGCGGAGTGGGTTTGGGTCTGGCGGAGTGGGTTTGGGTCTGGCGGAGTGGGTTTGGGTCTGGCGGAGTGGGTTTGGGTCTGGCGGAGTGGTTTTGGGTCTGGCGGTGGGTTTGGGTCTGGTGGAGTGGGTTATTGTCTGGCGGAGTGGGTTTGGGTCTGGCGGAGAGGGTTTGGGTCTGGCGGAGTGGGTTTGGGGCTGGCGGAGTGGGTTTGGGTCTGGCGGAGTGGGTTAGGGTCTGGCAGAGTGGGTTTGGGTCTGGCGGAGTGGGTTCGGGTCTTGCGGAGTGGGTTGGGGTCTGGCGGAGTGGGTTGGGGTCTGGCGGGGTGGGTTCGGGTCTGGCGGAGTGTGTTCGGGTCTGGCGGAGTGGGTTCGGGTCTGGCTGAGTGGGTTTGGGTCTGGCGCAGTGGGTTTGGGGTCTGGCGGAGTGGGATTGTGTCTGGCGGAGTGGGTTCGGGTCTGGCGGAGTGGGTTTGGGGTCTGGCGGAGTGGGTTTGGGTCTGGCTGAGTGGGTTTAGGTCTGGCGGAGTGGGTTCGGGTCTGGCGGAGTGGGTTTGGGGTCTGGCGGAGTGGGTTCGGGTCTGGCTGAGTGGGTTTGGGTCTGGCGGAGTGGGTTCGGGTCTGGCGGAGTGGGTTCGGGTCTTGCGGAGTGGGTTGGGGTCTGGCGGAGTGGGTTGGGGTCTGGCGGGGTGGGTTCGGGTCTGGCGGAGTGTGTTCGGGTCTGGCGGAGTGGGTTTGGGTCTGGCTGAGTGGGTTTGGGTCTGGCGCAGTGGGTTTGGTGTCTGGCGGAGTGGGTTTGTGTCTGGCGGAGTGGGTTCGGGTCTGGCGGAGTGGGTTTGGGGTCTGGCGGAGTGGGTTTGGGTCTGGCTGAGTGGGTTTAGGTCTGGCGGAGTGGGTTCGGGTCTGGCGGAGTGGGTTTGGGGTCTGGCGGAGTGGGTTCGGGTCTGGCGGAGTGGGTTTGGGGTCTGGCGGAGTGGGTTTGGGTCTGGCCGAGTGGGGTGGGGTCTGGCCGAGTGGGTTCGGGTCTGGCCGAGTGGGTTCGGGTGTGGCGGTGTGGGTTCGGGTCTGGCGGAGTGCGTTGGGGTTTGGCGGAGTGGGTTTGGGTCTGGTTGAGTGGGTTGGGGTCTGGCGGAGTGGGTTTGGGTCTGGCGGAGTGGGTTTTGGTCTGGCGGAGTGGGTTTTGGTCTGGCTGAGTGGGTTTGGGTCTGGCGGAGTGGGCTTGGGACTGGCGGAGTGGGTTTTGGTCTGGCTGAGTGGGTTTGGGTCTGGCGGAGTGGGTTTGGGTCTGGCGGAGTGGGTTTGGGTCTGGCGGAGTGGGTTTTGGTCTGGCGGAGTGGGTTTGGGTCTGGCGGAGTGGGTTTGGGTCTGGCGGAGTGGGTTTGGGCCTGGCGGAGTGGGTTTGGGGCTGGTGGAGTGGGTTTGGGTCTGGCGGAGTGGGTTTGGGCCTGGCGGAGTGGGTTTGGGGCTGGCGGAGTGGGTTTGGGTCTGGCGGAGTGGGTTAGGGTCTGGCGGAGTGGGTTTGGGTCTGTCGGAGTGGGTTTGGGGCTGGCGGAGTGGGTTGGGGTCTGGCGGAGTGGGTTGAGGTCTGGCGGAGTGGGTTCGGGTCTGGCGGAGTGGGTTCGGGTCTGGCGGAGTGGGTTGGGGTCTGGCGGAGTGGGTTGGGGTCTGGCGGGGTGGGTTCGGGTCTGGCGGAGTGTGTTCCGGTCTGGCGGAGTGGGTTCGGGTCTGGCTGAGTGGGTTTGGGTCTGGCGGAGTGGGTTGGGGTCTGGCGGAGTGGGTTCGGGTCTGACGGAGTGTGTTCGGGTCTGGCGGAGTGGGTTGGGGTCTGGCGGAGTGGGTTGGGGTGGGTTCAGGTCTGGCGGAGTGTGTTTAGGTCTGGCGGAGTGGGTTCGGGTCCGGCTGAGTGGGTTTGGGTCTGGCGGAGTGGGTTTGGGGTCTGGCGGAGTGGGTTTGGGTCTGGCGGAGTGGGTTAGGGTCTGGCGGAGTGGGTTTGTCTGGCGGAGTGGGTTTGGGTCTGGCTGAGTGGGTTTGGGTCTGGCGGAGTGGGTTCGGGTCTGGCGGAGTGGGTTTCGGGTCTGGCGGAGTGGGTTCGGGTCTGGCTGAGTGGGTTTGGGTCTGGCGGAGTGGGTTCGGGTCTGGCGGAGTGGGTTTGGGGTCTGGCGGAGTGGGTTTGGGTCTGGCCGAGTGGGTTGGGGTTTGGCCGAGTGGGTTCGGGTCTGGCCGAGTGGGTTCGGGTGTGGCGGTGTGGGTTCGGGTCTGGCGGAGTGGGTTTTGGTCTGGCTGAGTGGGTTTGGGTCTGGCGGAGTGGGTTTGGGACTGGCGGAGTGGGTTTGGGTCTGGCGGAGTGGGTTTGGGACTGGCGGAGTGGGTTTGGGGTCTGGCGGAGTGGGTTTGGGTCTGGCGGAGTGGGTTTTGGTCTGGCTGAGTGGGTTTGGGTCTGGCGGATTGGGCTTGGGACTGGCGGAGTGGGTTTTGGTCTGGCTGAGTGGGTTTGGGTCTGGCGGAGTGGGTTTGGGTCTGGCGGAGTGGGTTTGGGTCTGGCGGAGTGGGTTTTCGTCTGGCCGAGTGGGTTTGGGTCTGGCGGAGTGGGTTTGGGTCTGGCGGAGTGGGTTTGGGTCTGGCGGAGTGGGTTTTGGTCTGGCGGAGTGGGTTTGGGTCTGGCGGAGTGGGTTTGGGTCTGGCGGAGTGGGTTTGGGTCTGGCGGTGGGTTTGGGTCTGGCGGAGTGGGTTAGGGTCTGGCGGAGTGGGTTTCGGTCTGGCGGAGTGGGTTTGGGTTTGGCGGAGTGGGTTTGGGTCTGGCGGAGTGGGTTTGGGTCTGGCGGAGTGGGTTTGGGTCTGATGGAGTGGGTTTGGGTCTGGCGGAGTGGGTTTGGGTCTGGCGGAGTGGTTTTGGGTCTGGCAGTGGGTTTGGGTCTGGTGGAGTGGGTTATTGTCTGGCGGAGTTGGTTTGGGTCTGGCGGAGTGGGTTTGGGTCTGGCGGAGTGGGTTTGGGTCTGGCGGAGTGGGTTTGGGGCTGGCGGAGTGGGTTTGGGTCTGGCGGAGTGGGTTAGGGTCTGGCGGAGTGGGTTTGGGTTTGGCGGAGTGGGTTTGGGTCTGGCGGAGTTGGTTTGGGTCTGGCGGAGTGGGTTTGGGTCTGGCGGAGTTGGTTTGGGTCTGGCGGAGTGGGTTTGGGTCTGGCGGAGTGGGTTTGGGTCTGGCGGATTGGGTTTGGGTCTGGCGGTGTGGGTTTTGGTCTGGCAGAGTGGGTTTGGGTCTGGCGGAGTGGGTTTGGGTCTGGCGGAGTGGGTTTGGGACTGGCGGTGGGTTTGGGTCTGGCTGAGTGGGTTAGGGTCTGGCGGAGTGGGTTTGGGTCTGGCGGAGTGGGTTTGGGTCTGGCGGAGTGGGTTTGGGTCTGGCGGTGTGGGTTTGGGTCTGGCGGAGTGGGTTTGGGTCTGGCGGAGTGGGTTTGGGTCTTGCGGAGTGGGTTGGGGTCTGGCGGAGTGGGTTGGGGTCTGGCGGGGTGGGTTCGGGTCTGGCGGAGTTTGTTCGGGTCTGGCGGAGTGGGTTCGGGTCTGGCTGAGTGGGTTTGGGTCTGGCGCAGTGGGTTTGGGGTCTGGCGGAGTGGGTTTGTGTCTGGCGGAGTGGGTTCGGGTCTGACGGAGTGGGTTTGGGGTCTGGCGGAGTGGGTTTGGGTCTGGCTGAGTGGGTTTAGGTCTGGCGGAGTGGGTTCGGGTCTGGCGGAGTGGGTTTGGGGTCTGGCGGAGTGGGTTTGGGTCTGGCTGAGTGGGTTTGGGTCTGGCGGAGTGGGTTCGGGTCTGGCGGAGTGGGTTCGGGTCTTGCGGAGTGGGTTGGGGTCTGGCGGAGTGGGTTGGGGTCTGGCGGGGTGGGTTCGGGTCTGGCGGAGTGTGTTCGGGTCTGGCGGAGTGGGTTTGGGTCTGGCTGAGTGGGTTTGGGTCTGGCGCAGTGGGTTTGGTGTCTGGCGGAGTGGGTTTGTGTCTGGCGGAGTGGGTTCGGGTCTGGCGGAGTGGGTTTGGGGTCTGGCGGAGTGGGTTTGGGTCTGGCTGAGTGGGTTTAGGTCTGGCGGAGTGGGTTCGGGTCTGGCGGTGTGGGTTTGGGGTCTGGCGGAGTGGGTTCGGGTCTGGCTGAGTGGGTTTGGGTCTGGCGGAGTGGGTTTGGGTCTGGCGCAGTGGGTTTGGGGTCTGGCGGAGTGGGTTTGGGTCTGGCCGAGTGGGTTGGGGTCTGGCCGAGTGGGTTCGGGTCTGGCCGAGTGGGTTCGGGTGTGGCGGTGTGGGATCGGGTCTGGCGGAGTGCGTTGGGGTCTGGCGGAGTGGGTTTGGGTCTGGCGGAGTGGGTTGGGGTCTGGCGGAGTGGGTTGGGGTCTGGCGGAGTGGGTTGCGGTCTGGCGGAGTGGGTTTGGGTCTGGCGGAGTGGGGTTGGGTCTGGCGGAGTGGGCTTTGGTCTGGCGGAGTGGGTTTGGGTCTGGCGGAGTGGGTTTGGGTCTGGCGGAGTGGGTTTGGGTCTGGCGGAGTGGGTTTGGGTCTGGCGGAGTGGGTTTTGGTCTGGCGGAGTGGGTTTTGGTCTGGCTGAGTGGGTTTGGGGCTGGCGGAGTGGGTTTGGGTCTGGCGGAGTGGGTTTGGGTGTGGCGGAGTGGGTTTTGGTCTGGCTGAGTGGGTTTGGGTCTGGCGGATTGGGCTTGGGACTGGCGGAGTGGGTTTTGGTCTGGCTGAGTGGGTTTGGGTCTGGCGGAGTGGGTTTGGGTCTGGCGGAGTGGGTTTGGGTCTGGCGGAGTGGGTTTTCGTCTGGCCGAGTGGGTTTGGGTCTGGCGGAGTGGGTTTGGGTCTGGCGGAGTGGGTTCGGGTCTGGCGGAGTGGGTTTGGGTCTGGCGGAGTGGGTTTGGGTCTGGCGGAGTGGGTTTGGGGTCTGGCGGTGTGGTTTTGTAATCTGGCGGAGTGGGTTTGGGGTCTGGCGGAGTGGGTTTGGGTCTGGCGCAGTGGGTTTGGGTCTGACTGAGTGCGTTTGGGTCTGGCGGAGTGGGTTTGGGTCTGGCGGAGTGGGTTTGGGTCTGGCGGTGTGGGCTTGGGTCTGCTGGAGTGGGTTTGGGTTTGGCGGAGTGGGTTTGGGTCTGGCGGAGTGGGTTTGGGTCTGGCGGAGTGGGTTTGGGTCTGGCGGAGTGGGTTTGGGACTGGCGGAGTGGGTTTGGGTCTGGCGGTGTGGGCTTGGGTCTGCTGGAGTGGGTTTGGGTTTGGCGGAGTGGGTTTGGGTCTGGCGGAGTGGGTTTGGGTCTGGCGGAGTGGGTTTGGGTCTGGCGGAGTGGGTTTGGGTCTGGCGGAGTGGGTTTGGGTCTGGCGGAGTGGGTTTGGGTCTGGCGGAGTGGGTTGGGGTCTGGCGGAGTGGGTTCGGGTCTGGCGGAGTGTGTTCGGGTCTGGCGGAGTGGGTTGGGGTCTGGCGGAGTGGGTTGGGGTGGGTTCAGGTCTGGCGGAGTGTGTTTAGGTCTGGCGGAGTGGGTTCGGGTCCGGCTGAGTGGGTTTGGGTCTGGCGGAGTGGGTTTGGGGTCTGGCGGAGTGGGTTTGGGTCTGGCGGAGTGGGTTAGGGTCTGGCGGAGTGGGTTTGTCTGGCGGAGTGGGTTTGGGTCTGGCTGAGTGGGTTCGGGTCTGGCGGAGTGGGTTCGGGTCTGGCGGAGTGGGTTTCGGGTCTGGCGGAGTGGGTTCGGGTCTGGCTGAGTGGGTTTGGGTCTGGCGGAGTGGGTTCGGGTCTGGCGGAGTGGGTTCGGGTCTGGCGGAGTGTGTTCGGGTCTGGCGGAGTGGGTTCGGGTCTGGCTGAGTGGGTTTGGGTCTGGCGCAGTGGGTTTGGGGTCTGGCGGAGTGGGATTGTGTCTGGCGGAGTGGGTTCGGGTCTGGCGGAGTGGGTTTGGGGTCTGGCGGAGTGGGTTTGGGTCTGGCTGAGTGGGTTTAGGTCTGGCGGAGTGGGTTCGGGTCTGGCGGAGTGGGTTTGGGGTCTGGCGGAGTGGGTTCGGGTCTGGCTGAGTGGGTTTGGGTCTGGCGGAGTGGGTTCGGGTCTGGCGGAGTGGGTTCGGGTCTTGCGGAGTGGGTTGGGGTCTGGCGGAGTGGGTTGGGGTCTGGCGGGGTGGGTTCGGGTCTGGCGGAGTGTGTTCGGGTCTGGCGGAGTGGGTTTGGGTCTGGCTGAGTGGGTTTGGGTCTGGCGCAGTGGGTTTGGTGTCTGGCGGAGTGGGTTTGTGTCTGGCGGAGTGGGTTCGGGTCTGGCGGAGTGGGTTTGGGGTCTGGCGGAGTGGGTTTGGGTCTGGCTGAGTGGGTTTAGGTCTGGCGGAGTGGGTTCGGGTCTGGCGGAGTGGGTTTGGGGTCTGGCGGAGTGGGTTCGGGTCTGGCGGAGTGGGTTTGGGGTCTGGCGGAGTGGGTTTGGGTCTGGCCGAGTGGGTTGGGGTCTGGCCGAGTGGGTTCGGGTCTGGCCGAGTGGTTTCGGGTGTGGCGGTGTGGGTTCGGGTCTGGCGGAGTGCGTTGGGGTTTGGCGGAGTGGGTTTGGGTCTGGTTGAGTGGGTTGGGGTCTGGCGGAGTGGGTTTGGGTCTGGCGGAGTGGGTTTTGGTCTGGCGGAGTGGGTTTTGGTCTGGCTGAGTGGGTTTGGGTCTGGCGGAGTGGGCTTGGGACTGGCGGAGTGGGTTTTGGTCTGGCTGAGTGGGTTTGGGTCTGGCGGAGTGGGTTTGGGTCTGGCGGAGTGGGTTTGGGTCTGGCGGAGTGGGTTTTGGTCTGGCGGAGTGGGTTTGCGTCTGGCGGAGTGGGTTTGGGTCTGGCGGAGTGGGTTTGGGCCTGGCGGAGTGGGTTTGGGGCTGGCGGAGTGGGTTTGGGTCTGGCGGAGTGGGTTAGGGTCTGGCGGAGTGGGTTTGGGTCTGTCGGAGTGGGTTTGGGGCTGGCGGAGTGGGTTGGGGTCTGGCGGAGTGGGTTGAGGTCTGGCGGAGTGGGTTCGGGTCTGGCGGAGTGGGTTCGGGTCTGGCGGAGTGGGTTGGGGTCTGGCGGAGTGGGTTGGGGTCTGGCGGGGTGGGTTCGGGTCTGGCGGAGTGTGTTCCGGTCTGGCGGAGTGGGTTCGGGTCTGGCTGAGTGGGTTTGGGTCTGGCGGAGTGGGTTGGGGTCTGGCGGAGTGGGTTCGGGTCTGGCGGAGTGTGTTCGGGTCTGGCGGAGTGGGTTGGGGTCTGGCGGAGTGGGTTGGGGTGGGTTCAGGTCTGGCGGAGTGTGTTTAGGTCTGGCGGAGTGGGTTCGGGTCCGGCTGAGTGGGTTTGGGTCTGGCGGAGTGGGTTTGGGGTCTGGCGGAGTGGGTTTGGGTCTGGCGGAGTGGGTTAGGGTCTGGCGGAGTGGGTTTGTCTGGCGGAGTGGGTTTGGGTCTGGCTGAGTGGGTTTGGGTCTGGCGGAGTGGGTTCGGGTCTGGCGGAGTGGGTTTCGGGTCTGGCGGAGTGGGTTCGGGTCTGGCTGAGTGGGTTTGGGTCTGGCGGAGTGGGTTCGGGTCTGGCGGAGTGGGTTTGGGGTCTGGCGGAGTGGGTTTGGGTCTGGCCGAGTGGGTTGGGGTTTGGCCGAGTGGGTTCGGGTCTGGCCGAGTGGGTTCGGGTGTGGCGGTGTGGGTTCGGGTCTGGCGGAGTGGGTTTTGGTCTGGCTGAGTGGGTTTGGGTCTGGCGGAGTGGGTTTGGGACTGGCGGAGTGGGTTTGGGTCTGGCGGAGTGGGTTTGGGACTGGCGGAGTGGGTTTGGGGTCTGGCGGAGTGGGTTTGGGGTCTGGCGGAGTGGGTTTTGGTCTGGCTGAGTGGGTTTGGGTCTGGCGGATTGGGCTTGGGACTGGCGGAGTGGGTTTTGGTCTGGCTGAGTGGGTTTGGGTCTGGCGGAGTGGGTTTGGGTCTGGCGGAGTGGGTTTGGGTCTGGCGGAGTGGGTTTTCGTCTGGCCGAGTGGGTTTGGGTCTGGCGGAGTGGGTTTGGGTCTGGCGGAGTGGGTTTGGGTCTGGCGGAGTGGGTTTTGGTCTGGCGGAGTGGGTTTGGGTCTGGCGGAGTGGGTTTGGGTCTGGCGGAGTGGGTTTGGGTCTGGCGGTGGGTTTGGGTCTGGCGGAGTGGGTTAGGGTCTGGCGGAGTGGGTTTGGGTCTGGCGGAGTGGGTTTGGGTTTGGCGGAGTGGGTTTGGGTCTGGCGGAGTGGGTTTGGGTCTGGCGGAGTGGGTTTGGGTCTGATGGAGTGGGTTTGGGTCTGGCGGAGTGGGTTTGGGTCTGGCGGAGTGGTTTTGGGTCTGGCAGTGGGTTTGGGTCTGGTGGAGTGGGTTATTGTCTGGCGGAGTTGGTTTGGGTCTGGCGGAGTGGGTTTGGGTCTGGCGGAGTGGGTTTGGGTCTGGCGGAGTGGGTTTGGGGCTGGCGGAGTGGGTTTGGGTCTGGCGGAGTGGGTTAGGGTCTGGCGGAGTGGGTTTGGGTCTGGCGGAGTGGGTTTGGGGCTGGCGGAGTGGGTTGGGGTCTGGCGGAGTGGGTTGGGGTCTGGCGCAGTGGGTTCGGGTCTGGCGGAGTGGGTACGGGTCTGGCGGAGTGGGTTGGGGTCTGGCGGAGTGGGTTCGGGTCTGGCGGAGTGGGTTTGGGGCTGGCGGAGTGGGTTGGGGTCTGGCGGAGTGGGTTGGGGTCTGGCGGAGTGGGTTCGGGTCTGGCGGAGTGGGTTCGGGTCTGGCGGAGTGGGTTGGGGTCTGGCGGAGTGGGTTCGGGTCTGGCGGAGTGGGTTCGGGTCTGGCGGAGTGGGTTGGGGTCTGGCGGAGTGGGTTGGGGTCTGGCGGGGTGGGTTCGGGTCTGGAGGAGTGTGTTCCGGTCTGGCGGAGTGGGTTCGGGTCTGGCTGAGTGGGTTTGGGTCTGGCGGAGTGGGTTGGGGTCTGGCGGAGTGGGTTCGGGTCTGGCGGAGTGGGTTCGGGGCTGGCGGAGTGGGTTGGGGTCTGGCGGAGTGGGTTGGGGTCTGGCGGGGTGGGTTCAGGTCTGGCGGAGTGTGTTCAGGTCTGGCGGAGTGGGTTCGGGTCTGGCTGAGTGGGTTTGGGTCTGGCGGAGTGGGTTTGGGGTCTGGCGGAGTGGGTTTGGGTCTGGCGGAGTGGGTTTGGGTCTGGCGGAGTGGGTTTGGGGTCTGGCGGAGTGGGTTTGGGTCTGGCTGAGTGGGTTTGGGTCTGGCGGAGTGGGTTCGGGTCTGGCGGAGTGGGTTTCGGGTCTGGCGGAGTGGGTTCGGGTCTGGCTGAGTGGGTTTGGGTCTGGCGGAGTGGGTTCGGGTCTGGCGGAGTGGGTTTGGGGTCTGGCGGAGTGGGTTTGGGTCTGGCCGAGTGGGTTGGGGTCTGCCGAGTGGGTTCGGGTCTAGCCAAGTGGGTTCGGGTGTGGCGGTGTGGGTTCGGGTCTGGCGGAGTGCGTTGGGGTCTGGCGGAGTGGGTTTGTGTCTGGTGGAGTGGGTTGGGGACTAGCGGAGTGGGTTGGGGTCTGGCGGAGTGGGTTGCGGTCTGGCGGAGTGGGTTTGGGTCTGGCGGAGTGGGGTTGGGTCTGGTGGAGTGGGCTTTGGTCTGGCGGAATGGGTTTGGGTCTGGCGGAGTGGGTTTGGGTCTGGCGGAGTGGGTTTGGGTCAAGCGGAGTGGGTTTGTGTCTAGCGGAGTGGGTTTGCGTTTGGGCCTAGTGGAGTGTGTTTGCATTTGGGTCCAGCGGAGTGGGTTTGTGTTTGGGTCTAGCGGAGTGGGTTTGGGTCTAGCGGAGTGGGTTTGGGTCTAGCGGACTGGGTTTGGGTCTAGCGGAGTGGGTTTGGGTATAGCGGAGTGGGTTTGGGTCTAGCGGAGTGGGTTTGGGTCTAGCGGAGTGGGTTTGGGTCTAGCGGAGTGGGTTTGGGTCTAGCGGAGTGGGTTTGGGTCTAGCGGAGTGGGTTTGGGTCTAGCGGAGTGGGTTTATGTCTAGCCGAGTGGGTTTGGGTCTGGCGGAGTGGGTTTGGGTCTGGCAGAGTGGGTTCAGGTCTGGCGGAGTGGGTTCGGGTCTGGCGGAGTGGGTTTGGGTCTGGCGGAGTGGGTTTGGGGTCTGACGGAATGGTTTTGTAATCTGGCGGAGTGGGTTTGGGGTCTGGCGGAGTGGGTTTGGGTCTGGCGCAGTGGGTTTGGGTCTGACTGAGTGCGTTTGGGTCTGGCGGAGTGGGTTTGGGTCTGGCGGAGTGGGTTTGGGTCTGGCGGTGTGGGTTTGGGTCTGGCGGAGTCGGTTTGGGTCTGGCGGAGTGGGTTTGGGTCTGGCGGAGTGGGTTTGGGTCTGGCGGAGTGGGTTTGGGTCTGGCGGAGTGGGTTTGGGTCTGGCGGATTGGGTTTGGGTCTGGCGGTGTGGGTTTTGGTCTGGCGGAGTGGGTTTGGGTCTGGCGGAGTGGGTTTGGGTCTGGCGGAGTGGGTTTGGGTCTGGGGGTGGGTTTGGGTCTGGCGGAGTGGGTTAGGGTCTGGCGGAGTGGGTTTGGGTCTGGCGGAGTGGGTTTGGGTGTGGCGGAGTGGGTTTGGGTCTGGCGGAGTGGGTTTGGGTCTGGCGGAGTGGGTTTGGGTCTGGCGGAGTGGGTTTGGGTCTGGCGGAGTGGGTTTGGGTCTGGCGGAGTGGTTTTGGGTCTGGCGGTGGGTTTGGGTCTGGTGGAGTGGGTTATTGCCTGGCGGAGTGGGTTTGGGTCTGGCGAAGAGGGTTTGGGTCTGGCGGTGTGGGTTTGGGGCTGGCGGAGTGGTTTTGGGTCTGGCGGAGTGGGTTAGGGTCTGGTGGAGTGTGTTATTGTCTGGCGGAGTTGGTTTGGGTCTGGCGGAGTGCGTTTGGGTCTGGCGGAGTGGGTTTGGGGCTGGCGGAGTGGGTTTGGGTCTGGCGGAGTGGGTTAGGGTCTGGCGGAGTGGGTTTGGGTCTGGCGGAGTGGGTTTGGGGCTGGCGGAGTGGGTTGGGGTCTGGCGGAGTGGGTTGGGGTCTGGCGGAGTGGGTTCGGGTCTGGCGGAGTGGGTTGGGGTCTGGCGGAGTGGGTTGGGGTCTGGCGGAGTGGGTTGGGGTCTGGCGGAGTGGGTTGGGGTGTGGCGGAGTGGGTTGGGGTCTGGCGGAGTGGGTTGGGGTCTGGCGGGGTGGGTTCGGGTCTGGCGGAGTGTGTTCCGGTCTGGCGGAGTGGGTTCGGGTCTGGCTGAGTGGGTTTGGGTCTGGCGGAGTGGGTTGGGGTCTGGCGGAGTGGGTTCGGGTCTGGCGGAGTGGGTTCGGGTCTGGCGGAGTGGGTTGGGGTCTGGCGGGGTGGGTTCGGGTCTGGCGGAGTGTGTTCCGGTCTGGCGGAGTGGGTTCGGGTCTGGCTGAGTGGGTTTGGGTCTGGCGGAGTGGGTTGGGGTCTGGCGGAGTGGGTTCGGGTCTGGCGGAGTGGGTTCGGGTCTGGCGGAGTGGGTTGGGGTCTGGCGGGGTGGGTTCAGGTCTGGCGGAGTGTGTTCAGGTCTGGCGGAGTGGGTTCGGGTCTGGCTGAGTGGGTTCGGGTCTTGCGGAGTGGGTTGGGGTCTGGCGGAGTGGGTTGGGGTCTGGCGGGGTGGGTTCGGGTCTGGCGGAGTGTGTTCGGGTCTGGCGGAGTGGGTTTGGGTCTGGCTGAGTGGGTTTGGGTCTGGCGCAGTGGGTTTGGTGTCTGGCGGAGTGGGTTTGTGTCTGGCGGAGTGGGTTCGGGTCTGGCGGAGTGGGTTTGGGGTCTGGCGGAGTGGGTTTGGGTCTGGCTGAGTGGGTTTAGGTCTGGCGGAGTGGGTTCGGGTCTGGCGGAGTGGGTTTGGGGTCTGGCGGAGTGGGTTCGGGTCTGGCTGAGTGGGTTTGGGACTGGCGGAGTGGGTTCGGGTCTGGCGGAGTGGGTTTGGGGTCTGGCGGAGTGGGTTTGGGTCTGGCCGAGTGGGTTGGCGTCTGGCCAAGTGGGTTCGGGTCTGGCCGAGTGGGTTCGGGTGTGGCGGTGTGGGTTCGGGTCTGGCGGAGTGCGTTGGGGTCTGGCGGAGTGGGTTTGGGTCTGGTGGAGTGGGTTGGGGTCTGGCGGAGTGGGTTGGGGTCTGGCGGAGTTGGTTGCCGTCTGGCGGAGTGGGTTTGGGTCTGGCGGAGTGGGGTTGGGTCTGGCGGAGTGGGCTTTGGTCTGGCGGAGTGGGTTTGGGTCTGGCGGAGTGGGTTTGGGTCTGGCGGAGTGGGTTTGGGTCTGGCAGAGTGGGTTTGGGTCTGGCGGAGTGGGTTTTGGTCTGGCGGAGTGGGTTTTGGTCTGGCTGAGTGGGTTTTGGTCTGGCTGAGTGGGTTTGGGGCTGGCGGAGTGGGTTTGGGTCTGGCGGAGTGGGTTTGGGTCTGGCGGAGTGGGTTTTGGTCTGGCTGAGTGGGTTTGGGTCTGGCGGAGTGGGCTTGGGACTGGCGGAGTGGGTTTTGGTCTGGCTGAGTGGGTTTGGGTCTGGCGGAGTGGGTTTGGTTCTGGCGGAGTGGGTTTGGGTCTGGCGGAGTGGGTTTTGGTCTGGCGGAGTGGGTTTGGGTCTGGCGGAGTGGGTTTGGGTCTGGCGGAGTGGGTTTGGGTCTGGCGGAGTGGGTTTGGGTCTGGCGGTGGGTTTGGGTCTGGCGGAGTGGGTTAGGGTCTGGCGGAGTGGGTTTGGGTCTGGCGGAGTGGGTTTGGGTTTGGCGGAGTGGGTTTGGGTCTGGCGGAGTGGGTTTGGGTCTGGCGGAGTGGGTTTGGGTATGATGGAGTGGGTTTGGGTCTGGCGGAGTGGGTTTGGGTCTGGCGGAGTGGTTTTGGGTCTGGCAGTGGGTTTGGGTCTAGTGGAGTGGGTTATTGTCTGGCGGAGTTGGTTTGGGTCTGGCGGAGTGGGTTTGGGTCTGGCGGAGTGGGTTTGGGGCTGGCGGAGTGGTTTTGGGTCTGGCGGAGTGGGTTAGGGTCTGGCGGAGTGGGTTTGGGTCTGGCGGAGTGGGTTTGGGGCTGGCGGAGTGGGTTGGGGTCTGGCGGAGTGGGTTGGGGTCTGGCGGAGTGGGTTCGGGTCTGGCGGAGTGGGTTCGGGTCTGGCGGAGTGGGTTGGGGTCTGGCGGAGTGGGTTCGTGTCTGGCGGAGTGGGTTCGGGTCTGGCGGAGTGGGTTGGGGTCTGGCGGAGTGGGTTGGGGTCTGGCGGGGTGGGTTCGGGTCTGGCGGAGTGTGTTCAAGTCTGGCGGAGTGGGTTCGGGTCTGGCTGAGTGGGTTTGGGTCTGGCGGAGTGGTTGGGGTCTGGCGGAGTGGGTTCGGGTCTGGCGGAGTGGGTTCGGGTCTGGCGGAGTGGGTTGGGGTCTGGCGGAGTGGGTTGGGGTCTGGAGGGGTGGGTTCAGGTCTGGCGGAGTGTGTTCAGGTCTGGCGGAGTGGGTTCGGGTCTGGCTGAGTGGGTTTGGGTCTGGCGGAGTGGGTTTGGGGTCTGGCGGAATGGGTTTGGGTCTGGCGGAGTGGGTTTGGGTCTGGCGGAGTGGGTTTGGGTTCTGGCGGAGTGGGTTTCGGTCTGCTGAGTGGGTTTGGGTCTGGCGGAGTGGGTTCGGGTCTGGCGGAGTGGGTTTCGGGTCTGGCGGAGTGGGTTCGGGTCTGGCTGAGTGGGTTTGGGTCTGGCGGAGTGGGTTCGGGTCTGGCGGAGTGGGTTTGGGGTCTGGCGGAGTGGGTTTGGGTCTGGCCGAGTGGGTTGGGGTCTGCCGATTGGGTTCGGGTCTGGCCGAGTGGGTTCGGGTGTGGCGGTGTGGGTTCGGGTCTGGCGGAGTGCGTTGGGGTCTGGCGGAGTGGGTTTGTGTCTGGTGGAGTGGGTTGGGGACTAGCGGAGTGGGTTGGGGTCTGGCGGAGTGGGTTGCGGTCTGGCGGAGTGGGTTTGGGTCTGGCGGAGTGGGGTTGGGTCTGGCGGAGTGGGCTTTGGTCTGGCGGAGTGGGTTTGGGTCTGGTGGAGTGGGTTTGGGTCTGGCGGAGTGGGTTTTGGTCTAGCGGAGTGGGTTTGTGTCTAGCGGAGTGGGTTTGCGTTTGGGCCTAGTGGAGTGTGTTTGCATTTGGGTCTAGCGGAGTGGGTTTGTGTTTGGGTCTAGCGGAGTGGGTTTGGGTCCAGCGGAGTGGGTTTGGGTCTAGCGGAGTGGGTTTGGGTCTAGCGGAGTGGGTTTGTGTATAGCGGAGTGGGTTTGGGTCTAGCGGAGTGGGTTTGGGTCTAGCGGAGTGGGTTTGGGTTAGCGGAGTGGGTTTGGGTCTGGCGGAGTGGGTTTGGGTCTAGCGGAGTGGGTTTGGGTCTAGCGGAGTGGGTTTGGGTCTAGCGGAGTGGGTTTGGGTCTAGCGGAGTGGGTTTGGGTCTAGCGGAGTGGGTTTGTGTCTAGCCGAGTGGGTTTGGGTCTGGCGGAGTGGGTTTGGGTCTGGCAGAGTGGGTTCGGGTCTGGCGGAATGGGTTCGGGTCTGGCGGAGTGGGTTTGGGTCTGGCGGAGTGGGTTTGGGGTCTGGCGGAGTGGTTTTGTAATCTGGCGGAGGGGGGTTGGGGTCTGGCGGAGTGGGTTTGGGTCTGGCGCAGTGGGTTTGGGTCTGACTGAGTGCGTTTGGGTCTGGCGGAGTGGGTTTGGGTCTAGCGGAGTGGGTTTGTGTATAGCGGAGTGGGTTTGGGTCTAGCGGAGTGGGTTTGGCTCTAGCGGAGTGGGTTTGGGTGTAGCGGAGTGGGTTTGGGTCTAGCGGAGTGGGTTTGGGTCTAGCGGAGTGGGTTTGGGTCTAGCGGAGTGGGTTTGGGTCTAGCCGAGTGGGTTTGTGTCTAGCGGAGTGGGTTTTGGTCTAGCGGAGTGGGTTTGGGTCTAGCGGAGTGGGTTTGGGTCTTGCGGAGTGGGTTTGGGTCTAACGGAGTGGGTTTGGGTCTTGCGGAGTGGGTTTGGGTCTAGCGGAGTGGGTTTGGGTCTGGCGGAGTGGGTTGCGGTCTGGCGGAGTGAGTTTCGGTCTGGCGGAGTGGGGTTGGGTCTGGCGGAGTGGGCTTTGGTCTGGCGGAGTGGGTTTGGGTCTGGCGGAGTGGGTTTGGGTCTGGCGGAGTGGGTTTGGGTCTAGCGGAGTGGGTTTGTGTCTAGCGGAGTGGGTTTGCGTTTGGGCCTAGTGGAGTGTGTTTGCATTTGGGTCTAGCGGAGTGGGTTTGTGTTTGGGTCTAGCGGAGTGGGTTTGGGTCTAGCGGAGTGGGTTTGGGTCTAGCGGAGTGGGTTTGGGTCTAGCGGAGTAGGGGTTTGTGTATAGCGGAGTGGGTTTGGGTCTAGCGGAGTGGGTTTGGGTCTAGCGGAGTGGGTTTGGGTTAGCGGAGTGGGTTTGGGTCTAGCGGAGTGGGTTTGGGTCTAGCGGAGTGGGTTTGGGTCTAGCGGAGTGGGTTTGGGTCTAGCGGAGTGGGTTTGGGTCTAGCGGAGTGGGTTTGGGTCCAGCGGAGTGGGTTTGTGTCTAGCCGAGTGGGTTTGGGTCTGGCGGAATGGGTTCGGGTCTGGCGGAGTGGGTTTGGGTCTGGCGGAGTGGGTTTGGGGTCTGGCGGAGTGGTTTTGTAATCTGGCGGAGTGGGTTTGGGGTCTGGCGGAGTGGGTTTGGGTCTGGCGCAGTGGGTTTGGGTCTGACTGAGTGCGTTTGGGTCTGGCGGAGTGGGTTTGGGTCTAGCGGAGTGGGTTTGTGTATAGCGGAGTGGGTTTGGGTTTAGCGGAGTGGGTTTGGGTCTAGCGGAGTGGGTTTGGGTCTAGCGGAGTGGGTTTGGGTCTAGCGGAGTGGGTTTGGGTCTAGCGGAGTGGGTTTGGGTCTAGCGGAGTGGGTTTGGGTCTAGCGGAGTGGGTTTGGGTCTAGCCGAGTGGGTTTGTGTCTAGCGGAGTGGGTTTTGGACTAGCGGAGTGGGTTTGGGTCTAGCGGAGTGGGTTTGGGTCTTGCGGAGTGGGTTTGGGTCTAGCGGAGTGGGTTTGGGTCTTGCGGAGTGGGTTTGGGTCTAGCGGAGTGGGTTTGGGTCTAGCGGAGTGGGTTTGGGTCTAGCGGAGTGGGTTTGGGTCTAGCGGAGTGTGTTTGGGTCTAGCGGAGTGTGTTTGGGTCTAGCGGAGTGGGTTTGGGTCTAGCGGAGTGGGTTTGGGTCTAGCGGAGTGGGTTTGGGTCTAGCGGAGTGGGTTTGGGTCTAGCGGAGTGGGTTTGGGTCTAGCGGAGTGGGTTTGGGTCTAGCGGAGTGGGTTTGGGTCTAGCCGAGTGGGTTTGTGTCTAGCGGAGTGGGTTTTGGTCTAGCGGAGTGGGTTTGGGTCTAGCGGAGTGGGTTTGGGTCTTGCGGAGTGGGTTTGGGTCTAGCGGAGTGGGTTTGGGTCTTGCGGAGTGGGTTTGGGTCTAGCGGAGTGGGTTTGGGTCTAGCGGAGTGGGTTTGGGTCTAGCGGAGTGGGTTTGGGTCTAGCGGAGTGTGTTTGGGTCTAGCGGAGTGTGTTTGGGTCTAGCGGAGTGGGTTTGGGTCTAGCGGAGTGGGTTTGGGTCTAGCGGAGTGGGTTTGGGTCTAGCGGAGTGGGTTTGGGTCTAGCGGAGTGGGTTTGGGTCTAGCGGAGTGGGTTTGGGTCTAGCGGAGTGGGTTTGGGTGTAGCGGAGTGGGTTTGGGTCTAGCGGAGTTGGTTTGTGTTTAGCGGAGTGGGTTTGTGTCTAGCGGAGTGCGTTTGGATCTAGCAGAGTGGGTTTGGGTCTAGCGGAGTGGGTTTGGGTCTAGCCGAGTGGGTTTGTGTCTAGCCGAGTGGGTTTGGGTCTGGCGGAGTGGGTTTGGGTCTAGCGGAGTGGGTTTGCGTCTAGCGGAGTGGGTTTGCGTTTGGGCCTAGTGGAGTGTGTTTGCATTTGGGTCTAGCGGAGTGGGTTTGTGTTTGGGTCTAGCGGAGTGGGTTTGGGTCTAGCGGAGTGGGTTTGGGTCTAGCGGAGTGGGTTTGGGTCTAGCGGAGTGGGTTTGTGTATAGCGGAGTGGGTTTGGGTCTAGCGGAGTGGGTTTGGGTCTGGCGGAGTGGGTTTGGGTCTAACGGAGTGGGTTTGGGTCTAGCGGAGTGGGTTTCTGTCTAGCAGAGTGGGTTTGGGTCTAGCGGAGTGGGTTTGGGTCTAGCGGAGTGGGTTTGGGTCTAGCGGAGTGGGTTTGGGTCTAGCGGAGTGAGTTTGTGTCTAGCGGAGTGGGTTTTGGTCTAGCGGAGTGGGTTTGGGTCTAGCGGAGTGGGTTTGGGTCTTGCGGAGTGGGTTTGGGTCTAGCGGAGTGGGTTTGGGTCTTGCGGAGTGGGTTTGGGTCTAGCGGAGTGGGTTTGTGTCTAGCGGAGTGGGTTTGGGTCTAGCGGAGTGGGTTTGGGTTTGGGTCTAGCTGAGTGGGTTTGTGTCTAGTGGAGTTGGTTTGGGTTTAGCGGAGTGGGTTTGGGTCTAGCGGATTTGTTTGGGTCTAGCCGAGTGGGTTTGGGTCTAGCGCAGTTGGTTTGGATCTAGCGGAGTGGGTTTGGGTCTAGTGGAGTGGGTTTGGGTCTAGCGGAGTGGGTTTGGGTCTAGCGGAGTGGGTTTGGGTCTAGCGGAGTGGGTTTTTGTCTAGCGGAGTGGGTTTGCATTTGGATCTAGCGGAGTGGGTTTGCGTTTGGGTCTAGCGGAGTGGGTTTGGGTCTAGCGGAGTGGATTTGTGTCTAGCGGAGTGGGTTTGGGTCTAGCGGATTGGGTTTGGGTATAGCGGAGTGGGTTTGGGTCTAGCGGAGTGGGTTTGGGTCTAGCGGAGTGGGTTTGGGTCTAGCGGAGTGGGTTTGGGTCTAGCGGAGTGGGTTTGGGTCTAGCGGAGTGGGGTTGGGTCTAGCGGAGTGGGTTTGGGTCTAGCGGAGTGGGTTTGGGTCTAGCGGAGTGGGTTTGGGTCTAGCGGAGTGGGTTTGGGTTTAGCGGAGTGGGTTTGGGTCTAGCGGAGTGGGTTTGGGTCTAGCGGAGTGGGTTTGGGTCTAGCGGAGTGGGTTTGCGTCTAGCGGTGTGGGTTTGCGTCTAGCGGTGTGGGTTTGGGTCAAGCGGAGTGGGTTTGGGTCTAGCGGAGTGGGTTTGGGTCTAGCAGAGTGGGTTTGGGTCTAGTGGGTTGGGTTTGGGTCTAGCGGAGTGGGTTTGGGTTTGGGTTTAGCGGAGTGGGTTTGGGTGTAGCGGAGTGGGTTTGGGTGTAGCGGAGTGGGTTTGGGTCTAGCGGAGTGGGTTTGGGTCTAGCGGAGTGGGTTTGGGTCTTGCGGAGTGGGTTTGGGTCTAGCGGAGTGGGTTTGGGTCTTGCGGAGTGGGTTTGGGTCTAGCGGAGTGGGTTTGTGTCTAGCGGAGTGGGTTTGGGTCTAGCGGAGTGGGTTTGGGTTTGGGTCTAGCTGAGTGGGTTTGTGTCTAGTGGAGTTGGTTTGGGTTTAGCGGAGTGGGTTTGGGTCTAGCGGATTTGTTTGGGTCTAGCCGAGTGGGTTTGGGTCTAGCGGAGTTGGTTTGGATCTAGCGGAGTGGGTTTGGGTCTAGTGGAGTGGGTTTGGGTCTAGCGGAGTGGGTTTGGGTCTAGCGGAGTGGGTTTGGGTCTAGCAGAGTGGGTTTTTGTCTATCGGAGTGGGTTTGCATTTGGATCTAGCGGAGTGGGTTTGCGTTTGGGTCTAGCGGAGTGGGTTTGGGTCTAGCGGAGTGGATTTGTGTCTAGCGGAGTGGGTTTGGGTCTAGCGGATTGGGTTTGGGTATAGCGGAGTGGGTTTGGGTCTAGCGGAGTGGGTTTGGGTCTAGCGGAGTGGGTTTGGGTCTAGCGGAGTGGGTTTGGGTCTAGCGGAGTGGGTTTGGGTCTAGCGGAGTGGGGTTGGGTCTAGCGGAGTGGGTTTGGGTCTGGCGGAGTGGGTTTGGGTCTAGCGGAGTGGGTTTGGGTCTAGCGGAGTGGGTTTGGGTTTAGCGGAGTGGGTTTGGGTCTAGCGGAGTGGGTTTGGGTCTAGCGGAGTGGGTTTGGGTCTAGCGGAGTGGGTTTGCGTCTAGCGGTGTGGGTTTGCGTCTAGCGGTGTGGGTTTGGGTCAAGCGGAGTGGGTTTGGGTCTAGCGGAGTGGGTTTGGGTCTAGCAGAGTGGGTTTGGGTCTAGTGGGTTGGGTTTGGGTCTAGCGGAGTGGGTTTGGGTTTGGGTTTAGCGGAGTGGGTTTGGGTGTAGCGGAGTGGGTTTGGGTGTAGCGGAGTGGGTTTGGGTGTAGCGGAGTGGGTTTGGTTCTAGCGGAGTGGGTTTGGGTTTGGGTCTAGTGGAGTGGGTTTGGGTATAGCGGAGTGGGTTTGGGTCTAGCAGAGTGCGTTTGGATCTAGCAGAGTGGGTTTGGGTCTAGCGGAGTGGGTTTGGGTCTAGCGGAGTGGGTTTGGGTCTAGCGGAGTGGGTTTGGGTCTAGCGGAGTGGGTTTGGGTCTAGCGGAGTGGGTTTGGGTCTAGCGGAGTGGGTTTGGGTCTAGCGGAGTGGGTTTGGGTCTAGCGGAGTGGGTTTGGGTCTAGCGGAGTGGGTTTGGGTCTAGCGGAGTGGGTTTGGGTCTAGCGGAGTGGGTTTGGGTGTAGCGGAGTGGGTTTGGGTCTAGCGGAGTTGGTTTGGGTTTAGCGGAGTGGGTTTGTGTCTAGCGGAGTGCGTTTGGATCTAGCAGAGTGGGTTTGGGTCTAGCGGAGTGGGTTTGGGTCTAGCCGAGTGGGTTTGTGTCTAGCCGAGTGGGTTTGGGTCTGACGGAGTGGGTTTGGGTCTAGCGGAGTGGGTTTGCGTCTAGCGGAGTGGGTTTGCGTTTGGGCCTAGTGGAGTGTGTTTGCATTTGGGTCTAGCGGAGTGGGTTTGTGTTTGGGTCTAGCGGAGTGGGTTTGGGTCTAGCGGAGTGGGTTTGGGTCTAGCGGAGTGGGTTTGGGTCTAGCGGAGTGGGTTTGTGTATAGCGGAGTGGGTTTGGGTCTAGCGGAGTGGGTTTGGGTCTAGCGGAGTGGGTTTGGGTCTAACGGAGTGGGTTTGGGTCTAGCGGAGTGGGTTTGGGTCTAGCAGAGTGGGTTTGGGTCTAGCGGAGTGGGTTTGGGTCTAGCGGAGTGGGTTTGGGTCTAGCGGAGTGGGTTTGGGTCTAGCGGAGTGAGTTTGTGTCTAGCGGAGTGGGTTTTGGTCTAGCGGAGTGGGTTTGGGTCTAGCGGAGTGGGTTTGGGTCTTGCGGAGTGGGTTTGGGTCTAGCGGAGTGGGTTTGGGTCTTGCGGAGTGGGTTTGGGTCTAGCGGAGTGGGTTTGTGTCTAGCGGAGTGGGTTTGGGTCTAGCGGAGTGGGTTTGGGTTTGGGTCTAGCTGAGTGGGTTTGTGTCTAGTGGAGTTGGTTTGGGTTTAGCGGAGTGGGTTTGGGTCTAGCGGATTTGTTTGGGTCTAGCCGAGTGGGTTTGGGTCTAGCGGAGTTGGTTTGGATCTAGCGGAGTGGGTTTGGGTCTAGTGGAGTGGGTTTGGGTCTAGCGGAGTGGGTTTGGGTCTAGCGGAGTGGGTTTGGGTCTCGCGGAGTGGGTTTTTGTCTAGCGGAGTGGGTTTGCATTTGGATCTAGCGGAGTGGGTTTGCGTTTGGGTCTTGCGGAGTGGGTTTGGGTCTAGCGGAGTGGATTTGTGTCTAGCGGAGTGGGTTTGGGTCTAGCGGATTGGGTTTGGGTATAGCGGAGTGGGTTTGGGTCTAGCGGAGTGGGTTTGGGTCTAGCGGAGTGGGTTTGGGTCTAGCGGAGTGGGTTTGGGTCTAGCGGAGTGGGTTTGGGTCTAGCGGAGTGGGGTTGGGTCTAGCGGAGTGGGTTTGGGTCTAGCGGAGTGGGTTTGGGTCTAGCGGAGTGGGTTTGGGTCTAGCGGAGTGGGTTTGGGTCTAGCGGAGTGGGTTTGGGTCTAGCGGAGTGGGTTTGGGTCTAGCGGAGTGGGTTTGGGTCTAGCGGAGTGGGTTTGGGTCTAGCGGAGTGGGTTTGCGTCTAGCGGTGTGGGTTTGCGTCTAGCGGTGTGGGTTTGGGTCAAGCGGAGTGGGTTTGGGTCTAGCGGAGTGGGTTTGGGTCTAGCAGAGTGGGTTTGGGTCTAGTGGGTTGGGTTTGGGTCTAGCGGAGTGGGTTTGGGTTTGGGTTTAGCGGAGTGGGTTTGGGTGTAGCGGAGTGGGTTTGGGTGTAGCGGAGTGGGTTTGGGTGTAGCGGAGTGGGTTTGGTTCTAGCAGAGTGGGTTTGGGTTTGGGTCTAGTGGAGTGGGTTTGGGTATAGCGGAGTGGGTTTGGGTCTAGCAGAGTGGGTTTGGGTCTAGCGGAGTGGGTTTGGGTCTAGCAGAGTGGGTTTGGGTCTAGCGGAGTGGGTTTGGTTCTAGCGGAGTGGGTTTGCAAATTAATTGCAAATTTAAAAGGCGGAGGAGGATGGCCAAATTACTACAGCTGGTAAATCGAGCCGCCCCACGTCACCGTAACAACACCCCATCACTGTAAAATGTCTGTACTCTAATGCAATAGTTTTGTACATATGTTGTAGTTCCTGCATTTTCATGGAATGGTCGTGAGGGTACTGTATGGTTTGTGGGATTGATATAAAGTAAAAGGTGTACAGTGTAAGTTAATGTGCTTCGAGGGCCTATTTTAGCAATTAAGGGGGCTTTTGGGGTACATAATTTCACCTTCTCACCAGGAGTGTTTACAGCTCTTGAGGCTGGAGGATTGCCCATTAACTTTGTCAATCGATATGGTGTGTACAAGCCTGGACGTATTTAAGTTATTGGGGCAAATCCTCCAAAATTATGGAAGAACTCGGTTGAGGACATGGATATTTAAAAAGAAGACCGCTAACGGAAAAAAACCCCAATCAACAGAAATACTCAGTTTCAAGTTTCAAACCTGTCTGGCCTGTGGACTTGGGCATCACACAACGGTGTGGGCAGAATAGGCTGAGACGGAGATAAGGAGATTATCTTGGATAAACAAAGGAAGGAACCAAGCCTCAGCAGACGGTGGTAAACAGGCCAGCAACAAGCACAATCACCATCAGGGATGACCCATCCATCGAGACAATAGGAGCCCATTGAGTTCTCTTATCGTATCTGGTTCATTGGACTACACTAAATCCAGAATTGCCTTTTCTCTGGTCGGCTCTATTACAAGCTGCTCTGAGAATCCATCTCGGATGTATTCAACAAACTGTCTTTCTTGGGGATTATATTTTCCCAGTCTACCTGCATATTGAAATCCCCCATCACCATAGTGGCATTACCTTTGTTACATGCCAGTTTTAACTCCTGCTGCAACTTACACCCTACGTCCCGTCCCGGCTACTATTTGGGGTCTGTAAAAAACACCAATTAGTGTCTTCTTGCCTTTACAATTCCTCAACTCGATCCACAGTGACTCTACCTCGTCAGTGCCTATGTCTTCCCTCGCAAGGGATTGAATTCCATCCCTCACCAGCAGAGCTACCCTTCCCCTCTGCCCACCTGCCTGTCCTTTCTATAGGATGTATAACCCTGAATATTAATTTCCCAGGCCCGATCCTCCTGCAGCCACGTCTCAGTAATCCCCACAATGTCATATCTACCAACCTCTAACTGAGCCTCAAGCTCATCTACTTTACTTCTTATACTTCACGCAGTCATATACAATAATTTTAATTCCTTACGCATCTCACCTTTCACATCGATCCGTATTACACTTGGCCATACTCTGCTATTCCTTTGTGAGCTTCCTTTCCCGTTAATTCTGGGGTCATTAATCATCCCTTTACTCTCTTTCCCTTTAACTCCATTGTCGACTATCTCATTTAACACCCCACCCTCCTTATTCAGTTTAAAACCACCCGTGTAACAGTAGCAAACCTTCCTGCCAGAATGCTGGTCCCCCACCAGTTAAGATGCAATCCGTCCCTTTTGTACAGTTCCCCCTTACTCCAAAACTGATCCCAGTGATATAAGATCCCCTGCACCAGTTACTCAGCCACACATTCAGGTCCCGTATCTCCCTGTTCCTGCTCTCGCGACCTTCAGAACGCGAAAAGCCACAAACATTCAGCACACAAAAAGCGCCAAAATTTCAGGATGCATAAAGCGCCAAAATTACAGGACGTGATAAGTGAGAACATTTCAGCACAAGAAAAGCGACGACAATTCAGCGCACGAAAAGCGACAAACCTTCAGGATGTGAAAAGCGATGAAAATTCAGCACGCAAAAAATGACGAAAATTCAGCACATGAAAAGTGCCGAAAATTCAAAACGCCTAAAGGGATGAAATTCAGGATACGAAAAGCGACAAAAGTTCAGGATGCATGAAGCAACGAAATTTCAGGACATGAAAAGTGACAAAATTTCGGCACACGAAAAGTGACGAACCTTCAGGACATGAAGTGCGACGTAGATTCCGGACATGAAAAGCAACGCAATTTCAGGAAGTGAAAAGTGATGAAATTTCACTACACAAAAAGCGACGAAAATTCAGCATGTGAAAAGCGACAAAAATTCAGCATGCGGAAAGTGACAAAAATTCAGCACGCGGAAAGTGACGAAGTAGGCGACGAAAATTCAAAACGTAAATTCAACACATTAAAAGTGACAAAATTACAGGTCTCATAATGCTATCTAGATAGCTACATATAGGGGAGGGTGCCTGGAAATAGGGGGCTGGAGGGGGGGGGGGGTTGAGGGAAGGGCACCTGTAAATGTGGATTTAGTGTAAGGTATGTAAATGGGAGGGGAATTTAGGGGAGGGTACCTTTAAATGGTACCCATTTAAGAGGTCACTTGTAAATGGTGAATTAGGGGAGGGCACCTTTAAATGGTGCAGTAGGGAAGGCATCTGTAAATTTAGGGTAGATTTAGGGGAGAGCACCTGTAAAAGAGCAATACACAATGAGCAACAACAACAACTGAAGCTTTACAACAACAACTGCTGTGTTGTTACACCAATCCACATTATAATCTCAGCTAATTCTTTCCCCCTCATTAATTTATTCTCCCGTGTACCGAGGTACAGTGAAAAGCTTCAGTCGCGTACTAACCAGTTAGCAGAAAGACACAACATGATCACAATTGAGCCAGGTAGATGGCTACATCCTGTATAACTAGGTAGCTAGCTAGATGGCTATATACTGGATAGCTAGGTAGATTGCAAGACTGATCTATATACTGGATAGCTAGGTAGATTGCAAGACTGATCTATATACAGGATAGCTAGGTTGCTAGATGGAGTGATCTACATACTGGACAGCTAGGTTGCTACCAAGACTGAGCTACAAACTGGATAACGAGGTAGCTAGCTACATGGCTACAGACTGGATAGCTAGCTACATACTGGTGTTTCATAGTTACAAACTGAATTGGAAGAACAACACCTCAAATTTCGCAGCTTACACCCCAGCGGTATGAACATTGTCTGCTCTAACCTCAAGTAACCCTTGCTTTCCCTCTCTCTGTTCCTCCTCCACTTTATTGTTCTACTAGTTTCCCTGTGTGTATCTCTTCCATGACGACCAATAGACCATTGTGGGCTCCACCTTTCCTGGGCCTTCGTTTCGGGCTCTGATTTGTTCTATACCTTCCTATACCTCTCGTTTCCCTTTCACCTGCCTCTCAGTCTGAAGAAGGGTCTCAACCCAAAACGTCACCTTTTCTCCAGATATGCTGCCTGCCCCGCTGGGTTACTCCAGCGTTTGTGTCTATCTTCGGTGTAAACCAGCATCTGCCGTTCCTTCCTTGTTGCAGATTCGGTGGATGGAATGGCCAGTCTCGGCGCTGCATCTCGAAATTAAACAACAAATCAACATTGATTTTATTCAGCTCATTTATTTACATTGTATACATAAATTGGTTTGGCATAACAGTTTAAATGTTCTCTCGTGACATCGACGGTCACTCGAAACAAGTATGACTGTCCTCTCCATAGGGTGGTCCACATGTAGGTCTGCAGACGTCTGTAAAGGCCGATCCGCGATCCACACACCTTGGTGCAACGTGGGCAGTGGAGACTGGCGACGGCTGGTAGTTGTCAAGCCTCCTTCTCTCTCTCCTTACGATGCTGTCGCTTTGTCTCTGTGACACGGCGCTGTTCCATTTCGTCAAGTGCAGCTCATTCCTGCATGGATTTCCTCCAGGAGTGCATGTCTAGTGCAATGCACTTCCAGTTGCTTGATGTGAAATTTCTTCAGACTGTGCTTTCCTTGAAGCTTTTCTTTGGCCCAGCAGGGGCTCGCCAACCTTCCTTCAGTTGAGAGTACAGGATTTGTTTAGGGAGACGTGTGTTGGACTTGGTCAGTCCATTGAAGTTGGGGCTGCATTATTGTGGTGGTGATGCTGGTCATGTTGGCTACCTCCAAAACGCTGATGTTGGTGCGTTTGGCCTCACAGCAGATCCTCGTAAGGATCTTCGATGATATTGTTCCAGGGCTCTCAGGTGCCTGCTGTAGGTGGTCCATGACTCAACTCCATACAATGGGGTGGAAAGGACAACGGCTCTGTAGACCAGCAGTTTTGTTTGAGCCTTTAGGTCTCGGTCTTCAAAGACTCTTCTCCTGAGTCTGGCGTAGGCTCCACTGGCACAACTCAGGCGATGTTTGACCTCAGAGTCGATATCAGCTTTTGAGGAAAGAATGCTGCCAAGGTAGGGGAAATGGTCAACGTTTTGAAGCGTGGTGTCATCCACTTTTAAATGGCTGTTTGGGTGGAGGTTGATGTGGGACCTGGGCCTTGACCCATGGCTCTGTCTGCCTTGGCAAAGGCATTCAGGATGCCCTGGAGGTCTACTGCAAAGTGTACTGCAATGGCGCAGTTGTCCGCGTGCAGAAGCTCCATGATGGCGGTGTTACTGACTTTGAGCATGGTCTTCAACCTATTAATAGTGATAATGTGCGGGGATCGTTGGTCAGAGCGGACTCGGTGGGCCTGATTCCGCGCTGTATCTCTAAACTGAACTAAATTATTCTGAAGAAAGGTCTCGACCCGAAACGTCGCCTATCTCCTTCGCTCCTTTGATGCTGCTGCACCCGCTGAGTTTCTCCAGCTTTTTGTGTAACCCTACATTATTAACAGTGTGGATGTAACTGCAGATGCTGGTGTAAACCAGAGATTGACACAAAATGCTGGAGTAACTCAGCGGGAGACGCAGCATCTCTGGCGAGAGGGAATGGGTGGCGTTTCGGGTCATGAAAAGCTACAAAAATTCAAGACATGAAAAGCCACAAAAATTCAAGACATGAAAAGCCACAAAAATTCAAGACATAAAAGGCAACTGCAAAACTTGAAAAGCCACAAAATTCAAGACGTGAAAAGCTACGAAAATTCAAGACATAAAAGGCAACTGCAAAACTTGAAAAGCCACAAAATTCAAGACGTGAAAAGCCACAAAAATTCAAGACATGAAAAGCCACAAAAATTCAAGACATAAAAGGCAACTGCAAAACTTGAAAAGCCACAAAATTCAAGACGTGAAAAGCCACAAAAATTCAAGACATAAAAGGCAACGGCAATGCAAAACTTGAAAAGCCACAAAATTCAAGATGTGAAAAGCTACGAAAATTCATGACGTGAAAAGGTATGAAAAATCAAGACATGAAAAGCCAGGAAAATTCAACACATGGAAAGCCAGGAAAATTCAAGAGATAAAAAGCCATGAAAATTCAAGACATGAAAAGGCACGAAAATTTAAGACATGAAAAAAACCCCACAAACATTCAAGACTTGAAAAACCATGAAATTTCAAGGCGTCGAAAGCCACGAAAATTCAAGACATGAAATGCAATGATAATTCAAGACGTGAAAAGCCACGAATATTCAAGGCGTCAAAAGCCACGAAAATTCAAGACATGAAATGCAATGATAATTCAAGACGTGAAAAGCCACGAAAAATCAAGACATGAAATGCCACAAAAATTCAAGACATGGAAATTCAAGGCGTGAAAAGCCATGAAAATTCAAGGCGTGAAAACCCTTGAAAATTCAAGACTTCAAGCTGGTGTGACTTAGGCGGGGGAGGGATGGAGAGAGAGCGAGCACAGGTGTACTTGAAGTTCAAGAAAGCAATATTCATACTTGACCAAGAAGGAATGGGTGACGTTTCAGGTCAAGACCCTTCTTCCTTGACAGAATTGATGTGCAGTGGAATCTTAAGGGCCTGTCCTACCAGCATCCGACTCCATGCGATGAGCGCGATCAAACTAGAAGCGGGGTCCGCACAGAGGTTGGGTGATTCCTGTACAGGGCCGTTCCCACCAGCATGCACCTGCATGCGTTAAGCGCGACCAAACCGGCAGCGAGGGCAGCGCGGAGGTCGGGTGAGTGGCGCAACGCGGCGCAAAGTGAGGCGAACTTCTGAAAGGCAGCGAAGTCTGAAAGGTAAGTTTGCCAGGACAGAGAGGAGCACACAGAGAGGGGCACCGAGGCACACACAGAGAGGGCCACGGAGCCACACACATAGAGGGTCACGGAGGCACGATGTCGAGACAGTGTGTAATGCGTCGAGGCGACTGTGAGCCGACAAGCCGTTGCAGCGCGGAATTTTTGAACATGGTCAGTTTTTCGGAGCCCCGTGCGATGTCGGGACGAACTCCACACGGCTCCGGCGTTTGAAGTGGGACTGGCCCCGCGACGCCGGACGGCTCAAACGACCACGTTAGGTCGCGCTCATCGCATAGAGTTGCATGCTGGTGGGACAGGCCCTTTAGGGTCCAGCTTCTCATCTCACTGAAGGAGGCAGTACGAGTAGATAGGGTGCGTGGTGTTGAAAGACAGCCGGGTTCGGTAGTGACCACTCCGACATTCACAATAACACGGTGAACTCGGGTGCTTTATTCTATTTCAGCAGAAAAAATGTCCAGGATGCGCTGCCCTCCATCAGAGTGCATGTGTGAAGATGCTGGCGATCTGTGGCTGAATGAGTTTGCTGACGACACCAAGATTGGAGTATGGTGTACAATTTTGGTCGCCTAATTATAGGAAGGATGTCAACAAAATAGAGAGAGTACAGAGGAGATTTACTAGAATGTTGCCTGGGTTCCAGCAACTAAGTTACAGAGAAAGGTTGAACAAGTTAGGTCTTTATTCTTTGGAGCGCAGAAGGTTAAGGGGGGACTTGATTGAGGTCTTTAAAATGATGAAAGGGATAGACAGAGTTGACGTGGATAAGCTTTTCCCATTGAGGGTAGGGAAGATTCAAACAAGAGGGCATGACATGAGAATTAAGGGACAGAAGTTTAGGGGTAACATGAGGGGGAACTTCTTTACTCAGAGAGTGGTGGCTGTGTGGAATGATCTTGTGGATAGGTATATGGACGGGAAGGGAATGGAGGGGTATGGTCTGAGTGCAGGTAGATGGGACTAGGGGAAAATAAATGGTCGGCGCGGACTGGAAGGGCCGAGAAGGCCTGTTTCCGTGCTGTAATTGTTATATGGTTATATGGTTATTGGAGGAGTTGCAGACAGTGAGGAAGCTGTCGGAAGATCAGCTGTCGGATGAAGATCACATGCAGAAATGTGCAGAGAAATGGTAGGTAGATACAAATGCTGGAGAAACTCATCTATGGAGTGAAGGAAATAGGCAACGTTTCGGGTGGAAACCCTTCTTTAGACTGATGTAGTAGGAGGGGGGGTGGGAAGAACAAAGGAAGAGGAGGAGTCAGAGGGCTGAGGGGGAGCTGAGAAGGGAAGGAGACAGTAAGGGCTACCTGAAATTGAAGAAGTCAATGTTCATGCCGCTGGGGTACAAACGACCCAAGAGGTGTTGCTCCTCCAATTTCCAGTGCTCCTCACTCTGGCCATGGAGGAGGCCCAGGACAGAAAGGTTGGATTCGGAATGGGAGAGCGAGTTGAAGTGCTGAGCCACCGAGAGATCAGGTTGGTTATTGGGGACCGAGCGGAGGTGTTCGGTGAGGCGATCGCCAAGCCTACATTTGGTCTCACCAATGTAGATCAGCTGACATCTGTAGAGCAGTGGATGCAATAGATGAGGTTGGAGGAGGTGCAGGTGTTCCTCTGTCACACCTGGAACAACTGCTTGGACAGAGTTTAAACCGAGCTTGTGTGAGGTGTTGCACTTTGGGAGGTTGAAGTCACAAGGAAAGTATGTAGATTTTCAGTTTAGTTTAGAGATTCAGCGTGGAAACTATCCTACACACACTTGGAACAATTTACATTTATACGAAGCCAATTAAACTTCAAACTGTACCTCTTTGGTGTGGAAGACAATAGACAATAGGTGCAGGAGTAGGCCATCTGACCCTTCGAGCCAGCACCGCCATTCAATGTGATCATGGTTGATCATCCCCAATCAGTACCCTGTTCCTGTCTTCTCCCCATATCCCCTGACTCTGCTATTTTTAAGAGCACTATCTAGCTCTCTCATGAAAGCATCCAGAGAACCTGCCTCCACCTGAGGCAAAGAATTTCACAGACTCACCACTCTCTGTGAGAAAAAGTGTTTCCTCGTCTCAGTTCTAAATGGCTTGCTCTTTATTCTTAAACTGTGGCCCCTGGTTCTCGACTCCCCCAACATCGGGAACACGTTTCCTGCCTCTAGCGGTCCAAGCCCTTAATCTTATATGTTTCAATGAGATACCCTCTCATCCTTCTAAACTCCAGTGTACAAGCCCAGCTGCTCCATTCTCTCAGCATATGACAGTCCAGCCGTCCCGGGAATTAACCTTGTAAACCTACGCTGCACTCCCTCAATAGCAAGAATGTCCTTCCTCAAATTAGGGACACAATACTTCAGGTGTCGTCTCACTAGGGCACTGTACAACTGCAGAAGGACCCCTTTGCTCCGAAATTCAATTCCTCTTGTTATAAAGGCCAACATGCCATTCGCTTTCTTCACTGCCTGCTGTACCTGCATGCCTACTTTCATAGACTGATGTACAAGGACCCCCAGATCCCGTTGTACTTCCCCTTTTCCCAACTTGACACTATTTAGATAGTAATCTGCTTTCCTGTTTTTGCTACCAACATGGATAACCTCACATTTATCCGTATTAACTTAATCTGCCATGCATCTGCTCACTGCCCCAACCTGTCCAAGTCACCCTGCATTCTCATAGCATCCTCCTCACAGTTCACACTGCCACCCAGCTTTGTGTCATCTGCAAATTTGCTAATGTTACTTTAAATCCCTTCAACCAAATCATTGATGTATATTGTAAATAGCTGCGGTCCAAGCACCGAGCCTTGCGGCACCCCACTAGTCGTTGCCCGCCATTCTGGAAGGGACACATTAATCCCTACTCTTTGTTTCCTGTCTGCCAACCACTTCTCTATCCATGTCAGCACTCTACCCCCAATACCATGTGCCCTAATTTTGCCCACTTGAGGAAACTGAAGATCTCATGGAAAACACACACAGGTCACAACAAGAACTTACAAACTCCGTACAGATAGGCACCCATATTTGGGATCGAACCTGGGTCTTTGGCAATCTTGGGATTGTCTCAACAGCTTAGTCCTGTGATCTTCATAGGAGGTGTGGTGATCACAGGCTTTCTTTCTGCAGTTCATATTTGCCTTAACAGTGCTGACAGTGCAGATTTCTCCCTGGTGGCTCAACTTTGAGTTTGAAGAAGTGATGATAGCAGAATATCCTGGTGGCCAGTCTTTGCCAGTGTGTGTGTGTGCATGTCTTTGAACTTGTCAGCATCCTGGAAAACCAAACATCCTACCTGATACACTTTGGTGCATAATGTGCAGTCATCAGATATTAATTCCAAAACAGATTTTAAAATATCAATTGTTTATTTAATACAAGACAATTCCAGGATAAAGTGTTAACAACTTCTTCTTCAGGATAGAAATTAGATATTTCTTCACTCAGAATATTTTTCAAGGGTTGAAAAAAATCAGTTGTTAATTCCCTTCAAGCAAGATCAACATATAATTGATTCCAAGAAGTAATAAACCATATCACAGTAAGAGAGGAAACTGCATTTAAAGTGTGGGTCAGGCATGATCTGCCTGAAAGGTCCAGACCCAAAATGTTGCCGTCAGATTGAAGATTGCAGCTTCCATCCACAGGCATCAGTGTCTACATTTGTGGCAATGAAGACAGTGACTATCATGGGCTTCCCCCAAACTGAAATCAGGAGCAGGCAAGCAGCACCCAGTGGCTGCTGCAAAACCACAAATGGAAAATGTAATACATTGTTGGAGATAATCAGTAAGCCAGGCAGCAGCATCTGTGGAGGGAGAAACTGGGTGAATATTTCAGGTTAATATTATTTCCTCAAAGCTGGGGGAAGTTGTCAGATGGAGACAGACAACAAGAAGGGTGAGGGAGATGGTGTGAATGGCCTGAGTCCCAGATCAATATTCCTGTCAGTGATCCACTGCAGAGCCCACTCCTCACTGACACCGATTCCTGGTGTGAGGAGGAGGAGATGAAGAAGGAGGAGCAGCAGCATCTTCCCCGCTCCCAGACCCTGGAGAGAGCGCGAGGACCCGCTATTTATAGCCCCGCCCCCCCCGGGCTTTTGGCGGCAAAGATTATAACCGAGGGGCGGGGCCGAGCGCGGAGAGCGGCGCAGGCGCAGGCGCACTGCCCGAGAGAGCCGGTGGGGGAGGGGAGGCGCGCCCACGCGCTGACGTTAACGTTGACGGAAGCCCCGCCCACGGCCGGGTCTATAAATAGCGGGAGCGGGCGCGAGGACGAGGCGGGAGTTAATGACGTGGACAAAGGGAAACGGCCACCGCTGGAATGTGGCGGCGACAGAGCCCAGGCCGCGCGCGGGGCGGGGCGGAGCAGAGTTGCACTCAGGGCGGCTGTGTTCCCCATTCCTTTCATTAGTAGTAGAATTACATTAGTGTGAAGAAAGGAGGGTTGTAGAGGCCCATGGCTTCAGGGAATGGTGGGTGGGGGCGGCTGTAGGTGAAGACAAGGCGGCCCCAAGAGAGAGGCGTCGAGTGAAAGGCCCGAAATGTCAGGAGACGAAGGAAGTAAAGTTGGGCGAACTAGAATTGTTGAAGAATTCGTCGTGGTGTTTAAAGTTAAAGGAACAAATCAAGGAGATGCAGGATTTAGTAGCAATGTTACAACATTTTGAGATTTTAAAAATCAAGTCTGCAATTTACCCCATCAGATAAAGCATAAAAATAAGTTTAATTTGACACCTAATTCACTTTCATTTCTTCAGTATAAAAAAAGTTATGGCCATTTTCAAACTGGGAAATTAGCATCTTGTTCCCCATTGCCTTTACATTGACTTAACACAAAAGTTGTGATGGAGGACAGTCAAAAGCCCATAACTTTCTTAAAGATTAAGAGAACTGAAAGAAATGTTCAGTTATTATAGATTGAAGCATTCTGAAACTAATATGCAACAATCTTACTTGGATGACCTGAAATTAAAGCATATGATTAGCTAGTTACCCAATTGCAGCTAATTACAAAATTCAATTACTAGATCTAAACATCTATCCATTTCTTAAGAAAATATTAACTTTTTTAAGCCTAAGTGTCCAAACAACATTCACACAAGAATTCACTATATAATGTGATTTTTTAAATCTTATTGTTATGAATTTGTAGGCCAAATTGAAGGAATTTAGTGTTTAATGCCCATAAATTAATGGGCATTTTAAACATTTGCGAGTAGGATTTTCTGGAACGCGATGTATTGGAACGTTGCAGTTGCGTTGAATTTAAACCCAATATTGGCAGGAAAAATTCTGCCAGTTCATATGGGGACTAAATCACCGTTTTGCAACATGAAATATTGATTAAAGTCCCCTAAACAAGCAGGTTTATATGAAAATATAAACAGCTTTCATTTGCGTATTCCCTACGTAAAATCGGACCCCGTTGTCTGCGTTCACGGCATTAGGAGCTAATTTTTATATTACTGCAGAGCTGAAATAGTTGGGCGATTTAAAAAAATTTAAAAAAAATTACTTAACCGGTAGTCGGTACGAATCTCCAGAAATAGCTCGCACTCCGACAAAATATAATTCCGGTGGCAAGGGAAAAACCGCATTTTAATCCCGCCCCCCACCTTAAATGAGCCAAAGTCGCGCACACGGCCAGCGGCAGAACTGCAGCACCGCTAAAGGTAAGTTTTGTAACATAACTAGATTTAGAGCAGTGAATCCATTAAAAATTACCGCCGCTTTGGAGAGCCAGATAGGCAGGGATTTTCAGGCCAAGATTCTGTATAATGGGATGATAAGAGTTTGTTGCAAAGACAGAAAACAGTTTAATGATGCTAGGGGTGTGGGGAAATTGGTGGTCAAGGTGGGGAGTTTGCTCCCTAGAGGAAGACAGCAGGGAATAAAGGGAGTGGTGTATGGGATGTATGTTGGCTTGTCTGAGAAGGAGATCTTAGAAAACGTTAAGGGGGCCCAGGTAACTGATGTTGTGAGATTTAAAAGTAGGAATGGAGTCGGGGACCCGCCGGTCCTGCTTCCGTTCAAAGATGGAGTACTGCCACAGAGAGTGTTTCTTGGGAGTATGGCGTATCAAGTGAGGGAGTACATTAAACCACCGTTGCGCTGCTATAACTGTCAGAGGTTTGGACATGTTGCTGGGTCTTGTCGGTGTAAAAGAAAGTGCAAAGTGCGGTGGCGATCATGCAATACAAAATTGCAAGGCAGAGGATCCTAAGTGCCCTAACTGTGATGGGGATCATGCAGCAGGGTTTCATGGTTGTGAGCGCTTTATTCAGGCGAAGCGAGTGCAGGAAGTGAAGGAGCAGAATAATGTGTCATATGCAGAGGCAGCTCAAAGGGTGGCTAGAGAACGCGGAGATGTGGGCGCTGGGACCAGAGTGGTGCTAGGAAGCCAGATCACTGTGCCAAACTTGCCGTCGGCTTTTCCATCTGACATGTTGATTTTTAATAAGGAGTCATTTCTGTCTTTTGTTTCTGATGTGATAGTAGGAGCTAAGAAAGCAGCTAACCGGTCAGATATCCTCAGGTTAGTGGCGGGAGCAGCTGAAAGGTTCCTCAGTGCAAATCAGTCACCAGAAAAGTTGCATCAATACATGACGGAGAGATCACAGTTGTCAAGAGCTAGCAATATGGAGTGTGTCAGTAAGGTGGATGATGATGATCCTCATTAACATCATAATGTTTTATATACTTCAATGGAACGCATGGAGTTTGATTGGAAATGGCCAAGAGTTAAAGAGATTTGTTGATGAATTTAAAGAAGCACCAGAATTAATATGTATCCAAGAGACATGGTTAAAGCCCTGTCTAGATTTTGTAATCCCAGGTTATGAATGTGTGCGATTAGATAGGTCTGATAGATCAGGTGGGGGTTGTGCAACTTTTGTTAAGACTGGGTTGCAGTAGAGGAAAGTTGACATTAATTCTAATCTTGAGGTTTTGGCTGTGGAGGTTTGGAGCAGTCAGAATTCTATTACTGTAATAAATTATTATAACCCCTGTCAACCCTTGATATTGTCAGATTTTGATGAGATAATGGAGAAGGTAGGGTGTCCTGTTATATGGTTTGGAGATTTTAATGCGCATAATCCTTTATGGGGTAGTGATCATAGGGGTAAAAATTGTGTTATTGTTGAAGAATTTCTAGATAAGTATGAGTTGGTATTGTTAAATGATGGAAGGCCGTCTAGATATAATATTGTGAGAAACACTTGCAGCCACATAGATTTATCAATTGCTTCATCAAACTTGGCAAGAATTGCTGAATGGGATGTAATGGATAGAGATACACTGGGTAGTGATCATTATCCAATTTTATGTAGGTTTGGTTGGGATTTGAGGAGAGAAGTGGAAAAGAAAGTCCCTAGATATAACTTTTCTCAGGCCAAATGGGATAAATTCCAAGAGAAGGCTCAAAGTTTAGTTGGAGAGGTTAATAGTGAGGGTTCTGTAGATAGTTGGAATACTTCCATTAGTCTCATGTTGTACTATTCCTGTAAAGCAGGAACCCAGGTCCCGTATGTCTGTTCCTTGGTGGAATAAAGAACGTGATGAAGCTGTAACGAATAGGAATATAGCCTATCGAAAATTAAGAAAGTATCCAATTTTGGTCAATGCAATGGCTAAGGGCAGTAGCAAGAGGAGTTGTAAAGGATGCAAAGAGGAATAGTTGGAGGAAGTTTTGTGGTACGCTAGGCCCTGAAACTCCAGTAAGGCATTTGTGGTCAGCTGTGCGTAGAATGTCAGGAGTATATAAAAGAAGTTTGTTACCAGTGTTGCAGAAGGGTGAGGTGGTAGCAGTCTCCTATAAGGAAAAAGCAGATATGTGTGTTGACAGTTTTCAAGCAGTGCATAGGTCAGAGAGCATGGGAGTGGAGAGGTGTAGAAAGAGAACCGAGCTGATGGCAGTTAATCAGTGGAAGCTGGGGAGGAGTTCAGTAAATGATAATACCTTTAATCTGTTTTTTACTATAAAAGAGTTGAAAGATGCAATTATGTCCGGGGCAAATACCACCCCGGGGAGTGATAGGTTGTGGTATGAGTTATTTAAACATCTGGATGATATTGTACTCGATGAAATCTTAGCTTTGCTTAATACTGTGTGGGCAGAGGGTTATTTACCAAAGGAATGGAAACATGCAGTCGTGGTCCCTATTTTAAAACTGGGCAAAGAGGCATCTGACCCTAGTTCATATCGCCCTATAGCGCTCACAGCAGTGCTCTGTAAAATGATGGAGAGGATAGTAACCAACAGACTAGTTTATTTTTTAGAAACCAGAGGACTATTTGTTGATGTACAGAATGGCTTTGGGAATGGAAGGTCTACAATGGAGTCTGTATCAGTTTTGGATCAGGATATTAAAAGGGCATTTAGAAGCAAGGAAACAGTAGTGAGTGTATTCCTTGATATTGAGAAGGCATATGATTCTTTGTGGAAGGAGGGATTAAGGCGGGATAGCAGCGCATTTGGAAAGTGGTGAAATCATTGGACAAAGTCAGCATGGATTTACGAAAGGTAAATCATGTCTGACAAATCTGATAGAATTTTTTGAGGATGTAACTAGTAGAGTGGATAAGGGAGAACCAGTGGATGTGTTATATCTAGACTTTCAGAAGGCTTTCGACAAGGTCCCGCATAAGAGATTAGCATACAAACTTAAAGCACACGGTATTGGGGGTTCAGTATTGATGTGGATAGAGAACTGGCTAGCAGACAGGAGGCAAAGGGTAGGAGTAAACGGGTCCTTTTCAGAAAGGCAGGCAGTGACTAGTGGGGTGCTGGGACCCCAGCTATTTACAATATATATTAATGATTTGGACGAGGGAATTCAATGCAACATCTCCAAATTTGCAGATGATACCAAGCTGGGGGGTATAGTTAGGTGTGAGGAGGATGCTTGGAGGCTGCAGGGTGATTTGGATAGACTGAGTGAATGGGCAGATGCATGGCAGATGCAGTATAATGTGGATAAATGTGAGGTTATCCACTTTGGTGGCAAAAACATGAGGGTAGACTATTATCTGAATGGTGGCAGATTAGGAAAGGGGGAGATGCAACGAGACCTGGGTGTCATGGTACACCAGTCATTGAAAGTAGGCATGCAGGTGCAGCAGGCAGTGAAGAAAGCGAATGGTATGTTAGCATTCATAGCGAAAGGATTTGAGTATAGGAGCAGGGAGGTTCTACTGCAGTTGTACAGGGTTTTGGTGAGGCCACACCTGGAGTATTGCGTACAGTTTTGGTCTCCAAATCTGAGGAAAGACATCCTTGCCATAGAGGGGGTACAGAGAAGATTCACCAGATTGATTCCTGGGATGTCAGGACTTTCATATGAGGAAAGATTGGATAGACTCGGCTTGTACTCGCTGGAATTTAGAAGATTGAGGGGGGATCTTATAGAAACTTACAAAATTCTTAAGGGGTTGGACAAGCTAGATGCTGGAAGATTGTTCCCGATGTTGGGGGAGTCCAGAACAAGGGGTCACAGTCTAAGGATAAGGGGGAATTCCTTTAGGACCGAAATGAGGAAAACATTCTTTACACAGAGAGTGGTGAGTCTCTGGAATTCTCTGCCACAGAAGGTAGTTGAGGCCAGTTCATTGGCTATATTTAAGAGGGCGTTAGATGTGGCACTTGTGGCTAAAGGGATCAGGGGGTATGGAGAGACGGCAGGTACGGGATACTGAGTTGGATGATCAGCCATGATCACATTGAATGGCGGTGCAGGCTCGAAGGGCCGAATGGCCTACTCCTGCACCTATTTTCTATGTTTCTATGTTTCTATGTTTCTATGTTAATGATTACAATTTTTGACTTGGGAGTCAGGGGTCGAATGTTCAACTGGATTAAGGATTTTTTATTGAATAGAACAATACAAGTAATGGTTGGTAGTGTCAGCTCAGAGACTGTAGAAATAGAGAATGGAACCCCGCAGGGAAGTGTTATCTGTCCAGTTTTATTTAATATCATGATAAGCAACATATTTAGTAAATTAGAGAGAGGACTTGGTCTGTCTTTGTTTGCAGATGACGGGGCCATCTGGAAAAGAGGTCGTAATGTAGAGTTTGTTTGAAAACAGATTCAAAAAGTGTTAGTGTCTGTAGAGGAATGGGGAACACATGGGGCTTTAAAATCGCTGCCTCTAAGACTAAATATATGGTATTTGGTTTTAAAAGAAAGTTACCTAAGTTAGGGCTGTATATGTATGGGTCTCTATTGGAGAAGGTAAAGGTTTTTAAGTTTTTGGGTGTTTGGTTTGAAGAGCATATGACTTGGGCTGTGCATGTAGGTAAAATTGTGTTGAAATGTGAAAAGGTTCTGAATGTTATGAGACGTCTGGTTGGGTGTGAGTGGGGGGCCAACAGGGAGACAATGATGCTAATTTATCAGGCCATGATCAGATCTTCTCTTGACTATGGGTGTTTTGTGTATGGGTCTGCGTCTAAAACTGTTCTGGCTAGGCTAGATGTGTTGCAGGCAAAGGCTTTGAGGCTTTGCTGTGGAGCCTTCAGAACTTCCCCAGACCCTGCCCTGATTGTTGAAATGGGTGAAATGCCCTTATGGTTAAGGCCCATTAAGCTAGGGTTACATTACTGGGCTAAACTTTGTGGGTGTAATGATACCTTCCCAGCATGGAGTTTGTTGCAAGAGGTTGATGATGGTAACAAGTATAATGCAGTATAATGTGGATAAATGTGAGGTTATCCACTTTGGTGGCAAAAATAGGAAAACCGACTACTATCTAAATGGTGGCCGATTAGGAAAAGGGGAGATGCAGCGCGACCTGGGTGTCATGGTACACCAGTCATTGAAAGTAGGCATGCAGGTACAACAGGCAGTGAAGAAAGCCAATGGTATGTTAGCTTTCATAGCAAAAGGATTTGAGTATAGGAGCAGGGAGGTTCTACTTCAGTTGTATAGGGTCTTGGTGAGGCCACACCTGGAGTATTGCGTACAGTTCTGGTCTCCAAATCTGAGGAAGGACATTATTGCCATAGAGGGAGTGCAGCGAAGGTTCACCAGACTGATTCCTGGGATGTCAGGACTGTCTTATGAACAAAGACTGCATAGACTCGGTTTATACTCTCTAGAATTTAGGAGATTGAGAGGGGATCTTATAGAAACTTACAAGATTCTTAAGGGGTTGGACAGGCTAGATGCAGGAAGATTGTTCCCGATGTTGGGGACGTCCAGGACAAGGGGTCACAGCTAAAGGATAAGGGGGAAATCCTTTAGGACCGAGATGAGAAGGAATTTTTTCACACAGAGAGTGGTGGGTCTCTGGAATTCTCTGCCACAGAGGGTAGTTGAGGCCAGTTCATTGGATATATTTAAGAGGGAGTTAGATGTGGCCCTTGTGGCTAAGGGGATCAGAGGGTATGGAGAGAAGGCAGGTACGGGATACTGAGTTGGATGATCAGCCATGATCATATTGAATGGCGGTGCAGGCTCGAAGGGCCGAATGGCCTATTCCTGCACCTAATTTCTATGTTTCTATGTTTCTATATAACACATTTAAATCAGTGGGCTAGGAAGCTGGGTTTGGAACAAGAGCATACAATATGGCTACCTGTGCCCTATTGGGTTCTTCCTGAACTGTTTGTTGAGTTTGCTTTTCTTCGGGAAAAAGATATGCGTGAGGTGACTCCAAGAATAGTGGAATATCTTAATTCAATCAGTGAGAGCACTTTGATTGTTTTTACAGATGGATCTAAAGATCTAGTTAGTGGGAGAGCTGGGTTTGGAGTGTATGTGGAGCAGCTTGGGTTGAAGTTTGGCCGACGCATTTCTGATGGAAGATCTGTTCTCACGACTGAATTAATGGCAATTCAATGGGCTCTATGGTGGATTGAGGAAGCCAGTTTTAGAGAAGTCATTATCTGTTCTGATTCTGCAGCTGCCCTTGAAACTTTAAGAGTAGGGAAATCTAAAGCTCGTCCTGACATTCTAAATGAAATCTTGAGTGTGTTTTCTAGAATTGGGTTTGCGTGTAACATCACTTTTTGCTGGGTTCCCAGGCATGCTGGGGTGAGGAGGAATGAGCAGGTGGACCTCATAGCAAAGGAGAGTTTAAGAAGAGAAATAGATATCCGTGTATCATTGGGGAGAGTGGAACTGAGAGAAATAATTAAAGAGGGCTTAACAAAAGAATGGCAGAGAGGATGGGAAAAGGAAGTCAGGGGTAGACACTACTTTTCTATACAATCTGAAGTTAGGAAAATATGTTTCTGTACATCTCGGTCCCGCAGGGACTCGGTTAAACTGTGTAGATTGAGGTTGGGACACTGTGGGTTAAATTACTATTTGTGCATTGTAGGGAAACATGTTTCTGGCTTGTGTGAATGTGGGAGTAATGAGACAGTTAAGCATGTTTACCTAGAATGTAAAAAGTATAGGGTAGAAAGAAAGGTATTGTTTGTTAGACTGACAGGACTTGGAGTTGAGGCTTCTGTTTTATCTTTGTTTGGGCACAGTGAGAAACATCAACTGATATCCAGGGCTGTTCTTCAATTCCTGCATGTTGCAGGACTGTATGTAAGAATCTAGTTCAAACTTTGACCTGTGGAGGGCAGTAATATGCTTGGCAGCGTCTACACTGCCAGAGCCCGACAAGAAGAAGAAGAAGAAGACGAGGTGGCGGTTGGTTGCGAAGATGATGGAGCAGCAAGATGTACATGTGTGATTGTCGACGCCATTTTACCGGGAAGCCGCGACCCAAGATGGCGTCTCCATCTACATCTTCATCTTATGCTCGGCTATTTATTGCTCTATTTGTCAACGGCGCAACTCTCGTTGCAGCGGCCTCTGCAGTCCGTCAGTCTTTTTTTATTTTTTGTCTCGTTTGAGTGTAGTTAGTGGGTTTTTTTTTTAGCTGGATATGTGCGGGGGGTGGGTGGCGGGATGGGGGAAAATTTTAAAGTCCTTTCCCTGTACGGAGGACCCGACCTTTCCTGTCGGGTCACCGTTGCCGTTGGGGCCTAGCACTGTGAAGCGGCCTCCAACCGGACCTGGGGCTCCAGTCGTGGAGCCTGCAGAGTACTCACCATCGTGGAGCTGGCCAAGTTAAGAATGCGAGGAGCTGTGGTGGCGCGCTGCTGCTGCCCGACCCCGGAAATTCGGAGGCTCCAGCTGCAGGCCGGTGGACGGTAACATTGGGAGCTCGCAGGTCCCTGGTGGGAGACCGCTTTTTGGAGCTCCCGCGGCAGCAATTTCTCCCACCCGAGTTGCGGGGTTGAAAATGACCTGGAGCGGGGCCTGACATCGCCCGGCGCGGCTTTAATGGCCGCGGGACTTGCTAGCGCCTGCCAGGGGCTCTAACATCAAGACCCGGAGCACGGCCTTGCATGAACTTATTTACTATCGCCCGCTGGGGGCATTAACTCTGACATCGGGAGGAGAATGGGGAGTGCAGGGGAGAGATAAGACTTTGCTTTCCATCACAGTGAGGAGGAGATTCACTGTGATGGATGTTTGTGTAGATGAGGGATCTTGGTTCTTTTCTTGTTTGTATGACTGCAGAAGCTAAATTACGTTTGAACCTCAATGAGGTTCAAATGACAATAAACAGTATTGTATTGTATGTAGATGACCCGTCCTGTCTTTCTTTAGGTTCCCCAATAAAAAGGAAAGGTGAGAAAATAGTATTATTTTCTGTCGTTATTATTCTGAACTGGAAATGATATTTTCTGTTCTCCCATCAACGGTCAATGGGAAACTAGGTTTCATTAGAAAGTTATTTGAATTATTTGTAATGGATCTTTACTTACCTCAATAATAAAGTCAATAATTTTAAAGCTTCTGAACCGAGGCGGCGGTTGGTTGGAGGCGGGCGCGAGGGTTGGTTTCAGTGACGTGGACTTAGTCGAGGCAACGTTTCGTTGTCAGGTTTGGTTGGTTGAGGAGAGACGTGGGATTTAGTCGAGGCGAGTCGAGGTCTGGGTGTGAGGAGCAGTTTGGTCGTGAGGTGTCGTCAAGGCAACGCTTCAGTGATCGAGGGGTTTAGTCGGTGTGTAAGTGAAGTGAGGAGAAGTGGGTGTGTGAGTTCAGGAGGAGCTGCTGAAGGAGACAGTCAGTGGAGACCATGTGTGGGACACGGGCAGGGCTCAGAGTGAGAGAGACTCCAGGGAGCTTTGACATGGGGCTGGCAGAAGATGCCGCTTAAATAAATAAATAAATAAATGTCCTCTCCCTCCGGGGCCTGGGAACGGGGAAGGTGCTGCTGCCCCTTTAATTTCAGCCCATCACAGCCCCAGAGATTGGTGTCAGTGAGGAGTGGATACGTTCCCTGGGCTCTGGAGTGGATCACTGACATTAATATTGATCTGGGAAAGAGGCCATTCACACCATCTCCCTCATCCTTCTAGTTTGTCTCCATCTTAGAATAAAGGGGAGGTCATTTAAGACTGAGCTGAGAAAACATGTTTTTACCCAGTGAATTGTGAATTTATGGAATTCCCTGCCACAGAGGGCAATGGAGGCCAAATCACAGGATGGATTTAAGAGAGAGTTAGATAGAGCTCTAGGGGCTAGTGGAGTCAAGGGATATGGGGAGAAGGCAGCCACGGGTTATTGATAGCAATGATCATATTGAATGGCGGTGCTGGCTCGACGGGCCGAATGGCCACCTCCTTCACCTATTTTCTATGTTTCTATCTGACAACTTTCCCCAGCTGTGAGGAAAGAATATTAACCTGAAGCATTCACTCAGCTTCAACCTCCACAGATGCTGCCTGGCCTTCTGACTATCCCAGACAATTTATTCATTTTTACATTGGTTTTGAAGCAGTTTACTTCTTGGAATCAATCAGGCCGTCAGCATACATAAAGACTCCTCTCACCCTTGTAATGGACTGTTGGAACTACTCCCTTCCGGCAGACGTTACATGGCCTTCTACGCCCGCACTACCAGACTCGGGAACAGCTTCATTCCTAGAGCTATAGCGGCTCTGAACCGGCCCTTCTGAGTACCCCCCCACCCCCATGGACTGTCTCCCCCGGCCTCGCACTTTAGTCTGTGTTGGATACTGGTCAAATGTTTGTTTTTACAAACCTTGTTCTCGGGGGTTGCAAACCGAAATCTCGAAGTTGCAAACCAAATCTCGTTGCACTTATGTGTAATGGCAATAAAATATATTATTATTATTATTTGTTTTGATCTTGCTGGAATGCAATTAAAAGCTGATTTATTTCAATCTAGAAAAAAACTCACTATATTCTGAGGGAAGAAATATCTCATTTCTATCCTGAAGAAGTTACCCTTTAATTTTTAGTTGTGATTTTTTAAAATCCTGGAATTTGTCCTGTATTGAATAAAAAATGATATTTTTGAATCTGTTTTTGAATGTCTGATGATTACAGATTAGTGTATCGGGTACAATGTTTGTTTTTCCAGGATGCTGACCATTTTGATGACATTGCTGGCTATTTTCCCAATGAAGAGTTTGAAGAAATAATTGACTGGGAGAAGCGTCGTTATAAGAACGTGAAGTGGAATTTTGAAGTCATGCTTGCCATTGGTTTGTACAAAATATTATATACCTTTTTTGCCCTTTTCTCACCATGCAAGTTTTTTCCACATGAAAACTAAATTGATATGTGCTTTTTGAGAACAGGTCCTAGATGTATGCTTTCTGAGAACAGGTCCTTGGTTAGATCCTACCATTTTAAATTCAAGTTACATTTATTGTCACAGACACCAATTGGTGCAGTGAAATTTGAGTTACCATGCAGCCACACAAATAAAATAAAATGTACACAACACTATAGAATTGAACATGAACATCCCCCTCAGCGGAATCAATGTTTTCCACTGTGAGGTTAGGCAAACAAGTTCAGTCATCTTCCTCTTGTTCACCCCTGGTGGGGCCTTTGAGCCGTCTGCAGTTGCTGCTACGGCGGCCCGATGTTCAGGCCCTCTCGCCAGGATGATCGGAGCACCGGTGTCAGAACGGAAGAACACTCTCAGTGGCTTGGAGTTCCGAATCGGCCACTTCTTACCGGAGACTGCGGCTTCCGAAGTCACAGGCTGAGCTGGGCAGAGCTCCAACACTGGCAAAAGATCCCTGGACCCTGCGATGTTAAAGTCGGTACCGCCCGCGGCTGGAAGCTCCACAGACCTCAGCTCCATGGTGTTAAATTCGGCAGGCCCAACATTCCTGAGCTCCAACACGGCGATCCCCGGTAAGGCATCGGCTGCTCCACAAAGGTAATTCAGTGCTGCTCCACTGCTGATGCTCTGGCTGGTATCCGGCAGGAAAGGCCGCACCAATCCAGATGGTAGGCCGCGAGAGGGGGGGGGGGGGGGGGGGGGGTGAAGATGCAGCTTGGAATTAATAATGTTTTGATTTTTGCTGGAATGCAATTAAAAGCTGCTTTATTTCAACCCTAGAAAAAAATCTCACTATATTCTGAGTGAAGAAATATCTCATTTCTATCCTGAAGAAGTTGCCCTTTAATTTTGTTGTGATTTTTTAATCCTGGAATTGTCCTGTATTAAATAAAAAATGATATTTTTAAATCTGTTTTTGAATTAATCTCTGATGATTGCAGATTATGCAACAAAGTGTATCAGGTACAATGTTTGTTTTTCCAGGATGCTGACCATTTCGGTGACATTGTTGCCTATTTTGAATTGGAAAGAGTTTGAAGAAATAATTGACTGGGAGAAGCGCCATTATAGGAACATAAAGTGGAATTATGAAGCCATACTAGCCATTGGTTTGTACAAAATATTATATACCTTTTTTGCCCTTTTCTCATGATGCATGCTGACACGAGTTATTTTTCCTCACATGAAAACAAAATTGATATGTGCTTTCTGAGACTTGGTCCTTGGTGTGATCCTTCCGTTTCAAGTTCCATTTGTTGTCTCATACACCAATTGGTGCAGTGAGATTTGAGTTACCGTAAAGCGACACAAATAAAATGAACACAATATAGAGGCAAAAATGTCGTGAATAAATGAATTCTTTATTCAGGCATTGTAGGTTGTACGTACGTGCATGTTTAGCACTCTAACATAATAGTCATTGTTGCTGAGAGGCTGTTGCCTCGTGGGCGCGGTTGACTCCTGCTGAAGTGGCAGGACACACTCATGAAGTCAGAGGAAGAAGGGAAGGTCAGTTATATACTAGGGCACACCTCTATAACACGTGACTCATTCCCGTGACTGCCGAGGATTCGCATAGGAAGAATGGCCTAACCACTAGGTGCAGCATCTCAGCCCCGGCGTGCAGCAGTTTGTGGGGGAGCGATGGCAGCCGCGGCCTCTCAGCCCCGGTTGGCAGCTCCGAGCAGGTCCTGCAGGATGGAAAGCGAGGGCCGAGGCTGCTGTGCCGCTGGCTGCTGTGGTGGGCCAGGGACGCGGCGGGCGGCCCTGGCGGCCTGTGATCAGCTAGACCAGGCATAGGCAGGAATCAAGTGTCCTGGCCTCAGCGGCAGGGCCCAAGACAGTGTCCGGTTGCAGCGCAGAGTTGATGGCTGCATACATAGCGTTAATTACCATAGAGCTCGGCTGGGCTGTCGGCTGCAGACATGAGGTAACCACCAATTTGAAATCCCAAAATATTGGTTTAGGAACGTTGGGTCATCAAACTAGAGGCACAAACATTGTGATGAATGGATTCTTTATTCAGGCATTGTAGGTTAGATATACATGCATGTTTAGCACTGTAACACAATAGACGTTGTTGCTGAGAGCCTGTTGCCACATGGGCTCAGTTGATCTCCTCCTGAGATGGCAGGGCACACTCATGAAATCAGAGGAAGCAGAAGAGGACAAGAGAGGGAAGGTCAGTTCTTATATACTAGGGCATACCCCTATAACACGTGACTCATTCCCATGACTACCGAGGATTCGCACAGCAAGAGTGGCCCAACCACTAGGTGCCGCTACAACAACACTATAGAATTTAACATGAACATTCCCCAGAGCGGAATCAGCGTATCCCACTGTGAGGATAGGCACCAAAGTTCAGTCATCTTCCTCTTGTTCACCCGTGGTCGTGGTCCTTCAGCCCTCCGCTGCTACGGCGACCCAATGTTCAGGCCCTCTCGCCGGGATGATCATAGCACCGGTGTCGGAACGGAAGAACACTCAGCGGCTTGGAGTTCCGAATCGGCCACTTCTTACTGGGGACCGCATCTTCTGAAGTCCATATAATCATATAACAATTACCATATAACATGGAAACAGGCCCTCTCGCCCCTTACAGTCCGTGCTGAACATTTATTTTCCCCTAGTCCCATCTACCTACACTCAGACCATACCCCTCCATTCCCTTCCCGTCCATATAAATATCCACTTTACTTTTAAATGTTAAAATCGATCCTGGCTCCACCACTTCTGCTGGAAGATCATTCCACACAGCCACCACTCTCTGAGTAAAGAAGTTCCCCCTCATGTCACCCCTAAACTTCAGTCCCTTAATTCTCATGTCATGCCCTCTTGTTTGAATCTTCCCTACCCTCAATGGGAAAAGCTTATCCACGTCAATGCTGTCTATCCCTTTCATCATTTTAAAGACCTCAATCAAGTCCCCCCTTAACCTCCTGCGCTCCAAAGAATAAAGACCTAACTTTCTCTGTAACTTAGTTGCTGGAACCCAGGCAACATTCTAGTAAATCTCCTCTGTACTCTCTCTATATTGTTGACATCCTTCCTATAATTAGGCAACAAATTGTACACCATACTCCAGAATTGGTCTCACCAATGCCTTGTACAATTTTAACATTACTTCCCTACTCCTATATTCAATACTCTGATTTATAAAGGCCAGCACACCAAAAGCTTTTTTTCCCACCCTATCTACATGCAATTCCACCTTCAGGGAACTATGCACAGTTATTCCTAGATCCCTCTGTTCCACAGCATTCCTCAATTCCCTACCATTTACCATGTATGTCCTATTTTGATTTGTCCTGCCAAGATGTAGCACCTCACACTTATCAGCATTAAACTCCATCTGCCATCTTTCAGCCCACTCTTCCAAATGGCCCAAATCTCTCTGTAGACTTTGAAAATCTACTTCATTATCCACAACACCACCTATCTTAGGATCATCTGCATACTTACTTATCCTATTTTCCACCCCATCATCCAGATCATTGATGTACATGACAAACAACAGTGGACCCAACACAGATCCCTGAGGCACCCCACTGGTCACCGGCTTCCAACCTGACAAACAGCCATCCACCATTACTCTCTGGCATCTCCCATTCAGCCACTGTTGAATCCATCTTGCTACTCCGCCATTAACACCCAAAGATTGAACCTTCTTAACCAACCTTCCATGGGGAACCTTGTCAAAGGCCTTACTGAAATCCATATAGACAACATCCACTGCTTTACCCTCATCAATTTCCCTAGTAACCTCTTCAAAAAATTCAAGAAGGTTTGTCAAACATGACCTTCCAGGCACAAATCCATGTTGACTGTTCCTGATCAGACCCTGTTTATCAAGATGCTTATATCTATTATCTCTAAGTATCCTTTCCATTCATTTGCCCACCACTGACATCAAACTAACAGGTCTATAATTGCTAGGTTTATTCTTGGAACCCTTTTTAAACAATGTAACAACATGTGCAGTACGCCAATCCTCCGGCACTATTCCCGTTTCTAATGACATTTGAAATATTTCTGTCATAGCCCCTGCTATTTCTACACTAACTTCCCTCAATGTCCTAGGGAATATCCTGTCAGGACCTGGAGACGTATCCACTTTTATATTTTTCAAAAGTGTCAGTACTTCCTCCTCTTTGAATCTCATAGTTTCCATAGCTACTCTACTTTTTTCACTTACCTCACAGAGTTCAATATCCTTCTCCTTGGTGAATACCGAAGAAAATAAATTGTTCAATATCTCCCCCATCTCTTTTGGCTCTGCAGATAGTTGTCCATTCTGGCTCTCTAATGGTCCAATTTTATCTCACAGGTCGAGCTGGGCAGAGCTCCAACACTGGCAAAGGATCCCAGGACTCCGCAATGTTAAAGTCAGCGCTGCTCGCGGCTGTACGCTCCGCAGACCACAGCTCCACGGTGTTAAAGTCGGCAGGCCCAACATTCCGGAGCTCCAACATGGCAATCCCAGGGAATGCATCGGCCGCTCCACAAAGGTAATTCAGCGCTGCGCTGCTGTTGAAGCTCTGGCAGGTCTCCGGCAGTAAAGGCCGCTCCAATCCAGGTGGTAAGCTGCGAGGGGGGCCAAAGATGCGACTCGGAGAAAAGAAGCATTCTCAACCAGGAAGTGACTGAGAAACGGTTTCCGCTCTTGGCCCCCCCCACATAAAAAAAAGACTAAATTCCTCCAAAACAGAGACTTTTTGACAGATTCAAAATACCAAAAAGTGAAAGAACGGACTGCTGCTGGCGAGGCTGCCACACTCAATGGCTCCACCACTCGGTCACTCCACGGGTGTACTTTGGCAATATATCAGTGGATATTACACATTTCCTGTTCTTTGATAACATAATTCTATTGGCTTCTTCTTGAACACTCACAGCCATGAATCCCTGGTGATCTCGGTCTCTGAAACCAATACGTTAGAAACATAGAAAATAGGTGGAGAAGGACATTTGGCCCTTCAGCCAGCAACGCCATTCATTGTGATCATGCCTGATCGTCCCCAATCAATAACCCATGCCTGCCTTCTCCCCATATCCCTTCATTCCACTAGCCCATAGAGCTCTATCTAACTCTCTCTTAAATCCATCCAGTGACTTGGCCTCCATTTCCCTCTGTGGTAGGGAATTCCACAGATTCACAACTCTCTGGGTGATAAAGTTTTTTCTCACCTCAGTCGTAAATGGCTTCCTGTTTATTCTAAGACTGTGGCCCCTGGTTATGGACTCACTCAACATTGGGAACATTTTTCCTACATCTAGTTTGTCCAGTCATTTTATAATTTTCTATGTTTCTATAAGACCCCCCCTCACCCTTCTAAACTCCAGTGGATATAAGACTAGTCTTTTCAATCTTTCCTCATATGACAGTCCCGCTATCCCAGGAATCAATCTTGTGAACCTACGCTGCATTGCCTCAATCACAAGGATGTCCTTCCTCAAATTAGGAGACCAAAACTGGACACAATATTCCAGATGTGGTCTCACCAGAGCCCTATACAACTGCAGACGAACCTCTTTACTCTACTGAAATCCTCTTGTTATGAAGGCCAACATTCCATTAGCTTTCTTCACTGCCTGCTCTACCTGTACGCTAACCCCATTGAGATAATAATCTGCCCCCATGTTTTGCCGCCAAAGTGGATAACCTCACATTTATCTCTATTACTAAGATTAAATGAGAACTTACCAGTTTGAAGTTTGATCATTATTTTATGAGGAGTTATGATGAGGGATTACGTGAAGAAGGCCGTCCCCACGCATGCGCGTCAATCTTCAAAGCAGCGATGTGAAATCTCAGAAAAAGAGTTGTTGAACTAAAATAGTAAGATTAGAGTTGACTAGAACTTACACAAATATCGTTATGTTACAAGGGTAGGGAGCAGAGGGCACGTAATCCCTCATCGTAACTCCTCGTAAAATAATGATCAAACTTCAAACTGGTAAGTTCTCGTTTAACCGTACTGTTTTACTTCGGAGTCAAGTGAGCGACTACGTGAAGATTTTGAAGCTCTGTGATTTCATGCCATGGAAAAACGAGTCCACACAAGCACGACTGCATCGGTTGACCATAGATAAGGGGCACATTCATAATGCATACATACATGATATAGATTTAAAACATGCTGACGCTGATAAATGAACAAACAATAATAAGAGTAACCCCTCTCATCTGAGGGGAACAATTAAATTGAATCTAAATAGTTGGCAAATACCCCTGGTCTAGCAATGGGTTAAAATAAAATGTTGGATACCTCGTTCGTTAGACCATGCTGCAGTTGACAGGATGCGGTCCAGAGGACTGCACATAACCCTTGCTGCTGGTGTTGTAGCAGCCCTGGTGGAGTGAGATTAGAAATAAGTATCTACTCCTGTATAAGCCAAACCTTGCATAACCACCCAGAGATGGTCTGAACTAGTATCAGAGCCTCTAAGGCTCTAGATTACCTTGACGTAATAATGTAAATGTGTGTCCACATGTAACTGAAGGTGCATGGGGTATGTAAACATGAATTATGATATTGCAGGTGTAACGATCCTGTCCATTCGCAATTTATGTAATGACTGGACCCTTGCGCTGAGGGCAGCGCCAGGGAATAACCTACCCATGAGAGCCGAATCAAAGATAGAGATATAGCTGGAGCCCCATGGTGAATAAATGTTAACACAATGTCAATATCCCATACTTCCGTGTACTTGGGTCTGGAAGAACTTGTGTTAATGATATCCTAAAGACTGGACACCAGAGGGTGAAACCTGAGAGAGTGGGTCCCACTTGCTGCAGCAACTATGATGAGAAGCATGTTGGGTACAGTAAATGGTACTATTTTATTGTCAAAGACCCATAGAAAATGAACTCTAAGAAGTCAGTGTCCGTGCCGTATTATACGTAACATAACATTTAACAGAAAACGCTTCCCATCTCCTGAAGAGGCAAAATACTGCTTTTTTTTGGTGCTATCTCTGCACTCTGCAGTGAGACATACATGGGTCAGCCTTACAGCCCGAGCCACAGGAGCGGTCTTCTCAGATTCTGCCAGTCTAACCGCTTTTTCTGGGAAGACCCAAGCGCTCTGGGCTGCTGACCCCATAGTCCGCGACTGGAGAAGCGTGACCAGCTCACTGGCAATCTGACCGCTTTCTCTAGGAAGACTTAAGCGGTCTGGGGCTGCTGACCCCATAGTCCACAACAGGAGTAGCAAGACCGGCTTACTGCCAGTCTAACCGCTTTATCTCTGAAGACCTAAGCGGTCTGGGGGTTGCTGACCCCATTGTCCAAGACTGGGGTAGCTAGACCGGCTTGCTGCCAGTCTGACCGCTATTTCTGTGGACCGTAACGGTGTTGGGGCTGCAGACCCCATTGTGAATTACTGGGGTTGCAAGATCGGCTAACTGCAAGTCTAACCCCTTTTCCTGGGGAACCATAGCGGTGTTGGGGCTGCAGACCCCATTGTGAATTACTGGGGTTGCAAGATCGGCTAACTGCCAGTCTAACCCCTTTTCCTGGGGAACCATAGCGGTGTGGGGGCTGCAGACCCCATTGTGAATTACTGGGGTTGCAAGATCGGCTAACTGCCAGTCTAACCCCTTTTCCTGGGGAACCATAGTGGTGTGGGGGCTGCAGACCCCATGGTGAATGACTGGGGAATTGACATTGTGAACCCTCTCAGTGGCTTGGGATGCCTGGGACAGCCGTTTCCTTACCAGAGACCGTGGCTTCCGAAGCCAACAGGCCGCGCTGGAAGGAGCTCTACCACTGGTGATCTCTGCGAGAGATCCCAGCTTCCCGCTGTTAAAGTCAGCGCCACCGCCTGCGGCTTGCTGCTCCACAGACCCGCAGCATTGCGATGTTTCATTGGCGGTCTCAGCATTCCGGAGCTCCAGCGCGACGACTCGGGCAAATCATCGCCCGCTCCGTGATAGTGCTCCAGCGCTGCTCCGCCGCCGAAGCCGAGGTTCTGGCCGGTCCCGTCAGGAATCTCCGCTCCAGACCCCAATAGTAGGCCGCGAGGAAGGGTCGAGATGCTGCTCGGAGGAAAGCCGCGTCTCCGACCAGGTAGGGACTGAGAAATAGTTTCCTTCTCCCCCCCACCTCCCCCCCACACATATAAAAATAATAGACCTGCGAACAACACTTTTTAGCATACTAAAAAAATTTTTTAAATGAAAGGAACGGACAACTGCAGGCAGGGCAGCCATACCCAACTGGACGGCACCCCCTAGGGTGGATTAGTCCCAGATTATTGGCAGCAGGATATGTATAGTTTTGCTTCTAATTACTGTTTCCTCCTGGTGAGGTCCTTACCAACATTCAAAAATTGCAACCAACACCAAACCTTGATGTCATTCTGAAGATGGTGACCATGGATAGCACAAACCCATAGACATTGGGGCCCAGTTATACTTTTTAATGTTGCAACTAGTCACAGTCCTGAAATCAGGAATTGGACAAAGGTCAATGTTCCGTTGATGAAGAGGAGGATTGCCCTGGTTTTTCATTATTCAATCCATGGCACAAAGTGTCACTGTCAGTACAGGCAGCAAGAATGGGCCATTATTTTCTAAATGGTGTCAAGTTGGGGCAAGGGGAAGTACAATGGGATCTGGGGGTCCTTGTTCATCATTCAATGAGAGTAAGCATGCAGGTATAGCTGGCAGTGAAGAAAGCGCATAGTATGTTGGCCTTCGTGACAAGAGGAGCAAAGAGGTCCTTCTCCAGTTGTACAGGGCCCGAGTGAGACCACACCTGGAGCATTGTGTGCAGTTTAGGTCTTCAAATTTGAGTAAGGACATTCTTGCTGTTGAGACAGCCTAGGTTCACAATGTTAATTCCTGGGATGGTGGGACTGTCATATGCTGAGAGAATGGAGCGGCTGGGTTTGTGTACACTGGAATTTAGAAGGATGAGAGGGGATCTTATTGAAACATAAGATTATTAAGGGTTTGGGCACGCTAGAGGTAGGAAACATGTTCCCGATTTAGGGGTAGTCCAGAACCAGGGGCCACAGTTTAAGAATAAGGGGTAAGCCAGAGATGAACACTTTTTCACACAGAGAATTGCGAGTCTGTGGAATTCTCTGCCTACGAGGGCGGTGGAAGCCGCTTGTCTGGAATCGTTCAGGAAAGAGCTAGATAGGGCTCTTGAAGATAGCGGAATCGGGATATGTGGAGAAGGCAGGAACGGGGTACTGATTGTGGATGTGGATGATCAGCCATGATCATATTGAATGGCTGTGTAGGCTTGAAGGGCCGTATGGCCTACTCCTGCATCTATTGTCTATTTTCTATTGTCTATTACATTAAACAAGGAGGAATGGAAAGAAGGATTCTGATCTATCTCACTTACCACAGAGATGAGTGAAACTGAAAGATTGGCCATTGCAATTTCTTACCTGGAAATATACACATACTCATCCATTATATTCTTCATGCTGGTCGATTTTTCTTTAAATCTGAAAAATAATTTTAAGTATGTTTGCTGTCATCTTCAAGTAGACATGATGAATTGAATAATAGCATGAATACTCTGAAGGAAATAGTTATAATGAAAACATTGCAAAGTGATTTATCCACAGATATTTTGCACGGGTAAGTTTAATAAAGTTGGCCATAACAGAAGATGAGCATGTTTTATTTTTCACAGGATTGAATGTACCAAAGCCAGTATTCAAGACAAATTGGAGCCGAAGGCATCAAACCCAAGTATGTGAATCTAGCGATTCAGATGAGGATTGGACACCTAAACATCTGACAAAAAATCCAAAATGTAATTTAAATGTGTTTGAAATATTAAATACAGTTTTTCAAATATAGTTGATTCGAATCAATTTGGCCGTTAGCCTATGGAATCTGTTGTAAGAGGGATTTTATACTGATCTTTGGGGTGGTGGGATTTAATACATTTTTCCCAATGTGTTATTTATGAAGTGCAAATTTACTTTTCCTAATTTTTACTTTTGTGATATGCTGCTTCCATTTTTTTCAAATACATTAGATATATCCAGAATTGCCAAACTATTGAGATGGTCTGTATTTTTCCAAAGCAGCACTGATGTGGCACTTTTTTCCCCTAAGGAGTTAGAATCTTTAGGCCTCCTTTTAAGAATGAAAATGGCAAGAATACCGAAAGAAAGCCTGTCGCAAAGGTAAGAACAGAAATGATTCCCAGGATAAAGGACATGAGAATATGCTTTTATGAATTAACAGATCGACATGACTGCTTTTTCGAAAAATCTTCATCACTGCTGTTGGAGTCAGGAGCCAATGTGGCAACTTCACGCTCACGTTGGTTCTGCATGCAGCCTATCACCGCTGGCGACTCGCCAGCAGCCTCACAAAAAGGTCCAGCCACAAAAGCGCAATAACGACTATAAGGTCAGGGCCGTAATTGGCCTTATCTACACACTGGTTATGATTGTTGAGAATGTATGTAAAAGGGGCTTCTGGAATAAACGTGACACACGGTGTCTGGCTCAGCTAAGTATCGGTTGTTCTTTGCTTTCTGTCCTGGGATTCAGTCGATTCTACACTAACATTCACATATATATTTATATTGTTGAGCGAGGGTCAATTGTTCCCATATTTTCCTACATTTGCTGACAATATCAAACTTCCTTTTGGAGTAGAGTATGAAAGGTGAGAGGTCACTGAAATATTGCACCCTAGGCAGTGACTGCTGTTATTAGTAATATAGTTGAGTATCCCAGTTAATAATACGATGGAAGAAATGATCATAATCATACTTTATTACCCAAGTATGTTTTGCAACATACGAGGAATTTCATTTGCCATGAAGTCATAGCAATAAAAAGCAACAGAACACAGAGAATACATTTTAACATAAACATCCATCACAGTGACTCCTCCACATTCCTCACTCTGATGGTAGGCGAAAAAATGTTCAATCTCTTCCCTTCTTTGTTCTCCCGCCTTCGGGGGCCACGAGCCTTCCTTTGATGGGGCGATCTTGGCTCCCGTAGCCAGTGGTTGGGCCCTCCGCATCGGGGCGATCAAGCTCCTGCATTGGGGGGGAATCTCAGCTCCCCCGCGCGGGGTGATCTGACCCCGGGTCGGGGCTGGTCGAAACCTTCTGCGACTGGACCTTCCCGACATTGGTCTCTACCCGAGACTGTGAGCTCCTCGATGGTGAAATCTGCAGGCTGCATTTGGAGCGTCGATCCCAGGCAAGGGATCGGCTCCGATGGCAAGTGCTTCGCCCCGTGGTGTTAGGCCGCAGAGCGACTGGAGATATGATCCGGAAAACAATTGCATCTCCGGCAAGGTAGGGGATTGAAAACATGTTTCCCCCACCTCCTTCCCCACCTCCACCTAAAACAAACAGGGAACATTAACACATACTTTTAAAACTCACAAAAAATAACGAAAAAAGATGAAAAGACAGGCAGACTGTTGGTGAGGCTACTATCGTACGGTACCCCTGGTGGAAATAATCAAGAAGTGAAAACAATTTATTTGTGTCCTTATGATTCACAGTTTGCACCAAATTGTCTCATTACAGGTCATAAAAGATTTGGGAGGAGCCGCTGAGGAAATGAAGTAAGACACAGTGTTGGTTAAAAGAATCAAACGAGCAACAGGTAATTCTGTTTATAAAAGTGAAACTCAAAATGAGTGACTCCTGTACATTACAGTAAATAATTGAGATGAGATATGACCTTCTGACTACCATCATGTCAATTAAGTTGAATTCATGTGTAGGATAATGCTAACCTACGGGGTGATCGCTGGTCTGTGTGGTCTCGGTGGGCCTAAGGGCCTGTTTCCGCATTGTATCCCTAAAGTTGAAATCAACTTGTCTGAACTCATCTCATTCCCTTCCCCACCGAACCCTTTGTTAAAGTTAAAGATTGATAACCTGAGGTATAGAACATAGAACAGTACAACACAGCAACAGGCCCTTCGGCCCACAATGCCTGTGCTAAATGTAACACCACTGCCAACTCTTACCAGCCTTGCAGCTGCGGCTCGCCTGCAGGCCGTCTTGCCTTCCATCACAGTGAGGAGATGCCTGGTGGACCCACTGTGGTGGATGTTGAACTGTGTTGAGTGTGTGTTTTGTTATTTTATTCTATGTTATGACTGCAATGTTAAACCATTTTGTTGTACTGTAAATGTGCAATGACAATAAAATTGAATCGAATCTAATCTAAAAATTATTATTATCCCTCCATTCCCTGCTTATCCATTAGAAACAGGAATGGTACCGGAGGATTGGCGTACTGCGCATGTTGTTCCATTCTTTAAAAAGGGGTCCAAGAGTAAGCCTAGCAATTATAGACCTGTTAGTTTGACATCAGTGGTGGGCAAATTAATGGAAAGGATACTTGTAGATAATATATATAAGCATCTGGATAAACAGAGTCTGACTGGGAACAGTCAACATGGATTTGTGCCTGGAAGGTCATGTTTGACTAATCTTCTTGAATTTTTTGAAGCGGTTACTAGGGAAATTGATGAGGGTAAAGTGATGGATGTGCCTATATGGACTTCAGTAAGGCCTTTGACAAGGTTCCACATGGAAGGTTGGTTAAGTTGGTTCAATTGTTGGGTATTAATAGTGGAGTAGCAAGATGGATTCAACAGTGGATGGCTGTTTGTCAGGTTGCAGGCCGGTGACTAGCGGGGAGCCTCTGGGATCTGTGTTGGGTCCACTGTTGTTTGTCATATACATCAATGATCTGGATGATGGTGTGGTAACTTGGATTAGTAAGTATGCAGATGATACTAAGATAGGTGATGTTGTGGATAATGAAGTAGATTTTCAAAGTCTACAGAGATATTTAAGCCATTTGGAAGAGTGCGCTGAAAGATGGCAGATGGAGTTTAATGCTGATCAGTGTGAGGTGCTACATCTTGGAAGGACAAATCAAAATAGGACGTACATGGTAAATGGTAGCGAATTGAGGAATGCAGTTGAACTGAGGGATCTAGGAATAACTGCATAGTTTCCTGAAGGTGGAATCTCATGTAGATAGGGTGGTGAAGAAAGCTTTTGGTGTGCTGGCTTTTATAAATCAGAGCATAGAGTATAGAAGTTGGGATGTAATGTTAAAATTGTACAAGGCATTGGTGAGGCCAATTCTGAAGTATGGTGTACAATTCTGGAGTATTTTGTCGCCAAATTATAGGAAAGATGTCAACAAAATAGAGAGAGTACAGAGGCGATTTACGAGAATGTGGCCTGGGTTACAGCACCTAGGTTACAGTGAAAGGTTGAACAAGTTAGGTCTTTATTCTTTGGAGCGCAGAAGGTTAAGGCGGGACTTGATAGAGGTCATTAAAATGATGAGAGGGATAGACAGAGTTGACATGGATAAGCTTTTTCCATTGAGAGTTGGGAAGATTCAAACAAGAGGACATGGTTTGAGAATTAAGGGACAGAGATTTAGGGGTAACATGAGGAGGAACTTCTTTACTCAGAGAGTGGTAGCTGTGCGGAATGAGCTTCCAGTGGAAGTGGTGGAGGCAGGTTCGATTTTATCATTTAAAAATATATTGGATAGGTATATGGACAGGAAACAAAAGGAGGGTTATGGTCTGAGTGCAGGTAGATGGGACTAGGGGAGAATAAGTGTTCGACACGGACTAGAAGGGCCATGATGGCCTGTTTCCGTGCTGTAATTGTTATATGGTTATCCAAAAACCTGTTAAATGCCACTGTTGTATCTGCCTCCACCACCCCTTGCAACACACTCAAGGTGCACTCTAGCCTCTTATAACTTGCTCCACACATCTTTAAAGTTTGCCCCACTCTTGTTAAAGCTATGCCCTCTAGTATTCTAGCTCAGTCCTGGGAAAAAGGTGCTGGCACGGTGGCACAGCAGTAGAGTTTTCGGCTTACACTGCTTGCAGTGCCAGAGACCCGGGTTCCATCCTGACTACAGGTGCTGTCAGTACAGATTTGTACGTTTTCCCCTGGAAGGTAGGTTTTTTTGCCGAGATCTTCAGTTTCCTCCCACAATCCAAAGACATGGAGGTTTGTAGGTTAATTTGGTATAAATGTAAATTGTCCCTAGTGTTTGCGGGGTAGTTTAATGCGCGAGTATCGCTGGTTGACGTGGACTTAGTGGGCTGAAGGGCCTGATTCTCTAAACTAAACTGAAAAAGGTTCTGACTGTCTGGTTAAGATATGAGCACATGGGCTCACTGGTCTGAGGGCTATAGAAAGAATCTTGCACTTTGCTGACTTTCACAAGCAATGTTAGACTGAGACCAAATAGTTTGTTTTAGAGAGGTGGCGTGAAAACAGGCCCTTTCCCCCACCGAGTCCACACCAACAAACGATCACCCGTACACTAGTCCTATATCCTTCACACGAGGGGCAATTTACAGACGTCAATTAACCTACAAACCAGCACATCTCTAGAATGTGGCAGGAAACCAGAGCACCCGAAGGAAAACCACGCGGGTCACAGGGAGAACGTACACACTACAAGCACGCGTAGTCAGGATCAAACCCGGGTCTCTGGCACTGTAAGGCAGCAACCCTTAGTCTATCGCTGCCCTACCATGCCGATCAATTCACTTGATACAAAGGAAGTTGTATGTTAGCCCTCTGCAAACTTTAAAACCCAATGAGATGTTCCTTCTCCATTTGGCACATCATGTCCTCTCCGTCATTCAATCATATCTGGATTGGTATGGCTTAGAACATCAGAACAACCCTCTGCCACTGCCACTGATTTCTCAGGGACTACAAAGGGAAAATGCATTCCAGTAATCCCTCTGTGTGCTTTATATCTGTCTGTTAAGGTGTTCAGATTTGTCAAATATTGAATTGCATTCCAACAGTGGAGTCTTTAGGTTTATAGAGTTAATTGTGAAACTGATAAAGCAGAAGTGTTTTTGTGCCAGGATCAAACTACACACGCTTTGACTATGGACAATTCTCATTTGGTAAATGTCCAAAATATTCTGCTGCTTTTTAATTATTTTTCCCCAACAAGGTAGGGTGGTGCAGCGGTAGAGTTGCTGCCTCACAGCGCCTGAGACCCAGGTGCTGTCTGATCAGAGTTTGTACGTTCTCCCCGTGACCCACGTGGGTTTTCTACGGGTGCTCCGGTTTCCTCCCACACTCAAGTCGTGCAGGTTTGTAGTTTAATTGGCTTTGGTAAAAAGTGCCCAGTGTGTAGGATGGTGCAGGTGTAGAGGTGAATGCTGGCCGGCGTGGACTCGGTGGGCCAAAGGGCCCGTTGCCACACTGTATCTTGAAATGAAAACACTTGAGATTTAATATTGTTTGCCTTTTATTTCTTGACAGATCTAATTAGATTAAGCCAACCCCTTGCCCCCTGTGTTGATCAAATGAAGGGGTGTAATTGCCTTAGACTTTCCCCCACCTGCCCTTCACTTCTGGAGTAATAGAATCAAGCTCATAACTTTTGGAAACATCTTCCTTTAGTGTAGTTTCTACAAGTGGGGTGTAATTCAATGCAGATTTAACTTTCTCCTGTCCATCACTCGGGTTTCATCATTTCTTGAACTGTCAACAGTTTCATGTTGACAGCAAAGTTGGAGCTTGTGTGCATTGGCAATGTAGCTCTTTCATATAAGCAAGACACCAGCCTGACCATGAAGGAACAGAGTGCTGGAGTAACTCAGCGGGACCCTTCTTCAAGACCAGACATCAACGAGTGCTGGACTCACCATGATGTAGAAACATAGAAAATAGGTGCAAGAGTAGGCCATTCAGCCCTTCGAGCCAGCACCGCCTTCCAATATGATCTTGGCTGATCATCCAAAATCAATACCCCATTCCTGCTATCTCCCTATATCCCTTGATTCTGTTAGCCCTAAGAGCCACATCCAACTCTCTCTTGAAAACATCCAGTGAATTGGCCTCCACTGCCTTCTGTGGCAGAGAATTCCACAGATTCTGCGTGAAAAAGATTTCCCTCTTCTGAGTCCTAAATGGCCTAACCCGTTATTCCTAAACTGTGACCCCTGGTTCTGGACTCTCCCAACATGGGGAACATTGTTCCTGCATCTAGCCTTCACTCCTTTAAGAGTTTTATATGTTTCTATAAGATCCCCTCTTATCCTTCTCAATTCCAGCAAATACAAGCCCAGTCGACCCATTCTTTCATCATATGTCAGTCCCGCCATCCCGGGAATTACCCTGGTTAACCTACGCTGCACTCCCTCAATAGTAAGAATGTCCTTCCTCAAATTAGTAAAGGTACAGAAGTGTGAATACGCACACCTCCAGATTCAGGGACAGTTTCTTTCCATCTGTTATCAGGCAACTGAATCATCCTACCACAACTAGATAGCAGTGCTGAACTACTATCTACCTCATTGGTGATCCTCGGACTATCCTTGATCGGACTTTGCTGGCTTTATCTTGCACTAAACGTTATTCCCTTACCAAGTATCTATGCACTGTAAATGGTTCGATTGTAATCATGTCTTGTCTTTCTGCTGACTTTTTAAACACGTGACAAAAAGCTTTTCTCTGTGCACGTGACAATAAACTCAACTGAACTGAGTTCCTTGTATCTAACATTTGAGTCCAGTTGGTTATAACCACTGTGACCTGTGGTCATATGGTGAAGTGGTTTATTCCCTTCTGGGCTCTGCCTTCCATTCGTAAGATCACAAGCTTGTAAACCATCATAATCAGAGGTGACCTCATAATGTGCCTGGCCGGTGACCTCACAGTGAACTGTATCCGTAACCATGAGAGACGGGCTCCATTTCATCTGTCAACTTGGCAAACTGGCTCCATTCCATCTGTCAGCTTGAAGTGGGTGCACTATACATTGAAAGACCTGGTAGCTACTCGTGGTCGAAACTCTACCTTCACGGTGTAGATCCAAAACCCAAGCAAGGAATTCCGAGAATGCCGATGAAAAAAGAGAGCGTCAAGAAGACTTTCAAGAGCAGGTCAAAGGTAGATCTGAATCTACCTTAGTTAGACCAATAGACCAAGATAAAAGGTTGAGTGACTCAGCGGGTCTTATTCTTAAACTGTGACCCCTGGTTCTGGACTCCCCGACATCAGGAACATAGGGACGTAGGGTTCTTCTGCCAACTCTGAGCTTTTCTTTATGGGAGAGAATCCTATTCATCCAATGACAATCCTGTCTCCAGTCGCAAAGATTCCCCCCCACCTCTTCTCTTCCCCCCCCCCCCCCCCCCCCCGCCTGTCCCCCTGCCCAGCCTTCTACCCTCTCTGGACCTTTTCATATCCACTGGTGGTGCAACAACTGTCTTGGCTTCTCTACTCCACTGGCCCACTCAAACCAGAAGGGTCCCAATGTGAAACGACGAATGTCAGGGAGCATCACTGGAGAACATGGATAGGTGACGTTTCACAGAGTGCTGGACTCACTCAGCGGGTCAGGCAGCATCTCTGAAGAACATGGATAGGTGACATTTCACAGGACAGTGAAGCTAGTTGGAGAACTAGGGTGGGGGAGGGATGGAGAGAGAGGGAAGGGAAGGGTTTATTTGAAGTTGGAGAAATCAATATTCATATGGCTGAGTTGTAATCTGCATGTCCCGCTGAGTTTCTCCAGCATTTTGTGTCTATCTTCAGTGTAAACCACCATCTGCTGTTCCTGCACATTAGGTCATTTTCCTAGTATACCCTCAGAAAATTCCATAAGATTAGTCGAGCATGATTTCCTCTTCAAAAATCCATGCTGACTCGGACCGATCCTGTTACTGCTATCCAAATGCCGCTATTACATCTTTTATAATTGATTCCAGCGTCTTCCCCACCACCAAGGTCAGGCTAACTGGTCTATAATTCCCTGTTTTCTCTTTCCCGCCTTTCTTAAAAAGTTGGATAACCTTAGCTACCCTCCAATCCACAGGAACTGATCCTGAATCTGTAGAACATTGGGAAATGATCACCAATGCGTCCATGATTTCTAGACCCACTTCCTTCAGTACCCAGGGATGCAGACCATCAGGCCCTGGGGATTTATCAGCCTTCAGTCCCATCAGTCTACCCAACATCATTTCCTGCCTAATGTGGATTTCCTTCCGTTACCCCAGATCCTCTGGCCACGTACATCAGGAAGATTGTTTATCCTCTTCCTGGACAACAAGTTTTGGTCCCCTAATTTGAGGAAGGAAATTTTTGCTATTCAGGGAGTGCAGCGTAAGTTAACAAGGTTAATTCCCAGGATGGCGGGACTGTGATATGCTGAGAGAATGGAGTGGCTTGCCTTGTATACTCTGTATTTTAGAAGGATGAGAGGGTATCTTATGGAAACATAAAGGACCAGAGGAGCAACCCATACCCGTCCACTGACACCCTCCTCCGCCTAGCGGAGTTGGTCCTTACCCTCAATAACTTCTCTTTTGACTCCTCCCATTTCCTCCAAACACAAGGCGTAGCTATGGGCACACGCATGGGCCCTAGCTACGCTTGCCTCTTTGTCGGGCACGTCGAACAATCTTTGTTCTCGGCGTACCAGGGCCCCACCCCCGACCTTTACCTCCGTTACATTGACGACTGCTTTGGTGTCACCTCCTGCACCCAGACACAACTGACCGACTTCATCCATTTCACCACCAACTTCCATCCGGCACTCAAATACACTTGGACCATTTCCGACATTTCCCTACCATTCCTTGACCTCACCATCTCTATTGCAGGTGATACACTCCTGACCGACATCCACTACAAACCAACTGACTCCCACAGCTACCTGGACTACTCTTCCTCCCACCCTGCTTCCTGTAAGGACTCCATCCCCTATTCCCAATTCCTCCGTCTACTGGCCGCATCTGCTCCCAGGATGAGGTGTTCCACACCAGGTCATCACAAATGTCCTCGTTCTTCAGAGAACGGGGATTCCGCTCCCCCACCATAGATGAGGCTCGCACCAGGGTCTCCTCCATACCCCGCAACGCTGCCCTCTCTCCCCATTCCCCCACTCACAACAAGGGCAGAGTCCCCCTGGTCCTCACCTTTCACCCCACCAGCCAGCGCATACAACACATAGTCCTCCGCCAGTTTCGCCACCTCCAACGTGACCCCTCCACTCGCCACATCTTCCCATCTCCCCCCGTCTGCCTTCCGCAAAGACCGCTCCCTCCGCAACTCCCTTGTCAATTCTTCCCTTCCCTCCCGTTCCACCCCTTCCCCGGGCACTTTCCCTTGCAACCGCAAGAGATGCTACACTTGTCCCTTCACCTCCCCCATCCACTCCTTTCAGGGACCCAAGCAGTCCTTCCAAGTCCAACAGAGGTTCACCTGCACCTCCTCCAACCTCATCTACTGCATCCGTTGCTCCAGAAGGCATCTGGAGCAACGGATGCAGTAGATGAGGTTGGAGGAGGTGATCTACATCGCTGATCTACTTCGGTGAGACCAAGCGGAGGCTGGGCGATCGTTTCGCCGAACACCTCTGCTGGGTCCGCAATAACCAACCCGACCTCCCGGTGGCTCAGCACTTCAACTCCCCCTCCCATTCTGTATCCGACCTCTCGGTCCTGGGCCTCCTCCACGGCCAGAGTGAGCAACACCACAAGTTGGAGGAACAGCACCTCATATTCCGCTTGGGGAGTCTACATCCTCTAGGCTTAAACATTGAATTTTCTCAATTCTGTTAACCCAGGCTGCCTCCTCCCCTTCCCACCTCCCCCTCAGCCCTCGGGCCCTGGTATTCCTTCTCTCTCTATCTCTCCCCCACCCAAATCGCACTAGCTTCTCATTTTCACACCTCAAACAGCTTACAGTGGCCTGTTTCCTTTATCATCGATACTTTTTTGCATATCTTTCATTCATTGTTCTTTATCTCTCCACATCACCGTCTATATCTCTCGTTTCCCTGATCCCTGACCAGTCTGAAGAAGGGTCTCGACCCGAAACGTCGCCTATCTCCTTCGCTCCTTAGACCGCTGTTTAAGAATAAGGGATAAGCCATTTAGAACAGAGATGAGCAAACACTTCTTCACACAGCGAGATTAATTCTGTTGAATTCTCTGCCTCAGAGCACGATGGAGGCCGGTTCTCTGGCTACTTTCAAGAGAGAGCTAGATAGGGCTCTTAAAGATAGCAGAGCCAGGGGATATGGGGAGAAGGCAGGAATGGGGTTCCGATTGGAGATGATCAGCCACGATCACATTGAATGGTGGTGCTGGAAATTCAATTAAGGACCAATTTCCCACTTGGTAGAAGATGCATCCAGTCCCATAGCAACTGCCAAATCCATCCGCTGGACTCCCAAATGCTCTATTGGATGGACGGGCCGTGCAGTGGGGAGGATCTGCATCTAAATGTAGAGCAGGCAAAATATATAGAAAGGAACTGTAGATGCTGATTTACACCAAAGACACAAAATGCTGGAGTAACTTTGGGGGACTGGCGGCATCTCTGATTAGAAGGAATGGGTGACTTTTCGGGCCTATCTTCAGTGTAAACCAGCATCTGCAGTTCTTATATCACCCTCTCTATCTCTCGTTTGCCTCACCCCTGACTTTCAGTCTGAAGAATGGCCTTGACCCGTAACGTCACTACTCCAGCATTTTGTGACTATCTTAAATGTAGAGCAAGATGGGGACAAATGGCTGGAAGAGAGACCAGAATATGATGCAATGTCAAATTCCCACCTACAGGCAATCAGTTCTCTGCCACAGAAGGTAGTTGAGGCCAGTTCATTGGCTATATTTAAGAGGGCGTTAGATGTGGCACTTGTGGCTAAAGGGATCAAGGGGTATGGAGAGAAGGCAGGTACGGGATACTGAGTTGGATGATCAGCCATGATCACATTGAATGGCGGTGCAGGCTCGAAGGGCCGAATGGCCTACTCCTGCACCTATTTTCTATGTTTCTATGTTCTTCTCATTATGGTGATGTTTAGCTTGTGCACAGTCTGTATTGAAGAACTTTATGTTTAGATTTATTATTGCCACGTGTACTGAGATACAGTGAAAACATTGTTTTCAAAAGTTTCAAAAGCCTCATTGTCACCTGTACCAATTAAGGTAGAGTGATATGCGAATTACTAATCAGCCGTACTAAAAAAGCAACATGATACACAACTACATACACGTAAACATAAACATCCACCACAGCGGATTCCCCACATTCCTCTCTATGATGGAAGGCAATAAAGTTTAACCTTCTTCCCTCATTTCTCTCCTACAGTTGGCGCAGTTGAACGATGTGTCGGGCCAATCGGAGCTCCCGCAGCTGGCGGTCGAAGCGCCCGTGTCGGAGCAATCAAATCTCCCGCGTCGGCGCGATGGAAGCTCCCGTGTCGGGCCGATCGAAGGCCCTGCGGCTTGTAGTTGTGGATGTCTGTCTCTAACCAGAGACCGCGGGCTCCACGATGCTAAGCCCCGTAGGCTGCGGTGGTGGAGAACTCAAAATCGGTCTGCGTCAAGAGGCAGCCAACGCGATGTTAGGCCGCAGTGTGGACAGCAACATGATGCAGAAAAATGCCACATCTCCGTCGAGGTAAGAGATTAGGGAAAACATCCCCAACACCCATAAAACAAACTAATGAACACTAAAAACATACATTTAACACATACCAAAAAAAACAAAGGAAGAGACTGTTGGCGAGGCAGCCATTGTTGGCGCCACCCAGTGGTTGAATTTTGCATGCTATACAAACAGATCAGATAATCCGATACATAAATACAATCAAGTCAAACTGAAGTAAAATAGGTGGAGCAAAGGGGAAGATACAGAGTGCAGAATATATTGAATCCATTTCATTCGGCAAGTATGTATACATACAAGGAATTTGCATTGGTACTTTGCTCGCTAGTAACAACACAATATACAATAGACAATTAAAAATAAAACATTATAATTGAAACATGAAGAATGAAATAAAATACCAGAGCACAAGGAGGCTTCAGACTTTTGGCTGTTGAGTAGAGCTACTGCTCGTGGAAAAATGCTACTTTATGTCTGGCTGTGGCAGCTTTGTTCTCAGCATTGTAGCGCACCAGTTCCATGGACAAAGCCCAATGTTCGCAGTGGGGTAGAGGTGAAACGGAGAGTAATCTTGCTTATGGAAGGACTGTTCAGAAGCCTGATAACAGATCTGCATCCCTGGATACTGAAGGAAGTGGCTGTAGAAATCATGGACGCATTGGTGATCATTTTCCAATGTTCTGTAGATTCAAGATCAGTTCCTGTGGATTGGAGGGTAGCTAATGTTATCCCACTTTTTAAGAAAGGCGGGAAAGAGAAAACAGGGAATTAAAGACCAGTTAGCCTGACCTTGGTGGTGGGGAACGTACTGGAGTCAATTATAAAAGATGTAATAGCGGCATTTGGATAGCAGTAACAGGATCGGTCCGAGTCAGCATGGATTTTTGAAGAGGAAATAATGCTTGACTAATCTTATAGAATTTTATGAGGATACACTAGGAAAATGAGCAAGGGAGAGCCAGTGGATGTAGTGTACCTGGACTTTCAGAATGTTGATTTGCTAAGGTCCCACATAGGAGATTAGTGGACAAAATTAGGGCACATGGTATTGGGGGTAGAGTGCTGACATGGGTAGAAAATTGGTTGGCAGACAAGAAGCAAAGAGTCGGGATTAAGGGGTTCCTTTCAGAATGGCAGGCAGTGACTAGTGGGGTACCGCAAGGCTCGGTGCTGGGACCTGCAGCTATTTACAATATACTTCAATGATTCAGATGAAGGGATTCAAAGTAACATTAGCAAATTTGCAGATGACACAAAGCTGGGCGGCAATGTGAACTGTGAGAGGTTGCTATAAAAATGCAGGGTGACTTGGACACGTTGGGTGAGTGGGCAGATGCATGACAGATACAGATTAATGTGGAAAAATGTGAGGTTATTCACTTTGGCAGCAAAAACAGGAAGGCAGATTATTATCTAAATGGTGTCAAGTTGGGAAAAGGGGAAGTACAACAGGATCAGAGGGTCCTTGTTCATCAGTCAATGAAAGTTCCAGACAAAGTCCAATTTCCACAATGGGGTAGAGGTGAATCGGACAGTAACCTTGCTTATGGAAGGACTGTTCCGAAGCCTGATAACAGAGGGGAAGAAGCTGTTCCTGAGTCTGGCAGTGAGCGCTTTCAAGCTTCTGTATCTTCTGCCAAATGTGAGCAGGTAGAAGGAGGAATGACTGATGTAGGACGTCTTTGATTATGTTGGCTATTTTTCGGAGGCAATGAGAAATGTAGATGTAGTCAATGGTGGAATGAGCTGTCTCTGTGACAGACTGGGCTACATCTACATTTCTCTGCAATTTCTCGCTGTTTTGGGCAGAGCTCTTTCCAAACCAAGCTGTGATGCAACCTTAATCTGAAGAAGGGTCTCGACCTGACAAGTCACCTATACCTTTTCTGCAGAGGTGCTGCTTGACCTGCATTTCCTTCCTATGCAGTATGCTTCCTCTCAACTTTCTGTGGACTTTTGATCCTTTTGCTTTTGTTGGTAGTATTTAGGGGAGAGGGAAAATGGCTGATAGTGGTGTTCCTTCACTGCAGTCAGCCAGTAGGACTAAGATATTCCATGTCTTGTTTCTCTTCTTCCTCTCTCACATTTTACTGACAATGTAAGTCATACCAATGGCATCTGACCTAGCAAATGCCATCTCCTTTCCATAGCCTTGAAATTTAGGGTGGGATTGTTGCACAAGTTAGTTGTGAGTTATTATGATAATCAGATGATTCATAACTGGAAGGCCAGGAACTTTTAAATCTGTATTTAATTTAAAATTTAAATTTTAAATTCCTCCCACTCTCCAAAGACGTACAGGATTGGAGAACAATTGACTTGAGTAAAAAATGTAAATAGTTCCTTGTGTGTTGGAACGCGCTTGTTCGCGGGGATCACTGGTCGACACGGACTCGGTGGGCAGAAGAGCCTGTTTCCGTGCTGTATCCCAAAACTAAAACTAAACTAAAGTTGTACAGCACGGAAACAAACCTTTCAGCCCAATGACCCTTGTCTTGGTGCTTTGCCTGCATATGACCTTGGCCCTCTAAACCCTTCCTTATCCGTACATCCGTCAAACTGTCTTATAAAAGTCATCATTGCATCTTAGCATCGTCTTCTGCAGCTTCCTCTGGAAGACTTATGTTGATTGTTCAAAATAGACATCCTTGAATGAACACTGGAAGAACATGATGAATTTTGGAATCAAATGTGTCTCATGTCAAGTCTTAACACATCCGTGTCAGAATGCTGACTCTTCAGCTGTTGATTTCAAGTTATTCATTATAAACTAGTGTAGGATTTGACTAATTCTCCAAGGATCAATATTGACTTGGTCAGATTTAAATTATTAACACTACCGACATGACATATATGAATTGTTGGCAATGTTTAGTTAGGATGTGTGAAAGTGTCACGCTAATTGTCCAGTTAGTACAAGTTAACTGAGTTGCATCTTGTTAGTTAAGTGAAATTACGGTCACTTAGCCACCCTGTATAACAGTGGGGTAAATAGGATTAAGAGGACTCAAGAGTCCTGACCCAACGTCACTCGCTGGAGTTTAGAAGGATGAGGGGGCAGCTTATTGAAACTCACCGAATGGTGAAAGGCCTGGATAGAGTGCATGTGGAGAGGATGTTTCCACCAGTGGGAGAGTCTAGGATCAGAAGCAATAGCCTCACAATAAAAAGACGTACCGTTAGAAACATGAAGAGGAATTTCAAGATTCAAGAGAGTTTATTGTCATGTGTCCCAGATAGAACGATGACATTCTTGCATTGCTTCAGCACAACAGAATATAGTAGGCATGAATAATACAGAACAGATCAGTGTGTCCATATACCATTATATAAATATATACACACATGAATAAGTAAACAGATAAAGTGCAAATAAACAGATAATGGGCTATGAATGTCCAGAGTTGTGTATGAGCTGAGTTTAATAGCCCGATGGCCGTGGGGAAGTAGCTATTCCTGAACCTGGACATTGCAGTCTTGAGGCTCCTGTATCTTGTACCTGAAGGTAGCGGGGAGATGAGTGTGTGGCGAGGATGATGTGATTCCTTGATGATGCTGCCAGCCTTTTTGAGGCAGCGACTGCGATAGATCCCCTCGATGGTAGGGAGGTCAGAGCCGATGATGGACTGGGCAGTGTTTACTACTTTTGTAGTCTTTTCCGTTCCTGGGCACTCAAATTGCCGAACCAAGCCACAAAGTGCAACTGGTCAGCATGCTCTCTACTGTGCTCCCGTAGAAGTTAGAGAGAGAGTCCTTTAGTTTGTGGCGAATCTGGGGAATTAATTGATATTTAGATATTTTTAAGGTGGTGATTGATAGGTTCTTGTTTGATACGGCTGTTAGGTGTTATGGGAAGAAGGCAGGAGAATGGGGTTGAGAAGGAAAGATAGATCAGCCATGATTGAATGGTGGAGTAGACCTGATGGGCCGATGGCCAAATTCTGATCCTATAACATATGAGAGGTGGCCTATCCATGTTCTCCGGAGATGCTGCCTGACCCCCTAAATTACTCCAGTACTCTATGTCTTGTTCTTTAAACCAGTATCTGCCATTCCTTATAACCTCCAGTGTTTTGTTCAGCTCTTTCTATCGTTGATGCTTGACCCGACTAAAATGTGTACTGGTGAAGTCCAGACTCTAGGCTACTCACTAATTGAGCCAATTGTTTCCTTTAATCCTTTTTTGGGGAATTTTGACACCTCAATCGTTTTCTGATTAACATCCTTTATTGCGGCAAACTTGATTGGGAAGAAATTCATCTTTGTTGTTGGAATATACAACTGGATCTGGATCACTGTGCTGCCCCAAGTTGCCAGTGTCTCCACACCTATGTGAGTTGTCCCATTTGCGTCTGCTCCTGTATTGTGCAGACCTGCTCATCTGTGTCTGTTTTTAATAACCCGTAGGTAGGTGGAAAAGGTGACGTTTCAGGTCGAGACTCTTCTTCAGACAATGGCAACATCATTTTCAGCCTGGGAGAGGAAGGGGATATGCAGAGAGATTTCCTCTCTTTCCCGTCAGCTATTGTGGCACAACAGCTGACGTGCATGGATGCTGTAAGTAAACAAGGATTTCAAGAGTCAAGACTGTTCTAATTGTCAAGTGTGCTGAAACGGAACAATGATATTCCTTCTTGCAGCAGAACAACAGCTCTGTAAACACAATACTCAACAGATCGCAGAAGCAAACAAACAAAAATAAGTTTGATAAAGTGTACAAAATCACATGAGATGTAGATCGGGTAGACACACAGAGCCTCTTGCCCAGAGCATGGGAATGTGGAACCAGCGGACATAGGTTTAAAGTGAAGGGATAAAGAGGAATCTGGGGGGTAACTTTTTCATACAAAGGTGGGTACATGGAACGAGCTGCTAGAGGACGTAGTTGAGTCTGGTACTATTGGAACATTTAAGAAACAATAGACAGGTCTTGCGATGGTGTGCAGAGCCTGAAGTTGTAGATCAAGTGGCATGAAAAAACACTACATCTATTTGTTTGTGCACGTCGGGTTGTTTGCATTAGTTGAAACAGGGTGGACCACATGAAGGTTGCAATCGCCCATCCCATTAGACAGGTACATGGATAGGACAGATTAAGAGGGATATGGGCTAAATGCAGGCAGGTGGGACTAACGTAGATGGGTGGTGTGGTCCAGTTGGGCCGAAGGGCCTGTTTCCATGCTGTATGACTCTAAATAAAAGAAAATCATATTTGGAATCAAGAACCAGAGGACTCAGATTTCAGGTCGGAAGGGAAAGTTTTAATAGGAAACTGAGGGCATTTTTTTTTATTTACACAGAGGGTGGTGGGTCAATGGAATAAACTACCAGAGGAGGTAGTTGAGGTAGGTACAATAACATTTAAAACAACATTTGAACAAGTACATGGATAGGAAAGGTTTAATGGAACATGGGCCAAATTTGGGCAGATGAGGCTCACATAGATGGGGCATCTTGGTCAGCATGAGCAAGTTGGGCCAAAGGGTCTGTTTCCGTGCTGAATGACTCCAGTACAAAACAAAAGCCTTGAGTCCCAGTGCACCAACTGTTTGAGGTTTGCTGTGAGTTGTGCTCAGAAGCCGGATGGTTGTAGTGAAGGAGCTGTTCCTGAAGCTGGAGGTCACGGTTTTCAGGCTCCTGTACCTTCTTCCCCACGGTAGGATTGAAATGGGAGCGTGGCCAGGGTGGTGTGTGTGTGTCTCTGATGACCATTTTGTTTGGATCCGTGAGATGAATTTGGGACCATTAGTTCAGTTTAGTTTATTGTCACGCACGTGTTTATTGTTTATTGTCAGATGCAGTGAAAAGGTTTAGTTGCATGCTATCCAGTCAGCGGAAAGACCACACACCATTACAACCAAACCATTTTCAGTAGTTTAAGAAGATCATAGTTAAAGTAAGAAATGTTGCTGTAGGAGTGGAGATTTAAGAGTGTGGAGCGATTGTAAGATGCGTTTGTAGATCTGCTTCTGCGGCTAGCACGCAAATAGTCGCCTGAGTTGGACGCCATCTTGGAAGAAGGGCCTGATTACTCCAAATGCCACGTGTTAGTAAGAGGGAATTAGGAGACCTGGGTGTCCTTGTACACTGGTCACTGAAAGTTGGTGTGCAGGTACAGCAGGCAGTGAAGAAAGCTAATGGAATGTTGATCTTCATAACAAGAGGATTTCAGTACAGGAGTAAAGAGGTTCTTCTGCAGTTGTATGGGGCTCTCGTGAGACCACATCTGGAGTATTGTGTACAGTTTTGGTCTCCTAATTTGAGGAAGGACACCCTTGTGATTGAGGCAGTGCAGCGTAGGTTCACGAGATTGATCCTTGGGATGGCGGGACTGTCATATGAAGACAGATTGAAAAGACGGCTTGTATTCACTGGAGTTTAGAAGGTTGAGGGGGAATCTTATAGAAACATATAAAATTATAAAAGGACTGCACAAGCATGATGCAGGAAAAATGTTCCCAATGTTGGGCGAGTCCAGAACCAGGGGACACAGTCTTAGAATAAAGGGGAGGTCATTTAAGACTGAGGTGAGGAAAAACTTATCTCCCAGAAAGTTGTGAATGTATAGAATTCCCTGCCAGAGAGGGCAGTGGAGGCCAAATCACTGGATGGATTTAAGAGAGAGTTAGATAGAGCTCTAGGGGCTAGTGGAATCAAGGGATATGGGGAGAAGGCAGGCACGGGTTATTGGTAGGGGACGATCAGCCATGATCGCAATGAATGGCGGTGCTGGCTCGAGGGGCCGAATGGCCTCCTCCTGCACCTATTTTCTATGTTTCTATGTTAGGATGGAACCTGGGTCTCTGGCGCTGTGAGGCAGCATCTCTACCATTGTACCGCCCCTTACTTACTTAGTTGTGTTGAATTCCAGGAGCTGTTCAAGAAGGTTGTCCCAGATCACTGCCTGGGCGGCGTCTGGTCAAAACGGGACAAGAAAGGGAATGAGCACCTCGCACCCACCGTCCGGGCCACCATCACTCAGTTCAACACCGTCACCAGGTGTGTGGTCAGCACCATACTGAGGGACCTGCAGCTGAAGCCCCAGCAACGAGGCAAAATCATGGAGAAGTGGATCCACGTTGCCCAGGTAACCACATGGCTTCCCCGTTCTGCCTCTGTCAGCGGTAGAGTCGCTGCCTCACAGCGCCAGAGACCCGGGTTCCATCCTGACCACAGGTGCTGTCTGTTTGTATATTCTCCCCGTGGCCTGCGTAGGTTTTCTCTCGGTGCTCCGGTTTCCTCCCACACTCCAAAGACGTGCAGGTTTGGAGGCTAATTGGTTTCGGTAAAATTGCAAATTGTTCCTAATGTGTTGGATAGCGTTAGTGTACGGGGTAATCGATGGTCAGCATGGACCCAGTGTGCCGAAGGGCCTGTTCCCATGCTGGATCTCTGAATGAAGCCTCTGCATCCTGGCTTGTAAGCTTGACATATGCTACAAATTATTTCCATTAGACGCAAATAAACAACACTGCTTCACTCCGGGTGCTTTTTGAACATTGCTGTGTTCTGGTAAAGATGCTGTGGTTGCTTTGATTAGGAAGGACCTGCAGATGATGGTTTAAACCAAAGATAGGCACAAAAAGCTGGCGTAACTCTGCGGGACAGGCAGCATCTCTGGAGAAAAGGAATGGGTGACTTTTCGGGTTGAGAAACTCTCTTCAGACCCACTTTGCTTTGTTCCCTTGCTTCACTTAATTGTACAAGCTATCTGGCATCCACATATCTGGATTTCATTACCCTGCTTCCACGATTATTGAGCAGTTTTTAAAATGGTCCGTCGGCCCACTTTGTCCATGCCGATCGTCTAGTTCACAGTAGTTCTACGTTATCCCGCTTTCTCATCCATTCTCTACACACGGGACAATATACAGAGGCCAATATACAGAACCTACAAACTAGTTTAGTTTACTTCAGAGATACAGGCCCTTCGGCCCACCAAATCCGTTCTGACCAGCGATCCCCGCACATTAACACTATCCTACATCAGTGACAATGTTTACATTTATACCAAGCCAATAAGCTACAAACCTGAATGTCCTGGGAGTGTGGGAGGAAACAGAAGCTCTCGGAGAAAACCTCACGCAGGTCATGGGGAGAACATACAAACTCCACACAGACAAGCACCCGTGGTCAGGATCGAACCGGGGTCTCTGACGCCGTAAGCACTGTAAGCTCTACCACTGTTCCACCCCTGACCTGCTCTGGCTATAAGCTGGATCTTAACCTTTGCCTCATGTAACCAAGCCAAGCTTTCGTCATTCCTTTCCCTGAAGTAAAGTAGCAAGACTTCTGAAGGGAAATAGACTGCGGTTACATACTTAACAATCCATGCTTCAGTATGTGTTTGTATGTGAATACTAACAAAGCAAAAACAATATTGCCATTTTTACAATGCATAAAAGCAATCTGTCTTCAGATTGTCAAGTCTGATACAAGTCCGAAGAAGGGTCTCGACCCAAAACGTCACCTATTCCTTTACTCCAGCACTTTGAGTCCATCTTCACATTTTTAAATGACATGTTTAAAGTGTGTAGACAGGCTCTTTAACCCATGAGTCTGCGCTGCACAAATACTGTTCCACACACTAGGGACAATTTGCAATTTTACCCAAACCAACAAACCTGCACGTCTTTGGAGTGTGGGAGGACACCGTAGATCTCAGAGAAAATCCACACAGGTCATGGGGAGAACATACAAATTCCGTACAAACAGCACCCGGAGTCGGGATTGAACCCGGGTCTCTGGTGCTGTAAGCGCTGTGAGGCAGCAACTCCACCGCTGCCATTGTAAAATTACATTGGCTATTAGATGCAAAACAGGTTCCCTCCCTCCCAGTAAATCGTATAAACATTTTGTTTTTATTTTCTGTGGACCCTCCTTTGTTTTGACCCTTCTTCAATCATTATCATATGCAGTGGGTCACGGACATGAGGTCTTAAGGGCCTGTCCCACTTACATGTCCTTGGCACCCAAATTACGCAACCTCGTGGCCGCGTTGAGGTGCACGGGCATCGTATGGCCGCGCGGGGCCAGTCCCACTGAGAAGTGCGGAGGGGTATGGAGTTGTGCGCGACATCGTCCGGGGCTCCTAAATTTTTGTAGCGAATGAAATCTTCGCGCATCAACGGCCTGTCGCGGAACTGACGTCCAAAGTGGGACAGGCCCAAGACCCTGGCGCGACGCAACATCTCACCTCCAACAGCAGCAGAAGCAGGCAAACGATCGCTGAACTTGGCCTGGGACTCACGGCCGTTGCGGTCCGGATCCGCCCCCACTTCTACTCCCAGAGCGGGACCAAGAAAATTGAAGATAGACACAAAATGCAGGAGTAACTCAGCGGGACCGGCAGCATCTCTGGAGAGAAGCAACGGGTGACGTTTCGAGTCAAGACCCTTCTTTCAGACTGAAGAACAGTCTCGACACGAAACATCAACCATTCCTTCTCTCCAGAGATGTGGCCGGTCCCGCTGAGATACTCCTGCATTTTGTGTCCATCTTCAAATGACGTCACGCGCTCCAGACGGCTGTGCGGTCGAATGAGGTCGCGTGCGACCTTCGCGGAACTGTCGCAGCTCAACGCGACCACGGGGTTGCGTAATTTGCGTGCCAAGGACACGTAAGTGGGACAGGCCCTTTAATGCCGCCGTTGCTACCTCCTTTAATACAACAATGGGTAGAAAGAAAGGCTTCCTTTTCTGCCCCTCCACCTCCCACCCCCTCCCCACCCACCCACAACTGAAAACACTCCAGATGTTATGTTTTCTAACACTTCTGAAGTCTCTTTCAATGTCCTTGACCCCAGCCACCGCTGACCACTGCTGTCGGAAGATGGTCGGCATTGAAGTGTAGAGCTGAGGTGAATAACAAGCCTCGGGTTACCCAGTCTAAATGTTTCCTACATAATCGTACCGCTGTAGTATTTTCACAGCTGACTCTCCTCCTCGGAGCCAAGTTCATAAACCCTGAGCCATCAGGAAGCCAGCAACCACTGATGGACAAGTCTCTTGTTTTCCATTCAGGAATGCAGGATGATGAGGAATTTCTCCTCGCTCCAGGCTATTGTGTCAGCTATGCAGTCAATCTCCATCTACAGGCTGAAGAAGACCTGGGACACTGTGTCAAAGTAAGTTCATTTCTCTTTGGCCTGTTTTGGTTTTTTTAAAGAACATAAGTTATGTGGTGGATGGATTGCAAATTCCTTCCAGCTCCCTTTGGACCAGTTTATTTTAGAGATATAGCGCGGAAACAGACCCATCGGCCCACTGAGTCCACACCGACCAGCGATCCCTGCACATTAACATTATCCTACATCCAATAGGGACAATTTTACATTGATACCAAGCCAATTACCCTACAAACCTGCACTTCTTTGGAGTGTGGGGCGAAACTGATGATCTTGGAGAAAACCCACCCAGGTCACGTGGAGAATGCAGAAACTCCATACAGACATCACCCGTAGTCAGGATCGAACCCTGGTCTCTGGCGCTGTGAGGCAGCAACTCTACCGCTGCACCACCGTGCCACCTGTGGACATGGACAGATCTCAAATATTTAGTAGTAGCCATCAAATCAATTCATAGATACAGAGTGCAGAATATAGTTCTCCACATTGTAGCGCACCAGCTCCAGAGACAGAGTCCAATGTTCCCAATGGGGTAGAGGTGAATCGGACAGTTCCCTAACTTATGGAAGGACCATTCAGAAACCTGATAACAGAGGGGAAGAAGCTGTTCCTGAGTCTGGTGGTGCGCTCTTTCAAGCTTCTGTACCTTCTGCCTGTCGGGAGCAGGGAGAAAGAGGATTGACTGGGGTCGGGAAATCTTTGATTATGTTGGCTTCATTATATAAGCATGGTTGCCAACAATGCAGAGAATTTCCAAACCTCTGCCGGCTAATGGAATGCGTTAAATATTTCTAAAGCATGTGCCTGGAATTGGAACTCCAAGCCACAGCCACCTTGATCCTCCCCTGATGTTCGGGCACCAATGACATTTGGCCAGCTGCCATCATTAGTTTTACTTTAGAGATACAGCATGGAAATAGTTAAATGTATTTTTTTTTTAATTGTCCCATATGCAAATAACCACTACATAATGGAATTCATTTTGCACATAATGCTGGTGGTGCCATGTTTGACACCATTTCTTCGTTCACAGTCGAGGCCTGGCCAAGCATAGCTGCGGTGTCCTCCGCCGCTGCTCCACCACTGTAGGCCGCGAGCGGTCCACGTACTCGGCCTCTTGAAACGGCGCCTGGTCCAGGCTGTTGCAGGGCCTCCAGTGGCCACACCCCCGTCGAGACTGCGCACTCCCTCTCGCAGCTGGTCTGTTCACCGGCCCTCCGGCCCACTCCCTCCACTCTGGGTGGGCAATCCGAGCCATCTGTCGCGGGCGAGTCCCTGGTCTCCAGCAGGCGAGTTGGGCCTACTGGGTAGGCCCATGGTCTTCGAGTGTGTAGCTCCACGGGGGCCCATTCGCCCACCAACTCCGCACCAACCAATAATCACCCGTACACTAGTTCTATCCTACACATTGGGGACCATTTACAGAAGCCAATTAACCTCCAAACCTGTACGTCTTCGGAGTGTGGGAGGAAACCTTAGCACCTGGAGAAAACCCACACGGTCACGGGGAGAATGTACAAACACCACACAGACAGCATCCGTAGCCTGGATTGAACCCAGGACCCTGGTGTTGTGAGGCAAAAACTCTAGCACTGCAAACCCACTGTGGAGTAACATTCAGCTTCTATAAAGACCGCAATCTCTGTGATTAATCTGCCTGGTCTAACCTCCTTGTATCATTCTTTTTATTAGGGACAGCATGTTGATGTTTGAAGAGCTTTCAAGCATCTTCTCCTATGAGAACAACCAAGAGAGGAGTCGGGAGTTGCTAATGAAGGTACGTCACGCCCAGCATGGTGGGACCTCAAATGGGAACCTTTAGATAAGTACATGGATAGGACAGGTTTGGAGGGATATGGACCAAATGCAGGCAGGTGGGACTAGTGTAGCTGGGACATGTTGGCCGCTGTTTGCAAGTTGGGCCGAATTGCCAGTTTCCACATTATATCACTCGATGAGGGTTACACAAAAAGCTGGAGAAACTCAGCGGGTGCAGCAGCATCTAAGGAGTGAAGGAGATAGGCGACGTTTCGGATCGAGACGTCGCCTATCTCCTTCGCTCCTTAGATGCTGCTGCACCCGCTGAGTTTCTCCAGCTTTTTGTGTAACCCTCGATTCTCCAGCATCTGCAGTTCCTTCTTTAACACATTATATCACTCTATGACTCTATGACAGTACCTCTGTGTAAATATTCACTCAGCTACCACCTGTTGCTATGCTTTTTTATTCTGAATGATAACGTTTATCAGCTGTGTGGGATTCAGGCTGCAATTATAATCCACCTGCACCTGCTTTGTTTGCACTATCTTTTGGACAGCAGCTACTTAATGTCATAAATCATATGTTATAGGTTCATAAGTCATAGGTGCAGAATGAGGCCATTTGACCGATCATGTTAACTCAGCCATTCAATCATGTCCCATCTATCCCTCTCAACCCCATTCTCCTGCCTTCTTCCCATAACCCCTGACACCCGTACTAATCATGAATCTGTCTATCTGCTCCTGAAAAATATCCACAGCCGTCAGTGGAAATGAATTCCACAGTTTCACCTCGCTCTGACTAAAGAAATTCCTCGCCATCTCCTTTCTAAAGGTACATCGTTTTATTTGAAGCTATATCCTTTGGTCCTGGACTCTCCCACTAGTGGAAACATCATCTCCACATCCACAAAATGTTGGAGTAACTCAGTGGGTCAGACAGCACCTGTGGAGAAAAGGAATAGGTGACATTTTGGGTTGAGACCCTTCTTCTTTCCTGTTCCTATTCCTTCTCTCCAGAGATGTCCCACTTAGTGACTCCAGTATTGTTGTCTATCTTCAGTTTAAACCAGCATCTGCCGTTCCTTCCTGCATACTCTCCACGTCCGCTCAATCCGGCCTTTCACTATTTGGTAAATTTCAATTAGTTCCCCCCCCCCCCCACTCTCTCATCCGTCTAAACTCATAAATGAACTAAACATTAAATCATGCTTTAACTCATCTGCCATTTTGTTGAATGGGTTGTATCAGTCATTAAAGGGCCTGTCCCACCAGCATGCAGCTCCATGGGATGAGCGCGACCTAACGTGGTCGCTTGAGCCTTTCGGCGTCGCGGGGCTGGTCCCACTTCGATCGCCGGAGCCGTGCAGAATTGTGCGGAGTTCGTCCCGACAACGCGTGGGGCTCTGAAAAACTGACTATGTTCAAACATTCCGCGCGGCAACGGCTTGTCGGCTCGCAGTCGCCTCGACCCATTACACACCGTCTGGACGTTGTGCCTCCGTGAACCTATCTGCAGGTGCCTCTGTGTGTAGCTCCGTGGCCCTCTGCGTGTGTGCCTCTGTGCCCCTCTCTGTCCTGGCGAACTTACCTTAGTCTTCGCTCCAAGTTCATCCTCACGTTGCGCCACTCACCCGACCTCCGGGCGGCCCTCGCTGCCAGTTTGGTCACGCTTGCCGCATGCAGGCGCATGCTGTTTGGAACGGCCCTGTACAGGGGATCACCCGACCTCCACGTGGCCCCCGCTTCTAGTTTGATCGCATTCAAGTTGCATGCTTGTAGGACAGGCCCTTAAGAAGCCTGAGCTCTTAAGAGTGGCGTGTTCGGAGCTGCTTGGCAGCTGCGGCTCACCTGCAGTCCGTCTGTCTTTTATTTTATTTTTGTCCTCGTCCCTGTTTTTGGTGTTTATTTTTGGTTTGTAGGGTTGTGTGTGTGGGGGGGGGGGGGGGGGAGGGTGGGAGAAACGGGGTTTTAGTCTCTCCCTTCGGGGGGATGCGACTTTTCCTGTCGTGTCCCCCGACACCGTCTCCGTCTGTGCTGAGGCCCTGGTGACGGCCTTCCAGCTTCCAGCGGCGGCGGCACGACTTCAGAGCTTCAGCGGCGACCTGGCTTCCGGCGGCGGCCTGGGCTTCGGGAGCTGCGGTGCTCCAGCGGCGGCTTGGGTGTCGGGGGCTGCGGTGCTCCAGCGGCGGCCTGGCTCCCTCTGAGCTGCGGTGCTCCAGCGGTGGCCTGGGTGTCGGGAGCTGCGGTGCTCCAGCGGCGGCTTGGGTGTCGGGGGCTGCGGTGCTCCAGCGGCGGCCTGGCTCCCTCTGAGCTGCGGTGCTCCAGCGGCGGCCTGGGTGTCGGGAGCTGCGGTGCTCCAGCGGCGGCCTGGCTCTCTCTGAGCTGCGGTGCTCCAGCGGCCGCCTGGCTCCCTCTGAGCTGCGGTGCTCCAGCGGCGGCCTGGGTGTCGGGAGCTGCGGTGCTCCAGCGGCGGCCTGGCTCCCTCTGAGCTGCGGTGCTCCAGCGGCGGCCTGGTTTTCGGGAGCTGCGGTGCTCCAGCGGCGGCCTGGTTTTCGGGAGCTGCGGTGCTCCAGCGACGTTCCGGCGGCGGGCCCTGTGGCGGTGTTCCGGCGTTAGCGGTGGCGGCGGCCTGGATCCCCTCAGCGCAGAGGGAGAATAAGGAGGGGAGAAAAGAAAAAGACTGAGACCCTAAGACTTTTGCCTTCCACCACAGTGAGGAGGTGTTTGGTGAGCTCACTGTGGTGGATGTTAGTTTTGTGTTTATTGTGTGGTATTGTATTGTTATTTTTTATATATGTATGACTGCAGGCACGAAATTTCGTTCAGACCGAAAGGTCTGAATGACAATAAAGGTATTCAATTCAATTCAATTAAGAAGGTAAATTACCAATCTTGTTACAGGTGAATAACACTTTCAGTCAATTAAATATTTTTAAAGTTTTCCACAGCTGAAAAGTTTGGTCAGGGAAAAAATAGCATGATAGACACAAAATGCTGGAGTAACTCAGTGGGACAGGCAGCATCTCTGGAGAGAAGTTTGAGTCTGAAGAAGGGTCTCAACCCGAAACGTCACCTATTCCTTCTCTCCAGAGATGCTGCCTGTTCCGCTGAGTGACTCCAGCATTTTATGTCTATCTTCGGTTTAAACCAGCATCTGCAGTTCCTTCCAGCACAAAAAAAATGGAATGGACATTTAGCCGAGTTGGGCTTGGTGCGTCAATGCATTGAAAGGGGGAAAACAAAGCAAATCACATTTAGTTGAGCAATTTGAGGTCTGTGTGTACGTGTGCGTGTGTGTGTGAATATTTGATTATGTCATATCTTTTTCTGTGAAAGAATAACTTATTTCTTGTTGCAACAGGCAGTGTCACATTAATTCAGTTAAGCTGAACTACACTTGTTTACTTTGAACAAAAAGTAACGTGATTCACACTGAGCTGGGAATTATAACTCGATCCTTTCCCATGTCTTTCCCCAACCCTCATCCCATCCTGTGAGTTCTCCTGAAATCTCCCGAGCTGTTTCCGTGACTGCTCGACACCCACCCTGAGGGGGCGTTTTGTCATCAGCACTTATCTGTCTAATCTTCAACAAGCTGTGAATCTTCAACAAGCCTGTAGCCCTTGTTTTTAGTGTTCATTCAGGATTGGTTGAAATGTCACCGTTTAATCGTGGATAGACACAAAATGCTTGAGTAACCTTGGGTGGTACAGCGGTAGAGTTGCTGCCTTGCATGGGCCCAGGATAGATCCCGACTACGGGTGCTGCCTGGACGGAGTTTGTACATTCTCCCTGTGACCGTGTGGGTTTTATCCGGGTGCTCCAGTTTCCTCCCACACTTCAAAGTTTGTAGTTAATTGGTTTCGGTAAAATTGTAAATTCTTCCTAGTGTGTAGTATAGTGTTAGTGTGCAGGATCGCTGGTTGGTGTGGACTCGGTGGGCCGAAGGGCCTCGCTCCATGCTGTATCTCTGAACTAAACTAAAGATAGAGCATGGAAACAGGCCCTTGAGCCACCGAGTACACGCCAACCATCGATCACCCATTCTATGGTCTCCCACTTTCTCATCCACCCCTAAAACACAATTTTACCACCTAGGAACCTGCATGTCTTTGGGATGTGGGATTGAAACCGGAGCACCCAGAGGAAACTCACGCCATCACAGGGAGTACGTGCAAACTCCGCATAGACTGCGGCCAAGGTCAGGATCTCAGGCGCCATGAGACAGCAGCTCTACCCGCTGCACCACTGTGCCGGCCTCTACATTTAATTCCTCTTCTATGTCAAAGGGAGCTGGATTTTTGGTGTGTTTGTGCGTGTGCGTTTGTGGAGGAATAAATGTAGAATTGGAGACACAGAAGAAAAAAGCTTTACTGAAACTCCACCCATCTGACAAAGACCCCCTCCCTCACTAGTCCCCACTGATGGCTTGTCCAGGCTTGCAGTATAATGTGGATAAATGTGAGGTTATCCACTTTGGTGGCAAAAACATGAGGGTAGACTCTTATCTGAATGGTGGCAGATTAGGAAAGGGAGAGATGCAACGAGACCTGGGTGTCATGGTACACCAGTCATTGAAAGTAGGCATGCAGGTGCAGCAGGCAGTGAAGAAAGCAAATGGTATGTTAGCATTCATAGCGAAAGGATTTGAGTATAGGAGCAGGGAGGTTCTACTGCAGTTGTACAGGGTTTTGGTGAGGCCACACCTGGAGTATTGCGTACAGTTTTGGTCTCCAAATCTGAGGAAAGACATCCTTGCCATAGAGGGGGTACAGAGAAGATTCACCAGACTGATTCCTGGGATGTCAGGACTTTCATATGAGAAAAGATTGGATAGACTCGGCTTGTACTCGCTGGAATTTAGAAGATTGAGGGGGGATCTTATAGAAACTTACAAAATTCTTAAGGGGTTGGACAAGCTAGATGGTGGAAGATTGTTCCCGATGTTGGGGGAGTCCGGAACAAGGGGTCACAGTCTAAGGATAAGGGGGAATTCCTTTAGGACCGAAATGAGGAAAACATTCTTTACACAGAGAGTGGTGAGTCTCTGGAATTCTCTGCCACAGAAGGTAGTTGAGGCCAGTTCATTGGCTATATTTAAGAGGGCGTTAGATGTGGCACTTGTGGCTAAAGGGATCAGGGGGTATGGAGAGAAGGCAGGTACGGGATACTGAGTTGAATGATCAGCCATGATCACATTGAATGGCGGTGCAGGCTCGAAGGGCCGAATGGCCTACTCCTGCACCTAATTTCTATGTTTCTATGCTTTGTCCTGCCCCCATCAACTTTCCCAGTCCCCCCCCCCCCCCCCCCCCCATCTCCACTCACTGCTTTACTGAAATCACAGTACAACACCAACACTGGTGGGTGTATGGAACAAGCTGCCAGAGGAGGTAGTTGAGGCTGGGACTATCCCAACGTTTAAGAGACAGTTGGACAGGTACATGGACAGGACAGGTTTGGAGGATTATGGATCAAACACGGGCAGTTGGGACAATGTTGGCCGGTGTGGGCAAGTTGGGCTGAAGAGCCTGTTTCCGCACTGACCTCGGCCGCTAACGATGTGCAGTTTGCACATTCCCCCTGTGACTGACTGGGTTTCCCCTTGTTCCTCCCACATCCTTAACTATCCGACGCTAACACTCAGGACAATTTAACCAAAGCAAATGAACCTATAGTCATGCATGTCTTTGGAGTTTGGGAGGAAACCGGAGCACCCGGAGACAACCCACGCTGTCACGGGGAGAACGTACAAACTCCATACTGACTGCACCCATAGTCAGGATTGAACCCGGGTCTCTGACGCTGCAAGGCAGCAACTCTACCAGATATCTAAGGAGATTATCTAAGGATATGATATTGTTTTAATGATAAATTCCAAGCCAATTTAGTTTAATACAAATGATGAGGCAGCGAGCAGTCGGAATGTTTAAGAAAAGCACTGTTCAGCATGTTCACTGACGAATTTTGCCTGAATTCCCCAGGGAGTGATGCAAGGCACCGTGCCATTTCTGGGAATATTCTTGACCGACTTGATTATGCTGGACACCGCGTTCCCCGACTATATGGATGTAAGTAGGGTTACGGGTCGGGATTCCTTGCTGCGGTTTTCTCGTGCTGTTCCTTGCTACAGTGACGGCATCAGTGAAACATAGAAACATAGAAACATAGAAAATAGGTGCAGGAGTAGGCCATTCGGCCCTTCGAGCCTGCACCGCCATTCAATGTGATCATGGCTGATCATCCAACTCAGTATCCCGTACCTGCCTTCTCTCCATACCCCCTGATCCCTTTAGCCACAAGTGCCACATCTAACGCCCTCTTAAATATAGCCAATGAACTGGCCTCAACTACCTTCTGTGGCAGAGAATTCCAGAGACTCACCACTCTCTGTGTAAAGAATGTTTTCCTCATTTCGGTCCTAAAGGAATTCCCCCTTATCCTTAGACTGTGACCCCTTGTTCTGGACTCCCCCAACATCGGGAACAATCTTCCAGCATCTAGCTTGTCCAACCCCTTAAGAATTTTGTAGGTTTCTATAAGATCCCCCCTCAATCTTCTAAATTCCATCGAGTACAAACCGAGTCTATCCAATCTTTCCTCATATGAAAGTCCTGACATCCCAGGAAGGTTGTTCAACCAAGACAGATCAAAGATTATATCGAAGACAGACACAAAATGCTGGGGTAACTCAGCGGGACAGGCAGCATTTCTGGAGAGAAGGAATGGGTGACGTTTCGGGTTGAAATCCTTCTTCTGAAGAAGTCTGAGGCTGAAGGAGAATCAGGGGCGGGGCGGTACACCTGTCACACCGTAACGCAGGTGTCCTAAGGCGAGCTCAGGGAGGACAGAAACCTCCCGTGGAGCAGAAGGTTGCTCCAGTACTTTGTGCCTATCTTCGGTTTTGTAGATGGTTTTGCATGCAACCAATAACATAGTTACCTCAGTACCATTAACCCCGCCTAGTTAACATCAATCATAACGCCTTCCCCTTCCTGGATACGGTTCACTAGAAGAACGTAGCCAGTATTTGAGGATGTATGTAATACCTTGTGCTATCATTAAAATGTGTTGAACACTTTTAGAGTTTGTAAATTGCTTATTTACATGGTGTCGGAGCTGGAAGATACTTGCGCCTACCTGTCCATCGGGTTTTATTTCTTTTATTTGATTTGTGCCTTTTGTGCTTTATCTCTCTGACCATGGCATCCTCGTGCAGAAAGCCCGCGCAGCTTGTCTTTGATGCTGATATTTCTGAGCGCTGGGCTACGTTTGAAATTGATTTCACCCACTTTGTCAACGTCGCTCACCGCAATGATCCTGACTCCCTCAAAGCCTCCCTCCTACTCAACCTTGTCGGACCTGATGCCATGAAGAGAGCCAGAACTTTCGTCTATGCTCCAGCGGTCCTGGACGACAACAACGTGGTGGTTACCCTTGCAGAATCTGCCAGTGACCCTGCTTGCCTGCTACGTAAGTTCAGGGAGATTTGTGACCTGCCCTCGAACCGCATTCTAGAGAGGGCACGGTTCTTTACAAGGAGACAGCTGCCGGAGGAACCTGTTGAATGTTTTATTGCCGATTTGCGTTATCTCGCCCAGCGGTGCCGTTTCGGTGACATGACAGACCAGCTCACTAGAGACATTTTAGTAACTGGCATGCGTGACCAGAAGCTGCGATGTGAGCTTCTTAGGGATCCGGATCTAACGTTAGAAAAAGCCATGCATGCCTGCAGATTGTCTGAGGTCGTTGTATTGCCAGATGATCACCGGGACTTGGGAGATAAGTCTGTTCACCAGGCTGGATTTAGTAGAGCCCTGCCTCAGAGGGGAAACAATGCTTTTCTGCCGCGTGCCAACCCTGGTCCTGCTGATGTGCCCCCAAAAAGGTGCCCTAACTGTAACTACATGCACCACAGACGGTCGACGTGCCCTGCCTATGGCAAGGCTTGTAATTTTTGTAACAAACTGAATCATTTCGCTTCTGCCTGCCGCTTATTCCGTTCTCGTGGGAGACAGGTACAGATTTCCAGACCCAGTCTAAACATGCTTAAACAATCTGATAGCTGTTCCAACCCACAGCCCGATGTTGCTGAATCCTATGATGCAGATCCAATTAATTCTCCCGAGGATTCGAATGTGTTTACCCTCCTCCAGGCACCTGGCCAACGTCTTGATCCCTCCGTGTCTGTGACTGTCAACAATGTAACCTTCCTTGCGAAGTTAGATACTGGGGCAAAGGTCAATGTTTTGTCAATAAATCTTTTCAACAAGATAAGGACTAATGAGGCCTTGGTCGCTGACAATGCTACTCTACACGCCTATGGTGGAGAAATTCTCAGGCCTGTGGGGAGGGCCACTTTAACTTGCAGGCTACAGAAGGCCACGAGAAACTTGATTTTTTATGTTTTGAACTCTGACTGTGTTACCCTGCTGGGAAACCGTGCGTGCCAAGATCTTGGCCTGGTGTCCTTCGACCACACGGTCCACAAAGTGCAACTGTCATTTAACCCGATTGCAGAATACCAGGACCTGTTCAACGATGACCTGGGAAAGTTACCACTGACATACCATATTTCCATTGACCCAAATGTACAACCCGTGGTCCGCGCACCTCACAGGGTGTCCCACGCCATGAAAGACAGGGTCGAGGCGATGCTTAACAACATGGTCGACAAGGGGGTGCTAGAAGCGGTCAGCGAGCCCACCGATTGGGTCTCCACCATGGTTGCCACGATAAAGAAAGACAAGAATGAAATACGTGTGTGTATCAACCCCAAGGACTTAAACCTTGCCATCAGGCGACCACACTACCCCATGCGGTCTGTTGAGGACGTGGCGGCTCAGGTCGGGCAAGCCACCGTCTTTTCGGTCCTAGACGCTAAGAACTCGTTCTGGCAGATCCCGTTGGACAAAGCATCTTCCGACCTGACAACCTTCGCCACACCATTCGGCAGATTCAAATTCCTGCGAATGCCATTCGGCATCAATTCCGCTAGTGAGGTGTTCCAGCGAACGATGGAGCAGATATTCTCGGGCCTGCCATGTGCCATCATCGTGGATGACATCTTAGTCTATGGGAAGGACATTGCCGAACATGACCAGAACCTCCGCCGCGTCCTGGATCGGGCGCGAAAGGCCAACCTGAAGCTGAACCCAAAGAAGTGCCGGTTTCGTGTCTCAGAAGTCACGTATGTTGGACACGTTTTCACCTCTAACGGACTAAAACCCGACTCTTTGAAGGCAGCGGCCATCTCTGAGATGGCAGCCCCCACCGACGTGCCAGGTCTACAACGTTTCTTGGGCATGGTGAACTACCTTGGGAAGTTTGTACCACATCTCAGTGAGCTGAGTGCTCCCCTGCGGCAGCTGACAAAAAAGGATATCGCCTGGGTCTGGCTCCCACAGCACCAGCAGGCATTTGACTGTCTCAAGTCGAAACTGATTAACACTCCGACGTTGCGATTTTTTGATGCGAGTCGCCCCATCACCGTCACATGTGACGCTTCTAAGTTCGGCCTGGAATCTAAGTTCGGCCTGAAAGTTCTAAGTTCATGCCTCCAATCTGTCGATGGATCGTTACATCCTGTCTCCTATGCCTCCCGCACCATGACGGACACCGAGCAGCGGTACGCTCAGATCGAGAAGGAGCTGCTTGCGGTGGTGTTTGCCTGCTCCAAGTTTGGCAGAGACTTCCTGTTTGGCAGCAGATTTACAGTCGAAACCGACCACCAGCCACTGGTGACAATCCTGAACAAGCCGATTCATGCTGCCCCTGCCAGGCTGCAGTGTATGATGCTGCAGCTCCAGCGCTTTGATTTCGACATCGTCTACAAGAAAGGCACCGAGATGCACATCGCGGACACGTTATCGCGCGCCCCGCGGGCCTCCTGTGCTCGCCACCCCTACGAAACAGAGGACTTGCTCGTACTGGGCGTCAATTTTATTCCCACCAAGCAGCTGCAGCTTTTGGCCGAGCACACCGCTGCCGATCCAGTTTTGCAACGGCTTGCGTCTGTGATTAAATCAGGGTGGCCAACAAAGCGCTCCGCTGCACCGCCTGAAACACAGCCCTTCTTCCTGGTCCGTGACGAACTGGTGCTCCAGAATGGCGTTATCGTTAAGGGACATAAAGTGGTGGTCCCGTCCTCCCTGTTCGATTCTTACTACTGCGCAGCCCACAGTGGACACCCCGGGGTCGATGCAACACTCGCCCACGCTCAGTGCCAATTCTACTGGCCTGGAATGGCCAAATATATTCGAGACCGTGTTTCTGCCTGCTCCACGTGCAACAATCTTGCTCCACATCAGCAGCGACAGCCCCTGCTGCAACAGCCCGCTCCTGCCTTGGCCTGGTCCTCGCTGGCTGCCGACATCTTCGAGTGGCGTGGTAACCACTACCTTGTCCTGGTCGACTCGTACTCAAACTGGTTCGAGGTGGATTTGCTGACATCCCTCACGTCGGAGATGGTGATCCGGAAGCTGCGGAAACACTTCTCCACGTTTGGGTCCCCTGTCAGGCTGCAGACTGACAATGGCAGGCAGTTTACCAGCCGTGAGTTCAAAAGTTTTGCTGACAAATGGAATTTTGTGCATTTCACCAGCAGCCCGGAGTACCCACAGAGCAACGGCCTTGCTGAACGGGCCGTCCGCAGCGCCAAGCTTCTGATGGAACAAGCGAGACTGTCTAACTCTGATTTGTATTTGGATCTCCTGAACCTCAGGAATGTTTCCAGAGATCCGGCCATGGGGTCCCCTGCTCAGCGTCTGATGTCCAGAACAACCAGATCTACCATCCCGATTGCCCAGCGCCAGCTGAAACCTCGGGTGCTGGAGCCTGCCTCTGTGTAGAGGCGCATTCAAGAGAAACATGACAGCCAGCGGCGTTCCCACGATCGGTCGTGCAGACCACTCGATCCTCTGTTGCCTGGACAGGTTGTTCGATTGCAAACCGCCAGTGGTCACTCCCGTCTGGCTACTGTGGTTGGGGTGGCCGACTCACCTCGTTCGTATCTGGTCGACTATGAGGGAACCATCTACCGTAGAAGCCGACAACACCTGCTTGCGGTTAATGAGCCGAAGCCGCAGGCCCCGGGCCCCTATGCCCCGCCGCTCTCATACCAGCAGCCGGCTCCTGTCCCAGCCAGCGTTCCCTGCATGCCTCGGTCCCCATATCGAACGCACGGTTCCCCTCTGCGCGGGTCACCTGTTGGCGGTCGCGGTTCTCCCTCTCCTGTTCCTCCAACCCCACCGCCCTTCCCTGGTTCCCCTGCTGTCTCGGGTCCCCCTGTTTTTTCTGCTCCTCCGGGGGAAGGGGGAGGCATCCGTACGCGCTCGGGCCGGATCAGCAAGCCACCTGTTCGTTATGGCGATTCTGTTTAATTCTGTTGTAGTGACAACGGTCTGTTTCTTTTAAATTTTCTAAGGGGAAGGATGTAGATGGTTTTGCATGCAACCAATAACATAGTTACCTCAGTACCATTAACCCCGCCTAGTTAACATCAATCATAACGCCTTCCCCTTCCTGGATACGGTTCACTAGAAGAACGTAGCCAGTATTTGAGGATGTATGTAATACCTTGTGCTATCATTAAAATGTGTTGAACACTTTTAGAGTTTGTAAATTGCTTATTTACAGGTTTAAACTAGCATCTGCAGATCCCTCCTGCACAAAGAGAGCACAGCTTTGCTTCAGTAATTTAATGAAACCAGGTTGCCTGAAAATTACTAAACAGACTCTCTTGCGAGCCTATCACTTTTTAAATTGCATCTGAATGTCGTTTAGTTTAGAGATACAGAGAGGAAACAGGCCCTTCAGCCCATCTAGACCATGCCGATCAGTGATCCACTAGCACTATCTTACACACGAGGGACCATGTACAATCTTTACCAAAGCCAATGAGCCTACAAACCTGCACATCTTTGGAGTGTGGGAGGAAACCAGAGTACCCGGAGAAAGCCCACGCCATCACAGGGAGAACGAACAAACTCCGTACGGACAGCCCCCGCAGTCGGAATCGAACCCGGGCCTCTGGCGCAGTGAGGCAGCAACTCTACCGCTGCCCCATGATGCCGCCCATTGCAGAGTTTAGACAATTTTGTTAATTGGCCCATTTGCTTACGTGGTATAAACGAGATTGCACAAAGACTGCACATTAGATTATGAGACATAGAATCAGAATTAGGCCAGTTGGCCCATCCAGTCTGCTCCCCCATTCAATCATGGCTGATCTATTTTTTTCCCCCTCAACCCCATTCTCCTGCCTTTTCCCTGTAACCTTCGACGCATCATATAAAAATATAGCAGCTACTGTATATATAAAATCCTGCTGCTATTCCATTTTCATCTCCTAGTTTGGAAGCAAGGTGAATTTAATTGTAATCCACTTCAGCCCTTCTAGGACTGTAATCCTAGAGTATTGTCCAATCTCACTGTCACACAAACCAACCTCCCTTCCATTGACTCCATTTATACCTCACGTTGCCTCGGCAAGGCAAGCAGCATAATCAAGGACGTGTCGTACCCTGGCCATTCCCTCTTCTCCCCTCTCCCATCAGGCAAAAGGTATAGAAGTGATAGAAGTGTGAAAATGCACACCTCCAGATTCAGGGACAGTTTATTTCCAGCTGTTATCAGGTGTTTCCAACTGAATCCCCCTACCACAGCCAGAGAGCAGTCCTGAACTACTATCTACCTCTTTGTGTACCCTCAGACTATTCTTGATAGATCTTTGCTGGCTTTACCTTACCTTACCTTGGCTTTCCCTTATCCTGTATCTGTACACTGTGGATGGCTCAATTCTAATCATGTCTGGTCTTTCCATTGACTGGATAGCACGTAACTAAGGCTTTTCACTGTACCTCGGTGACAATGAACCAAACTGAGTCTTTCAACAGGTTAATGGTTTATTTTCTTGCATTTTTTAGGGCTTGACGAACATTGAGAAAAAACGACGGGTTAGTATAAATTATATATTGCACAATTTTCTAAAATATGCCTGGAAAAATGTTCTTTATGACTGAAGATTCCTGAAAAATAATTAGTGTGGAAATGTCGTTAGCTTCCAAATGTTGAGAAGTTTTGCCGAGGATGTAATTTTAACCCATTTAACCCTATCTGCTTTCACCGTCTGCTTTACCAGTGGAGGTGGAATATATGGCGGCGCGCACAGTCGCAGCGGCTTGCAGCTCTTCCTCTAGTTGCAGGTTTTTAGTGTTTTTCGTGTTTTTTTAATGTTTACATTCTGGCCTGTGAGCCTTGCCCTTCAAATGGGAACGCCTATATGTTTGTAGTCTTTTTAACGTATTTTTATACTCATATTCCTGTGCAGCTGGAGGACTGCTCCAACAAAATGTCGTTGTCTTGTACAATCGCAATAAAGATTATTATTATTATTATTATATGTCACAGAGGAGTAAATGTTGGGGTCATTCTATGGTATATGACTAAGCTTGTGAGAGGATGCTGTACAAAGTGTTCTTGAATGGATTCCTGAGTATAGGCTTCATTGAGTTCAGCATTGTAACAGGCCCTTCTGCCCAACTCATCCATGCCGACCAGGATGCCCTATCTACACTAATCCCATTTCGCCTATATTCCTCTCAACATTTCCTATTCAAGTACTGTCCAAGTGTCTATAAAGTGTTGTTGTAACAGCCTCAACTATTTCCCCAGACAGCTCATTCCATGTACCCACCACCCTCTGATACCCCTCCGGTTCCTGCTAAATCTTTTAATTCTCACCTTAAACCTATGCCCTTTAGTTCTTTATTCCCCAGCTTATCTTATGGCTTTAACCTGGCCCTTTGGCCCAACTCACCCATGCTGACCAAGGTGTCCCATCTACACTAGTCTCACCTGCCCAGGTTTGGCCCATACCCCCCTTAATCTACCCTATCGATGTCCAAGCTAACTGCCTTAACGACCTCCTCTGGCAGCTCATTCATTGTATCCATCTGAGAGGAAAAGGTTACCCCTCGGGTTCGTCTTCAATATTATCCCTCTCACATTGACACTAGTAGTTGATTTCCCCTATCATGGTTAAAGGACTCTGTGCATTCACGCTTTCTATTCCCCTCTTGATTTTATATACCTCGATAAGATCACCTCTCATCCTCCTGCACTCCAAGGAATAAAGTGAGTTGCTCTATAGCTCAGCGCCTCAAGTCCCGGCAACATCCCCGTAAATCTTCTCTGTACCCTTTCCAGCATAACAACATGTTCCCAATGTTGTGAGAGTCCTGAACCAGGGGCCACAGATTAAGAATAAGGGGATGACCATTTAGAATGGAGACAAAGAAAAACGTCTTCACCCAGAATGTTGTGAATCTGAAATTCTCTGCCTCTCTGAAATCCAATTCTCTGGATGCTTTCAAGGGAGAGTTAGATAGAACTCTTAAAGATAGCGCAGTCAAGGGATATGGGGAGAAGGCAGGAATGGGGTACGGATTGTGGATAATCATCCATGAACACAGTGCATGGCGATGCTGGCTTGAAGGGCCCAAAGACCTACTCCTGCACCTATTGTCTATTAACATCAGCACATCAGCATTGTCTATTTGTCGGCACAAATGATGTCGGAAAGAGCGGGATGAATATTCTGCAGTGTGACTTTAGAGAGCTCGGAAAAATGCTGAAAATCAGGGACTCCACGGTTGTTATCTTCGGTTTGCTTCCAGTTCCTCGTGCTGGCGAGAGGAGGAACAGGGAGATACGGGACCTGAACATGTGGCTGGGGAACTGGTGCAGGGGCAAGGATTTGGATTCTTAGATCACTGGGATCTGTTTTCGAGTAAGGAGGAACTGTACAAAAGGGACGGATTGCATCTTAACAGGTGGGGAAACCAGCATTCTGGCAGGCAGGTTTGCCACTGCTACACGGGTGGTTTTATACTGAATAAGGGGGCTGGGGTGCCAAATGGGATAGTCGAGGATGGAGTTAAAGGGAAAGAGAGTAAAGGGATGGTTAATGACCCCAGAAATAACGGGAAAGGAAGCTCACAAGGGGATAGGAGAGTATGGTCATGTGTAATAGGAATCAATGTGAAAGGTGAGATGCACAAGGAATTAAAAGTGTTGTATATGAATGCGCGAAGTATAAGAAGTAAAGTAGATGAGCTTGAGGCTCAGTTTGTGGATATGACATTGTGAGGATTACTGAGACGTGGCTGCAGGAGGATCGGGCCTGGGAACTTAATATTCAGGGAGGTGGGCAGGTGGGCAGAGGAGCGGGGATAGCTCTGCTGGTGAGGCATGGAATTCAGTCCCTTGCGAGGTAAGACATAGGGACTGGCGAGGTAGAGTCACTGTGGATTGAGTTGAGGAATTGTAAAGGCAAGAAGACACTAATTGGTGTTATTTACAGACCCCCAAATAGTAGCCGGGACGTAGGGTGTAAGTTGCAGCAGGAGTTAAAACTTGCATATAACAAAGGTAATGCCACTGTGGTGATGGGGGATTTCAATATGCAGGTAGACTGGGAAAATCAGGTTGGTTCAGGACCTCAAGAAAGAGAGTTTGTAGAATGCCTCTGAGATGGTTTCTTAGAGCAGCTTGTAATGGAGCCGACCAGAGAAAAGGCAATTCTGGATTTAGTGTTGTCCAATGAACCAGATATGATAAGAGAGCTCGAGGTAAAGGAACCGCTTGGAGGTAGTGATCATAATATGATTAGTTTTAATCTGCAATTTGAGACGGAGAACGTTAAATCAGAAGTGGCAGTGATGCAGTTGAACAAAGGGGACTATGAAGGCATGAGAGGGGACCTGGCCAAGGTAGACTGGAACGGGATCTTAGCAGGAATGATGGTGGAACAGCAATGGCAGGAATTTCTGGGCATAATCCGGAAGATGCAGGATCATTTCATTCCAAAAAGGAAGAAAGATTCTAAGGGGAGTAGGAGGCAACCGTGGCTGACATGAGAAGTTCGGAATAGAATAAAACTAAAAGATAAGACGTATAACATAGCAAAGAGTAGCCGGAAGCCAGAGGATTGGGAAACGTTCATAGGACGACAGAAGGAAACAAAACGGGTAATACGGGCTGAAAAGATGAAGTATGAAGGGAAGCTGGCCAGGAATACAAGGAATGACAGTAAAAGTTTTTTTGAATATGTTATGGGAAAAAGAATAGCAAAGTCAAAAGTCTGTCCCTTGAAGGGAGACACGGGTGAAATTATTATGGGCAACAAGGAAATGGCAGAAGAGTTGAATAGGTACTTCGGATCTGTCTTCACTAATGAAGACATAAACAATCTCCCAGATGTACTGGAGGACAGAGGATCTGAGGGGGTAGATGAACTGCAAGAAATTTTCATTAGGCGAGAAATAATATTGGGTAGGCTAATGGGACTGAAGGATGATAAATCCCCTGGGCCTGATGGTCTGCATCCCAGGGTCCTCAGGGAGGTGGCTCTAGAAATAGTGGATGCATTGGTGATCATTTTCCAATGATCAATAGATTGAGGATCAGTCCCTATGGATTGGAGGATAGCTAATGTTATCCCACTTTTCAAAAAAGGAGCGAGAGAGAAAATGAGGATTTACAGACCAGTTAGCCTGACTTCGGTGGTGGGAAAGATGCTGGAGTCAATTATTAAAGAGGTAATCATGGGGCATTTGGATAGCAGTAAAAGGATTAGTCCACGTCAACATGGATTTATGAAAAGGAAATCATGCTTGACTAATTTTCTGGAATTTTGTGAGGATGTGACAAGTAACATGGATGAAGGGGTGCCAGTGGATGCAGTGTATCTAGACTTTCAGAAAGCTTTTGATAAGGAACGCACGGGAGACTGGTGACTAAAATTAGAGCACATGGTATTGGGGGTAGGATGTTGCCATGGATAGAAAATTGGTTGGCAGACCGGAAGCAAAGAAGCAAAGGAGTGAACGGGTCCTTTCCAGAATGGCAGGCAGTGGCGAGTGGAGTGCAGCAAAGCTCGGTGTTGGGGCCGCAACTGTTTACCATATATATTAATGATTGGGAAGAGGGAATTAAGAGCAACACTAGCAAGTTTGCAGATGACACAAAGCTGGTGGTATTGTGAAATGTGAAGAGGATGTTAGGAGGTTGCAGGGTGACATGGACAGATTGAGTGAGTGGGCAGATGAGTGGCAGATGCAGTATAATATAGATAAAGTGAAGTTATCCACTTTGGTGGCTAAAACATGGGGGCAGGTTATTATCTCAATGGGGTTAGGTTAGGTAAGGGGTAGGTACAGCAAGACCTGGGTGTCCTTGTACACCGGTCACTGAAAGTTGGCGTACAGGTACAGCAGGCAGTGAAGAAAGCTAATGGAATGTTGGCCTTCATAACAAGAGGATTTCAGTATAGGAGTAGAGAGGTTCTTCTGCAGTTGTATAGGGCTCTGGTGAGACCACATCTGGAGTATTGTGTACAGTTTTGGTCTCCTAATTTGAGGAAGGACATCCTTGTGATTGAGGCAGTGCAGCGTAGGTTAACGAGATTGATCCCTGGGATGGCAGGACTGTCATATGAGAAAGGATTGAAAAGACTAGGCTTGTATTCACTGGAATTTAGGAGGATGAGGGGAGATCTTATAGAAACATATAAAATTATAAAAGGACTGGACAAGCATGATGCAGGAAAAATGTTCCCAATGTTGGGCGAGTCCAGAACCAGGGGACACAGTCTTAGAATAAAGGGAGGTCATTTAAGACTGAGGTGAGAAAAAACTTATCTCCCAGAAAGTTGTGAATGTATGGAATTCCCTGCCAGAGAGGGCAGTGGAGGTCAAATCACTGGATGGATTTAAAAGCGAGTTAGATAGAGCTCTAGAGGCTAGTGGAGTCAAGGGATATGGGGAGAAGGCAGGCACGGGTTATTGATATGGGACGATCAGCCATGATCACAATGAATGGCGGTGCTGGCTCGAAGGGCCAAATGGCCTCCTCCTGCACCTATTTTCAATGCAACATCCTTGCTGTAGCAGATTGACTAAAACTGTACGGGGTGCTGCAAAACACTGAGTCTGAAGAAGGGATTCGACCTGAACCTTCACCCATTCCTTCTCTCCAGTGGCGCTGCCTGTTCCACTGAGTTACTCCATCATTTTGTGTCTTATTCTCCAGCATCCGCAGTTGCTCCCAACATATTTGGTCTGCTCCATTGCGAAATCTCCTCAAGGTACCCCGACCTTGAGAACGTTCTTCTCATCTCTGACGGGAGATCTGGAGTCTGAAGAAGTGTCTCGATCCGAAACGTCACCTTTTCCTTCTCTCCAGAGATGCTGCCTGTCTCGCTGAGTTACTCCAGCATTTTGTGTCTCTTCAGCGTAAACGGGCATCTGCAGTTTTTTGAAAATAGACACAAAATGCTGGAGAAACTCATCGGGACAGGCAGCATCTCTGGGTAGAAGGAATGGGTGACCTTTCAGGTCAAGACCTTTCTTCCGACTTCCTACACACTGTGCTCCAAATGTGACCATGAGTACATCAGTCCACCTTTACAATATTTGCAGAACCAAATGCAGTGAGTTGACAGCAAATTATAGTGTTTATAGTTGTTGGCTCCTCTTGAAAGTTCCGTACATGTCACAGGAGGCAATGATATTTTTTTGTGGAAGAGAGGAAGATTTAACCTTTGTTGTCCATTGGCAGGAGTTTGAGGTTTTATCCCAAATTAAGCAGTTGCAGTCTTCCTGTAACGTATACGCCATCAGCCCCGTCCAAAGTTTTCTCCAGTGGTTCCGCAACGAACAGTATTTCACGGATGAGGAAAGGTAAGACGCTTTGGAAGAACATTTTTTGTTCTTGTCTAAGCGTGGAAGTAATCTTAGATGTAATCTTTGGCACTTAGGCCAAAGTGCCTGTTTCCGCGCTGTATCTCTAAACTGGCATTGTAAATGTGCATGAGTCGAGAGTGACCGTATGTACCTAAAGTGGAACAATGACATTATTTCTAGCAGCAGCACAATGGGTCGTAAACGCTGTACCATAGATTGCATAATAAATGAAATATGTTTAGTTTAGAGATACAGCATGGAAACAGGCACTTTGGCCCACTGCGTCCACACCGACCAGCAATCCCCGCACATTAACACTACGCAGCATAAACGTGGGACCATTTTTACATTCATACCAAGCCAATTAATCTACAAACCTGTACGTCTTTGGAGTGTGGGAGGCAACCAAAGATGTCAAAGAAAATTCACGCAGGTCACAGGGACAACGCACATACTCTGTACAGACAGCTCCCGTAGTCAGGATGGAATCTGGGTCCCTGGCGCTGTGAGGCAGCAACTCTATCGCTGCGCCACCGAGCCACCCTGTAATGAGCCATGTTCTCTTGCCAGAGAAATAAATACCTCCCGGCCAAATGATCTTTGGTGCAAGCATTGAATTTGGCAGAATAACTGCATTAATTTGTCCAACATGTTTGTTTGCCATTCTGTAGCTACAAGATATCGCTGGAAATTGAACCACGCATCGATAAAAGTCTCACATCTGCAAAGCCCAGGAAGAGCATGGTGAAGCATCTCCGTCTGTGAGTAGAATAAAATAACACTGCATCTGGTTAACCCAGAGAGCACGGTTTTTCATTGATGTGTAGGAAGGAGCAGAACTGCAGATGCTGGTTTGAACAGAAGGTAGACACACAAAGCTGGAGTAACTCAGTGGGTCTGGCAGAATCTCTGGAGAAAAGGAATGGATAGCGTTTTGGTTCGAGACCCTTTTCCAGACATTTGAAAGCAGATGATTTCTGCTTAGGGAATTGAAGAATACAGTTGAACAGAGGGATCTGGGAACAACCGTGCACAGTTCCTTGAAGGTGGATTCTCATATAGATAGGGTGGTAAAGAAAGCTTTTGGTATGCTAGCCTTTATAAATCAGAGCATTGAGTATAGAAGCTGGGATGTAATGTTAAAATTGTACAAGGCATTGGTGAGACCAAATCTGGAGTATGGTGTACAATTTTGGTCGCCCAATTATAGGAAGGATGTCAACAAAATAGAGAGGGTACAGAGGCGATTTACTAGAATGTTGCCTGGGTTTCAACAGCTAAGTTACAGAGATAGGTTGAATAAGTTAGGTCTTTATTCTCTGGAGCGCAGAAGGTTAAGGGGGGACTTGATAGAGGTCTTTAAAATGATGAGCGGGATAGACAGAGTTGATGTGGACAAGCTTTTCCCTTTGAGAATAGGGAAGATTCAAACAAGAGGACATGACTTTAGAATTAAGGGACAGAGGTATTGGGGTAACATGAGGGGGAACTTCTTTACTCAGAGAGTGGTAGCGGTGTGGAATGAGCTTCCAGTGGAAGTGGTGGCGGCAGGTTCGTTGGTATCATTTAAAAATAAATTGGGTAGGCATATGAATGAGAAGGGTATGGGGGGTTATGGTATGAGTGCAGGCAGGTGGGATAAGGGAAAAAAGTTGTTCGGCACGGACTTGAAGGGCCGAGATGGCCTGTTTCCGTGCTGTAATTGTTATATGGTTATATGGTATTATATGATGATCAACAAAATGTGGATTGGTTCATTCGAAGGTAAACACAAAATGCTGGAGTAACTCAACGGGACATAGACATAGACAAAGAAAATAGGTGCAGGAGGAGGCATTTGGCCCTTCGAGCCAGCGCCACCATTTATTGTGATCATGGCTGATAGTCCCCAATCAATAACCCGTGCCTGCCTTCTCCCCATTTCACTTGATTCCACCAGCCCCTAGAGCTCTATGTAACTCTCTCTGAAATCCACCCAGTGATTTGGCCTCCACTACCCTCTGTGGCAGGGAATTCCACAAAATTCACAACTCTCTGGGTGAAAAAGTTTTTCTCACCTCAGTCTTAAATGGTCGCCCCTTTATTCTAAGACTGTGGCCCCTGGTTCTGGACTCGCCCAACATTGGGAACATTTTTCCTGCATCTAGCTTGTCCAGTCCTTTTATAATTTTATATGTTTCTATAAGATTCCCCCTCATCGTTCTAAACCCCAGTGAATACAAGCCTAGTCTTTTCAATCTTTCTTCATATGACAGTCCCGCCATCCCAGGGATCATATAACCATATAACAATTACAGCACGGAAACAGGCCATCTCGGCCCTTCAAGTCCGTGCCGAACAACTTTTTTCCCTTAGTCCCACCTGCCTGCACTCATACCATAACCCTCCATACCCTTCTCATCCATATGCCTATCCAATTTATTTTTAAATGATACCAACGAACCTGCCGCCACCACTTCCACTGGAAGCTCATTCCACACCGCTACCACTCTCTGAGTAAAGAAGTTCCCCCTCATGTTACCCCTAAACCTCTGTCCCTTAATTCTAAAGTCATGTCCTCTTGTTTGAATCTTCCCTATTCTCAAAGGGGAAAGCTTGTCCACCTCAACTCTGTCTATCCCTCTCATCATTTTAAAGACCTCTATCAAGTCCCCCCTTAACCTTCTGCGCTACAAAGAATAAAGACCTAACTTATTCAACTTATCTCTGTAACTTAGCTGTTGAAACCCAGGCAACATTCTAGTAAATCTCCTCTGTACCCTCTCTATTTTGTTGACATCCTTCCTATAATTGGGCGACCAAAATTGTACACCATACTCCAGATTTGGTCTCACCAATGCCTTGTACAATTTTAACATTACATCCCAGCTTCTATACTCAATGCTCTGATTTATAAAGGCTAGCATACCAAAAGCTTTCTTTACCACCTTATCTATATGAGATTCCACCTTCAAGGAACTATGCACGGTCATTCCCAGATCCCTCTGTTCAACTGTATTCTTCAATTCCCTACCATTTACCATGTACATCCTATTTTGATTTGTCCTGCCAAGGTGTAGCACCTCGCATTTATCAGCATTAAACTCCATCTGCCATCTTTCAGCCCATTTTTCCAACTGGCCTAAATCACTCTGTAGACTTTGGAAATCCTCTTCATTATCCACAAATCGTGTGAACGTATGCTGCACTGCCTCAATCACAAGGATGTCCTTCCTCAAATTAGGAGACCAAAACTGTACACAATACTCTAGATGTGGTCTTACCAGGGCCCTATACAACTGCAGAAGAACCTCTCTACTCCTACACTGAAATCCTCTTGTTATGAAGGCCAACATTCCATTAGCTTTCTTCACTGTTTGCTGTACCTGCACGCCAACTTTCAGTGACCGGTGTTCAAGGACACCTAGATCTCACTGTACCTCCCCCTTACCTCACCTAACCCCATTGAGATAATAATCTGCTCCCTTGTTTTTACCACCAAAGTGGATAACCTCACATTTATCTATATTATACTGCATCTGCCACGCATCTGCCCACACATTCAACCTTTCCAGGTCACCCTGCAATCTCCTAACATCCTCTTCACAGTTCACACTGCCACCCAACTTTATGTCATCCGCAAACGTGCTAGTGTTGCTCTTAATTCCCTCTTCCAAATCATTAATATATATGGTAAACAGTTGCGGCCCCAACACCGAGCCTTGCGGCACTCCACTAGCCACTGCCTGCCATTCTGAAAAGGACCCGTTCATTCCTACTCTTTGCTTCCTGTCTGCCAACCAATTTTCTATCCACGTCAACACCCTACCACCGGGAACAGACAGCATCTCTGGAGAGAAGGAATTGGGTGACATTCGGGTCGAAACCCTTCTGCAGACTAGAATGGTTCATTATTGGCAGGGGAGAAGATGACAACAAGGTATACAATCAGTAAAATTAATCAGGACAGTGTTATCAAACCCGAAATGTCACCTGCCCCTTTTCTCCAGAGATGCTGTCCGTCCCACTGAGTTTCTCCAGCCTTTTGTGTCTATCTTCGTTTTTTGTTGATCTTTGACATTCCCCTTTTGTTGAATAGAGACTTTTGGTACACAGGCCTTGTTTTCTCAGGACCGTATGATGGTGGGGAGGTCAGTACCCGTGATGGACCGGGCAGTGTCCACCACCTTTTGTAACCTCCTTCTTACCTGGGCTTTCGAGTTGCCGAACCTGGCCATGATGCAACCAGTCAAATGTACAGGTCCACCACCGATTTTCCGGCACCCTTGGATCCAGAGCCTTTCTGGATTATCCTTTTTGCCGGATAAAAAGAGGTCATGGTCTGGAGGGGAGTTCAATGGTACTGGAACGGTCCACCTAGGCTGCCGGAGGGCTGAGATATCGGCCCGCAAAGTTGGCCGTGGAAGTGGGCAAATGGAACGGATGTGCCGGCTCTGGCCGCAGGGGGCAAATTCATCCCGCCGATCGGCACGGGTCCCGATGAGGTTAAGATCAGCCGCCTCACCCGGCCTGGGTACCACATTTTCGGGGGAGTCCTGGGGACATTTCAATAGCACTCTCGTAATTTTGTCCGGACCACCAGTTGCCGCAGAATCGGTGGTGGACCTGTACATTGTGTTTGTTTGCGTATGCGCACTGCTTGATGTTAGTGTTTGAGGTATTTTTCCTGGTGTGGGGATGAATAGCCACTCATGGATTCAGTCGACATTGGATAACTATCTCTCGTGCCTAGTCACACAACATGCAAGCAGGTCATTCGGCCCAACTTACTTAAACCGACCAACATGTCCCATCTACACTAGTCCCACCTGCCTGTGGTTGGCCCATAACCTTCCTAAACCATTCCTATCCATGTACCCATCCATTATGCTTCACATATGAACCCTGTTAGAGGAAAGATGTTGTCAATCTGGAGGAGAGGGTGCAGAGAAGATTTACGACATGTTGCCAGGACTCGAGGGCCTGAGCTATAGGGAGAGGTTGGGCAGGCTAGGACTTTATTCCATGGAGTGCAGGAGGCTGATCTTCTAGAAGTGTATAAGATCATGAGAGGAATAGATTGGGTAAATGCACAGAGTCTTTTACCCAGAGTTGAGGAAATCGAGAACCAGATGGACATAGGCTTAAGGTGTGGGGGGAAAGATTTAATAGGAACCTGAGGGGCCACTTTTCTACACCTAGGATAGAAAGTGTGTGGAGCGAGCTGCCAGAGGATGTAGTTGAGGCAGGGACTAAAACAATATTTAAAACACATTTGGATGGTTTAGAGGGATATGTACCAAATACAGGCAGGTGGGACTAGTGTAGCAGAGGCATGTAGGTCGGTGTGGGCAAGTTGAGTTGAGGGGCCTGTTTCCACACTGTATCTCTCATTGAGCAGGTCCTTTGAGTTATAAATTCACCGCTACTATCGAACTATCCATGTGAAACCATTGGCTTACTATTTTGAGCTATTTCCGTACATCACTCAGCGGGGAAATAATGCAGAGCTCAGGCAACCGATCAAGTAATCAATTATTCCTACTCTGCAGCATGTAATCATTGATTAATAGGTGATCTGTTTCATTATGCAGCCATTTAGAAGCGCAAGGCATTTTTGGCTGCAATCTATCATAGGTAATGTCTGCGCCACATTCTCGACAAAGGATTTTGTGCAGCAGCATTAATTATATCCTGCCACTTCACCTTCCATATGACCAAATAAACTTTACGGCCTTGTCGATTTATGCACTTTTGCTTTGTATCGAGATTTACTTTGAATTTCTGAAGAAGGGTTTCGACCCAAAACGTCACCCATTCCTTCTCTCCAGAGATGCTGCCTGTCCCGCTGAGTCACTCCAGCTTTTTGTGGCTATTTATGATGGATGTTGCCAGGACTTGAGGGACTGAGCCATAGGGAGAGGTTGAGCAGGCTTGGAGTGCAGGAGGGTGAGGGGTGACCTTAGAGAGGCAAACAAGATCATGAGGGGAATAGATAAAGTGAATGCAGTCTGTTACGCATTGTAACTATGGAATCAAGAACCAGAGCACATAGGTGAGATGGGAAAGATTTACTAGGAAGCTGAGGTGCATCTTTTTCACCCACAGAGAGTGGTGGATACAAGGAACGAGCTTCCAGAGGAGGTAGTTGAGGCAGGTATTATAACAATATTTAAAAGACATCAGCTCAGTCTGTCTAACCCTACCTGAACTCCCAGTTGCTCAACACGTAATTCCCCTCCCAATCCCACACGGACCTTTCTGTCCTGGGCCTCCTCCATTGTCAGAGTGAGGCCCAGCGCAAATTGGAGGAACAGCACCTTGTATTTCACTTGGGTAGCTTACACCTCAGTGGTGTGAACATTGACTTCTCTAACTTCAAGTAAACCTTATTTTCCCTCTCTTCCCAGTACTCCCACCTGTCTCCGACCTGTACCGACTGCAGATTGCTCTGGGTCCACATCTACAAAGCCCAGGAAGAGCCTGGTGAAGCGACTCAGTCTGTGAGTAGAATAAAATAACACTGCATCTGTTAACCCAGAGAGCACGGTTCCTTATTGATGTGTAGGAAGGAGCAGAACTGCAGATGCTGCTTTGAATCGAAGATAGACATAAAAACCTGGAGTAACTCAGAGGGTCAGGCAGCATCTCTGGAGAGAAGGAATTGGGTGACATTTCGGGTCGAGACCCTTCTGCAGACTAGAATGTTTCATTGTTGGCAGGGGAAAAGATGACAAGGCATACATCCAGTAAAATTAATCAGACCCAAAATGTCACCTGCCTGTTTTCTCCAGAGATGCTGTCAGTCCCGCTGAGCTCCTCCAGCCTTTTGTGTCTATCTTCAGTTTTTCATTGATCTTTGACATTTCCTTCATGGTGAGTAGAGGCTTTTGGTGTACAGGCCTTGTTTTCTCAGAACCATTTGATAGTGGGGAGATCAGTACCTGTGATGGACCGGGCAGTGTCCACCGCCTTTTATAATCTCCTTCTTTCCTGGGCTTTCGAGTTGCTGAACCTGGCCGTGATGCAACCAGTCAAAGATGCTGCCATGTACAGGTCCACCACCGATTTTCCGGCACCCTTGGTTCAAGAGGCTTTCTGGATTATCCGTTTTGCCAGACCAATAGAGGGCCCAGCCTCCGAGACTTTACTGGAGAACCTACCTGATCTCCCGGTTGCTCAACACTTAATTTCCCTCCCATTCCCACGCTGCCCTTTCTGTCCTGGGCCTCCTCCATTGTCAAAGTGAGGCCCAGCACAAATTGGAGGAAGGGTTTGGGCGATCAAATTGAAATTTTGCTTCCTTGAAGTTGTTGCCAGGAGATCTGTTTAAAGAAGATTAAATCATTTAGTGGGTTTTGTGTGAGCATTGGCTGCAGCTCACTGCATTGGTCATAATGAGCAATATTGGATACATGTCAACGTATGATTCCCGAGGCCTGACATTAGAGTGGTAGGAGGTATCCAGTTGTCAGACAGGTTTCACGGTACCCGGACGTGGCGCCGACGGATGAGAAGCCGAAGCAAAGAAGTGGAAGCTAAATAACCGAATGGGAACGAAGCCGAAACGCCAACTAACCCAATGGGAACAAAGCCGAAACGCCAACTAACCCAATGGGAACAAAGCCGAAACGCCAAATAACCCAATGGGAACAAAGCCGAAACGCCAACTAACCCAATGGGAACAAAGCCGAAACGCCAAATAACCCAATGGGAACAAAGCCGAAACGCCAAATAACCCAATGGGAACAAAGCCGAAACGCCAAATAACCCAATGGGAACGAAGCCGAAACGCCAAACAACCCAATGGGAACAAAGCCGAAACGCCAAATAACCCAATGGGAACAAAGCCGAAACGCCAAATAACCCAATGGGAACAAAGCCGAAACGCCAACTAACCCAATGGGAACAAAGCCGAAACGCCAAATAACCGAAAGGGTGGGACTCCTAAAAGCTAACGAAACAAAAGACTACGTCGCCTAAAAGCAAACTCACCGAATGACCGCTCTGCCGAAACGCCACCTACCCAGAAGGCAGCGTAGACGACAAGCCCACAAACCGAGTGCCGCTCAACAGTAAAGTCAAATAACGGACATGACGTTGCCGGGGGGGGGGGGGGGCGGGGGGGCGGGACTTGTCAGTAATTGGTCCAGACCCCCGTGTCCATCATATCACTGTGGAGGGATGAACATTGTCCCACGCCTCCGCTCCACCCATCCGCGGAGGGTGGCCGTGGGAGAGTGGGGGCTGTCCCGAGCGATGCGCACATTCGGCCGCTTACAACTTGGTGCTTGGGTTCAGATTGCACAGTTGTCTATGGCTTGTGTGGGCAAATGACCCCCACGCTCCCATCTCCCCCTTCTCTTTCCCCTCTTGCCTCTCTTCCCCCCTCTCTCTCTCTCCCTTCTCTCCCTCTCTCCTCCTTTTCTTTCTCCCCCTCGCCTCTCTCCCTCTCTCTCCCTCCCTTCTCTCTCTCCTCCTTCTCTCTCTCCTCCTCTCTCTCCCCCTCTCTCTTTCTCCCCCCTTTTCTCTCTCTCTCCCCCCCCCTCTCTCTCTCTCTCCCCTCTCTCTCTCTCTCTCGCTCTCTGTTCCCCCCATTCTCTCTCCACCCCACTTATTCAGAGCGGCTATGGAATTTGAGAAAACTGGCACTGACAGCGAAGATAGACACAACATGCTGGAGTGACTCAGTGGGACAGGCAGCATCTCTGGAGAGAAGGAATGGGTGGCGTTTCGAGTCGAGACTCTTCAGATTCAGTCTTCAGATCAGAAGAAGGGTCTCGACGTGAAACGTCACCCATTCCTTCTCTCCAGAGATGCTGCCTGTTCCACTGAGTTACTCCAGCTTTTTATGTCCATCTTCGGTTTCCAGTTTACAGCTTCAGTTGTTTTGTGCGTGGGAGCCTGTATGGAGCGGAGAGATAGGATGAGAGAGCCCTCCGCGGGCTGTGGGACGGGTGGAGAGGGGAGAGAGCCCTCCGCGGGCTGTGGGACGGGTGGAGCGGAGAGAGAGGGGAGAGAGCCCTCCGCGGGCTGTGGGATGGGTGGAGCGTAGAGAGAGGAGAGAGAGCCCTCCGCAGGCTGTGGGACGGGTGGAGAGGGGAGAGAGCCCTCCGCGGGCTGTGGGACGGGTGGAGCGGAGAGATAGGAGAGAGAGCCCTCCGCGGGCTGTGGAGCGTAGGCGCGGGACAATGTTCATCCCTTCACAGTGATGTGATGGACGTAGGGGTCTGGACCAATCATGGACAACTCCCGCCCCCTGGCAACATCATGTCTATTATTTGACTTTTCTGTCGAGCAGCATTCGGTCCATTGGCTTGTAGGCGACGCCGCCTTTCGAGTAGGTGCTACGTCTGCATATGTGGTTTCACAATTGCTGCTAGTCAGAGGGTGGTGATTGTGTGGAATTCTTTGCCACAGAAGGCTGTTGAGGCCAAGTCAATGGATATTTCAAAAGCAGAGAGATAGATTTTTGTTTAAGAAAGAACTGCAGATGCTGGAAAAAAATCAAAGGTAGACAAAAATGCTGGAGGAACTCAGGAGGTGAAGCAGCATCAATGGAGAGAAGGAGTAGGCCACATTTTGGATCGAAACCCTTCTTCAGACTGACAGAGATAAATAGATTTTTGATTAGTACGGGTGTCAGGGGTTATTATGAGAAGGCAGGACAACAGGTTTAGGAGGGAAATATAGATCAGCCATGGTGGAATGGCGCAGTAGATTTGATGGGCCGAATGGCCTAATTCTGCTCCTATCACTTATGAACGTGAACAGCACCTCAAATTTTGCTTGGGCAGCTTACACTCCAGTGGTATGAACATTGACTTCTCCAACTTCAGGTAGCCCTTGATTTCCCTCTCTATTCATCCCTCCCCCTTCCCAGTTTCCTCATTAGTCTCACTGTCTCCGACTACATTTTATCTCTGTGCTGCCCACTCCCATGTCATCACTCTGAAGAAGGGTCTCGACACGAAATGTCACCCATTCCTTCTCTGCAGAGATGCTGCCCATCCCGCTGAGTTACTCCAGCATTTTGCGTCTTATCTTGGATTTAAAAAACATTTTGACAGGTCCGGAAATAAGAAAGGTTGAGAGGGATATGGGCCAAATGCAGGCAGGTGGGACTAGAGTTTGTACGTTCTCTCTGTGTCTGTGTGGGTTTTCTCCGGGTGCTCCGATTTCCTCCCTCATTCCAAAGACGCGCAGGTGTGTAGATTAATTCTGAAAATTGCCCCCAGTGAGTAGGGTAGACCTAGTGTACGGGTGATCGCTGGTCAGCACGTATTTGGTGGGCCGAACGGCCTGTTTCCATGCTGTATCTCTAAAGTAAGCTTAGAAGGAATGACAGTGCATCATTTCATCATGTTGAGCAATACTCTCTGTATCCTGGACATCACCACAATCCCATTTACTTGTCCATCATATGTTAACACCTCAGGTAACATTGACCCCTCGCTCATAAGTTACAGGAGCAGAATTAGGCCATTCGGCCAATCAAGTCTATTCCACCATTCAGTAATGGCGGATCTATCTTTCCCTCTCAACCCCATTCTCCTGCCTTCTTCCCATAACCCCTGGCACTCATTCTAATCAAGAATCTATCTATTTCCACCTTCAAAATATTCAATGACTTGGCCTCCACAGCTGCCTGTGGTAATGAATTCCACAGATTCACCACCCTCTGGCTAAAGACATTCCTCCTCATCTCCTTAAAGGAATGTCCTTTAATTCTGAGGCTCTGGTCCTAGTTCAGGGGTTGCCAACCTTTTTCATCCCATTTACCCCTGGCAACTTTAATAACACATCACAATATTATTTCACCTATTTATGGACAACTAATGGTGAACAGTATACCAGAACCAAACAGTCAGTCAAAGTTAAAAAGTATGTACAAATCCAGAATTAATAAATGTGCCCCAGGCTGGGAAGGTGAAATGTACCCTCTGGGGTAAATTGACCCCAGGCTGGGAACCCTTGTCCGACACTCTCCCATGAGTGGAAACATCCTATCCACATCCACACTGTCCAAACCTTTCGGTGCATTTCAATGAACTCCAGCGAGTACAGGCCCACTGCCGTCATAAACGCTCATCATAGGTTAACCCACTCATTCCTGGGATCATTCTTGTAAACCTCCTCTGGACCCTCTCCATAGCCAGCACATCCTTCATCAGATATTATGCCCAAAATTGCACACAATACTCCAAATGTGGCCTGACCAGTGCCTGATAGAGCCTCATCATTACATCCCTGTTTTTGTATTCTAGCCCACTTGAAATAAATGCCAGCATTGCTTTTGCCTTCTTTATCACCGATTTGTCTTGCAGATTCTCTTTGAGGGAATCCTGCACCAGAACTCCCAACTCCCTTTGATTTCTGGATTCTCACACAATTTAGAAATTAGTATGTGCCTTTTTTCCCCATTCATCGTTCTCTCAAACTTACACCATCCCTTGAACTCCAGTTTTTAAACATCTGTTTATTATTCACACTGCCATAATTTGTTGCTGGCATCCTTATCCATCTCAATTAGCTCCCATCCCCCACATATGCTGTTTAAGAAGGAACTGCAGATGCTGGAAAATCGAAGGTAGACAAAAGTGCTGGAGAAACTCAGCGGGTGCCGCAGCATCTATGGAGCAGAGGAAATAGGCCACGTTTCGGGCCGAAACCCTTCTTCAGACTGATAACTATGGGGGGGGGGGGGTGGGGGGGATGGGGAGAAGGAAGGAGAAGGAAGAGGAGGAGCCAGAGGGCTGAGGGAGAGCTCAGAAGGGGAGGAGGAGACAGCAAGAGCTACCGGAAATTGGAGAAGTCAATGTTTATGCCGCTAGAGTACAAACTGCCCAAGCGGAATATGAGATGCTGCTCCTCCAATTTCCAGTGGTGCTCACTCTGGCCATGGAGGAGGCCCAGGACAGAAAGGTCGGATTCGGAATGGGAGGGTTTTGCGGTTTCCCTTGCAACTGCAAGAGATGCTACACTTGTCGCTTTACCTCCCCCTCAACTCCATTCAAGGACCCAAGCAGTCGTTCCAGGTGCGACAGAGGTTCACCTGCATCTCCTCCAACCTCATCTATTGCATCTACTGCTCTAGATGTCAGCTGATCTATATCGGTGAGACCAAGCGTAGGCTTGGCGATCGTTTCGCCGAACACCTCTGCTCGGTCTGCATTAACCAACCTGATCTCCCTGTGGCTCAGCACTTCAACTCCCCCTCCCATTCCGAATCCGACCTTTCTGTCCTGGGCCTCCTCCATGGCCACAGTGAGCACCACCGTTAATTGGAGAAGCAGCACCTCATATTCCGCTTGGGCAGTTTGCACCCTAGCGGCATAAACATTGACTTCTCCAATTTCCGGTAGCCCTTGCTGTCTCCTCCTCTCAGCTCTCCCTCAACCCTCTGGCTCCTCCTTTTCTTTCTTCTACCCACCCACCCCCCACCCCACCCTGAAGAAGAGTTTCGGCCCAAAATGTTGCCTGTTTCCTCCGCTCCATAGATGTTGCTGCATCCCACTGAGTTTCTCCAGCACCTTTGTCTATCCCACATATGCTGAATCCTCCTTAGTTTAGTTTTAGAGATACAGCGTGGAAACAGGCCCTTCGGCCCACCGAGTCCACGCTGACCAACGATCACCCTCACGCTAGTTCTATGTTATTCCATATGCTTAGGGACAATTCAAAGAAGCCAATTAACATCAGACTGCTGCCTCACAGCGCCAGAGGCCCGGGTCAGTTTAGTTTATTGTCACGTGTACCTCGATACAGTGAAAAGCTTTTTGTTGCATGCTTATCCAGTCAGCCAAAAGAAAATATATGATTACAATCGAGCCATTTACAGTGTCCAGATGCATGATAAGGGAATAATGTTTAGTGCAAGATAAACCCAGTAAAGTCCGATCAAGGATAGACCAAGGGTCATCAATAAGGTAGATAGTAGTTCAGCACTGCTCTCTGGTTGGGGTAGGATTGTTCAGTTGCCTGATAACAGCTGGGAAGAAACTGTCCCTGAATCTGTGCATTTTCACACTTCTATACCTTTTGCCTGATGTGGCCAGGATTTGACTCATCCTTGATTATGCTGCTGTCCTTGCCGAGTCTAGGAATGTGTTTGATGCTGACCTTGAGTGCTGCATGTGTGTGTGGAGTTCGCATGTTCTCCCTGTGACTATGTGCCTTCTCCGGCTGTGTGTGTGTGTGTGTGTCTGTGTGTGTCTGTGTGTGTGTGTGTGTCTGGCATGTGGTTCTCTCTGTGACCACATGGCTTCTCCAGATGTGTGTGCTGATGATTGTGCTCCCTACTTGCAGGCTCTTTCAAGGGTCGGAGGTCATCAGGAACAGCACTCCCAACAACAGCGAGCAGTGCAAGTCCCAGCCCAGCTGCAGCTCTGGGGAGAGCATAGACTCCGTCAACTTTTGTTCATCCGCCCACAACATCAAAGTCACCTGCATAACGCCCACTGACACGCCTGCCGACAGGGCCACCAACATGCCTGCTGACACGGCCACCGACACGCCTGCCGACAGGGCCACCAACATGCCCGCCGACACGGCCACCAACATGCGTTCCGACACGCCCGCCGACAGGGCCACCAACATGCCCACTGACATGCCCGCCGACACGGACACCGACACACGCGCCGACAGGGCCGATGAGACTTCTGCCGACACGGTCACCAACATGGCCGATGACACGGCCACCAACACGGCCGATGACATGGCTGATGACACTTCGGCCGACACACGCGCCGACACGGCCACCTACATGGCCGATGACACGACCACCAACATGGCCGATGACACGGCCACCAACATGGCCGATGACACGACCACCAACATGGCCGATGACACGACCACCAACATGGCCGATGACACGACCACCAACATGCCCGACGACACGGCCACCAACATGGCCGATGACACGACCATCAACATGGCCGATGACACGGCTGATGACACTTCGGCCGACACACGCGCCGACACGGCCACCAACATGGCCGATGACACGGCCACCAACATGGCCGATGACACGACCACCAACGCGGCCGATGACACGACCACCAACGCGGCCGATGACACGACCACCAACATGGCCGATGACACGACCGATGACATTTCCGCTGTCACGGCCACCAACGCGGCCGACGACATGGCCGCCGACACGGCTGATGACACTTCGGCCGACACTCGCGCCGACACGGCTACCAACGCGGCCGAAGACAAGGCCGATGACACGCTCGCCAACACGGCCACCAACGCGGTCGATGACACGGCCACCAACGCAGCCGACGACACGGCCACCAACGCAGCAGATGACACGTTCCGCTGACAAGTCCGATGACACGTCCGCCAACATAGCCAACAACACGCTCGCCAACGCGGCCGATGACACGGTCACCAACGAAGTTGACGACATGGACACCTCCGATGCCAACGACACGCTCGCCAACGTGGCCGATGACACGTCCGTCAACGACACGGCCACCAACACGTCTGACGACACGTCCGCCGACACGTCCGATGACACGGCCAAAGTCACGCTCGCCAACACGGCCACCAACGCGACCGATGACACGGCCACCAACGAAGCCGACGACACGGCCACCAACGAAGCCAATGACACGGCCACCTACGCGGCCGATGACACGGCCACCAACGCGACCGATGACACGGCCACCAACGAAGCCGACGACACGGCCACCAACGAAGTCGATGACACATCCACCAACGCGGCCGATGACACGGCCGCCAACATAGCCAACAACACGCTCGCCAACACGGCCGATGACACGACCACCAACTAAGCCGACGACACGGCCACCAACAAGTCCGATGACACGGCCAACAACGAGGCCGACGACACGCTCGCCAACATGGCCACCAACGAAGCCGACGACACGCTCGCCAACGCGGCCGATGACATGGCCACCAATGAAGCCGACGACATGGTCACCAAGAAAGGCACATAGAAAGAGCCGCACTCTCACTCACTCATACTTCACTCACCCATTCACTCTCACTCGCTCTCCCTCACTCACTTACCGACTCACACTCACTCCTCTCTCTCACACTCTTCACTCACACTCTCACTACCATTCACTCACTCTTCACTCACTCACCCACTCACTCTCATTCACACACTCACTCACTCACCCACACTCTCACACTCACTCTCACTCACCCACTCACTCTCACTCACCCATTCACTGTCACCCTGTGTGCAGACGTGGCATCGAAGGATGAGATGCCGAAGCGAAGAAGCTAAATAAACGAACGGAAACAATGCCGTAAAGCCAAATAACCAAAAGAGCGCAAGGCCAAAAAGCCAAAAAACCGAACGGACGCGAGGCCGAAAAGCCAAATAACCAAAAGGGTGAGACACCTAAGAGCTGACTAACGGAACATAAACGACGAAGAAAAGCCAACTCACTGAAAGGGCGGATCGTCGAAAGGCCAAATAACCAAAAGGGCGGGACATCTAAAAGCCAACTCACCGAACGGACGCATCACCAAAAAACCAAATAACAAACATGCGTCAGCGGGCGGGTAGAACTTGTCAGCGATTGGTCCAGACTCTCGAGTCCATCACATCACTGGCCGGGGGAGATGGGAGGGTGGGGATCATTTTTTACTTTTCCTTCACCGCTTTTGGACTTTCCTAAATATAAAATAAAACCTTGTGTGATTGGAACTTTCGGTTGATTATACAAAATAATAATCTAATTTGGTTCCATAGATATTTACACCAACTGTAACAGTCATATTTTGACTATCACAATACATTTACATACACTACCGTGCATCTTGAAAGCCACTGGTCTTTTGCGTGTGAATCGAGAAACCAGACGAATAAAAATACTTTTTTTTCAAGATTCCCTTAGCTTGCTGAGGTGGTTCAGTGATATGAGTAAGTGTGAATCGGTGTGAGTTAGTGTCAGTGTGCACGTCCAAGAGATGGGAAGTGTCCACACTACGCTGTCTTGGGCCTTTATTACCAGTAAGCAGAATTATTCGAACTTCCTTTTTATTACGTATTTACTTCTAATAAAAAAAATTATTTAAAAAAAAAAGAATTGTTGGAACTTGCATGGACCTCCAGCTGAGGTGGAGCTCGGCCGTTGCCAGACAGCGCTGACTCCGGGAAGAGAGTGCGGGCTGTCACAAAGGATGCGCTCCTTTGGCAGCTTACACCTTGGTGCTCGGGTACAGAGTGCCCAGTGTCACCCTCCAGCCCCGGGTATTCTTGTGTGGGAAGATACTGCTGGTGCTGGTACACACTGACAATTAGACACAAAATGCTGGAGTAACTCAGCGGGACAGACCTCATCTATGGATAGAAGGAATGGAAGACTTTTCGGGTAGAGACCCTTCTTCAGACAATCACAAGTGCTCTCACCGACGAGACTTCAGTTGACTCTGATGGGTCTTGAACCGAAACGTCACCCATTTCCTCTTTCCAGAGATACTGCCTGTCCCGTTGTGTAAGCGGCCAAAGGAGCTCAACCTTTGGGACAGCCCGCTCTCTCTTCTCTGGGTCAGTGCTGTCCGGCCACGGCCGCCCACCACCTCAGCTGGGGGCCAACAGAGGTTTGAAGAATTCTGCTCACTGGGAATAAAGACACGAGGCAGCGCAGCGTGGACATTTCCCATCTCTCGGGCGTGCACGCTGACACTAACTCACGCCGATTCACACTTACTCATATCAGTGAGCTGACTCGGCGAGCTAAGATATTCTTTAAAAATCTGTCATAATTTTTGTCTGGTTTTTCGATTCGCACCCAAAAGGACCAGTGGCCTTCAAGATGCACGGTAGTGTACGTAAATGTATTGTGGTAGTCAAAATATCATTGTTACAGTTGGTGTAAATATTAATGGAACCCATTTGGATTATTATTTTGTTAAAGAAACTGAAAGTTCCAATCACACGGGGTTTTATTTTATATTTAGGAAAGACCAAAGGCAGCGAAGGAAAATTAAAAATGATCCCCACTCTTCCGTCTCCCCCGGCCAGTGATGTGATGGACGCGGGGTTCTGGACCAATCGCTGATAAGTCCCAGCCCCCGGTGAAATCATGTCCATTATTTGGCTTTTCGCCGTCGTTTCCGTTCGGTGAGTTGGCTTTTAGGCGTCTCGCCCTTTTGGTTATTTGGCTTTTCGACATTGTTTCCGTTCGGTTATTTGGCTTCCACTTCTTTGCTTCGGCATCTTGTCCTTCGACACCACGTCCGGGTACCCCTCACTCACCCACTTCTCACTCACTCACACTCTTTCATTCTCTCACTCTTCACTCACCCACACACTCACCCACACACTCACTCTCACTCACTCTCTCACTCGCCCACTCACTCCCACTCTCTCTCACCCAATCACTGTCTCTCTCACTGTCTCTCTCACTCGCACGCAAACTCACTCATTTTCAAACTCACTCACTCCCACTCTCGCTCGCCCACTCACTCTCACTCGCTCGCTCTAATTCACTCACTCATTCACACTCTCTCACTCACACACTCACTCACTGTCACTCACTCCCACTCTCTCACACACACTCACCCAATCACTGTCGCTCTCACTCGCAGGCACGCTCACTCATTTTCATTTACACTCGCTCACCCACTCACTCTCACTCCCTCACTCGCTCGCTCTAATTCACTCACTCACTCATTCACAATCTTCACTCACTCTCTCACACTTACTCTCTCACACTCACCCTCACTCACTCTTTCACTCACACTCTTCACTCACTCTCTCACTCACCCACTCACTCACACTCTTCACTCACTCTCTCACACTCACCCTCACTCACTCTCTCACTCACACTCTTCACTCACCCACTCACACTTGCACTCTCACCCACTCACTCACACTCTTCACTCATTATATTACTCACCCACTCATTCTCACAAACTCACTCTCGCTCACTTCACGTAGCCCACACTCTAATTCACTCTTCACTCACTCATTCCAAGTCACTTTTTGCTCACTCACCTACCCACACTCTCTAACCCACTCGCACTCATTCAGTCTCACACACACCCACTCGCTCTCACTCTCACTAACTCGTACCTACTCTTACCCACTCTCACTCACCCACACTCTCACCCACTCACTTGATCTTCACTCACTCACACCCACATAGTCACTCACTCTCACTCACTCATTCACTCTCACTCACCCCCACTCTCACGCACTCTCTCACCCACTCTCACTCACCCACTCACACTCACTAGCTCACCCACTCACGCTTATCCACTTACTATCATTCACTATCACTCAATATTACTCATTCACTGACTCTCACGCTCTCTCACCCACTCTCACTCTCGCTCACCCACTCTCACTCTTCACTCACCCACACACTAACCGACTCACTTACACTCACTCACTCTCATTAATTCACTTTTTGCTCACAAACACTCACACTCACACACTCACTCACTCTCACTCTCATGCACACTCTCACACTCTAATTCACCCACTCTCACTCACACTCACACTCTTAACTCACTCTCACTCACACACTCACTACAACTCACCCACTCTTCACTCACTTATTCTCACTCACCCACTCTCACTCTTCACTCACCCACACACTAACCCACTCACTCACACTCACTCTCGCACTCACTCACTCTTCACTCACCCACTCACTCTGTCACTCACCCACTCATACTCACTCTCATTAATTCACACACTCACTCACACTCACTCACTCATTGTCTCACTCATGCACACTCGTAATCTCTCATTCACCTACTCTCTCACACTCTTCACTCACTCACACTCTCACTACCATTCACTCACTCTTCACTCACTCATTTTCACTCACCCACTCACACTCACGCGCCCCCACACTCTCACTCACACTCACTCTCTCACTCATCCACTCACTCTTCACTCACCCGCACTAGCTCACTCTCACTGTCACTCACACTCACACACTCTCTCCCTCACTCACACTCTTACTCACTCGCACTCTCACTCACACTCACTCAATCTCATCGATTCACTGACTCCCACTCTCACACCCACTATCACTCACTCATACGCACTCACTCAGCCACACTCTCACTCTCACCCACTCATTCTCACCCACTCACTCTTCACTCACCCACACACCCACTCACTCGCACTCACTGTCTTACCCACTCTCTCTTCACTCACCCACTCGCACTCACTCAGTCACTCACCCAGTCACACTCACTCACTCTTTACTCACACACTCACTCACTGTCTCACTGTCATGCACACTCATTCACTCTCACTCTCACTCACCCACTCCCACTCACTCTAACTCACACTCTTCATTCACTCACACTCTCACTACCACTCACTCGCTCTTCACTCACACACGCTCACTCTTAACTTGCTCACCGTCACTCACTCACTCACACTAACACTCACTCACCATCTCATTCTCACTCACCATCTCACTCTCACTCACCCACTTAGTCACTCACTCTCCCACTCACTCTCACTCATTCGCACTAACGCACACACTCACTCTTCACTCACTCTCACACATTCAACCAGTCACTCACTCTCATGCACTCACCCTAACTCACACACACACGCACACACACACACACGCACACACACATTCTCTCACTCACCCACTCTCTCACTCACCCACTCTCTCACTCACCCACTCTTTCACCCATTCTCTCTCTCACTCTTCACTCGCCCACACACTCACCCACTCACTCTCTCACTCATTCGTCACTGACTCACTCACACTCTCACTCACATGTTCACTCTTCACGCACCCTCTCACTCACACTCACCCACACTGTCACTCACTCACACCAACGCACACTCAGTTACTCCCACTCACTCATTGTCTCACTCTCATGCACACTCACTCTCACACTCTCATTCTCTCACTCTCAAATTCTTCACTCACTCACGCTCTCTCACTACCACTGACTCTTCACTCACTGTCTCACTCACCCACTTACGCTCATTCATTCACTGGCTCTTTACTCACTAGCACCCATTCACACCCACTCACACTCACTCACTCCCAATCACTTACTCTTATTCACTTACTCTCATTCACTCTTACTCAATCTCACCCATTCATTGATTCCCACTCTCACTCACTCTTACTCACTCTCACCCTCTCTCTCACTCACTCTTTACTCACCCACACACTCACTCGCTCATTGCCTCACTCTCATGCACTCTTACACTCTCATTCATCCACTCTCTCACGCTGACACTCTTCACTCATTACCATTCACTCTCTCTTCACTCATTCTCACTCACTCTCACACTCACTCACCCACACTCACTCACTATCTCATTCATTCTCACTCAATCTCATTGATTCACTGACGCACTCTCTCACTCGCCCACTATCACTCACTCATACGCACTCACTCAGCCACACTCTCACTCACTCTCACCCACTCATTCTCACTCACTCTTCACTCACCGACACACTAACACACCCACTCACTCTCACACACACTCACGGTCTTACTCACCCACTCACTCTTCACTCACCCACTCACACTCACTCACTCTCAGTCACTCACCCAGTCACAATCACTCACTCTCATTCATTAAGTCACTCTTTACTCACTCACTCTCACCCAATCACTCTCACCCACTCTCTCTCACTTCATTCACTCACACACTCACCCACTCACTCTCTCACTCATTCTTCACTGACTCACACAGTCTCTCACTCCCTCCCACTCATATGCTCACTCTTAACTCCCCAACTCACTCTCACTCACTCACCCACTCTCACTCACTCACCCACACTCACCCACTCACACTCTCACTTGCTGTCAATCACCCCTCACTCACTCACTGTCACTCACCCACTCACACTAACTCACACTCACTCTCATTCACCCACTCACACTCACCCACTAACTCACTCTCTCACACACTTTCACTCACTCTCACCCATTCACTCTTCACTTACCCACTCACAACCACTCTTCACTCATCGTCACACTCATACTCCCACTCTTACTCACCGACACTCACTTCACTTACTCACAATCTCTCACCCACTCGCTCTCACTCACTCATTCTTCATTCTCCCACGCACTCACTCACTCACTCCCTCACTCATGCTCTTCACTCACCCTCTCACTCAGTTTCAGTCATGCACACACACTTACTCACTCTCACCCACTCACGCTTCACTCAATCACTCACAATCTTCTCACTAACAGTCACACTCACCCACTCACAATCACATTCACTCACCCTCTCACTCTTACTCACCCACTAACTCTCACTCACCCACATACAGTCACTCAGTCTCACACCCACTCTCATTCTCCCACTCACTCTCACTAACCCATTCACTCTCACTCTCGCGCTCACACTCTTCACTCACTCTGTCATACATTCAACCACACTCACTCACACTCACGCACTCTCACTTAGTCCCACACTCACACACATGCATTCTCACACTCACCCATTCTCACTCACTCTCACCCAACCACTCTCACCCACTCTCTCTCACTCTTCACTCACTCACTCACTCACCCACTCACTCTCTCACTCATTCTTCACTGACTCACTCACTCACACACTCTCTCCCTCTCACTCACATGTTCACTCTTAACACACACTCACTCTCACTCACTCACCCACTCACTCTCCCACACTGTCTCTCACTCTCTCTCACTCTCACCCACTCACACACTTGCTGTCAATCACCCCTCACACTCACTCTTCACTCACACTCACCCACTCACACTCACCCACTCACTCTCAATCTCATTCACTCACTCACTCTCATCCACACACTCACTGTCACACACTCACTCTCTCACTCACACTCCCTCACTCTCACCCATTCACTCTTCACTCACCCACTCGCAACCACTCTTCACTCACTGTCGCACTCATACTCCCACTCTTACTCACCAACACTCACTTCACTTACTCACAATCTCTCACTCACTCACTCACTCTTCATTCTCCCACGCACGCTCTCACCCACTCACACTCTTCACTCACCCTCTCACTCAGTTTCAGTCACTCACGCACTTACTCACTCTCACCCACTCATGCTTCACTCAATCACTCACAATCAATCTTCTCTCACTAACAGTCACACTAACCCACACACTCACATTCACTCACCCACTCTCATTTACCTACTCACTCTCACCCACTCACTCTCACCCACATTCACTCTCCCACTCAACCACTATTCACTTACTCAAGCTCTCTCACCCACTCACTCGCTCTCACTGACCCACAATCACTCACTCTCACCACGATCAGTCATTCCCACACTCTCACACACTCACTCTCACTCACACACTCTCACTCACACACTCTCACTCACTCTCACTCTCCCTCGCTCTCGCTCTTCACTCACCCATAGACTCACTCACCCTCACCCACTCTTCACCCACTTAGTCTTACTCACTCGCCCTCATCAGCTCATTCACACTCTATCCTGGGCTACGGGTCTCTATCCTGCACTACGGGTCTCTATCCCGGGCTACAGATCTATATCCCGGGCTACAGGCCCATCCTGGGCTACAGATCTATATCCCAGGCTACAGGCCCATCCTGGGCTACGGGTCTCTATCCTGCACTACAGGTCTCTACCCTGGACCACAGGTCTATACCCTGGGCTACAGATTTATATCCCGGGCTACAGGCCCATCCTGGGCTACAGGTCTCTATCCTGGGCTACAGGTCTCTACCCTGGGCTACGGGTCTCTATCCTGGGCTACAGGTCTCTATCCTGGTCTGCAGGTCTCTATCTGGGCTACAGGTCTCTATCCTGGGCTACGGGTCTCTATCCTGGGCTACGGGTCTCTATCCTAGGCTACGGGTCTCTATCCTGGGCTACGGGTCTCTATCCTGGGCTACGGGTCTCTATCCTGGGCTACGGGTCTCTATCCTGGGCTACGGGTCTCTATCCTGGGCTACGGGTCTCTATCCTGGGCTACGGGTCTCTATCCTGGGCTACAGGTCTCTATCCTGGGCTACAGGTCTCTATCCTGGGCTACGGGTCTCTATCCTGGGCTACGGGTCTCTATCCTGGGCTACATGTCTCTATCCTGGGCTACGGGTCTCTATCCTGGGCTACGGGTCTCTATCCTGGGCTACGGGTCTCTATCCTGCACTACGGGTCTCTATCCTGGGCTACAGGTCTCTATCCTGGGCTACAGGTCTACACCCTGGGCTACAGGTCTACACCCTGGGCTACAGGTCTCTATCCTGGGCTACAGGTCTACACCCTGGGCTACAGGTCTCTATCCTGGGCTACAGGTCTCTATCCTGGGCTACGGGTCTATACCCTGGGCTACAGGTCTATATCTTGGGCTACAGGGCTCCTGGCCTCATGAGGCGTGCGATTTACATTACATCTCCCGCTTCAACTTTATTTACATTACATCTCTCACTCACTCACTCACTCTTATTCACCCACACCCAATCTCACTCTCTCTCACACTCACTCTCACTCACTCCCGCGCTAACTCTCACTCTCTCACTCACTCTTCACACACTCACTCTTCACTATTTCTTCACTCCCTCTCTCTTTCCCACTCACTCACTGTCACTCACCCACTGTCATACCCTCACACACTCTCGCTCTCAGTAACTATGTGCCTGTGATCTCCAGTGAGAAAGTATTGGAAGGAGCTCACAAACAAAGATCTGGAGTTCTACTCTTTGCTTCTTCTCTTCCTTCATCCGGTGCATCTGAGCTGAAACACCGGTAACTAACGTTCATCAGACACGGACTGCCCCAAACCACCACCTACATGAAAGGTTCAAGATCTCAGCCCTTTCTACCAGCATTAAGCGCACTAGTGTAAAAAGAAAATGTATCTGCGGCATTGAACACAGATGTTAAACACATATTGCCTGTGGTATCAGTGAAACTTTCTGTATGTATTACATTTGTAAATAGTTTTCAATATTCCTTGTTTTTAATTTGTTTTTTAAGAAAATAGCTATTATAAATGAATTTCAATGCATCAATTTGTTTTTTAAAATAAAATGTTGAGAAATTTAAGGCACTAGGCTTTGGCGGCTGTTATTTTTCTGCTGTGACCTTAACCGCTGCTCTCTGCCTGTTGTTTATTTGTTGTTCTGAGTTTGGTTCCATGGTATGGATTAGGTATTGGCAGTACTGCCATCTCTTACACATCACAGATCCAAGCACAAGCCTGATTTCCCAATAAGCTGTTCACACACTATTTATGGTAACTCCCTTCAATAACATTATGGAGATAGACACAAAGTCCTGGAGTAATTCAGTGGGCAGGCAGCACATCTGGAGAAAATCAATGGGTGATTTGTCTTTTGTTTAGAGATCCAGCACGGAAACCGGCCCCTTCAACCCATTGAGCCCATGCCGGTCAGTAATCCCCTAACGTGCACTAACGCTATCCTACACACACTTACTTACGTAGACTTAGTCTTCCCACACTGTGGAGTGCATTGGGCAGCAAGCTTTGGCCATTCTGTTTGGTTATGTGCGAGGTCTTCCATCCTCGATAGGTTAGCATCCCGAGCACCTGGAGAAATCCCACATATGTTACGGGGAGATTTCCCGTAAAACTCCAATACAGACAGCGCTCATAGTGTGGATCGAACCTGGGTCTCTGGCGCTGTAAGGCAACAGTTCTACCGTGGGTGACGTTTCGAGTCGGGACTCTCCTTTAGTCCGAAAATAGAGGGGAGGGAACTGGAGGTAAGAATAGACCAGAAACATAGAAAATAGGTGCAGGAGTAAGCTATTCGACCCTTTCAGCCAGCACCGCCACTTAATATGATCATGGCTGATCATCCAGAATCAGTACCCTGTTCCTGCTTTCTCCCCATATCCCTTGATTCCATTAGCCCAAAGAGCTAAATGTAACTCTCTTGAACACACAGATCAGTATAGAACAAATCTGGGCCGGCTGTTGGCTGGGGAAGAGGTGATAACGAAGGGATACAATTAACATTATTTCCGACCCGAAACATTGCCTATCCATGTTCTTGACAGATACTGTCTAACTCAGATATTTTGTGTAGCAGTCTGAAGAAGGGTCTTGACCTAAAACGTCACCCATTCCTTCTATCCAGAGATGTTGTCTGACCTGCTGAGTTACTGCAGTATCTGAGTTAGTCCAGCATCTGCAGTTCTTTGTTTTCACATTCTCCCTTCTACCCATTCCTCCCCCATTCCCAATTCCTCTGTCTGCACCCAGGATGAGGTGTTCCAGACCAGGGCATCGGCGATGTCCTCATTCTTTAGGGAACGGGGATTCCCCTCATTGATTATAGATGAGGCTCTCACCAGGGTCTCCTCTATATTCCGCAGCTCTGCTTTCACTCCACATCCCCTACTCGTAACAAGGACAGAATCCCCCTTGTCCTCACCTTCCACCCAACCAGCCGTCGCATCTGCGCCCCCACCTTTACCTCCTTTCCCCATTTTGTACCGACATTTGATACAGTAATATTTAAAAGGAAGGAACTACAGATGCTGGTTTACATCGAAGATAGACACAAAAAACAACGGGTCAGACAAATCTCTGGAGAAAAAGAATAGGTGACATTTTGGGTCCAGACCCTTCTTCAGACTCATGTTTCTGTCATGTTTCAAAGGTAGACTTCCAAAATATATTGGACATTTGGGCACAATTCCAGAAAGTTCAGCTTAGAGGTACAGTGCAGAAACAGGCCCTTCAGCCCACTGAGTCCGTGCCGACTAGCGATCACCCGCACACTAATACTAATACGAGCCCACACACCAGGGACAATTGACCATTTTAACGGAGCCAATTAAGCTACAAACTTATACATCTTTGGACAGTGGGAGGAAACCAGAGCCCCCAGAGAAAACCCACGTGGTCACGGGCCGAACCTACAAACTCCGTACCAACAGGACCCGTAGTCAGAATCAAACCTGGGTCTCTGGCACTGTGAGGCAGCAACTCAACCGCTGTGCCATCCCTGAATGTTTCCAACTGTAAATCCTTGGTACACAAAAGGCTAGAGAAACTCAGCGGGTGCAGCAGCATCTAAGGAGCGAAGGAGATAGGCAACGTTTCGTGCCAAAACCCTTCTTAATCCTTGGTGTTGTACCTGAATGAGCTTTCCAATTACACAGAGCGGCGTTCTCTGTTACAGGATTCTCAGTAGGATTTGCATTAGAGTGCAACGATTTCTGGCTGCCCATTGCTATGAATCCAGCTGTTTTCCTTGCTGGTTCTGGTTAGACAGATGTTTCCCATAAATAGTCTAATGACCCAAATGAATTGGGGAAGTGATATTCACAACAAGTCCAGAAATCAGTTTAGCGTTTTGATTAATATGTTCTTTTAAACATGATTAGTTGTGGAATGTGCAACTTCTCATGTATGGTCTGTAAACTCTTCCTATATTGTGATCTAATTATGTTTCTAAACTGCTAGCCAAACAGTTTAATCCCAATGAACACTGAAATGTTCAAAAGATGCTGATGCAAAACGTCACAAAAGTCATGCTACATACCTTTTAGTTTTGCTTCTAGAGATACAGCGTGGAAACGGGACCTCCGGCCCACCGAGTCCATGCCGACCAGCGATCACACTAGTACTATCCTACACACTAGGGCCAATTTACAGAAGCCAATAATCTGCACATCTTTGGATGCCCACTCTAATGACTTTGCCGGCCCATTCCTTCGACAGATGATGCCTGGCCTACTGAGTTACTCCAGCACTTTGTGTTTTGCTCAAGATTCCAACATCAGCATTCCCTGTGTTCCCAACCTATTTTCACTTGGTTCTCAGCTACATTCAAACTTTTAGACTTTGGAGATTACTCCACCTTATTTTCCCTTCCATCTTCAAGCTTTACAAAGCCAAATAATTAGTTTAGTTGAGTGGTTCAGAGTGGAAACAGGCCCTTCGGCCCACCGAGTCTGTGCCAGCTAATGATCATCCTACACACTAGGGACGATGTACAGAAGCCAATTAACCTACAAACCTGCATGTCTTTGGGATGTGGGAGGAAACCGCTGCACCCGGAGAAAACCCACGCGGTCATGGGGAGAACATACAAACTCCATACAGACAGCACCCGTAGTCAGGATCGAACCAAAGGTTCTTAATGATAGACACAAAGTGCTGGAGTAACTCAGCAGGTCAGGCAGCATCTGTGGAGAACATGGATACGGGACGTTTCGGATCAAGACCCTTCTTTGGACTGATTGTGGGTGGGAGGGGATGGATTGGAAGCTAGAAATGACCACGACAAATCAGGACCGGCAACAGATTACCTCAGGCAAGGAGGATCCCTCATACTGAAACATAGAAAATAAGTGCAGGAGTCGGCCATTTGGCCCTTCGAGCCAGCATCACCATTCAATATGATCATGGCTGATCATCCAGAATCAGTACCCCGTTCCTGATTTCTCCCCATATCTCTTGATTCTGTTAGCTCTGAGAGCTATATCTAACTGAAAAGCAGATTATCTGCTAGGGATGGTGTGAATCTGTGGTATATATTGTGAACTGTGGAACTGGTTAACTGACATTTAGTGCAGGAAGGGGGGAGGAGGGGGAGGAGAGGGGGAAGGGGAGCATATGGAGAAGTTACATTCACTCAGAGAATCCAATGTTTACATCACTGGGCAGTGAGTTGTTCCTCCATGTTGTACAGCCTCAATATGGCAAAGGAGGAGGCCCGGGACACATTTCTTAAAGGCACACACATGCCGCAGGTAGAACAATGGAAGATAGAATATATTTGTCACCAGTGTGAGGTGAAGTACTTGGTGAGGGCTATTCAGGGTGGGACATTCGTAGGGAATGGTGGATTCCAAACGTGTATTGAGGAATGCGGACTTTGGAGTACGAGGATCCTTGAAGTTGGCAACATTTAAGGTGGTAAAGAAGGCATGCAGGATATTTACCTTCAATATCTGTTATCTCCACTACTGATTTTCCAGCATCCTTGGTTCCAGAGCCTTTCTGGATTATCTGTTTTGCCAGACCAACAGTGAAGAGGTTTTTTGGTGTGGGCTAACCAGTCAGTGGAAAGGCGATACATGAATCTTAGAATACATACATCTTAGAATAAAGGGGAGGCCATTTAAGACTGAGGTGAGAAAAAACATTTTCACCCAGAGAGTTGTGAAGTTGTGGAATTCCCTGCCACAGAGGGCAGTGGAGGCCAAAACACTGGATGGATTTAAGAGAGAGTTAGATAGAGCTCTTGGGGCTGGTGGAATCGAGGGATATGGAGGGAAGGCAGGCACGGGTTATTGATTGGGGACGATCAGCCATGATCACAACGAATGGCAGTGCAGGCTCGAAGGGTCGAAGGTCTCCTCCTGCACCTATTTTCTATGTTTCTATGATAACAATCAAGCTACTCACAGACAAAGGATAAAGATTGTTCCCGATGTTGGGGAAGTCCAGGACAAGGGGTCACAGCTTAAGGATAAGGGGGAAATCGTTTAAGACCGAGATGAGAAAGACTTTTTTTCACACAGAGGGTGGTGAGTCTCTGGAACTCTCTGCCACAGTGGGTAGTTAAGGCCAGTTCATTGGCTATATTTAAGAGGGAGTTAGATGTGGCCCTTGTGGCCAAGGGGGTCAGAGGGTATGGAGAGAAGGCAGGTACGGGATACTGAGTTGGATGATCAGCCATGATCATATTGAATGGCGGTGCAGACTCGAAGGGCCGAATGGCCTACTCCTGCACCTAATTTCTATGTTTCTATGTTACAAAGCGTTGCCTATTTCCTTCGCTCCATAGATGCCACTGCACCCGCTGAGTTTCTCCCGCACTTTTGTCTACCGTAAAGGTTATAACGTTTAGTGCAAGATAAAGTGAAATAAAGTCTTATTATAAATAGTTCTAAGGTCTCCAATGAGGTAGATGGGAGCTCATGACCGCTCTCTAGTTGGTGATAGGATGGTTCAGTTGTCTGATAACAATTGGGAAGAAAACAGTCCCTGAATCTGGAGGTGTGAGTTTTCACACTTGTCTAATGGGAGAGGGGTGAAGAGGAAGTGAACGGGGATGAGACTGGTCCTTGATGATGCTGCTGGCCTTGCCGAGGCAGCCTGAAGTGTAGATGGAGTCAATGGAAGAGAGGTTAGTTTGTGTGATGGTCTGGGCTACGTCCACAACTCTCTGCAGTTTCTTGTGGTCTTGGATGGAGCTGTTCCCAAACTCTGCTGTGATGCATCCCGATAAAATGCTTTCTACGGCGCATCTGTAGAAATTGGAGAGATATCAGATAACCAAAGTCAGCCTCATCTGAAAATTTAATTCATTATTTACCGCGTCTTTTACTAAAATTGTTTACCAATCTGAGATCTTTCTAATGGGCTGATACGAGCCGGATGCCTTCACAATGCCTCTGCTCCTCGCAGCCAGCTGTGCAGAGGTTTCAACGCGCAGCCCACTGGCCACTCTTATCCACGAGCTGCGAGTTACATGGCCCAGCACCCCCCCCCAGGGCTCTGGATTGATGCCGCTAAACACGTGCTCAAGTCGTGCTGCGCTCCGCTGGGCTCCTTGAAGTTCTACAACATGGCGGTGGCGGTCACTATCGCAGCGCGGTCACGGGAGAGCGTGGTGGAAAAGTGGCCATGGCGACCATCACACAGGACGCCGTCTCCGTCTCCCCACCCTGCCCGATCGTCTGTCACGCTGGTGGGCAAAGATTATAGAGGAGCAAGATGCGCCATTCAGCGAAAAAAGCGTCGTATCACATGTGTGATTGTCAACGCCATATTAGCGGACCAGAGATGGCGTCGACTATGGCGTCTACATCTAAATCTGCAGCGACGGCTGGTGATCTTTCTTTAGGTTCCCCCCAAAAAAAGAAAGGGGACAAAAATATTATTATTCTGAACTGAAATGTTATTTTCTGTTCTCACATCAACGGTCATGGAAAACTAGGCTCCTCTATAATCTTTGGTCGGGACATTAGAAAGTTATTAGAATTATTTTGAATAGATCTTTGCTTACCACAGTAATAAAGATTACTTACCACAGTAATAAAGTCAATAATTTTAACACTTCTGAACGTTTTTGGTTTTGTTCTTGTAAGGCAGTGGTCTGCAAAATATGGCCCAGTGACCAGGAGATTTTTCCAGCTCAGATTCGAGTCCGGGAACGCGACGGCTGTTACCGGTTATGTCCCTCGAATTGTCGAGACTTCACAAGCAAAGATCACAAGCCCGTCGTGAAGAAGGGTGCAATCAAAGATTACAGAACTCCGCTCTATAATCTTTGGGTGCAAATGTGGGGCGGGGGTCGGAATCAAAGATGCCAGAGGAGCTCTAGATAATATCTTTGGTCGGAATGGGAAGGGTGCGCGTTATAACGTGCCCTTGTTCCACTCTCCCTGTCCTTCTCCCTCTCCCCCTTCTCCCTCTCCCCCTTCTCCCTCTCCCCTTCTCCCTCTCCCCCTTCTCTCCCTCCTCCCTCTCCCCTCTCCCTCCCCTTCTCTCTCTTTCCCCTTCTCTCTTTCCCCTTCTCTCGATCTCCCACCCCCCTTGATCTCTGTCTCTCCCCTTCTCTCAATCTCTCTCTTTCCCATCTCTCGATCTCTCTCTCCCCTTCTCTCGATCGCTCTCTCTCCCTCTCTCTTTCCCTTCCCTCTCTCTCCCTCCTTCCCTCTCTCTCCCTCCTTCCCTCTCTCTCTCCCTCCCTTCCCTCTCCTTCCCTTCACCCTTCCCTCTCTCTCTCCCTCCCTTCTGTTCTGGAGTTCCCCAACATTGGGAACAATCTTCCTGCATCTAGCCTATCCAACCCCTTAAGAATTTTGTAGGTCTCTATAAGATCCCCCCTCAACCTGCTAAATTCCAGCGAGTACAAGCCAAGTTTATCCAGTCTTTCTTCATATGGAATCCTGCCATCCCATGAATCAGTCTGGTCCTATTTACCTCTTCAAAATCATTATATATAATTATTAAAGATGTAATAATGGGGCATTTGGATAGCAGTAAAAGGATTAGTCCAAGTCAGCATTTATGAAAGGAAAATCATGTTTGACTAATCTTCTGGAATTTTTTGCCACAAGGCTCGGTGTTGGGGCCGCAACTGTTTACCATATATATTAGTCAAACATGATTTTCCTTTCATAAATGCTGACTTTGACTAATCCTTTTACTGCTATCCAAATGCCCCATTATTACATCTTTAATAATTGACTCCAGCATCTTTCCCACCACCGAAGCCAGGCTAACTGGCCTGTAATTCCCTGTTTTCTCTCTCGCTCCTTTCTTGAAAAGTGGGATAACATTAGCTATCCTCCAATCCACAAGAACTGATCCTAAATCTATTGAACATTGGAAAATGATCATATGTATATATGTATGTGTATATATGCATGTATATATAGGTATGTATATGTATGTATGTATATGCATATGTATGTATGCAAATATGGTTTATGTTAACCATCTGACAAATAAGATAGAGAGTTATAATGATGCTTTAAAGCAGTTGCTTCTGATCCATGAGAAGGTAATGGATTTATCTCTCAAGGGCCTGTCCCACCATATATTTATATGAATGTGTGTTTGTGTGTGCCTGTAATTTTGTGCAGTGTGTGTTTAAGCAACACAAGGGAAGCTGCACAATGCAAGGGAAAATACGCAAAAGTGGGGGCTGGGGAGGAAAGATGCGAGGGAAATGGGGGAACAGGGGTGAAAGGGAGGGAGAGAGAAGGGAGGGAGAGAGAGGGAAGGGAGGGAGAGAGAGGCAAGGAGGGAGAGAGAGGGAAGGGAGGGAGAGAGAGGGAAGGGAGGGAGAGAGAGGGAAGGGAGGGAGAGAGAGGGAAGGGAGGGAGGGAGAGGGAAGGGAGGGAGAGAGAGGGAAGGGAGGGAGAGAGAGGGAAGGGGGGGAGAGAGAGGGAAGGGAGAGAGGGAAGGGAGGGAGGGAGAGGGAAGGGAGGGAGAGAGAGGCAAGGGAGGGAGGGAGAGGGAAGGAGGGAGGGAGAGGGGTGGAGATCGAGGGGAGAGAGAGATCAAGAGGGGAGAGTGAGATCGAGAGAAGAGGGAAGAGAGAGAGATCGAGAGGGGAGAGAGAGATCGAGAGGGGAGAGACAGATCGAGAGAAGAGAGGGGAGAGAGAGATCAAGAGGGGAGAGAGATGGATCGAGAGAAGAGGGAGATTGAGAGGGGAGAGAGAGATCGAGAGGGGAGAGAGAGGGATCGAGAGAGATAAGGAGAAGAGAGGGGAGAGAGGGAGGTCGAGAGGTAAGTAAAGATATATTACAAATAAATCTAATAACTTTCTAATGCATCTTGCTCCTCTATAACCTTTGCTTGCATCTGCTCTATAGCTTTGGAGCAGATTACACAGCGGGACACAGTCCGCCAAAATGGCGGCCGTGACGTTCCGTTACGTACTACACACCAGTCCATTGGATTTCCACTGAGTGGCGCATCTTGCTCCTCTATAATCTTTGTTCTAGACTGGGTATTGAGTAATGAGGAAGGGTTAGTTAGCAGTCTTGTTGTGCGTGGCCCCTTGGGCAAGAGTGATCATAATATGGTTGAGTTCTTCATTTGGATGGAGAGTGACATAGTTAATTCAGAAACAAGGGTTCTGAACTTAAAGAAAGGTAACTTTGAAGGAATGAGAAATGAATTGGCCAAGATAGACTGGCAATTGATTCTTAAAGGGTTGACGGTGGATATGCAATGGAAGGCATTTAAAGACCACATGGATGAACTACAACAATTGTTCATCCCAGTTTGGCAAAATAATAGATCAGGGAAGGTTGTACATCTGTGGATAACAAGGGAAATCAGGGATAGCATCAAAACAAAGATGAAGCATACAAATTAGCCAGAAAAAGTAGCCTACCAGAGGACTGGGAGAAATTCAGAGTCCAGCAGAGGAGGACAAAGGGCTTAATTAGGAAAGGGAAAATAGATTATGAAAGAAAACTGGCAGCGAACATAAAAACTGACTGCAAAAGCTTTAATAGATATGTGAAGAGAAAAAGGTTAGTTAAAACAAATGTAGGTCCCTTGCAGTCAGAAACAGGTGAATTGATCATGGGGAACAAGGACATGGCAGCCCAATTGAATAACTACTTTAAGGAAGACATAAAGGAAGACATAAATAATCTGCCGGAAATTGCAGGGGACTGGGGCTCAAATGAGATGGAGGAACTGAGTGACATCCAGGTTAGTCGGGAAGTGGTGTTAGGTAAATTGAATGGATTAAAGGCCGATAAATCCCCAGGGGCAGATAGGCTGCATCCCCGAGTGCTCAAGGAAGTAGCACCAGAAATAGTGGATGCATTAGTGATAACTTTTCAAAACTCTTTAGATTCTGGAGTAGTTCCTGAGGATTGGAGGGTAGCTAATGTAACCCCACTTTTTAAAAAGGGAGGGAGAGAGAAAACGGGGAATTACAGACCAGTTAGTCTAACATCGGTAGTGGGAAAAATGCTAGTCAGTTATTAAAGATGGGATAGCAGCACATTTGGAAAGTGGTGAAATCAATGGAAGGCTTTCGACAAGGTCCCACGTAAGAGATTGGTATGCAAACTTAAAGCATACAGTATTGAGGGTTCAGTATTGATGTGGATAGAGAACTGGCTGGCAGACAGGAAGCAAAGAGTAGGAGTAAACGGGTCATTTTCAGAATGGCAGGCAGTGACTAGTGGGGTACCGCAAGACTCAGTGCTGGGACCCCAGCTATTTGCAATATATATTAATGATTTGGACGAGGGAATTGAATGCAACATCACCAAGTTAGCGGATGACACGAAGCTGGGGGCCAGTGTTAGCTGTGAGGAGGATGCTAGGAGGCTGCTAGGTGACCTGGATAGGTTGGATGAGTGGCCAAATGCATGGCAGATGCAGTATAATGTGGATAAATGTGAGGTTATCCACTTTGGTGGGAAGAACATGAAAGTAGACTATTACCTGAATGGTGGCAGATTAGGAAAAGGGGAGATGCAACGAGACCAGGGTGTCATGGTACACCAGTCATTGGAAGTAGGCATGCAGGTGAAGCAGGCAGAGAAGAAAGCGAATGGTATGTTAGCATTCATAGCAAACAGATTTGCGTATAGGAGCAGGGAGGTTCTACTGCAGTTGTACAGCGCCTTGGTGAGACCACACCTGGAGTATTGCGTACAATTTTGGTGTCCTAATCCAAGGAAAGACATTCCTTCCATAGAGGGAGTAAAGAGAAGGTTCACCAGACTGATTCCTGGGATGGCAGGACTTTCATATGAAGAAAGACTGGATAGACCCGGCTTGTACTCGCTAGAATTTAGAAGATTGAGGGGGGATCTGAAAGAAACTTACAAAATTCTTGGGGGGATGGGCAGGCTAGATGCAGGAAGATTGTTCCTGATGTTGGGGAAGTCCAGAACAAGGGGTCACAGTTTAAGGATAAGGGGGAAGTCTTTTCGGACCGAGATGAGAAGAAAAATTTCCACACAAAGAGTGATGAATATGTGGAATTCTCTGTCACAGAAAGTAGTTGAGGCCAGTTCATTGGCTATATGTAAGAGGGAGTTAGAAGTGGCCCTTGTGGCTAAAGGGATCAGGGGGTATGGAGAGAAGGCGGGTACAGGATACTGAGTTGGTTGATCAGCTATGATCATATTGAATGGCGGTGCAGGCTCGAAGGGCCGAATGGCCTACTCCTGCACCTATTTTCTATGTTTCTATGTTTCTATGTGGGAGGAAACCGGAACACCCAGTGAAAAACCACAGGGTGAACATACAAACTGCACACAGATAGCATCTGAGGTCAGGATCAAACCCGGGTCTCTTGTGCTGAGGCCAGAGCTATTCATTACATCTTGCAGTATCATCAGTACAAGCTTGCCTTAACAGCACTGAGAAAAGGAAACTTAATAAAAGTACCAGTTACCATTTTAGTTATTCGAATTGAAGATGACCAAAGACCAAATATTTAGAGTATTGTGTTCAGTTCTGGGCACCATGTTATAGGAAAGAGTACAGAGACATTTTACAAGAATGTTGCCAGGACTTGAGGGTCTGAGCTATAAGGTGAGGTTGAGAAGGTTGGGACTCTATTCCCTGAAGCGCAGGAGGATGAGGGATGATCTTATAGAGGTGTATAAAATCATGAGAGGAATAGATCTGGTAGATGCACAGAGACTCTTGCCCAGAGTAGGGGAATCGAGGACCAGAGGACATAGGTTTACGGTGAGGGGGAAAAGATTAAACATAAATCTGAGGGGTAACTTTTTCAAACAAAGGGTTGTGGGTTTATGGAACAAGCTGCCGGAGGAGGTATTTGAGGTTTAAGAAGCAGTTATATAGGTACATGGATAGGACAGGTTTGGAGGGATATGGACCAAACACAGGCACGTGGGACAAGTTTAGATGGGACATGTTTGCCAGTGTGGGCAAGTTGGGCCTGTTTCCACACTGTACCACTCTGTGACTGTGACTGTAAGCTGTAACTGAAGGAGTCTGCAAGGCTCATTAGAATTCTTGGAAAAGGCAGATTACAAGGGTAGGATCTTTTAAAGTGATAGGAGTAGAATTAGGCCATTTGGCCCATCATGGCCGATCTATCTCTCCCTCTAAACCCCATTCTCCTGCCTTCTCCCCATAACCTCTGACACCTGTACTAATCAAGAATCTATATATCTGTGCCTTAAAAATATCCACTGATTTGGCCTCCACTGCCTTTGTGGCAAAGAATTCCACAGATTCACCACCCACTGACTAAAGATATTTCCCCTCATTTCCACGCTAAAAGAACATCCTTTAATTCTGAGGCTTTGACCTCTAGTCCTAGACTCTCCCACTCATGGAAACATCCTCTCCACATCCATTCGATCCAAGCCTTTCACTATTCTGTATGCTTCAATTAGGTCGACCCTCATTCTTCTAAACTCAAATCAAAGTGGTTAACAGTGAGCTGATGTGTTAACGGGATCATGTACAAGTTAGGATGATGATAATAGATTAACTGAGAGGGTAGAAGGCAGAGTTTATTCCAAAACATTGCTGGAGTAACTCAGTGGGACAGGCAGCATCTCTGGAGAAAATTAACAGGTGACGTTTCAGGTCGGGACTGTTCTTCAGACACGAAACGTCCCTTCCCCCTGTTCTCCAGAGAAGCTGCCTGACCCGCTGATTTACCCCAGCACCTTGTGTCTATTTTTTAAACCAGCATTGCAGTTCCTTGTGTTTCCATTTATCCAGAAACAGTTTGGAATACCAGGTCTAAGTGTTACAAAGAGAAAGCAGATGAGATGAGTTGAGATGGAATGAGGCAAGTGATGGAGAGACAAATGTCAGCAATGATGACAGGGATATACGGTTCAAAGCCCAAGTTCAGTTCAACCAGCACCTTCAGTTCCTGCCTACAAATTCAGTTTAACCAGGGTAACAACATCCCCAACAGTCAGGTTACCAGAGTGAAGCATGGAATTGGTGACCATTTAAAAGAAACTGCAGCAGCGAACTAAAGTCATAACTTTGGTCTTGCCAGCACCCAGATGAAGAAAACGTAGATTTATTTAGTTTAGTTTACAGATACAACACATAAACAGGCCATTCTGCTCACCATTTTGTCCACGTTGACCCCATACACGAACACTATCCTGCACACTAGACACAATTTACTGCAGCCAAGTTAACCGACAAACATATATGTCTATGGAGTATGGGAGGAAAGTGGGGCAGCTGGAGAAAACCCACATGGTCACGGGGAGAAGGTACAAACTCTGTATGGACAGCGCCTGTGGTCAGGATCGAACCTGGGTCTCTGGCGCTGTAAGGCAGCAACTCTACTGCTGCGCCACTGTGCTGCACAGCTTCACTGCTAGTGCATGGGAGACAGATGATGCTGCAATATAGCAGGATGCAACTCGGGTTAAGTGAACAAGAACCGAAATATGTTTGTAATGAAATGAAACTGAACATTAATGCAGTACCTCCAATGCATGCACCACTGCCACCGCCGCATCTTCAGAAACAATATCCAACCCACATTCAAATGCTGTTACGATCATCCGGCCTTCTAATTGTCATCTTGTGGGAGGCACCATGGTGTGAGTACAAAACTTCACACCATCCTCCTCTTGGGGATCCTTCATCACAAAGTTCTGTGCCCCAGACAAAGGGTTCTGTGCTTGGAAACGATGCTGGAGGTAGATGCAAGCACTTCAGCAAAAAGTTTCATGAAATGTGAAAACTATCGGATTGCTAAATTAAATGATATGTTTACACACGAACTATCTACTGAAAATAAATGGGATCTGATCCTGGCATTAACTTGAGAAAAAACAATCAGGTACAATGTTATTCCAAAGTTGCTATTTATAAGCAATTCTAACATTATCTCCATTGTAGATGGACCGGGGCAATGTTTGGCTGAATGTTGCTGTATCTGGGTCACTGCCCACATATACTGAACTGTGGAGGCCCATTCCTATTATTCTTCTGTACCCATGAATCAGGCTACGAGGTATGAGTTCATAAGGGATAGGAGCAAAATTAGATCATTCGGCCCATCACGTCTACTCCACCGTTCAATCATGACTGATCTAACACTCCCTCCTAACCTCACCTCCATAACCTCTGTCACCTGTCTAAACAAGAATCGATCTAGAAGGGTCTCGACCCGAAACGTCGCCTATCTCCTTCGCTCCTTAGATGCTGCTGCACCCGCTGAGTCTCTCCAGCTTTTTGTGTAACAATCGATCTATATCTGCCTTAAAAATATCCTTTGACTTAGACCTCACAGCCTGCTGTGGCAATGAATTGCACAGATTCACCACCCCCTGACTATTCAGATAGTATTTCTGCTGGACCCCCTGCCAATTAACCCCGTCCCATGCATCCCATCCCCTATAAGTCCCCGTCCCCCCCGAGCTGATCTTGCACCCATCTCTCCCTTCCCCCTTCATTCCTACACAACTCGAACCACGTCAATCCTCTAGCTTCACAATTCACAACTCACTGATCCTTTTATTTTGCTCCTTGTATGTGTTCATCCCTGTCCTTTGTCCAACCATCTAGCCATCACTAACCTGCCTCGCCTGTGTTCACCTGTGACCTACCATGCTTTGCCCTGCCCCTCCACTCTTCTGGCTTCCTTCCTCCCACACCTGCAATCAGTCTGAAAAAGGGTCCGGACCCAAAATGCCACCTATCCATGCTCTCCAGGGATGCCACCCGTCCAATGAGTTACTCCAGCATTGTCTTTTTCCTCAGGAGCCTCTGATGTTCAGAGACATTATTCATAAGCTCAAGGAGCAGGATTAGGCCATTCAACCCATCGAGTCAACTGCTCCATTCAATCATGGCTGATTTATCCTTCCCTCTCAGCACCATTCTCCTCCCTTCTCCCCATAACTCTTGATAGATCTACCCATCAAGTATCTGTCACTCTCCACCTTGAAAATACGCTGAAAGGGATGTGATTCGGCCATGAAAATGTACGTCTTTATATCTTTAAAAGCCATGGATTGGGTTAAATAACCACCATCAGAGCATGTGTTGGTTGTAATTGTCGATGTGAGCCCAGCATAGAATGATATTATTTAAAACGTTGGTGTAAGTAATTTGAAAAAAAACTAGTTAACCAAAATTAACTAATCAAAACGCATTCAAACAAGCACACCTCCATAAACACATTAAATTGATTAATAAGATCTTTTGTCTCCGCATTCTCCAGGCCTGGAAACCAAATAAAGCCTCCAACTACATAACCGAGATGGAGATATGGTGGGTGACTACAATCTGCTGCTTTTAATATTTCAACTATAAAGATTTTTATTTAGTGATCATTGTTAAATGGTAACACAATGCAGATAAAAACATATTAACACTTTCTTCTTTTCATGTTTTTTTTGCCCTCAATCATCCCTTTATAGTCATAAAGCGTGCAACAGGCCCAACTTGCCCATGCCGACAACATTACATCATTATTCATCCACGGAGAATCAGGAGCCTTTAGTTTGTTCTTTTTAATTACGTGAAACTAAAATAATTTTACCAAAACATTTTCCAAACCGAGCTCAGCAAGTAGCCAAAAGAAGAATCATCGTCGGCTTGAGAGTAACTCACTTCAAACTTTGATGGGAACTTATTTTCACGTTCAGATTCACTGGGTTTAGCAGCCGATTGACTGTTCCATTGTTGAGAGGACGTACCTTCTGTAACGTGAACAGTACAAAGGCAGTATGAGTTGGCTTCATTTCTTAAGAGTCACTCGTTGTCTTTGAGAATGTTGTTGATAAATTTATCCTGCGGGTCACAGGACATTTAACACAGATGCCTATCAGATCAAGGCAATTTAATGTGAACAAAATGCATGGCACGTGCCACATTCCCCACATGATTTAATAAAATGGAGGAAAGTCTCCCAACACTGCTCCAGTGAAATAGGGTGACAGGATTGAGTGGGTTGGCATATGATGAGCGTTTAATGGCATTGGGCCTCTAATCGCTGGAGTTTAGAAGGATTAAGGGGGGAACCTCATTGAAAATTACCAAATAGTAAAAAGCCTGAATTGAGTGGATGTGGAGAGGATGTTTTCACTGGTGGGAGAGTATTGGTCCAGAGGTCATAGCTTCAGAATTAAGGGACGTTCCTTTAGGAAGGAGATGAGGAGGAATTTATTTAGTCAGAGGATGGTGACTCTATAGAATTAATTGTCACAGAATGCTGTGGAGGCTTTTTGTCAATAGATCTTTTTAAGGCAGAGATTGATAGATTCGTGATTGGTACAGGTGTTAGGGGTTCTGGGGAGAAGGCAGGAGAATGGAACTAGGAGCGAGAGATGGATCAGCCTGATCGGAGTAAACTTGATGAACCGAATGAACAAATTCTGTTCCTATCACTTGCGAAGGGTGGAGACTGGGATGATTGAATGACACGTGCGCAGGTGTCAGTTGAGAGGACAGAGAAATGGCTAGTAGAAATAGAAGTAGAAACAAGGAACAAGGTTTAACAAAAAAGAGACACACTACAGGAGTAACTCAGCGGCTCAGGCAGCATCCATGGAGAACATGGATAGGTGACATTTCCGGTCGGGACCCTTCGTCGGGCTGATCTTTGTTACACTAGCCTTTACCCTGTTCTATCAGCTAACAGCACCACTGATATAATTCACTCATTCTCAGTCTCCACCCAAGAGCACAGGAGCAGGGCAGAAGGACTTTTCTCCATTTTAATCAATAATGTGGTAAATGTTCATGCATCATTTTGTAAGAAACATAAGATCACTGCAAAATGAGGCGGCCAGAATGGGAGGAGTTATAAATGTAAAGGTTGAAGAATAGAGAAGAGCAAAGACAGAGAGGGATTTGAAAAGGTCGATGAGAATTTTAATTCACCACATCTCAATTCGAAGACCGAAGTCCGTAAGCAGAGGGATAAAACACAGCATGAGTTAGGAGAAGCACTAAAACAGATAAGTATTGAGTATTTACGCGGAAAGTATTACAATCTCATTTACCTGGAGCTGAAAACATAATCTGACATCTCGTGAGGATCGCAAGCAAGAAGTCATTATGAGAATGCAAAACAAAAATGAGTTGTTCCTTTAGTAATTTCATGCTTAATCCACCACAGTTTAGAACCACGTCTGTGGTAATCCAAGACCAAGACGGTTGTCAATGGAAAAAAAAGATGAGCAACCCCGTCACTTTTCCCTGCTCTCTCAAAATTATTGGCTTTTCATGTACAAATCTAATTCAATTAAAAAAGTTAATACTGAATCTATTGTCTCCAATCATTTAGGGATTTAGCTGTCGTGAGACTGTCTTTGCTACCTTTAGCCTCACGATCGACATTGTTCACCTAAAGTATCTGAACATTTCGGATGTTGAGCTGACAGTCAGCGGAACGACAATACATGATTACAATCCAGCCATCCAGTGTAGATACATGATAAAGGAAATATAATTTAGTGCAAGATAATATCCAGTAAAGTCCGAATAAAGATAGTCCGAGGGTCTCCAATGAGGTAGATAGTAGCTCAGGACCGCGCTCCAGTTGGTGGTCGGATGGTTCAGTTGCCTGGTACAGCTGGGACAACACTGTCCCTGAATCTGGAGGTGTGTGTTTTCACACTTCTGTGCCTCTTGCCAGATTGGAGAGGAGAGAAGAGGGAGTGACCTGGGTGAGACGCGACCTTGATTATGCTGGTGTCCTTGCTGAGGTAGTGTGAAGTGTACATGGAGTCAGTGGAAGGGAGGTTGCTTTGTGTGATGTTCTGAGGTGTGTTTACAGCTCTCTGCAATTTCCTGTGCTCTTGGATGGAGCTGTTCCCAAACCATGCGGTGATGCACCCTTGATACATTTTGAATGAATACAAAAGGAGGGTTGCATGAGGGAAGACAAGCATTAATAAAATGCTTTCTGCGGTGCATCTGTTGAAGTTGGTGAGAGTTGTTGGCCAAACCATGCAGAACTTCCTAAGGCTTCTAAGGAAGCAGAGGCAGTGGGGGCCTTTCTTGGCCATTGCTTTGACATGGCTGGTCCAGGACAAGTTGCTGAGTACAAAGTCACCCCATTGTTTTCAGTCAATAAGTGTACAGATATATCTCAAAGGTAAAGGAAATAAGCAAAGGATACAAAGGACATTTATTATCACATACACCAAATGGTGTAGTGAAATTTGACTTGCCAATGCAGCACACAAATAAAGATAAGATACAACATTAAAGAATTTACAATAAACATAAAAACATCCCCCCACAATGGTTCCAACTGTGGGGGAAGGCAGCAAAGTCCAGTCCCATCCCCTGTTCACCCATAGAAACATAGAAACATAGAAACATAGAAAATAGGTGCAGGAGTAGGCCATTCGGCCCTTCGAGCCTGCACCGCCATTCAATGTGATCATGGCTGATCATCCAACTCAGTATCCCGTACCTGCCTTCTCTCCATACCCCCTGATCCCTTTAGCCACAAGTGCCACATCTAACGCCCTCTTAAATATAGCCAATGAACTGGCCTCAACTACCTTCTGTGGCAGAGAATTCCAGAGACTCACGACTCTCTGTGTAAAGAATGTTTTCCTCATTTCGGTCCTAAAGGAATTCCCCCTTATCCTTAGACTGTGACCCCTTGTTCTGGACTCCCCCAACATCGGGAACAATCTTCCAGCATCTAGCTTGTCCAACCCCTTAAGAATTTTGTAAGTTTCTATAAGATCCCCCCTCAATCTTCTAAATTCCAGCGAGTACAAGCCGAGTCTATCCAATCTTTCCTCATATGAAAGTCCTGACATCCCAGGAATCAGTCTGGCGAATCTTCTCTGTACCCCCTCTATGGCAAGGATGTCTTTCCTCAGATTTGGAGACCAAAACTGTACGCAATACTCCAGGTGTGGCCTCACCAAAACCCTGTACAACTGCAGTAGAACCTCCCTGCTCCTATACTCAAATCCTTTCGCTATGAATGCTAACATACCATTTGCTTTCTTCACTGCCTGCTGCACCTGCATGCCTACTTTCAATGACTGGTGTACCATGACACCCAGGTCTCGTTGCATCTCCCCCTTTCCTAATCTGCCACCATTCAGATAATAGTCTACCCTCATGTTTTTGCCACCAAAGTGGATAACCTCACATTTATCCACATTATACTGCATCTGCCATGCATCTGCCCATTCACTCAGCCTATCCAAATCACCCTGCAGCCTCCAAGCATCCTCCTCACACCTAACTATACTCCCCAGCTTGGTATCATCTGCAAATTTGGAGATGTTGCATTGAATTCCCTCGTCCAAATCATTAATATATATTGTAAATAGCTGGGGTCCCAGCACTGAGCCTTGCGGCACCCCACTAGTCACTGCCTGCCATTCTGAAAAGGACCCGTTTACTCCTACCCTTTGCCTCCTGTCTGCTAGCCAGTTCTCTATCCACATCAATACTGAACCCCCAATACTGTGTGCTTTAAGTTTGTATGCTAATCTCTTATGCGGGACCTTGTCGAAAGCCTTCTGAAAGTCTAGATATAACACATCCACTGGTTCTCCCTTATCCACTCTATTGGTTACATCCTCAAAAAATTCTATCAGATTTGTCAGACATGATTTACCTTTCGTAAATCCATGCTGACTTTGTCCAATGATTTCACCACTTTCCAAATGCGCTGCTATCCCATCTTTAATAACTGACTCTAGCAGTTTCCCCACTACCGATGTTAGACTAACTGGTCTGTAATTCCCCGCTTTCTCTCTCCCTCCTTTTTTAAAAAGTGGGGTTACATTAGCTACCCTCCAATCCTCAGGAACTACTCCAGAATCTAAGGAATTTTGAAAAATTATCACTAATGCATCCACTATTTCTGTGGCTACCTCCTTGAGTACTCTGGGATGCAGACTATCTGGCCCTGGGGATTTATCGGCCTTCAATCCGTTCAATTTACCCAACACCACCTCCCGACTAACCTGGATTTCACTCAGTTCCTCCATCTTATTTGACCCCCGTTCCACTGCTATTTCCGGCAGATTCTTTATGTCTTCCTTAGTGAAGACAGAACCAAAGTAGTTATTCAATTGGTCTGCCATGTCCTTGTTCCCCATGATCAATTCACCTGTTTCTGACTGAAAGGGACCAACATTTGTTTTAACTAGTCTCTTTCTCTTCACATATCTGTAAAAACATTTGCAGTCAGTTTTTATGTTCCCTGCCAGTTTCCTTTCATAATCTATTTTCCCGTTCCTAATTAAGCCCTTTGTCCTCCTCTGATGCATTCTGAATTTCTCCCAGTCCTCCGGTAGGCTGCTTTTTCTGGCTAATTTGTATGCCTCATCTTTTGTTTTTATACTATCCCTGATTTCCCTTGTTATCCATGGATGCACCACCTTCCCCGATTTATTCTTTTGCCAAACTGGTATGAACAACTTTTGCACTTCATCCATGCAGTCTTTAAATACCTTCCATTGCACATCCACTGTCAACCCTTTAAGAATCACCTGCCAGTCTATCTTGGCCAATTCACATCTCATACCTTCAAAGTTACCTTTGTTCAAGTTCAGAACCCTTGTTTCTGACTTAATTTTGTCACTCTCCATCCTAATGAAGAACTCAACCATATTATGGTCACTCTTGCCCAAGGGGCCACGCACAACAAGACTGCTAACTAACCCTTCCTCATTACTCAATACCCAGTCTAGAATAGCCTGCTCTCTCGTTGGTTCCTCCACATGTTGGTTGAGAAAACTATCCCGCATACATTCCAGGAAATCCTCTTCCTCAGCACCCCTGCCAATTTGATTCACCCAATCTACATGCAGATTGAAGTCACCCATTATAACCGTGTTACCCTTGTTGCACGCATTTCTAATTTCCTGTTTGATGCCATCCCCAACTCCAATACTACTGTTAGGTGGCCTGTACACAGCTCCCACTAGCGTTTTCTGCCCCTCAGAGTTTCGCAGCTCTACCCATATCGATTCCACATCTTCCACGCTAATGTCCTTCCTTTCTATTGCATTAATCTCCTCTCTCACCAGCAACGCTACCCCACCTCCTTTTCCTTTTCGTCTATCCCTCCTGAATATTGAATATCCCTGGATGTTCAGCTCCCAGCCTTGGTCATCCTGGAGCCATGTCTCCGTGATTCCAACTATAGCATAGTCATTAATCGCTATCTGCACCTTCAACTCATCCACCTTATTACGAATGCTCCTCGCATTGAGACACACAGCCTTCAGGCTTGTTTTTACAACACTCTTACTCCTTATACAATTATGTTGACAAGTGGCCCCTTTCACATCGATCCCTATTACACTTGGCCATACTCTCCTATCCCTTTGTGAGCTTACTTTCCCGTTAATTCTGGGGTCATTAACCATCCCTTTACTCTCTTTCCCTTTAACTCCGTTCTCGATTATCCCATTTGACCCCCCACCCCCCTTATTCAGTTTAAAACCATCCGTGTAGCAGTGGCAAACCTGCCGGCCAGAATGCTGGTCCCCCACCTATTAAGATGCAATCCGTCCCTTTTGTACAGTTCCCCCTTACTCCAAAACAGATCCCAGTGATCTAAGAATCTAAATCCCTGCCCCCTGCACCAGTTCCTCAGCCACACATTCAGGTCCCGTATCTCCCTGTTCCTGCTCTCGCCAGCACGAGGAACTGGAAGCAAACCGGAGATAACAACCCTGGAAGTCCTGCTTTTCAGCATTTTTCCAAGCTCTCTGAAGTCCCGCTGCAAAATATTCATCCCCTTCTTTCCAACATCATTTGTGCCAACATGCACGACCACTTCTGGCTGTTCACCTTCGCCCTTGAGGATTGTCTGCACTCTGTCCGTAACATCCTGGATCCCGGCACCAGGAAGGCAGCACACCATCCTGGAATCCCGTCTGTTGCCGCAAAAACCCCTGTCCGTACCTCTCACAATGGAGTCTCCAACTACAATGGTGTTGCCCGACTTTGGCCTCTTTGGTTTTGGCTCATCAGCCCTTTTTGTTTGGCAAGCCAGTCCGCCGCTCAGTGGGATACCGTCTTCTGTCCCGGCAGCTTCCACGTGGGTGAACCTGTTCACAAGAGGTACAACACCCGGGGACCTTTGCATTCCCGGGCCTATCGTGGCCTATAGTCGGGCCTATCGTGGCCTATAGTCGGGCCTATCGCGGCCTCCGCAGCCAGTCCGATGTTATCATGCCCTCTTGCCTGAAAGCTGGAACTCCGGCGTTGTGTGAACTCTCCTCAGCGGCTTGGAAATGTCTGGAGCGGCCGCTTCCTCCCCGGAGACCGAGCACCCGAAGTCCTCAGGCCGCGCTGGCTGGAGATCCGACTCTGGCGATCTCGAATCCCAGACTCCGCGGTGTTTTAAATCCAGCGCCACCCGCGGCCGGACGCCCGCAGCCACAACTCCTCGGATGTTGGAGTTGGCGGTCACAGCACTCCGGAGCTGACCGCACGGCGACCCGGGCAAGGCATCGCCCCCTCCGTGTTGGTGTCCCAGCGCTGGCCCGCTGCCGAAGCTGTAGTCCCGGCTGGTCCCGACAGGAAAGGCCGCTACAGACCGACGGAAGGCCGCGAGGAGGGGGGCGAAGAAGCAGCTCAGAGGGAAGCTGCCTCTCCGACAAGGTAGGGACTAGGAAATAAAGTTTCCCCCTTCCCCTCCCCCCACACACCACATAAAAGACTAGAAGACCTCCAAAACAAACACTTTAACTCACTATTTTTTTTTAAGGGTCTAAAGACTAACAGCTGCTGGCAGGGCAGCCATACTCGACGGCGCCCCCTACAGTCATATATCTTACCATTATCATGAGTCCTGGGAACCTGTGGCCAACGGCCTCTACAAATGGAGAAGCAGCCGGGATGGTGAGCACAACCTTGGTCCCTTTGCCTGTGCAGATGACAAACACCAGCGGATAAACTACCCAACAACCCTACCCGGGGATCAGTTAGTGGCCTCATCAGCCACCTCACAACCCACCACACTGACGTGGATCCCCCCATCTCTACCCCTCCCACTGCCGCTTCCTCTCTCTAACCCCACTCCCTTTAACATCTTTGGCCCATACCTGTTCCTCTCCATCTACCCCTCTCAGTCCCTATCCCTCGCTCCACCCCCTCTGTCTCCTTCCATCCCCTTTCCTCCTTCGACCCTCAGTCTACCCCCTCCACCTTTTGTCCGGCAACTCCTTCATCTCCCTCTATCCCCCCCCCCACACCAACCTATTCCTCCTTTTACATTGTTTCATCCTGCTCCTGGTGGCCGTGAGGATCCATCACACCCCCATCTCCACACCCACTGCCGCGCCCCCTGGCGGCTTGGAGGATCCATCACACCCCCATCTCCACACCCACTGCTGCGCCCCCTGGTGGCCGTGAGGATCCATCACACCCCCATCTCCACACCCACTGCCGCGCCCCCTGGCGGCCGGGAGGATCCATCACACCCCCATCTCCACATCCACTGCCGCACCCCCTGGCGGCCGGGAGGATCCATCACACCCCCATCTCCACACCCACTGCCGCGCCCCCTGGTGGCCGGGAGGATCCATCACACCCCCATCTCCACACCCACTGCTGCGCCCCCTGGTGGCCGGGAGGATCCATCACACCCCCATCTCCACACCCACTGCCGCGCCCCCTGGCGGCCGGGAGGATCCATCACACCCCCATCTCCACATCCACTGCCGCACCCCCTGGCGGCCGGTAGGATCCATCACACCCCCATCTCCACACCCACTGCCGCGCCTCCTGGTGGCCGGGAGGATCCATCACACCCCCATCTCCACACCCGCTGCCGCGCCCCCTTGTGGCCGGGAGGATCCATCACACTCCCATCTCCACACCCACTGCCGCGCCCCCTGGCGGCCGGGAGGACTCCTCACCCCTGCCCGAGGCAGAGGGAAAATCCACCACCACCACCTCCTCTCTACCCGCCCTGACTCCCAGCTTGAAGAAGGGTCTCCACGAGGGTTGCCAACTGTCTCACTCCTAAATAAGGGACAAAAGGTCAAAATACGGGACAAATTCCCGACGGCAACCCGTTGACGGACTGGGCCGTGTCTGGGTGAATGATGAGTGAGGACGGCACACAAAGCCCAGCCGGCGGGCCAGCTGAGGAGGTTTGGCCCGGGTGACGTCGCTCGCATATTCCGGCACCCTGTCCAACTCGTGAACCGATGACCGGCCATGAGAAGGAGGGGTGGTGGTGATAGTGGTAAGCGACGGTCCGAAGGTCAGACAGCTGGCCGGGCTGCTGACCGACACGGGCAACAGGAGAGGCGCTGCTGCTGCACTCCATGGGCTGTACTACCTCGGGACAGGTGAGGCGGGGCTGGACGCGGCGCCTCAACCCGACAGTCTCTTCGACCCGAGTAGTAGCAGTCAATTACGGGACAAGGGCGGTACTGTATGGGACAAACCAATATACGGGATGTCCCGGCTAATAGGGGACAATTGGCAACCTTAGTTTCGATCCTGAAACGCCACCCGTTCTTCTCACCAGAGATAATGCATATCCCGCTGAATTACTACAGCTTTCTATGTCCACCTCCAACCACCACCACCAAGGTCCACTGGGTCTCCCGGTTGTGAACAAGCTTAATTCCACTTCCCATTTCCTTCCTGTCCTGGGCCTCCTCCATTCCCATTGCAATCCACACACAAACTGGAGGAACATCACCTCATATTTCACTTGGGTAGCTTACAACCCAGCGGTTTTACATTGAATTTCTAATTTTAGGTAACATAACTAATCTAACCCCCCCCCCCCCCCCTCCCCACCTTCCTTCCCTGACCCCCTCTGCCTGGCCTTTTGTCCCGCCTGGATTTGTTCCTATTTCACCTCTTCTGCCTACATTCCTTCCTCTGGCTTCACAGTGCAACTCTACATTCCTTTTATCTCACACCTTTTAACTTTAGAAACATAGAAAATAGGTGCCGGAGGAGGCCATTCGGCCCTTCGAGCCAGCACCCCCATTCATTGTGATCATGGCTGATCGTCCCCTATCATATATTTTATGTTCTACATATTTTCTTTTCTTTCCTGGCCCAGGTGATTCTAGTGCATGTAGCACCCCTGGTCCTTTGATGACAAGGCTCGATAAAGTTGGAGTGTGTAAGGTGAATGTTATATTTACAGGAGTTCTGAATGAGAGCGTAACCAGGGCATGTGACACATTGTCACATGTTCCGCTAGAGATTGCACTAATCGATAACTTAAAGAGTCATAGAGTGATATAGCATGGGAACAGGCACTTCAGCCAACTTGCCGGCCAACATGTCCCTGCTAAACTAGTTCCAACTGCCCGTATTTGGCCCTTGCAGCATTCGTGTTGATTACTGAGTGCAGCACAGGAACAGGCTCTTCAGCCCAACATGTAAACTCATTTCCGGGGTTAGGTCCATGCCGGGGTGAGGTTAGAAAGGGAATACGCCCTGTCCACGGGCACCCTGAGGGAGTTCCGGGGCCGCTGGGCTCCGCAGGGTGTTGAATGAATCCTCAATAAGGATTGTAACACAGTTGTATTGTAGTTCATTATGGATATATGTTTGTATTGTATTATAGTGGTGAGTTCTGGCTTGTTTTATTGTAGTGTAATTTTTATTTTTTAATAATGAATATATTTTTTGATAACATTTAAAAAACAACATGTAAACTCACAACTAATCCCATCACCGTGCACATGGCCCATGTCCCACTATCCTCTGCCTGTATATATCTCCGTGTAAGTGCCTCTGAAAACTTGTGTTTGTATCTGATTCCACCAAATCCCCAGGCACCTATTACTGTGTATAAATTAATCTCACAAATCTCCTTTAAACTTCCCATATCACACTTGAAAGTGGCTCTATTATTCTAAAGAAAAAAGATCATACCATCTATCATATCTACACCTCTCATAATTTGATGTACTTCTATCAGGTCTTGCCCCAGCCTCGAACGTCCCTGGGAAAACAATCGAAATTTGTCTAACCGCGCCTTCTGATGAAAATGTCAAAGACTAGAAGGCATAGCTTAAACGTAGGAGGGGCAAAAGTAAAAGGTAATCTTCAGCGCAAAGTCGTTCTGCACAGACAGCGACGGGTGTCTGGAATGTACTGCTCGGTGTAGTGGTTGAGGCAGATAAGATAGAGGCATTTAAGTGGCTTTCGATACACACTTCGATATGCAGGGATTTCAGGGATTGCAGGGACATGGACCATGTGCAGAAGAGGTTAGTTTAATTTGGCATCATGCTGGGCGTGGATAATGGAGGCCGAAGGGTCTGTATCTGTGCTGTACTGTTCTGCTTTATCTTGATAAAACTATTCTGCATCCTCTCCAAAATCTTCACATTTCTCCTGCACTGTGTTGCGCAGAACTGCAAACAATACCCTAAATGTGACCTAATTGCACTTTTCACATGTTCTCACTTTATTTTAACACTTTAAAGTTTACTGATCTGCATGCAGGGTGCATAATTTTGTAAATGTTGTAAACCATATGTTGATATTATCCGGGTCAGTCCTTGTGTGAAAGTACATCCATAAGAAGTGCCTGTGGCTTGTATTCAGCATTCGGGATATGCTGAGAATCGAAAGATTTTTATTTTGGTGATCATGCCCGTTGTTTGAAATGTATCTTATCTTACATGTACATTTTATGTGCCGTTTTTGAGATGCTTGTGGATATTTCACTAACCTCAATGCTTACTGAGGCTAATATTATGCACGGGTTATGCCATAAGCAGCTCAATATTCAGCACTAATTGAAGGAACATATGTACGTAAATCACAGAACAGTGCAAAAGCACCAGGGTTATAGTAGTGAGTGGTTTTACACTTCTCTGATAGTGAGGACTTGCTTTGGTGCAAGCCGCTGAAATAGGGCAAAATGTAATAGATTAATTTATGATCATTAAACGGAGAGTCCTTCGAGAGACCAGTACTCCACACTTTGCGGGAAATTGGGCAAGTGGTGGAAATTGCAATTTGGAACACTTTGGGAACAATTACCATAATTCTGTTTGTTTAAAGATAGTTATCAGAAAGGAAAAGTGTGGTTTTCGAATTGAAGTCCTGAATTGAGAGGGAGCTGATTTCAATTGAATCAGAGATAACGGTGAATATAAATTGATCTATCCCAGGTTTTATGGGAAACGAAGGAAGAAATTACTAGAGCTGTTACTCTGACTGGGGTATCAACGGAGCACTGCAAGGGGCAGGGGAGCATTGTTGCATTATATACATAAATGGCTTGCATATGAAGGTTGGTGGACCTACTGGCGGCACGGAAATTGGTGGCTACTGGATAGTGAATGAGAATATGGAAGGATAGAAAGGTACGTGGGTCAGCTGCTAAGTTGAGAGGAGCACTGACAGATAGAACTTTATCCGGAAATAAGAGAGTATCAATTTTGTGATGGACAAAGTGAACAAATGGCCTCAATGACATGGGTAGAAAGGGCAGTAGGCAGGGAAGTGTGAAATCGCACACCTCCAAATTCAGGGACCGTTTTTTTCCCAGCTGTTGTCACGCAGTGAATCATCCTACCACAACCAGAGAGCAGTCCTGAACTACTATCTACCCCATTGGTGCCCCTCAGACTATCTTTGATCGGATTTTACCGGATTTACCTTGCACTAAACGTTGTTCCCTTATCATGTATCTGTAAACAATAAATGGCTCGATTGTAAACATGTATTTTCACTGACTGGTTGGCATGCAGCAAAAGCTTTTCACTGTACCACGGTACACGTGACAATAAACTAAACTGAACTGAACAGTGTTCAAGAAGAAACTGCAGATGCTGGAGAATTGAAGGTAGACAAAATTGCTGGAGAAACTCAGCGGGTGCGGCAGCTTCTATGGAACGAAGGAAATAGGCAACGTTTCGGGCCGAACGTTTCGGGTCTGAAGTAGGGTTTCGGCCTGAAACGTTGCCTATTTCCTTCACTCCACAGATGCTGCCGCACCCGCTGAGTTTCTCCAGCACTTTTGTCTTCCTGAACTGAACAGTGTTGTTTTGCTGGCAGCTTTTAAGGAGACTGGATGATGAAATAACTTCTCACTGATTTTACGCCGATGGCAGTACGGCAATCTGTGTGGGTAGAAATGGGGGAACAGCTTAAATGTACGGCAGTCTCTGTGGGTAGAAATGGGGAACAGCTGAAATGTAATTTGAGATATGGCGCTGAATTAATTGCTTCAGATTGCTGCATTGCTGGAAAGGATGGGCCCAGTGCAGGGTCATTAAAGCAAACTCCCGTGTTTGAGATTCCCATGCTATAGAGGGAGGGTATAACTGATTTAGAAGGGTGCAGTGATCGCAGGAAAAAACTACTTTGAAAAAAGATTTTAAGGGACGAATATGAACTTGCACGGACAAATAGCTACAACTACAAGTTGGCAGAACTCGAGTAAGAGAAGGGATACCATGGTCAGAGGCGAACTCCAAGCGGAGTATGAAATCACAACAAGTGTAGCTTGTATTTAATTGCCTTTAATTCCAATTTATCCTGGACCACCCATATTGAAGCAACTATCAAGAAAGTACACCAACGACTCCACTTCCTTAGAAGACGTAGGACGTTTGGCATGTCCCCTACATTTCATCAGGATGTGTCATAGATTGGTCTGGTAACATCCCAGATCATCACACAAACCAACCTCCCTTCTATTGACTCCATTTATACCTCACGCTGCCTCAGCAAGGCCAGCAGCATAATCAAGGATGAGTTGCACCCTGGCCACCCCCTCTCCACTCTCCCATCAGGCAAAAGGTGTAGAAGTGTGAAAACGCACAGATTCAGATTCAGGGACAGTTTCATCCCGGCTATTATCAAATAACTGAATAATCCTACCACAATCAGAGAACTACTATCTACCTCTTCGATGATAGGATTTTGCTGGCTTTACGTTGCATTAAACATTGTTCCCTTATCATGTATCTGTACACTGTAATTGCTCGATTGTAATCATGTATTGTCTTTCTGCTGACTGGACTGATCTCAATTATCTTTAGACCTGGCTAAAACGATAAACGAACTGGTGCTCAATGTTCCCGTGGGCGACACGTTGCTGTAAGATAGAGCGGGGTAGAATGGATGGGTGGAACTGGGATTGAGTGAGGTGTGTGTTGTAACGCCGCAGATATAGGATGTCCCGTGATGGTAGCAAATCTATCTATTCGGAGATAGGGGCGCACAATGGCGCAGCTGGTAGAACTGCTGCCTCACAGCTCCAGAGACCATTGGTTCGATCTTGACCTCAGCTCCTATCTGTTTGGAGTTTGCGTGTTCTTTATATGGCCACAAGGGTTTTGTCCGGGTGATCCGGTTCCCTCCCACGTACCAAACACGTGCGTATTTGAGGTTAATTGACCTCTGTATAATGTGCAGGGAATTGCTGCGAAAGTGGGAAAACAAAACTCGGGCCAACCAACGATTTCCCTCACACGCCGACTAGTCTTGATCAGCCCTTGTTTTTACAAATGCCGGGAGATCTTTCCTCTCGGAATCCTTTCCAATAACTCTCTCATCACCTTTGTGGATCATTGACCGTTAGTTCCCAGGTTTCTCCGTATAGACCCTCTAGAATTAATGCACAACTTCCTTCTTGTATTTCACCCATGGCTGGGAACCGCAGGGGTTTAAGCTTCCCACGCGAAATATAAGTTGTTCCGTTAATTTGCTTGTTACTTCACTCTGACATTGGAGGAGCCCCTGTAAGGTTTGTATGGGAATGGGAAGTGGAGTTAAAGTGTTTGGAAATCGGGAAATCGCAAACTTATTGCAAGTTTCCAAGGCAAGTTTTGGCAAGGCAAGATTGCAAGTTTTCTTGCCTTGGCACATGATGGGAGGGAGAGAGAGAGAGAGAGAGAGAGAGAGAGAGAGAGAGAGAGAGAGAGAGAGAGAGAGAGAGAGAGAGAGAGAGAGAGAGAGATTGTGTGCATATATATATATACACATGTAGATTTGTCTTTCTATGTGTGAGCATATGTTCACATAGTCATGTTCGCATGTGTTTGTCTGTGTACATTCCTGTTCGTTTATCTGTCAGTGGGTATTTCTGTGCAGATTGGTGTCTGTATGCATGTAATTTCAGCGGGCTGTGTGTGCAGATTCGTGTTTGTGAGTGAGTGTGTGTGTGTGCATGTGTTCGTGTGCATGCTGCTCAGGCACTGGACACTGGAAGACTTTAATGTGCAACGGCAAGAAATAAAATTTTTGAAAAATATAAAAGTGGATAAGTCTCCAGGTCCAGACAGGATATTCCCTAAGACATCGAGGGAAGTTAGTGTAGAAATAGCAGGGGCTATGACAGAAATATTTCAGATGTCATTAAAAACGGGAATAGTGCCGGAGGATTGGCGTACTGCGATGAGGGATTTCGTGAAGACCCCGCCAGGCACGCATGCGCGACATTCTTCAAAGCAGGGTGTGGAATCACAGATAACAACAATGACTGAAGATAGTAAGATTTAAGAGAACTAACATACAAGTTGACCTTATGATAGAGGGTTTGGGAGCGGAGGGCACGAAATCCCTCATCGCAACTCCTCATAAAATAAAGATCAAACTTCAAACTGGTAAATTCTTGTTTAATCTTACTATTTTACATCGGAGTCACGTGAGTGACTTCGTGAAGATTTCAAAGCTCTGTGATTACATGCCCTGAATCAGTCCATGCTCGCACACTGCCGTAATACTGATGGAGGAAGTATGTTAACGTATTTCAGACTTGAACAAGCTGAAAAATAACAACATTTGTTAATACAACACTAACCCCCTGAACTCGGGGCAAACGCTTAGGGATCAGCACTTAAAACTGAATCCGCCAACGTTGCGGGAGCGGCCACAAGTCAGTTATAAAACCGCTGAAATGTAGATTCACTGGCCCAGCTCGCGATTGCAAGGACATAATCCATGAACACCTCCATGGTCCTCGCCACTGATGTGGATGCAGCCCTGGTAGAATGACATTTAAAAAATGTTAGTGTCTTACCTGCTGCACCGAATACCACCTTGAGTCATCTGGAGATAGTCTGCACCATCACCCTGTGATGTGGGTTTCCATGGCTGAAACAGATCCGTCTCCATATACCTGATGCCCATTTTCAGACCTGTAGTCGCAGGTCTGTGTAGTTTAAGCAACTTCTATAAAGAAGTTACTTTATTATGGGTCGATCATTCTATCCAGGTTTAATTCCTGTAGAGTCTAGACCCATTGTGCTGTGTTCAGTGCCATTACCATCATCACTTTGAAGGTGAGTAAGTCCAGTGGTAAATCTGTCATAGGCGACCAGCTCCTGAGCAGGGTCAACACTACCCCTAATCTCAGGTAATATAATATCATGGTCGGGGAGGGATGGATAGACCATACCCCTCATAGTTTGGATACCAGCTGGTGAGATCCCACTCCAATGTTAAGATAGGATGACAGTGCACTCCTGGCACCGTATACAGCACTGTAACTGAGGGACTCATCATAATGAAGACCCGTGAGGATTCCAGCACATTGGAGATCATAGCAGATATGTAGATGGTCTAGGTCCAACTACAGAAAAACCTCCCATATCCTTATGTAGGTGAGGTACTGCTTCCTAGTGGACTCTCTCTGCACGATGCTGTTTGACGTCCATGGTCCTTTATGTTGCAGAGCCTGGTTGCGTTTCCTGCAACACCTGTCTGATGAAGCAGAATGTGGAAAGCATAGAAAAAACGCATTTCCCCCCAATGTAGCGAGAACGCATCCATCGCCACTGCCCCAGGATCTGGTTCTCAAGAGACATATGTTGGTATCCAATGGCTCAACCTGGACGCAAGGAGGTCGATATCTGGTGTTCCATATTAGGCTATAATTTTAGCAAATATTTGGAGGTTCAAATCCACTTGATGTCGTTATTAAATACTTGTGACCTGGTGTCCGCCGCTATATTGAACTTAACCAGAAGGTACGTAGCCGATACCCAAATATTTCTTTCAATCCACCAGAGCCAAATTAATGTTTCCAATTCATCACAAGATATTGACTTGACACCACCCATAAGGTTTAAATATGCCACCTCAGTGGTATTATTTTGAAGACGAACATACGTATGCTGCAGATTAGTGCATTCAGCCCGCAGCCCGTGACATGCTCCCAGCATTTCTAAACAGTTTATACCTTGTGATTGAAGAGAAGTAGACTCATGAAAATCCGATCTACCGCCCCAACTGGAATGGTGTCAGTAGTTCCCCAGCCCTTGGCTCTTGCGTCGGTTTGTAACACGACTAATGGGTTTGATGTAATGATGGGATTTAACAATCACAACCATTGCTAATCCACCATTGTAGCTCAATTTATGCTTTGATTGGCAGCTGCATAGGCTCGTAAATGTCCAGCATTCGCTTTTAATGCCGCAATTTTTTGCTTTTTGCAAGCTTCGATGGTGGAACGGCCCAAATTATGTGGCTGGAATGTAGCTACAAGTTTACCAATTACCTTAGCAGCATGTCTAATAGTCGGTTCCCTGGTGCAAGCAAGGCTGTTCCATGCGTCTATCATGTCTATTGCTCTGTTCCCTGGGATAGTGACAATCAGAGCCCTAGAATGTAACCTCCCTCCTACTTGTGAGGTTATACATGCAGTACTCCCAAGAGAACCAGACCCCCTTACCTCCATGGTTACCGGCGGGCCTGAGGTTCTGGTTTCTGGTATTCCGTCGTTGCTGGGTGCTGCTCGATCGCCTCGGTAAATCCCTGTTGCTGCAGCTGTCGTGTGGTGTGGTAGTCTATGCTGGCCCTGCCCTAAAAAAGGCTTCTGCTGTTGGGGAGCTGGTGGCGGATATGTTCTTGATGGTCTATCCGGCTGCCCCCAGAGGTTTAAAGGGAGGATAAGGCTGTGGTCTTCGGAAAGTCTGCACCCTTGACGATGATGGTGGTTTCATCAGCCCCACGGTTTTGGCTTCCTCATCAAGTTCTTTGACCTGCTTGGGCAGGTCCTCCCCAAACAGCTGTCTTGGTGGTGATGTGGTGGAGGTAAGATGCAACCCAGCGAATTTAGGATTAAGGTCGGGCCGAATGGAGCTCTGACTAAAACAGTTTATTTCGAAGTGTGTATTACACAGGAGGGCTAGATATTCCTGCTGCTCTGCGGATACATCTGCCCCATCGAAGGTCCTGGCGAGCGCCGTGATGCCCGACGTCAACAGCTTCAGAATGTTCTGCATCTTAACCTCTTGTGCCCTCGCTCTGGAACTGATGTTCCCCCAGATGGCTGAGTTGACCATCGGGACATTCAGGAAATGTATGTTCAGGTGTGTCATCAGGAAATTGATGCTTGCTGCCAGTTTAGGGTGCAGCCGTTCCCCTGAACATACAGGCTTCGCAAATTTCGAAACTGCCTCCAGCATTTCTTCTTCTGGATCTAGAGCAGTGGGCTCTTCTGCTGCCGCTTCTTCATCAAAATCGGCCATCTGCTGACTCCTAGCACTGCCGACAGACGAAGGTGAGATAGAAGGCGGCCGCATGATCCGGCTCCCAGACCGCTGAGACTCCCGCTCTTGCCGATGCAGGTCTCGCTGGTATAGTTGCTCCACCATTAGCTCCATCCTAGCCATGCGACCGCCGCTGCTAAACGCGGACAACAAGCCGACTTCCCCAGGTTCTCCAGAAACACTGGGCTTCTAACAGCGAACCGCACCTCATCGAGGTGATGACAAGGGTCCGCTGGCAGATCGTCCTCGGCAGCCGCTCCTGCGGTCCCGTACGACTCCCGCACGGACATGCCGCTAGTCTGCCGTCGTTTGGACAATAGCGGTCCCCCTGCCTGATGGGAAGGCAGCGGGGATGAGTCGGTGCCGGCTCCCATAGCCGGACTACCTGATGTCCGTGCAGGCTGTCCGTCACTCCTGACCACAAGGGTCCGTGACGGTGCATGGTCGACGTTACCCGCCTTAGCAGGGCTGCCCGACCGCTTCGGCAGCCTGTTCCGGTGGTATGCCGGAACCTCCATATAACCATATAACCATATAACCATATAACAATTACAGCATGGAAACAGGCCTTCTCGGCCCTTCCAGTCCGTGCCAACCATTTATTTTCCCCTAGTCCCATCTACCTGCACCTCCTGCTCCTGCAGGGCTCCCTGACTTCCCAGCAGATCCATCACCGGCCCGCAATCTAACAGGATACCCATGGCGGCATATCGATGCCTTCCGCTGCAGCGGGGCATGACCTGGGCGCAGCTCTCCCCCTGCTCTGGTGACCTGCATAGTAGGGGAGACAGAACATGCCGCCGAGCGGGTCACACGTTTGCGCACCTTTGCTCCACTGCCGCTATGCTTAGGTGACAGTGGTAAGGAGTCAGGGTCTTGCCTACCCTGCTCCCGCGCGGTGCTCCACCACTTTGCGGCTCCATGGTCAGCCGTGGTGGAGAGACGGGTCCAGGCTGCACAGGGCTCCCCGATTTCCACGTTCTTATCCCGGTACTGCCGGTGTTGCGGGCAGCTCCGGGAATGGTGGCCGCTGACTCTCATCCGAAGTCCCATGGCCTTTGGAGGCATGCTTCGATGCCTTCATTCTGGTCTCCATCCATCGTTTCTGTAAGCAAAGTCTAGTACAGAAGCTTAGCTATTCAAGGTTAGTATCTTACCTGAGGGTCTTTAAGAAGCATCCGGTGGAGGAGCACACTCATTCCTGCGGGCTGCGGTGTAGAGTCGGGCTGCCTCTGCCGTCCTCCGCCGGCGACTGTGTGAGCCCGGACCCTCCTGGCCAACGGGCTGCCCGACTCCAGACTGTTAGTGCCACCGCTGACTGCCCGCGGCAGTCAGATTCGAGGCGGCCTGGAGACCCTGCGACAGGGTCACCTGAAAGAAATATACTGCAGGTTAGTTTTTTCCCTTCCCTGCAGGTCCCTGCAGTAGAGGCGCAACGCTCCTCCCTGCCTGTCGCTCGCATGCGGTCGACGATATGTCGCGCATGCGTGCCTGGCGGGGTCTTCACCAAGTCACTCATGTGACTCCGAAGTAAAATGGAGTGTGGGTGTTAGAAAACCGATATTCTATACAATGATTGGTGAAAATATTTAGTTGGTTCGGCAACATCTGTGGAGATAGAGGCGGGATTTAATATTTCAGGAAGAAAAAAACAGAGAGAGGGGAGAAAGTGCCTGAGCCGCTGAGGTATTCCAGCATTTTGTATATTAAACCTATTCCCTTGGCCGGGACGGGAACGTCTGCCGTTTCATTTCAGAAAGACCAGCGAACGGCAGGCAGAGAGTGGAAGAAACACTGGGGATACCGTGGCAGAAAGGTAAATCATCGGTAACATTGGGACGGAGCAGCAACGCGTTGATCAACGTGACCGGACAGACCAGGGAAGCCAAACGCCGCCAGAATTGGATAAGAAACCTCCTTCACGGACAGAATCAGAGCCCGCCCCATTGTGGAAGAGTCACAGTGTCGACAGTGAACCCCGGGGACACGATGGTGCAAGGAGCACGGCTGAGATACCCATTTATATCCGCGTCAATCCTCCAGTGGATTTAAGGAGTAACCGTTCAATGGCATTAATCACAAGCTCGTGAACAAACATCTTTTCACCCCGTGATTAATTAACTAATTCTAACTGTCTGTCGGTGGAGAAATGATTGGTGTGGAAAAAAATAATATCATAGAGGTGGGGGACTCTTTCTTACCCGTCTATATTTAAGAGGGAGTTAGATGTGGCACTTGTGGCTAATGGGATCAGGGGGTATGGAGAGAAGGCAGGTACAGGATACTGAGTTGGATGATCAGCCATGATCATATTGAATGGCGGTGCAGGCTCGAAGGGCCGAATGGCCTACTCCTGCACCTATTTTCTATGTTTCTATGTCCCTTGAACCAAGGATCAATGTGCTGGGCTTTTCCTGGGACATTTTCAAGACAAGGAAATCCGAGATATGATCCTGGGTAGCTTACAACCCAAGGGGATGAACATGATTTCGTCAATTTTGGTGACCCCCTCCCCCTCCCCCACCCCACCTTTCCCCTCGCTTGCCCGTGCCCCCTACCCTGGTGCGCACCCATTTCTCCCTCTCTCCATCCTTTCATCCTCCCCATCCCCTTGCCTCTATATTCCTCCTTCTGGACTTCCTCCTCCATCACTCCGATTCACTCCTTATTGGACACCATTTGTTCTCCTTGTCTCTCCTTTGTCTCATTTTGAGCTCCTTTGTTCCCACTACCTTTATCTCCTTTCAACCGTAGCCTTTGTGTACACATCTGACACTCAAAGCCTTCCCTCACCTTTACCCACCTATCCCTTGTCAAGCATGTTCCCTCTGCTTCCAGCACCGCTACTCCAGCATTCTGCCCTTCCCATCTCACTATAATCTGAGGAAAGGTTGGACCTGAAACTGCTCATGCCCGTTCCATCCACAGATGCTGCCCGACACGTCCTCAGCACATCGTGGTCTATACATGAAGCTAAGGACGTGAAACAGCTTAAATCGATGGCCCCTTTGGAAGCACAGAAACGTAGAAGTATAGAAAATAGGCGCAGAAGTAGGCCATTCGGCCTTTCGAGCTAGCACCGCCATTCAATATGATCATAGCTGATCATCTAAAATCAGTCGGTAGACAAAAATGCTGGAGAAACTCAGCGGCTGTGGCAGCATCTATGGATCTACGAAGGAAATAGGCAACGTTTCAGGCCGAAACCCTTCTTCAGACTGGGTCATGTAGCTCGGCTAGCTGACAAATACTACCGTCGTTCTATCCGTGGCATTTGCAATGCTTATGGAAACACTGAGATGTTATCGTGCTATCTGTATACACGCCCACTTCACACAATGCATCCAGATTGTGCGCATTATATGCCTGAAAATATTATCCTCAAATCCGCTTTAAATGCCCCACACCTCACTTTAAACCTTTACTTCCTAGTAATAGACATCTCTGTCCTCTGACACTTCTGTTCATAACCCCCCCCCACCATGCCCCTTCCAATTTTAAATAGGTCTCAGAGCCGCCCCCAGCATAATCCGCGCTAAAGAAAACGCCGCTGCTTATCCATCTCCCCTCATAGACTAGATAATCCACCCGAGGCAAACATCTTCAAAACGACATCTTCATTCAGCGTGGTGACCAGAACTGCGCACGGAATTCGACCTGCGGCCTACAGACGTGTTGTATATTTGCTCCATATGGTACCCGGACGTGGCACCGACGGACAAGAAGCTGAAGCAAAGACGTCGAAGCCAAAGAACCGAATGGAAACGAGACCGAAACGCCAAGAAACCGAAAGAGTATGAAGACGAAACGCCAACTAACGGAAAGGATGGGACGCCTAAATGCAAACTAACCGAAGGGCGGGACGCCTAAATGCAAACTAACCAAACATCGGCATCGCCTAAAAGCAAACTTACCGAATGGCCGCTCTGTCGATACGCCACCTACCCGAAAGGCTTCGTCGCCTACATGCCAACGGACCGACTGCCGCTCAACAGAAACGTCCAATAACGGACATGACGTTGCCGGGGGTGGGACTTGTCAGAGACTGATAATGGCAGGTGTATCTGTGCACTGTAAGTGGAAAGGGGGGGAGAAAGAGAGGGAGAGAGAGGGAGAGAGAGGGAAGGGAGAGAGAGGAGGGGAGAGAGAAGGGGAGAGAGCAGGGAGAGAGGGGAGAGGGAGGGGGGCAGAAAAAGAGAAGGGGAGAGAGCAGCGAGAGAGAGGGAGAGAGAGAGAGGGGGAGCGAAAGAGAGAACGGGGAGAGTGAAGGGAGAGAGAGGTGAGGGAGAGAGTGGAGGAGAGAGGGGGGAAGTTAGAAGGGAGAGAGAGAAGAGAGAGAGAGAGAAAGGGGGCACAGAGAGAAGAATTTCCAGGTAAGTTATGGCACGCCCTGATAACACCCGTTTCCATCCATGGTGTGGTGATGGATGTTTAAAAGATGCAGCATCGTTCCGTCTTTACTGGCAAATGCGGCTCATGGATAAGACCGATGTCAAGATCTAACAGTAATGCAGAACTTGCCGTTTCAACAAAAAAAAATCGAGAAATTGCCAGCTTTT